>CM022545.1:7693503-8347491 GCA_012273795.1 Dendrolimus punctatus | reverse complement strand
ATTCTGACGACAGCAAGCGACCCCTTTTATCAACTATACCTGATCCTCTTCCTCCACCAACCATCACTACCACTGAACTTACTACCCACCAACGTCAACTTGGAAGAAAGTATGTGTCTACAGACCTTGCACCTTATGCAGTTTACGTACATAAAGAAGAGTCTTCTCCTGCCGATCCTGTCACACTTCATCCTATACAGTTTGGCAGTTTTCTAAAGAAAAATAATTTTAAAAACATTGTAAATGGAAGTTTAAAGAGGATCGGTAGAAATAGATTGTCATTAGCTTTTTCTTCCTATATTGATGCTAACACATTTATAGATAGCCAATGCCTCTCTTCCCACAAGTTCAGAGCTTACATTCCAACATTTAATGTTACAAGAATGGGTGTTGTAAGAGGTGTCCCTATGGACTGGTCTGAACAGGAGATTATGGAAAATATTAGCGTTCCTATAGGGTGTGGAAAAGTAATTAAAACTAGACGAATAAGGAGCAAAAAGTTTATTAATGGTTCTTCTCAATTTACTAACACTGAAACAGTAATTTTAACTTTTGACGGACAAGTTTTGCCCAAACGAGTATTTATGTGTTACACTCCATTGACTGTTGATTTATATATTTATCCAACAATACAATGTTACAACTGTTGCCGCTTTGGGCACACTAAACTCCAATGCCGTTCAAAGCCTCGGTGTTATAAATGTGGACAAGGTCACACTGGTGACTCTTGTACAATAGAGCCAGAAGAAGGGTCCTGCTGTCTGTGTTCTGGATATCATTTTGCTACTAATAAGACATGTCCTGAATTCTCTAGACAAAAGAATATAAAGGTGTCAATGGCCCAGAACAGTATTTCTTATATAGAGGCTTCCAAGCTTCATCCAGCTGTTAATAGATCTTTTGCTGATGTTCTTAGAACTTCTCAACATAAACAGTCCTTAGAAGAGAGTGTTAAACCTTCAACTTCTATTTCTCCATCATCCAGCTCATATAAGAAAACTGTTTTCCTCAAGCCTCGCGTTCCACCTAAGTTATCAGCTGGGTATGATCGCACTACACATGCATCTCTGATAAAGGAGTATGACATTCCTCTTTCTTCCCCAAATGGTTCTGCCCTCAAAAAGATAATACACAAAATGAAAAAACAAATCAATCCATAACAGATTTAATTCTGTATCTTATTGAGCTTTTATCAAAATCCAATTTAATTCCTTTCAATTCTATACCGTCCCACGTTGCACAACAAATTGAAAATACTGTTTCCCTTAACACCAATAATGGATCAAGTACTCCTACAGTGGAATTGTAGAAGTGCTATTGACAAAAAATCTGAAATTATCTTTTTAGTAAACAAATACAATCCTTCCATAGTTTGTCTCTCAGAAACATGGTTGGTACCTGCATATTCTTTTAGAATATCAGGTTTTAATACTGTTAGAAGGGATAGAGCCTCTGATAGGCATGGCGGTGTTGCTATCCTTATCAATAGCTCTGTCCCCTACAAACTTTTTTCTCTTCCCCCATTAAGTGATGGTATTGAAGCCATTGCTATTACTGTAAATAATATTTGTATAGTTTCTGTATATATCCCTCATCCTTCCGTATCTTTGTATAGTGAACTAAGTGATATGTTACAATCACTACCAAAACCTTTTCTAGTTCTAGGCGATTTTAACTGCCAACACCAGGCATGGGGAGGTTCATCTAGAAATAATTTTTATGGTGAAGAAATGTTAAATATTCTAGATTCACTTAACTTATGCCTTTTAAATGACAGAATTCCAACACGACGTACTCGACCTGATGAAGAGCCCAGTGCACCAGATTTGTCAATATGTTCTCCAAATTTAGCTAGTATACTTTCTTGGTTTGTTCACCCTTCTACATGCGGCAGTGATCATTTTCCTATTACTATTACTTTTCCTTCTTTACATCCAAATATAACTCAGAAACCTGAACCCCGTATGAAATATATATTGCCAAATAACTGGTCAATATTTAGTCAGGAAGTTGAAAATAGAATTTCTAATCTCCCTTCTATCTGTCCTGGCAATGAAGCAATTTGTTCTGATGCTTTAACTAAACTCATGACTGAGGTTGCGGATGCATTATTCCCAATTAAAAAAGGTGGATCTAGTAGAATACCATCCCCGCCTTGGTGGGATAGAGAATGCACAGAGGCCATTAAAAAAAGAAAAGAAGCTGAAAAAGTTTATTCACGTTCAATGACATCTGACAACTTTGAGCTGTATAACCAAGTAGCATGTGACACTCGTAAACTTTTAAAAAGGAAGAAGTTTGAAGGATGGAGAAATTTCTGTTCTAATATCTGCCCAGATGTTAATGCTTCAATTGTTTAGCAAAATATTAAAAGATTTAGAATGGGTATTAATTCATCGTCTAAAGGTAGCTTGTCACCTAAACTGTCTGAACAATTTCTTGACAATTTAGCTCCTTCCTCAGTTCCTGAGTTGCAAATGCAATGCTCATTCCCTATTTCAGTTCCCAATAATGCCTCAGGACTCAATGCCCCATTCTCCATGTCTGAATTGAAAGGCATTTTAACAAGTTTAAAAGATACCTCACCCGGTCAAGATGGAATTCCCTATTCTTTCTTCTGTAATAGTAGTGACATAACCTTAAGTTATTTTTTAAATGTTATAAATTCCGTTATGTCTTCTGGTTGCATTCCAGAGTCATGGAAGTCTCAAATAGTTATACCCATATTAAAACCAAAGAAATCATCTTCTGATGCATCTTCCTACCGGCCTATTGCCCTGTCCTCTGTGCTGGCTAAGTTAGCAGAACACCTAGTCAAAAATAGATTAGAATGGTTTCTAGAAAGCAATGGACTTCTTTCTGAAAGCCAGTTTGGCTTCAGAAAAGGTAAAAGTACTTCTGACAGTTTGAGTATCCTTGTCACTGATATTAGAGTGGCCTTTTCAAATAATAAATCGGTCCTTTCTGCTTTTCTGGACATCAAAGGTGCCTATGATAATGTTATAATTTCTATTCTGCACAAAAAACTAAATTATTTTAATGTTCCAGAAATACTTACTTCCTTTATAATTGGAATGTTGTCAGAGAGATATATTAACATATATACAAGATGGTTCTCAGTTATCTAGATGTATTTGGAAGGGTTTACCTCAAGGCTCAGTGTTAAGTCCCATACTTTATAACATATACACATTTGACTTAGAAATAGCTTTAAACCATTCAGTTCACATTTTACAATATGCAGATGATCTACTACTGTATAGTTCAGATCAATCTTTTTCTAAATTATGTAATTCTCTTACCATATCTCTTGAGTTACTGAAGGGCTGGCTTGATGACAATGGCTTAGAACTATCTGTTCCTAAAAGTACTTTAGTTCTTTTTTCTCGTAAACGCACTTCTCCTGAAGTTAATATTATTTATGATAATATTCCTATGCCTGTTAGCACTCAATGTAAATTTTTGGGAGTTGTATTAGATACTAAGCTAACTGGTATTCCACATTGTGAATATGTTGCAACCAAGTGTGAAAATAACATCAATATCTTGAAATGTCTCACGGGTGTATAGTGGGGTGCTCATCCCTTCTCTTTGAGACTAATATACAATGCCTTAATAAGAAGTGTAATCGATTATGGCTCCTTCTTGTTAGAACCCTGCAGTACTGCTGCTTTGAATAAATTAGACAAAATTCAATCTAAATGTTTAAGAATTGTCTTGGGAGCAATGAAAACTAGTCCAATTAATTCTATGCAAGTGGAATGTGTTGATCCCCCTCTGCATCTTAGAAGGCAGTTTCTCTCAGATAATTATTTATTCCGCTGCATACAATCTGGTAACCATCCATTATTATCCAAATTGAGATCCCTTTCCAATGAGATTACCTCATCTAGTTATTGGTCCCAAAAGTCCTCTCCTTGCTTAATTAAAAGCTTTCATAAATTGTTATCTATTGAAGCCCCTATTCACAACTCGAAACGTTTTCCTCTCTACACTTCTGAATATGAAGCTCTGATTGTTAAGCCTGATGTTCGTCTGAATTTGGGCATAAGTAAAAGAACTTTTGAATCTTGTCATGCTTTCAACTCTGTTTTGAATTCTGAATTCAACAGTGCTAGTGACAACTGGCATCATATTTTTAGTGATGCGTCCAAACGTTCCACAGATGGTATGGTGGGGGTTGGGATGTATCACTCACAGTATGATATAGTTCAAAAGGTTAAATTACCTCCAGAAACCTCAGTTTTCACCGGTGAATGTTTGGGTTTGTATATAGCAGTAGAATATATCCTTCTTTTAAAATTGAAAAAGACAGTTATCTTTTCGGATTCAATGAGTGCTCTTCAATCTTTAAATAAATATCTATTTAAAACTAAACTTGTTAGCCCGTTAATTGTAGAAACTCGAAATTTGATTGTAAAATGTATACAAAGCGGTTATTCTGTTATTTTTGCGTGGATACCAGGTCACACTGGCATACGAGGAAATGAGAGAGCTGATAGGCTTGCTAATGATGCTACTGCCTGTGGCGATAAGGCTTATTACAAAATATACGCTCATGACCTCGCAGCCCTACCCAAAATGTACCTACATAGTTCATGGAGTAAGGTGTGGTCTAATCTCTCTAATAATAAAGGCAGATTTTATAAATCAGTTCAATCTGAAATTCCTTTGAAACCTTGGTTCTCCAAATTGACGTTGGGCAAAAGGGTGTCCAGTATCTTAACTCGAATGAGAATAGGTCATGTTTGTACATCTGCCCATCTAGCTAAGTTTGGTATAGTTAACAGTGAATTATGCGAATGTGGTGAAGTGGAGGATGTGAATCATATTTTCCTGAACTGTACGAAATACGACCATTCACAGCTCTTCCAAGGTCTCACACAGCTCCTCATCCCTTTACCCACTTCTATCCAAATCCTTTTATCATCAAATAATAATTTCATTTATCGTTTATTAGGTATGTTTATTGTAAATAATGATATTAAGATTTAATTTTTTTTTTTCTTATTTAACTATTTATTTATTTTCATTAATTATACATTTGTACATAAATATATAATATTTAACTATATTCTTTCCATTCTATTCCTTCTCTGAACCTCTCCTTTTCCAAATTCCGTTGTTTATGCGGTTTTTTTGTATTTTAATAAAAGTTTCCCCGTTTTCATTTTATAGTAAAAGTAAAAACTCTGTGTCCTATATATATGATACTGAATACGTTGAATAAGTTCATCAAGTTTATCAAGATTTGTTGTTGGCTCAACGCTAACCGCGGAAGCCATTGAAGAAAAAAAAAAAAAAAAAAAAAAAAGTGGGTACAAACAACATTTCTGAAAATGTATAATTTTGGGGTACTTAGCCGATGTGGGGATTAGTAAATTCAATCTGGAGACCCCGGTCGTTGAGTTGTCGCACAGGTTTTGAATTTGTGAGATTTCGTCTTCGAAAATTGTTTCATATGAGTTAATCGCTAAGTATTATTATTATGGTAAATGTTTTAATAAAATGGATAACACCTACGAAAGCTACAGCGATGTTGAAGACATAACCAGAAATTTAAGTAATAAGGATTGTGATGTGAGCATCAGTGATGCGCTTGCTGGATTACGAATCTCAGCCCTCACGAAAGCCGCCAAAATGAGCCCTCGTGTTAAAGAAGTGACTATAGGGCCAAGGAGTCCTTTAAAAAAAGAAATCGTTATAGAGAACCATCAAGTGGAATTGAAACAGGAGAGTGAGGAAAATTTACTGGAGGACATAATTCGCAAGGATCTTCGATATTTGTTGATTATGAGAGAACATCAAGCACAACTTCAAGAAACTTCCGAGATTCTTTGTATGAATCTAATTGAAAAGATGATGTCACGTAAAGCGGAGACTGCAATGTGTTTCGGAAAGATGCTAAGTGAGGAATGTCAACGCAGGGCTATGGAATATAAAGCTCGTAAGCTACAACTATTGAGAGAACTGCAAAATAATGACAATTTGAAAATATTGGAAATGGCAAAACTAGATGAACAGAGAAACCCTATTATTCATACACAGACTTTAGAAAATATGAATAGAATATTAGAAGAACAGAATAGGGCTACAGCAAGATTTGCTTCAATTACAGATAGTCATACAAAAATTTGTATTTGCTACAACAATATTTCAAATATTCTTAATATCGAACCTTTAGCGAAGGATATTAGTAATAAGTATATTACATCAATAAATACAGTAATAGGTAATATAAGCGTTATCATGGACTTCTGTAAAACTGGCACAGTCACTGACAAGGAGGTTAAGCAAGCTGAAGTCTTAGCCATAAATATTGACAATATTAAGCAAAAAATATTGAATGACCTCAAGGAGATTAAGCAACAAAAGCTAATTCAGAAACAACAAGAAGAAGAGTTACAACAAAAAGAAATAGAAGAAAAGAAAGCACAAGAAATAAAGGCAGCAGAAATAGCCCAAGCTCAAAAGGCTGCACCTCTACAATCAAAAAAGATTAAGCCAACATTTTATTCCAATAAAAATTATGAATACTTTAAACAATTAAGTGAATTTTTACACCAATATGAAGGTCAATATAAAGAGTTGTTAGAAAATGCTAATTTGAAAAAATTTCGCTTTGATTGCCAAAAAGCGGTAAATACACCAGTGAATGCTTTGTCTTCTGTGAGTGGTTCGCATATCAAAGATAAGTATGAAAAACTATATAAACTTCTTAAAGGGGAGCGAGTACAAGTTTTAGATATTTATGTAACTGCAACACAGCATCCTCAGGGTTTAGCTTATTGTACTGCTTTACTAGCCAAAAAAATTGTGAGGCAAGGTGATCTAGTTGTTTCAAGCAACCCTGATGCTGCATTCCCTTTAGCTTCAGTGACTGTTGCATTATGGTCTCAGTTCCCTGAATTTGGGAAGTTATTAGAAGCATATTTTCATAGACAATGTCCATATTTGGTCCCAATGTTATTGCCACAGAAGGAGGGACAATCCAACAAGGAGTTCTATATATCAAGAGGATATACATATAATGATGATGGAGTAGTGGAAAAACAAGATAAGTTTTTGAAGCGAATGTCAGGCATTTTTAGACTCCGTTGTGCAATCTGGGTGGCTAAAACTCCTAAGTTCATAAATGCAACAAACCCACATGGGCTAAAATATGGATGGCAATGGCTAGCTTCATTCGTCAATTTAAAGCCTGAACCTGACATAAGTGCCACTCTCATTCATGATTTCTTTATAGTCTGTGGGTCGGAGTTCAAGAAGTGCTATGGCAAACAATTTATAAAAATAATCAAATTAATTAGTAAAGACTACTTGCAGATATTACAAAACATAGATGAAGGAGGGCCAAAGACTAGGCTAGAAGTTTTTTTACAGAATGTACTGACAACTGGAATTATTGAACCACCAAATGGTTTGATACAATCTAAAACTTGGTGAATGTAGTTATAATTACATAATTAAGTTTAGTTTTTGTAGAAATATCATCTTATTATGTCCCTGCTCCATTTGGGATAGTGTTAGTTAGTGACTACCACACAGATGTAGTTATAAGATTAATTGGTTCTTTGCTATGCAATATTATTACTCATTGTTAATGACATTAAACATAGACAGATTACATATGTATGTACCCTAATGTAGCTTATGTAGCTACTCATAAGGGTGTTATTTCTATCCAACTCACATGACCACTAACATTATCCAGGATGGAGCAGGGACATTAAAATTAGTAAATTGTATGCCATGTATAAACATCCCTAAATTATCAAAAATTGAGACTTCAAAATAAATTTCAAATTTCATGAATTCATGTTATGTAATGTTTTGATATTCTTAAAATACCAAGTTATGTGATTCTGCATGCTATCTTTAATTATAATAAAATCAATGAATTTTTATCAAGTACATAAAATTTATTTTATTTTGTGGTTTAATTTTATTATTAACAATTGGTATTATAATGTCACAAATTATTAGGATTCTTAGTAGATATAAATTCTTTCATTTTCAGACATTGTTAGAGGTAGATAAGAAAAGTGAAACATGTAGGTACTCTGTTACGCCTTTGGTACACCCATATTGCATTACTTTAACTAAGGGTCAATTCACATCAGAACGGCAGAAGCCAGCAGCGTCGCGATGAGGCTGGCCGCTGCAATCTCGTGATGCAGCTTCTCCTGAGATGATGAAGACAAATTCTTTGGATAATTTAGAATGTCTAAGGATAACATTCAAATTTTACTACATAATTTAATGTCTGCTCTTAAAAGACAGAAGACAGCATTTCCAAAGATTGGCAATATGTCCGTGTAAGAAAATATTTTTTTGTCATCCATTATACATACATACATAACTTCACATCAGGTCCCTTGCTGGGTAGGCACGAACAACAGAGCGCCACACAGACCCATTCTTACACACCTCACTTGCTTCTTTGACATTCATAGCTCTTGACATGCACGCTTGTCTGTTCTTAAGGCTCCTAACATCACCTTCTGCTAACACATGATCAATTTGATCATGGAAGGTGTGTCGTGGCCTTCCGCGACTTCTGCATCCATCCACTTTTGCATTGTATATCTGTTTAGTCATTCTTTCATCATACATTCTTTCCACATGCTCGAACCACCGGAGCATTCCTTTCCTTACCTTCACCCCGACACTCTCTTTCAGACCAACTCTCTTTCTTACTTCGGTATTACGAACGCGGTCCGCGAGCATCACTCCGCAGATTTTGCGCAGTGCTCGCATCTCGACCGCGTTTACTCTACTTTCGTGCTCTCTATTCCATACCCAACTCTCGGTTCCATACGTGAGCGTAGGTACCAGCACCGCGTTGTGTATGGCAAGCTGGGCCTTCTGGCTGAGGTTCTTAGCGCCTAGAAGTTTTCCTAACCGTCCATTCACACTATTCCCCTAATTTACTCTTCTTTCTATGTCAGCGGTGTACCTTCCATCCCTGCTAAAAGCACATCCAAGATATACAAACTCATTCACTTGTTCCAGCATAACATCATCGACCATTATACTTGCATTCGTTCTGGTTTCTTCTCTTTCAAACACCAAAACCTTTGTTTTCTTCGTATTCAAATGTAAGCCTCTCGCCTGACAGTCATCTTTCATCATTGTGACTAGTGTTTGTCATCCATTATGACTCAAAAATACGTGATTCCTCTGTAAACTTTTGTCGCTCACTGCTCTTGTCTTTGTCGCACACTCACGGCACGGAAGACCATTCATGTTGCGACGACTCGAGAAGGACGCGGGGCGGAACTATGCGTCGTCGGGGCTTCGTTTGGGACGCGGACGCCGCACGGTATCCCATGAGCTGCATCATATAAAATGAGATTTAATTGTGTAGATAAAGCTTAAAATTATTTCACAATGGAAGTGCTCGCCGCGCTACTACCGGCCGCCGCTTAGTGCGCATTTAGCCTAACGAACTAATAAAATTTTTATGCAGAAGTCTCAGGTTCTCCTACACAACAAAGCGCGGGGCACATGGGAGGAGGGTGGATTTAGTGGGTATTGGGTGCTGGGTGCTGCCCGTGCAGTCATCTCGGAGTCTCCACACAAGCTGATCGATCGCGAGTGGGTTACAAAGCATGCAGTAACTCTATCGCGATCGATGTTGGTCTGATCCCTTGCCAGGACCCAGTATTGTGCCTAAACAGCATTTCCCCCCTGAAAAAAAAGCCATGCCCCTCAGCTGTGACTTAAAATATGCACACACCTTAACAGTCTCTTTAAGCAACATCACTGCCCCAGAATTGGGGAGTTATTATTATCACCTAATAGAGCGTTTTATATCCTACATCGCATAGCTTAAAACGTCTCAATGCTGCGCTTAGGCCTCCCTTATATTATGGGGGAACGACCCGAGTCACCCGCTACGCATGTCCAAAGTGGACTGCCGAGTTTGACACATGGGCAAGTCGATTTGCAGGCTTCATCACGACATGGAAGAGGTTTTCTTCATCGTCAAGATAAAGATATCTAATATGTGACAAAAAAGTAGATGTTCAGAAAATGATGAAGAAAGAAAATGTAGCATCACTAGAACAGGTTCTTTCACGATTCTGTAAATATTAATTGGAAATTTTATCAAAACGGTAACCCTATGAGTATGGAGGGTAGAGGTAAGGACTAGGAGTGAGGCATATTTATGCCAACAGATATTCATATACAACAGATAACATTTGTTATTTCAAGAACGGAATACCTGTTGTCTGGATAACAGCCACACAACATAACAATAACAAATTCCTGTTTACGTCTTTTATTAACTGTTCAGTTAATTACTATGTTTCTCTCGTTCTACCTAAGCTAATCGTTATTAAGCTAAAAAGAGATGCACCTAATAATTGATTCATATTAGTGTCTCATTTACACTTCAAGGATTTATACGGGCTAAAACGAGATGCACCTAATATTTATAAGATAACAGAACAGGATTAACAAAATGTTCCAGGGTTGGATTTGTGTAAGATGAAAACTTTAGCATAAAAAATTTAAAAAGTAATTTTAAATTATAGTTCACTTTATTATTTTGAATTAAAAATACCTAAACATTAAATGAACAGGATTTTACATAAAATTTAGTCCTATTCCAACTTTATCAGTTCTTCAGCAATATGCAAACTTACTGTTCGAACAATCAGAATGTCAGAAGAAATTGAATTATACTTCACGGGAACTCCCCGTAAATAGTTCATGGATGGCTATTTATAATCTGTATTCTTCGACTACAGATTAGACAACGTGATTACATCCCAATGAACTTTTTTTAAATGTTGGATTATCACCGAATGGTATTTAAATATTACTTATGTTATTCATATTGGCAAGGTATTGAAATTATAGTATTTTTTCGTACTGTCGTTAGATATGAATAGTATATAGTACGAAGCATGAAATTGTAGTACAAATACTATAATTATAGTACGAAATCCTATCCTGAACTGTTTTCAAGTATTGAATTGATTACTATTTTTCTCTCGTTCTGTCTAAGTAAATCGTTGTTAAGCTAAAAAGAGATGCACCTATTAATTTATTCATATCTGTGTCTCATTTATACTTCAAGAACTTATACGGGCAAGAACGAGATGCACCTAATAATTATAAGGTAACAAAATGTAAAAGCATTTAAGATGCGCACACATTGTGAGACGCGCCGGAAACGCGTCAAGAATCGGACGCGGCTTTTGTGTTGCCAATTTTTCTTAGGGGAAAATATGCTATATCAACTCATTTAAGCGTTAGATTGGCGCAAATTTGTAAAAAGCGCTGAAATAAAGTAATAAGCCTGGATGCTTTTTAGTTTATTATAAATACTTATTTTTGAGGACAATACTCCAACACACGTGTGTACATAATCCATGCCAGTGACCAAGACCAAAATCAAATGAAAAATTTTAATTTAACATTTCTCATATATCCATTCACAATATTTAGTATTTAAATTACATTATGTGGACCAATTTAGCAAAATTTCACTGAATGCTACTCAAACTGCGACTATCGACCTCGCAGACGCATGCGGATATACGGGCAAAGAGTATATTGAATATATGGAGATATACGGGCATAGACAAAACCTTTTTGTGACAATACGATTTCTGCCAGTTAACTTTTAAAGCTTTCCACATTCTTGCGAGAATGTCCGCGAGATCTTGCAGCTGAGAAGACAAGAAGTTCTCGCGAGAACTCTATGCTAATGTAATGTATGTAGGCTTAACCGCAAGCCGCATAAAGGAACTTCGTTCCAATAAAAACTAAATAACAGTATGTTTTTTAATAACAGATAATCAATGCTGTTATTTTTGGATAACAGTAACAGAGAATTAAATTAACCTGTTATAACTCACCTCTAGTAAGGACTAAGGCTGGTGTGCACAGACATTTAACCAGTGGTTAAAATAAAATAGTCGATGAAAATGTATGCATAAACAGCGATTATTTTATTATAACCACTGGTTAAATATCGGTGTACACCAGCCTAAGACGAATCATCTGTGTATATAAATGAAAAAGTGTCCATCGGAATGCAATTAGGGTGGCGCCACTTTGGTATCAGGGTGAATTTTAAAGAAAGCGCCAAAAGTTATTAGAGTAGTAAGTTTTATAAAATATTACAAAATCATTAAGCGTATTATTTAAAATTCACGAAATAAAATCACTATTTACGTTTTCACATAACAGTTCTTTGAAGTTATATTTTAAAGTAAATTATTTTGTAATAAGTAAATTGTGGACGGTTTTGGAACTTATTTACAGCTTACACTGGACACTTCTTCAACTATTTCCCTAAATGAGATGACTCTCCTTACCTCTACCCTCCATACTTGTGAGCTCATGATCTGTCTTTGCTTAAAATGTCACACACATGTGTAGTCATTTTATTTGTTTTTTTTTTTATGGAAATAAGGTTTGCGTTTGACTACTGTCTCACCTGATGTTGCGTGATGACGCAGTTTAAGATGGAGCACGCTAGAAGATACCTATTCACTCGAAGATTTCAAGATTGTATTTGTCAGGAAAAACAGACTCCGGCAAATTATTCCACTCTTCGGCAGTACGCACCAGAAAGGATGAAGCGAAACGCTTGGTTCTGACTGGTGGTGTTTCCACCATGTAATGGTGGCGCAAACCGATCCGTCTGGTTGTCCGATGGTAAAAAGGGGATGGAGAAATCAGCTCGTGCAGTTCTAAGGAACACTCTCCGAAATGTATCCGATGGAAGACAGTCAGCCCCGCGACCTTGTGTCTATACTCAAGACTCTGAAGTCGAGCATCAAAAAGACGATCATCGCCGACCAGCTTCCTGGCTCTTTTCTCAATTGATTCCAACGCCTCCAGCTGGTATTTGGCTGACCCGTCCCAAAGATGAGAACAGTACTCCATGCAGGACCAAACTTGTGCTTGGTAATTAAATAAATTGTAATAAATTATGAAATATTATTTCATAATTTTAATTCAAACAGCACTGAATTAAAATTATGAAATAAATATTTACATCATGAATTGAGAATCTCCCCCTTTACTTGAAATCGAATAAAAAATAACAAAAGTATGTCGCATTTAATTTACGAAATCCTTTATTGTGCATGGGACAAGTTTATGAAATAGTATCATTTTGGTACCTTTCTTGGCGCATTAAGCGGTATCAAAGAGTACATTGAATGTATGGAGAAGCGGTATTTTAGTATTCATTCTGGAAATCCTGGTAAGTTGGTAACATTATATACATACCGTCTATCAATGTCAAAATAAAATTCACAAGTCGGTTTTCGAGTGATAATTTCATTCATTTACAGTTCTAAATCAGTTTTACTATTATAAATTGGCAAAATCAATGCTATTGCTTTGGAGCCATTAATCCAAAAATAGAATAGAACTATTATAAATATAAAATTACTTATCTTTTATTTTAAACTGAACTTAGTTAATATAATGTCGAGTACTTATATATAAATCTTGTTCTGTATTGTTTTCGATTTATAAAAGTGGTTTTTCATGATGAGTGGGAGAGATGATGCGTTTATGGCCAGGTATTCCAGCTTCAGCCCTTACAGATTACGAGAAAGGGAGGCTGGGTATCCAACACCTATTGGCAGCGGCGATGCAATGGCTAAGAGTCTATATTGCGGGATGAAGCCAATTGCATCATGGGATAGTGATCGTGAAAATTGTATCTCTACTGGTGGTGTGTTCAACCTTGAATTTTCCCCTGAAGGGTGAGTGTTTCCTATCAAGATATGAAATTAATTAAGATGACCAACTGTACTCATTTACTGAGTTTTGTACTCTTTTTTCGCAAACCGTACTCTTTTCCAATCCTGTACTCTAAAAGTACTCATTTGTATGTTAATTAAATAATACTAAATTTATATTTAAATGAAGAAAAATTGAATAAACGGAATGATGAGAAAATAGAACTTCACAAAAGACGGGTAGAAATCTTTCGGCATTTTAGAGTAGAACATATCCCACATGAAAATTGGACCGATTTAAGCAAAAATGTTCCAAACCACACAAACCTCTTTTCGAGATAATTGACTTTAAAGTTTATATAATACTTAACATTGTGGTTTTTTTTACATTGTAATTCCAAGTGTACTAAACTAATATACATGCATGTATTTAATGAATAAATTGTAATAGTTTAGTAGATATTATAAGAAACTTGCGCCTGGATTTTACCAAAATAAATTTTATATGGGGTTTGCTGTTTAGGCTGCGGAAAGAAGAATGCAAAAATGTTTCAAAAATGTCAAAAATAGAAACTCTAAAATGTTTATTATTCTAGTTTTATTTTAAAAATACCAAAGTGACCCTTCTCTTCATTCAAATCAAGGTCAGGTTCATCACAATAACCATCTATATATATCATCTATTAATTGCATTGTCTCCCTTCAGCTTCTTATGCCAATGCAATCATTCAGTTTAAGCTGAAATAATGATTTCAAATTGTGTAACTTCGTTTTGTCAACCCGTTTTCCTGACAGCTATAATAATTCTTTTAAATCTTCTACAACACCCAAATCAACACCTTTTTGAACCGACTTCCAAAAGGAGGAGGTTCTCATATTGGCCGGAATGTTTTATTTAAATGTATTTACACCTATTACTCTGAGATTTATGATCCGATTTACGTGATTCTTTTTTAGTTCGATGCGCAATAGTTCCCATTTAGTCCCCTAAAAATTTAACATAGTTTGGTTCAGTAGTTTTCACTTTATGAAAAAAAAAATCATTCCGTTCTGTATGTACACTGATTACGCTGAGCTTTATAATCCGATTTACGTAAGTTGTCTTTAGTTTATTGTGGAATAGTTGCCATTTGGTCGTCTAAAAAATTGTCATAGTTTGGTCCAGTAGTTTTCATATGGAACATTTAAGCAGAATGATTTTTGTAATATTTTCCATATTGTATAAAAAAAAGCATGATTGTTCCAAGTAGTTTGAATCATTATAGCAAAAAAAATTAACACATGTGAGGGCAATTAAGAAAATGCAAAAATGATTCTAATAGCTTATTAATTTTAAAAAATGGTCTTCGACATTTTAGCTGTGGGTTGGACCATATGGATTTTCGTCAATTATTGACATAGAGTTATGAGTCTTTAATATGTTAAAATATATCTCATTTGGAGTACATAAGTCAGAAAAACTCGAAATTGTTGAGGTTGTGGGTTGGAACATTTTTGCTTAAATCGGTCCAATTTAAAAGTTTTTATAGAAATTTCCTTATGTTGTCCAGGCACTAATGCTGCAGCAGTGAGAAGTCGTAACTATCTGTAAAAACATTATCTGCCGTCTTATCAGTCAAATTTAATATGCATAATGAAAGTTGTTCAGATGTGGCTACATTATTAGACGAACATCCTCATTTAGCAAAAATAATCCATGCCGAAGAAAACTATGTTTTTGAAAGAAAATATCTTTTTTATCATATTTTCTTCTTTTTTTACCTATGAAATACTTGCAAGTGTACTCTTTTTGAACAAAAAATAGTTGGTCATCTTAAATTAATTGATGGCCTTGGCTTTGCCTGTGACAATACTACAATAATTACTTCCATGTTTTAATGGCATGCTCATTAAACTGACTAACAAAGTTATTATACAGTACCAAATCTAATCATTTATCTAGTCATTTAGAAACTTCTTTATTATCTAATGGCTGGTATTCATTATAATAATAATTGCAGGGTTGATGTTTTATTAATTCAGTTGTTATTGTTCTATTGAACATATTGGGTTCCAAAGAAAATTATTATTTCTTGCTATGGTACCTGATATAAGTAAGTTGTGGCACAAATAGAACTCTTTACTCTATCTATATATATATATATATATATATATTATATATATATATATTGAATTATATAATAATAAAATTTTGAATTATATAATAATAATAATAAATTAATAATATATATATAATATCAGCCCATAAATGTCCCACTGCTGGGCTCAGGCCTCCCATTATAGGGGAAACGGACAGTATACCCGCCACACTTGTCCAAGGCGGCTTGGCAGGTTTGACACATTGGTTATCTCGATGTGCAGGTTGCATCACGATGTTTTCCTTCACCGTTGTTAGCACGTGGTAATTGTAACAATATGCACATTAGATCAAAAAACTGACTAAGAGGTGCATGCGTTCCGGTCAGGATCGAACAGGCGCCCTTCGCTTTAGGAGCGCGTATGCTAACCAATTGCACTACCACGACTTTACTATTTAGGATATAACTAATAGGTAAAGGGCTTAAAATTCATGTAATGTTAAACATTAAATTGCTGCTTAAAAATTACTGCTGCTATTATATTATAATATTAGACAAATAGTTTAATTTTTTTTTGCTTCATATGTTTGGTCAGATAAAACATAATATAAATGAGGATAATAATGTAATTGCGACAGGGCTCAAAAAATATATGACACTAATTTAAAAATGATATCCCAGAGGACCTGCAGTCAATTTATATAAATAACCAGAAATCATCATCATCATCCGAGCGTTAAATCCCGGTTGCGTTCGGAGCGTTCACTCCGACGCCCAGGGTCCGCTTTCCTACTTTTTCTACTCCACTTCGCGCGGTCTTCAGCATCCCCCGTTGTGAGACCATTGGCACGCATGTCATCCTTCATGACGTCAAGCCAGCATTTCTTGAGCCTTCCCCTTCGACCGGGACCTGGCGGAGGCGGCATGGCTAGACATTCGTTCTCCACGTAATTAGCCGGTCTGCGTAAAACGTGGCCGTACCAGCGTAAGCGACACTCTTGCAGTTTGTCTGCTATGTCACGGACATGAAGACTGCCGCGGATGCGGGAGTTCCTGACCCGGTCTTTCCGCGTCACTCCACACATCCATCGCAGCATATTCATCTCCGTGACACGCAGCTCTTGCTTGTGTCGCTCAAGTGTACAGGCCACGCTTCACTGCCATACAAAAGGACAGGTCTAATGATGGATTTATAGACCTGTCCTTTTAATTTGACCGGCATTTTGGGGTCACAAATGACACCTGTCACCTCACGCCACTTGGCCCAAGCTGCTGATGATGATGCAAGATGTGGGATCTGTAGTGTTGCAGGCCAAGTACTCAGTCTTCGCCACATTTAGTTTCAAACCGCCGTTCTCTAGCGACCTCTTCCACGCATTTACACGTCCCACCAGGCGGCCCCTGTCCGAATATGCCAGCGCGATATCGTCAGCATACATGAGCAACCATGGAGGTTGCTCATGCGCATCTCTGATGCTGTTCGACACTTCGTCTAATATCACGCTGAACAGAAACGGACTAAGGACCGATCCCTGGTGCACGCCTACGGTAATGGGGAAGGGTGTGGTGTCGCCAACAGCAGTCCGAACTATGGATTCGGAATCACGGTACATATCCCGAATAATGTCAATATAGGTTTCTGGCACCCCTTTGGACCTCAGTGCCCACCAGATCATCACGCGAGGAACACAGTCGAAGGCCTTCTGCAGATCCAGAAATAGGAAATGCAGAGGCGTATTCTTCGTCCTGTATTTCCATGATGATCCTTAGGGCAAAAACAGGGTCCATGGTTTCATGCCCAGGACGAAACCCATATTGACATCCCAGACAGTGCACTCCTGCCGGATCCGAGAGTCGATTATGCGCTCAAAGAGCTTCATGGTGTGGGACATTACCTTTATTCCGCGGTAGTTTTTGCGCTCCTGCACCGATCCCTTACCTTTGAAGACTGGAGTAATAACACTCAGTCTTCATTGGCTCGGGATGTTTCCGGTGAGGAGTATGCGGTTAAAAAGGTTTGTTAAAATGCCCACACCACGAGGACCCATCGCCTTCCAGGCTACGATGGGGACTGCATCGGCTCCGACAGCTTTCCGATTCCTCATGCGGCGAAGAGCCCTATGGACTTCATCAGGCGTTATCAGTGGCACTAGTCCTTGATTCGGAGGGAGGTTCGGTGGCTGTACCTCTTTGTGCTGCTTATTCAGCAGTTCGTGGAAGTAAGAGCGCCATCTCTCCTTCACCGCGAGGTCCTCGCATAACAGGTTGCCGCTAGAATCTTTAACACAGCGGCACTTGGAAATGTCCTGTGCCGCTTTGATCCTGGAACGTGCCAACTTATGAATGAGCTTCTGCCCCTCAGACGATTCCAACTTATCGTACAATGATTGAAAGTGGTCTCGTCTGGCTCTGGCTACAGCTCTTTTAGTGGCACGTTTTGCGGCCCTGTATGCGTCGCAATCTTCAGGAGATCTAGACGCTTGCCACTTTTTAAAGAGGGGTTTCTTCACCCTAACCTCCCTCTGGACTGTGTCGTTCCACCACCAAGTCTCCTTGTCACACTTGCGACCACCCTTGAACACACCCAGCACTGAATTTGCCGCTTTAGTAATGGCTGCTTGGATCTTATCCCAGTGGCTCTGGACTAATTCGCTGTCAGCTCCGACACACATCTCGACGGATGCTGAAGCGAAGTCCTGGGATTTGCCTTCATCAAGCAGCCACCATCTAGTTTGGTGTCGACAGTGCTCAACAGGTTTGTCTTTGGGTTTCACGCAGAGGTCCATGACAAGGAGACGATGTTGTGCAGTAAGACTCTCTCCGGGTATGACCTTGCAGTTGGCTACTTTGCCGATGTGGTGTCTCCTGGTGAGTAGGTAGTCGATCTGGGTAGCATGCCTCCCGCTCTTGTAGGTGATTAAGTGTTTGGATTTCTTTTTGAAATACGTGTTCGCGATGGCAAGATCGGCAGCCGCACACATTCGGAGGATATCCTCCCCTTCTGCGTTGCGGCTTCCGTATCCAAAGTCACCGTGAACACGCTCAAATTCCTTCCATTTCTCACCCACATGACCGTTCAGATCACCACCCAAAACGACCGCCTGTGATAACGGGATGCCACGTAGTACACCACCGATCTGATCCCAGAACCTCATTCTATCAGTGTCGCTACAACCAGCCTGTGGCGCGTAGGCACTTACCAAAGCCGGTCGCTGAAGCGTTTCACCTCTAGAATGTTGTTCTGGAACTCCTCGGAGAGTACTACAGCAACCCCGTTTTCCCCACCAGGAGCACCGGTATAGATCAGCTTGAAGCCATTCCCAATAAACCGATATCTGCAGCCTTTCCACCGAGTCTCCTGCAGGAACGCCACGGCCACCCTCCGCCTGGAGAGTACTTCGGCCAACTCCCTTGCACGTCCGGTCAGCGTACCAATATTCCACGTCGCGAAGCGAAGTTTCCTGGTCTGGGTGTGTAAATAACCAGAAATCAACCCAATATAATGTGAAAAGATTCAATATTGATTACCAATGTGGACCATTGGGCTTACATGTGCTGACCTGGGACTAACCAGGCTTATTTCTATCAAATCACAAGTAAATGCTTGAATGATATTAACAACACCTTGCCTCTGCTCCTACTTTTGATATAACATTAATATTGTATAAATTCATTTATAATGAAAAAGTAAGGTTTCTTTACCATAGTTAAATATAATTTTAACTATATGCATGTAAGCATTTTTGAAAGTTAATGAAAAAATAACACAAAGTAATAAAGCTAAACAAAATATTTCCTTTAGTAAAGTTTAGAATTTTGCACTCTGAGCAGGAGTTGGAGTTTTGGTAAAGTGTAGTAGGAGGGAGGTTATAGGAGTCACCCCCACCATTTCCCACTGCCGAACATGCATATTTTTTTTAAATGACAGGTAAAAGCAGCGATTTCTAGGTGGTAAAAAAAACTATAAAGGCTGTGGCAACTTTAGCTTTCTGACCCATAAGGGTCTTTGACTGTCATCAAGTCAGGATTTGATGAGTATATCCCAGGAAAATTGAGAACAAGCCTTGTTGAAGAGTGCCTACACTCACCGAAAGGCAAACCTGTATATGCATATCAGTAGTAAAATTTCTATAGGCGCTTAATATTTATAATGCTATTCAAGCAAAAACTAAAATTCTTTTTTTACAAAAACAAATCAGACTTCAGATTAAAAAGTAAAAACAACTATTTTTTACAATATCTTGAAGTGGGTGCTAATTAAAACATAAACAACAACAAAATTACAAAGTGCACTGACTTGAAAAAGGTTGTAGAAATTTTTATTTTTGCTTTTTAACCGACTTCAAAAAAAGGAGGAGGTTCTCAATTCGTCGGGATCTTTTTTTATGTATGTTCACCGATTGCTCCAAGATTTATGATCCGATTTACGTCATTCTTTTTTTGTTCGAGGCGGAATAGCTTCCAATTGGTCCCCTAAAAATTTGACATAGTTTGGCCCAGTAGTTTTCATTTTATGAATTTTTTTATGTTCCCGTTTCTTGGGACCTATTTTTTTAAGAAGCGCGGCACCTTTCCTAGGTTTACACAACATAGCTAGGCACTAAAAAGTAACAAATGAAATAAAAAACTTCGTTTAAAAAAACCGACTTCAAAAACTAAAAAGTATAAATTAACTTATTTCTAAAGCTATGTATTATTATTAATATAAATTATCTAAAACATCTCCAAGTCGGTGCAAAGTAAAACATAAAAATGACATATAATTTTTATAAAAATTACTAAGAATGACTTGAAGATGTTTTAGATAATTTATAATAATAATAATACATAGCTTTAGAAATAAGTTATTTTATACTTTTTAGTTTTTGAAGTCGGTTTTTTAAACAAAGTTTTTTTGTTTATTAGTTCAAAGTCACATTTGTTTTCAATAAAAAAAGTTTTTACCTTTATTTCATTTACTGTGAAAGGTTATTACATTCTAATGTAAATAAAAATTAAATAAACTGAAATATTGTAAGTTTTACCCTTTATTTATAATAGTTGTGAGGTTTATTGGCTTGTTATGAATGTGGGTAAACTAATAGGGCTAGTATAATAAATTAAACAGTGGCCAGTTTTATAATTTTGTAATTTTACCAGAATTCTTTATGATTACTGGTTAAGAATTATACTTGCGTTCATTGGTTATTAATTATAATTAATTTCTGACTCTCTCATGTTAATCTTGCTTTGTATTTTTTTTGGTTTGTTGTGGTTTATAATATCACTAGTTACATAATATTATAAACATTCAGTTTTTTTCAATATTTTCTTGACTTGTACATTTGATAAAAATATAAAATATCAGTGTCAGATTGTTTTTTTTCTAGGACACTGTTGGTGGCTGCATGTGAGAATAAATCCATACACATATTTGATCCACTTACACATAAAAAAATACACTCCGTTATCGGCGCACATTTAGATTGTGTTAACTGTGTAAAGTAAGTACAAATCATTTTTTTAATTATGTTACTTTCTTATCAGATATATTATGTCAATTATAAAATTGGTAACAGTTATTGTTATCTTTATTTTATGGCGAAACTGGCAAACAGACAGACGACCCAGGTTCTGGAATGTGGTTACCATTGTCTATAGCAATGGTTCCCAAAGTGGGCGATAACGCCCCCTTGTGGGCGCTGCAGACCTAAAAGGGGGCGGTAAAAGACCCCGAAAAAAAATGGGGGCGTTGTGTAGAGGCTTAGGGGGCAATTTGTAATTTCATCTAAGTAGGAGGACTCTTAGACACCGACTGAACTCTCGACTCTCGACTACAACTTGCGAACTAATATTATCAAATTATCAACTAATATTAATTAAGAGATTGCTCAAACTTGGTTCGATATTTCTCTCCGCGTACATATATATCTGTGGCCATAGGTCAGAATATGATAAATACAATTTCATTACTTTACAGGACAAGCAATTAAATTATTAAGAAATCTTGAAGGCACTTTTAAAATATGAGACACTCGATATATGTATTTATTTTTAAATTAATGAAATCTGTTACTAATTTGTAAAAATACTTAAAATTCATTGTGGAATGCGTAGTATTCACGTATTGTTTTTTTTTTAAAGAATGGTTGCAATAAGTCATATTGAGTAAAAATGTACTTATCATTGTCTGATCTATGACCACAGATATATATCCGTTCTGCGACATCTTTAGTTATTGCAGGTTTAGTGGGCGTCATCAGGATAAAATGCGAGCATAAAACAATAGCCACGTTTTATACACATTTCATTAGATTCGTTCAACATTTTGACATAGTTTAGACCGAGCAGCGGGTTCAAGGCACCGCTCATACTTCCAAGCTTCAATACTTTCTTTAAAATACTCCATGGTCCAAGTCGACCTACTGCCATCAACCGAATGTGCCACAAAAAACTCCTCAGTCTACCCAAGTAGATACTACTCAAAGTATAGAGGGCGTCCTTGACCCCGCTCAAGACATGCTCTGCTCTTATTGATCGTTTATTAAATCACAATATTCATAACTTTTATTACGTTAGAACGATCTTGAAGTCATAGAAACATTTAACAAATCTAATTAAATTACATTAAGAATTTTGGAAGTAATTATAATGTAAACGATATTGTGCGTTATACATCCAGTCAACAATACATCGTCATAGTCATAGCTTCCCTCCGACATATATATATATATATATATATATATATATATATATATATATATATATATATATATATATATATATATATATATCTCTTTGTGTCGACGCGTTCCAGTCCGGTCTGAAGGTTTTAACCAACAACAGTGAGCTGTCTATCTACGGTCAGCAGTTAAGGCTGCCCTACTCGATATCGTTGGTTTGGGTGTACAGCTCCCAGTCATCCTGTGGTTCCAGCATGCTTTGCTTATAAACACAGCAAAGCCTACATTATATAACTCGGAGACTTATTCAAAATTACATAATTATATTCCTGACCACCAAAAATTCAACACTACCATATTTCAATTAAAATCACCCAACTACCCAACGTAGGAATCTCTTTTTTTATATCTTTCTTTTAGCCTATTCTGCTTAACACTCCACTTTTAATTCCCCAATTCGGCGGACGCCTCCATTTACCCTAATTTACCCTGTTGTTGATTATTTTTCCTTTATTTTAATAAATATTTGTTAACCTAGATCCGGTTTTATTTCATATCTATACCCCCGGAATACAAAGATAACAAGTGTGCCTCAGCTCCAATAGCAAAATGTACAAAATAATATTTATTTTACATTTAATGAATTTCAACTATGTAACTGGAGGACTGGAATAACGTACCACGCAATTTGTAGGACAATGTAGGTGGTAAACTATGCACATGATAGCTAACCAATAAAAAAATCAGCTAGTTAGTAATTATTTTTCATAATCTTATTTATGATACATGTTGGAGAAGGGGGACTCTCTAATAAAACCTTATATTTTGTAGGACAAATATATTTTCACGTTATTTGGATAATTATCTCGATAATTAACAAAAAAAAAATTTAACTCGTCAAATCAACGTATTTCATCCCTATTATCTTAGTTATAAACCACAATCGAGAATTTTCGTATGAGAATTAGTTGGGCGTCTCATTGAAACGAAGCTATTCTCGAACATTCAGCTTGATAGTAATTATTTTTACATTAAGTATTAGTATTACAACTTTTGAGCGTAGGACCAAGATGACATACCACGCGATTTGTAGGATAATGTAGGTAGTAAACTAGGCAAATGTTAGCTAAACAAAAACAAAAAATCAGCTGGTTAGTAATTATTTTTCATGACCTTGTTTATGATACATGTTGGAGAGGGGGGACTCCCTAACAAAACCTTATATTTTGTAGGACAAATATTTTTTCACGTTATTTGGATAATTATCTCGATAATTAACAAAAAAAATCGGTTATTAATAAATTTTAAAATACGTCAAATCAACATATTTTATCCTTACTACCCCTATTAAGCTACCATTTACCAACGTTACTGTAAGGGAAAAGTTGGGCGTCTAATCAAAAGGAAGCTATTCACGAAAGATCAACTTGTTAGTAATAAATTATGAAAAGTGTACTAGGGAACCTGTACTATAAACAAATGTGTGCAGTATCGGCATTACCGTATTACTATTTCAGACTTTGTTTCATTACATAATATTCTATTATAATAAGTTAATATACGTAATTTTCACTATCTTTAGTAATTTAAAAGCTTATCAGAATGATCATCCAAGGCTTGCATATAATTAATGCGATGTCGAAACATGTCCTTCCCGGTCCAGTTAAACGATATATAAAATCTAATCATCTAATTCGTCTTCAATTACCATTTAATTGAATTTATTATTTAGTTATATTACAAAATTAATTTTGCCCTTCTTGATATAGACGGAATACACATATTTGAGTAGATACACGCCAATTTTAGATGGTTTGAAAATGGAATACTCAACAAATATATTTTCTATTTTTCCACTTCCACCGAACGAAAATGATTTGTCCGGTCTTATTTATCTTTTTTATTTGGTCACAAATTTTTTTTTGCCTTTCATTAATTTTTCTTTTTAATCTTACTTACACTAGGTCTATGATTATTTCAATTTTGCTGACTTGGTTCTATATTATTTTTACATTTATTATATCTATGCTTATATCATTAATACATGTTATAAGTATATCATTATATATCTTTATATCTATGTATGTTCTCGTTACTATTTTATACAAAAATCAATAAATTGTTCAACACTGATTTTGCTCTTCAGTTCCGACATATTCCGGTATTCTATATGATTTCTTAATTCAATAGCTAAGTCGTCCCGTTTCTGGGAATATACTGGACACTAGAATACAATATGCGGGACATCCTCCACTGCCTCGTTACTACAGATGCACGAGGGATTCTCATTGCACTTGAAGCGGTTCAGGTACTCAGAGAATCCCCCGTGCACTGGAACAGTTAGTTCAGTGTACAGGCCGGTGAGGCCGACCTGCCTAACTAAGTACTTTTACGGCCCGCGTGACATTCGAGAAAGAGTTTCGCAGCGGATGCAGTTAACTCTTGACAGTATCTCCAGTTCCATTCGTCAACCGTTGCCATTCGGACTGTCGTTTGACGAAGAAAACGGGACACGTGTCATAAAGCGGCTTCTCCTTAATTTTTTTTTTATTTAGAAATGAATATTTTTTATTACATTCTTTGGTCTGACACTTTTTAAACTCTTTAAGGTAAAACTGGAATATTTATAAATAAATTGCAATTGCAAAAGCAAGGATATACAGTACCAAACCAGGAAAGGTCAGTGGCTCTTCACTGAACTATGCCTTGACCAATTTATTGATTACAATCTAAATTAGCATAATAAAATTAATTAATTATTAATCAGTTTATTAATACGCTGACGAAATATTTATAATATTTGCCGGAACTTAAAAATATACTGTGCGTCTGTTATTAAATTTATTTCAAATTATAAAATGTCTTAGCTTTAGATTCGTTCAATAATTTATTTGAATGCTTCTTCTGCACGATTTGTTTATCTAACCATTGTCATGGTGTGATTATTCGTGAATATTCAAGTTTTGGCAGCTCAGATGGCCGAAAGGCCATAGTCCCTTCATTTCACCAAACAGTTAATTTTTAATATTAAACAAATACTTGCTAAATATAATCTCCACATATCCGCATCCTTTGATTTTATAACCTCAAAAGTCCGCATCATAAGCATCGAACCCATCGCATCCAACGGATTCGTTTTTCATAATGCGTCCACTGTACCGGCAGCGGTCGGATTTGCCGACGGAAACACAAAGATAGATGCAGTAAAAACATATCAGTTAAAACATATTTAGAAATTACTATAATAATGTTATTTATATAAAAAAACCTAACTAAAAAGCAATCGACTTCAAAGGTAATTAAAAATAAATAAATAATAACAACATCGTGAAGTCGGTGCCACAATACGTGAATCCCGAACAAACAGACAAAAAATCTAAAAGTCTATTTCAGTTTTTTTTTAAATAGCTTTAATGTACAAACACGACATGTTTAAAATTGTATAGTCTACTAATATTATAAATGCGAAAGTAATTATGTCTGTATATCTGTTCCGTGTAGTATATATATATATATATATATATATTATATATATATATATATATATATATATATATATTATGTGTGTGTATATATATATGTGTGTATATATATATATATGTATATATATATATATATATATGTGTGTGTATATATATATATGTGTATATATATATATATGTGTGTATATATATATATGTATATATATATGTATATATATATGTATATATATATATATATATATATATATATATATATATATTTATGTTTATATTTGTCTCTCTGTTTCGATTTGGCTGAAATTCGGTATACATGTAATTTTAATAACAAGGGTGAATAAGAGATGCTTTCGGATCGGTACTGCTGTAATTTTGTTTAAATGTAGTTTTAATACCGAAAATGGACATAAATACTTTGAAATGGGGTAGTTTGCAATATAACATGAAGTGAATTTTCCGGGGGAAAATAGCACTGATATAAAATATTGCAGGAGTTCAGCAGACAGGCAGACGGCCCACTTCATGGTAAACGGTTGCCATCATCTATGGACATTTGCAACATCAAAGGTGCTGCAAATGCGCTGCTGCTCTCGTAAGGGAGACTGGAACCTGGTCACTAATGGCGGAACAACCCAAGGTTGTTATGGCGACATACTTTAGACCAGCGGTGGTAGCCATCCAATGCCCTACCACCTGGTTGTGGTTTTTTTGTCGCCTCTTACGACAGGCCGCCCGGCCGCAGAAAAGAGGCACGCACTAGAGCTTGACCCGCGGTGCAATTGCGGGGTAAACTCTAGTATAACAATAAAGTTTCACAGTAAACCGTCGGATCCAATATTAAGTTCCCATCAAAAAACTAATTTATGAGTTAAGTATTTACAACAATTAATTAAAAGTACATTATAATAAATTAATATGCTTAATGTTTTTTTTAAAGTGTTGTAATTACACATAGTATTTATTTTACAGGGCAATGATTAAATCAAATTATTTATTTGCTAAAAATATTACCTAATAAATAAAATTATATATGAAATTACCTTTATGTTGTATGTATTAATAATTAAAGACTATGTTTTAATCCTCTAAGTGTTTTTAATTTTTTACTAGTATTATTTCATTTTGTTATTTATTCAAATTGTTTTTTAATCAGACGCTCTAACCATTGTTCAGCAACAGTAATAAATAAATATGTAACGTTAACGCTATTTTTTCATCTACCCTCAACTTATCTTTTATTTCATTATTTATTAATTATGATTTTTTTATTTATTTTGCAGGAAGTCAGGATATATGAATATAAATATTAATTGCAAGCTCAGTATCTCGTCATGTAGCACTCCGTAATGAACCCACTTTGCGCATTAGCGCAGAATTGCGTTCATAGTGCAAAATATATAATTTATATTCGTAGAGACCACCCTCTCCCCAAAGTAAGATTAGATCAGATTCAGATGAATTGATCGATTCATGGACGGCTCCTAATATATATCAATATAAATTTATATTACATACCAGGGTTTTCCATATGGCTACGCCGCGTGAAAAACTCTAGATGGTAGCTCTGTGTTACTCACATAAAAACTTAATTAGGTCTAGCGTTATCATGGTGAAAAACCACACACCTTCTGTTGATTAATTCCGGCCGCTTTCTCTCAGGTTTTTGCTTTAATCTCATCAGTTGTTCGCAGTACAGTTCAGAATCGATGGTCCTGCCTGGCGGTAACAGATCATAATGAATAATGCTCTTCCAATCCCACCATATACACAGCATCACCTTGTTGCGAGTTAACCCGGGTTTCCCACAGTCTGTAAAGCCTGACCGGCCTCTGACCACGATCTTTTTCACACGTTCTTGTCGTACGTGATCCACTTTTCATCACCAGTAATCAGCTTCTTCAAAAATGGTTCGGTTTCATTACGTCGTAATAAAGAATCACAAATGAGTACACGGTTCATAAGGTTTCTTTCAGTGAGCTCATTAGGCACCCAAATAACGAGCTTTTGTGTACCCAGCTTTTATGAAATGCGCCAACCGTTTTGTGGTCAATGCCCAGTTCTCCAGCTACATCGCAACTACTAATATGCCGATCTTGCTCCACTTTTTCAAAAATGGCATCAATTTTATCCGTAACAGGGCGACCAGAGCGACGTCCATCTTTGATATCAAAATTTCCGGATTGAAAATGCTTAAACCAAATTTCCACTACTCTCACAGATACTGCATTAGGTACATAAACATCACAAATTTTTTTCGCGGCTTTTTTGCATTTTTACCTTTTTTGTAGTAAAATTTTAAAATGTATCGAATTTCTTCATTAGATTTACTCATTTTTAACCGACTTCGAAAAAAGGAAGAGGTTCTCAATTCGTCGGGATCTTTTTTTTTTGTTGCTTTTTTATGTATGTTCACCGATTATTCCGTGATTTATGATCCGATTTACGTGATTCTTTTTTTGTTCGACGCGGAATAGCTTCCAATTGGTCCCCCTTTGACATAGTTTGGCCCAGTAGTTTTCATTTTACGAATATTTTTTTGTTCCCGTTTCTTGGGACCTATATTTTTAAGAAGCGCGGCACCATTCGTAGGTCCATCCATACATAGCTAGACACTAAAAAGTAACAAATAAAAAATAAAAACTTCGTTTAAAAAACCGACTTCAAAAACTAAAATGTATAAAATAATTTATTTCTAAAGCTATTATTATTAATATAAATTATCTAAAACATCTTGTCAATTTCAACGATTTTTGTGACCTTTGACCTTGAAAGTTAATAGTTGCGTACACCCTACCATAATATGTAGGTTTTGAGACAACTTTTAGGGTGTCAATATATTTATTTATTTATTTAGGCACACCAACAGCACACACATTATGGTTACATTACATATCATTCACTACAAAGGTTCTGATGTGTGGACCCATTAGAGGAGTGCACAGCATTTACAATTTAAATGTCAATTCCTAGTAATTTAATTAATTAATGTCAATATTATGCATATGTCAATTAGAAATATTATAAAAAGTTAATGAATGTAGTAATGTTGTCAAAAGAAAATAAGGAAAGCAAAAAAAAAATATATTAAAAAATGCAAGAATTAAATTAAAAATAATTATATAACTATGTTACAAGCATAAACATGAACGGCCTGTCAATTATTTTAAAGTCACAGCTGATGTCAACACTTTATTTTTGAACCAATTATATGATTTGTGAAAAATATCAAGATCATCTAATTTTGAGTTTAGACGGTTGTAAGTATTGCACATTCTTGTGATAGGGCTGCTGAGGCCCAGGTTGGTTTTAATCGGAGGAATGTAGAAGACTTTCGTAATAACATGTCGAGGAATCAGACGAGGCACACTTATTTTTACGTCTTGGATAAGATTTATACACATTATGCTATTGTTGACGAGTTTATGCAAAAAACAAACATCAAACATCATTCGGCGATTGCTAAGCGTCTGCATTCTAAAATGTGACAACCGCATAAAGTAGGGGCAACGGTGTGAGATTCCAGATGAGATGTACGCCAAGTGTTTGGTAAAGGATCTTTGAATTTTTTCCACCCTTTGAGAATGAACAGTATAGAATGGATTCCATATACATGAGCAGTATTCTAAATGGCAACGAACTAAAGTGTTGTATAATATAATTTTAGTAAATGGTTGTTTGAAGTCTTTTGTATTTCTCAATAAAAACCCCAACATCCTTGCTGCTCGCTGCACAATAGAGTCAACATGAAGATTAAATTTAAGAGAGCTATCAAACAAAATACCTAAATCTCTTATCGAGTCAGTTGCTTGTACGTTAGACTTGTCGAGCATATAAACAAAATTTGCCGATACTTTTTTTCTGGTAAATTTGATGTGGTAGCATTTAGAAAGGTTAAGTTTCATGTCATTGTCTATACACCACTTCTCGACTCTTCCTAAATCTTCTTGCATTTGTAAAGAATCTACAGCACAATGTATAGTTTTAAATATCTTCATATCGTCAGCAAACAGTAGTACCTTAGAGTGAATGATATTAGTAACGATATCATTTATAAAAATTGAAAATAGCACAGGACCAAGGTGAGAACCCTGCGGTACACCTGATGAAGCAATGTATGACTGCGATTCGCTACCATTAACAACTACAATTTGTAGTCTTTTGGCTAAGTATGATCAGAACCAGTGCAGTAGTGACCCATGTACACCGAAATGTCCTAATTTCTGTAGTAAGATATTGTGACTTACTTTGTCAAAGGCGCTGGAAAAATCAGTATAAATAGCATCGACCTCGTAACCTTGATCAAGCTCTCTAGTAAGATAGGACGCATAGTCAATCAAATTGGTTTGTGTTGAACATCCGGAACGGAAACCATGTTGATGTGGTGACAGCATGGGTTCAACATGTCTAGTTAAAATAGGACATACAAGAGACTCAAATAATTTAGAAAAGCAGGACAATATTGCAATGGGACGATAATTTTTCACATTTTTCAAGTCATTTTTTTTATGAAGCGGAATGATGCGGGTTCTCTTCCACTCCTCCGGGAAACACCCGTCGCGCAATGAGCGATTAAAGATCACACACAATGGTAAAGCTAGGTAATGACCACATCGTTTCACAAAAACAGCAGGAATACAATCGGGACCGGCGCCTTTGAAAATGTTTAAACGTTTGATCTTCTTGAAAACTTCAGATTCAGTAAAATGTAGCGTAGATATGAATTTGCTGCTTGGCATTGAGTTGGGGTAGAACGAATTAAACGTATTCTCGGAATTGCTATATGTCGAAGAGAACTGATTTGCGAAGAGATTAGCTATTGCGGGACTGGTGTTTGCAGTTTTAATATCATCATGCATTTCAGTGGGAATATTCGAATTATTGTTCTTTTTTTCTTTTATGTATCTCCAAAATGCTTTAGGATTTTTTCTAATACCAATCTCTAAGCTCTGTTTGTATTGCAATAGAGAAGTCTGGTATAACTTGTGACAGTGACTGCGCACAGCATTAAATGAAAGTAAGTCCCTAGGATTTTTATACTTTTGATATTTGAACCTCAGCTTATCTTTTTCTTGAAGACGTTTTATGAGTGAATGACTAAACCAGTGTGGAAATTTAGATTTATTAATTTTGCGCTTGGGAACATAATCAGCTATTAATTTGTTAATTGTTGTGTAAAGTGTTGAGACCATCTGATTGACATCATTTGAGGTTGAAAAAATTTCATTCCAATTGATTGATTTAAGAGGCTATGTACTCCTGATTCAAATCGGTGTTTCATCAAATCAGCCCCGCGCAGCTGATATTTACTTCGATGGAACAGCGCCTAATAAAACTTCAAGCGTGGCGAATATTGAAACCAACCAAATATCAACGCGCGCTAAGCCTATACATTCGATCACTCGATTCAACTGATTGTATTCTGAGGCTCTCGAACGAGCGAGACAAAATATCGTAAAGTGAGATATATCGTTTATATGCTTCATTAGTATTGAAATTTTGACACCCCTACATAATCCGATTTAGCCTAATGGTTCCCAAGCGCAGGAGTAACTAGGAAGTTCAGGGTTCGAGCCCTGGGGCTGCGTAATGTTTCTTTTTTACTTTTTCAACAATTTTGTTTGTTTATTACACTTTTACGGAAAAACTGTTACACCGATTTGGTTGAAATTCGGTATATATGTAATTTTAATAATGACGGTGGACAAGGGATACTTTCATCCCAAATAATGGGACAAATTTATATGAAGGTTATCCCAGAAAGTAAAATAGTTTTTTATGATTTACTATTTTCGTATTTTTTGCCAGTTTTGTTATTTTGGTCTGCTCATTTTGGTTATTTTGGAAATTTTTGTCAATTTTGTAGTATTGGTCAATTTGAAATTTAAAAAACAGACAAGAAATGTAACAAAATGGCATCTTTTTTTTATATCACGTATGTAGAATCCAGTATAGAACGTGGGTGTAGCATATCTAGGTATGTAGATTGCGGCTCTTCTTATTACAACACCCAGACATAGGGAAAACTTGTATACCGCCTGATATAAAAACCGGCATATTATTACTCTGCACATCAAATATACCGATATTTTATATAATACAGTGGACCTAACTCTACTACTACAATATTTTCAAAATATTCGTTTACTAGCGTCATAATGGCATTATAATGGTTGCTCTTTTATATAAAACTTTTGAAACAATACTAACAATTATGGTACCAACACGATATAAGTTTTTGACCATTTTGAGACTATTGTAACAGCAGACTTGTAGCCTAGCTCTTACATTGTAGCAAGAACAGTGATAGGTTATAAGGTTGCCAAGTCACTAAAGAAAAACGTCGGCGTAATAAAATAAAGTTTTCAAACATGTGACATAAGATGTAGAAATCGATATTTATGAACAATAACATCGACTTTTTTTCTTTAATGTCCTCCGTGTTAAAAATATAGCAAATAAAATACATTATAATATAATTAAAATTTTGTATTTATTTTATAAAAGAAAAGCGTATATTATTCATGCTCATTACATGTAGTGTATCCATTGATGTAACAATAAAGTGTATCGCGTTTACAAACAACAATTTTATCCAATTGTAACCTGTATCAAGTAAGCGGTTTCGTTCTTACTTTATAATTGCTTTAGTTTTTCAGCATAACCGCTTACTAGATACTGAGGTTATCACAACCTACAGGTATTTCGTCTTTCGTAAATATTAGACAGATCTGCGCTATTATAACAATCAAACCTGTTGATGATTAAAATAAACAGTAATGTTACAATACAGCTATAGTGGCTTGGGGTAATTCCGACATATTTATCGACGACTTGATAAAAAGGCATACATTCTGTACCTTTTGTAAATCCATTTATGACAATGCTTATATAATGTCACTTTTAGTTAGTTAGACGTGTAGTTTGACAATTGCCACAAACTGCTTTTTGAAATCTTTTCGGGTTCTCTAATTATAGTAATTAAAAACTTATAATTTTTTATTATGATTCGATGTAATTCAGTACCACGGGGTCATTCTGAAAAATATTGTAAAACAATCTAATTTAGCTAGGGCGGAAGTCTAAAATTTTCTTTACATTGTATTTTATACTTCTTTGAACTTCCTATAGTCGTGAAAAATTTAATTATTTACTAAAAGTTAGTTTTATTTACGTACATCTAAATCAAAGTGATTACAGCAAACAATATTGCATATTTGAGTAGATAATATTAATTTTCAGAATGAACGCGTTTTTGGAATCATCCTAACGCACTGTATCCATATAAATCAATACAGTCTTATCATAATGAAGGTAACGAAGTAAAAAAATACGAACTGGATAAACATCCATTTATCTTATATTTTTTAACTAAAACTGTTATATTGAACATAATCTCTGTCTCTCTTTAAATCTGTGACGTAAAAAAACGCACAAGTGGAAAAATGAATGACAACGGATAAGTAGAAAAATGAATCGCAACGGACAAGTGGAAAAACGAATCCCAACGTACAAATGGAAAAACTTAAACTGACAAGTGACAAAACGAATTGCAACAAAATTTTAACTTGAAGTTTTATGGGCAGGTTTTCGAATTGGACAAATACATTTACAATCTACCCGTAAAACTTCAAGTTAAAATTTTGTTGCGATTCATTTTGTCATTATTATTTACAAATAATACACATCATTATTTACAAAAAGTATCGCGACACTATTACAGTTATGCCACAATAAGTGTTCTTTTACTTAAAAATTTTAATTAAAGCGCCGCCGCTAGAAAGGGCTCTTTATTTAATATCCTTATCAAAATAAATTACTTCATATTCAAGACTGCTACAATACCTTTATAGAACTTTTTGAATTATTCAATTTGGACATACTATTGGAAAGATATCACGAGTTTAAAAATGTAAGAATTAGACCACGTGACCGTGATATCTTTTCGTGAGCGAAACATCGTAAGACCCCCTTTATATAGACGGTTCACTTCAAAAAATATCACCAAAAACAAAGGCGATAAATGTCCAGACATTTGTATGTCTAATAGTCAAATAGTTGTCTATTTAGCAACATTTTGCTGGTGCATTTACATACCTGTAGTAATCATGCGCAATGTAAGGCAAATGCCTGAAAACAGGGTTAGTAAAAATGGTATACCAATTACCAATGTAATTGCTGGTAGATATAATTCTAAAAGATCTTATGTAATCAAAAAATTCTAAAATAAAATCTCGTACCTTATCAGGCTCTAGTAGTTCATACGGCGGCGAACAAGATTTTTTTAAATATATTTATATAGTTCAAAATAAATACTGCTTTGCCTGCAGTCTGAACAAAAAGGATGATGCAACACTAAAAAAGTACACATGCTTTCGAAACTATACTGACCCACCTACAGGCATGGAAACTGACATAATCGTTGTAGGTCATAAGAAATCGATAGAAATACTTAATTTAATTTATGGGCGTTTAATATCTGACGTTGACTTCAATACATATAATAAAAATTTTACATCCACATCCTTACAAACATGAAGGCATTACAGTCGAAAAAATCGAATGTAGAAATTATCTACTTATATACTTTTGTAAAAAGTGGCAACAACTGAAAACTGACACAAGATATCCTATTATAGGACAACGAAAGCTTTTAGGTAAAACTGTTGTATAGACAAAATTAAAAGTGATGAATATAAAACATTTTACATCTATTTGACGATATTATGCTGGTTCATCTACATATTTTCGGTAATCACGTACAATTCAAAGCGTATTTTTATTTAAATCAAGTTCAACACGAAAAGGTCCAAATCGAATTATTTTTTAGTTCACTACGACAGCGAATTTGTCTTTTGATGCAAAACATAGCAGGTTAGGCGCACCGTTTTATTCATGATGGAGCATTGGCGGGCTTTATTAACAGATTAACTTTTCAGTTATGTATCTGTCATAATACAGAAACATACAAGAAGATGTATCAATTTAGTGAAAGAAATTTTATACAAAAAGAATATTGACCATGTTTCTGCAATAACACACGGTCATTAAAATGAAGGCATAAAAATAGAGCTTTTTGGGTAATTAATAGATGAAGAGTTGCCTTTTGTTGGTACCTCACTATATGTGTCTATGATGATAATATTATTAAAATTAAATACCCTTTTACCACATATAAAATACGGTTAGCTATAATAAATCCGAAAAAGTTAAGTTATATATTAACAACATGTTTTTAATTTACAAACAAATGGAACAAAACACAAAAAGAATTAGAATAAAAAGTTAAAGTTAGGTTTTGCAAATGCATTTTCGTCATAGAGATGTTCTTCAATAATTTACTAACCATTTAAAATAGCACGTTTGTAACATTGTTTTGAATTTGCAGAAAAATCTATTTCCTTTAGAAAATTTTTCAATCATATGTGTGTTTAAGAGACCGATGGTAGTCCAATTATTACATTTTTGTGTGATATTACAGTTCGGTGTAATTAAGATATCTTGAGCAAGTTGGTTGATCAATTGGTGTCTCAAGAACTGTCTTTTGTGGTGTAATTTTATCCCTGATGGGAAGATTCCGTGTAAATCTAGGATCTATTATTTCAGGTAGTAAGTGCGTCATATAAAATATCTCTAACTTTTCTTTCATTTTTTCCTTCCAAAACGCTTCATCTTTTGGTATAATTTCCGTTTTTATCTTCTTATTTTCTTCAGCCCACACAGCAAATAAACACTGCTTACGTTTTGTTATGTGCAATTGTCCTTGTACCTGATAATACCAATTGTGTTTTTTATTTATTGTTAAATTTCCTTCTTTGTCTTTGATCCAAAAAGTAATTTTTTTTTTACTTATAGCTTCTTCTAACCCTAATTTATTTGCGGTAATGGGGCATTTGATTTCAATAATATTATCACCATATACACCATCAGGTGATGCTCCAAGAAAAGGTAACTCTTCGTCTATGAATAATCCACAAGGCTCTATTTTTATTCCTTCTTGTTTCGACAACTGTAATAAGGCTTTTTTTTCATTTTGTTGACCATGTTTTATAGCAAAAACATGATCAATATTCTTTTTGTACAAAATTTCTTTAACTAAATTGGCACATCCTGTTGTAGGTTTCCTTTTTATGACAGATCCAAAGTTGGAAGCTGTTAATAAAACCCTTCGAAGTTCCATCCACTCACTACTGTCTCTTTGAAGAATTGTTTTCTTCTCAATAGCGTCTCTTTCTTCTTTCGTTTTGTTTAAGGAAGACAAAAAGCTTTTCTTCATTTTTTGTAAAATGTCATGTGGCATATCAGGTTTATTACTTTCTGTCCCATAATTTCTATCGGCCTTGGAGAAGATACGTCGTTTCGTTTTTGTAACGTACTTACGATTTAATATTCTTTGTTTACTTCTTCTATTTTCTAACATCTTTAGTTTACCCTGAGGACTTTTCGTTAGCATTTTTTTATATAACTGGGATATGGACCTATTTGTGTTAAAAGCCACAGTTGCAGCAGTACACCTAGTACTATATGACTGCTTTAAGGAGTAGTTAATTCGTTTCCCTCCTATATGTTTTGCTACTACGTTGTGATAATGTTCCACAGTATTACTGTCTACATCATGAATAAGACTTCGTGCATGACCTGCTATGTTTTGCATTAAAAGACAAATTCGTTGCCATAGTGAACTAAAAAAGAATTCGTTTTGTACGTTTTCGTGCTGACCTTGTTTGGAACAAAAATACGCTTTGCATTGTACGTGATTGCCAAAAGCATGTAAATGCGCCAGCATAATGTCGTCAAACAAACGTTGAATGTCTGGACATTCATCACTCTTATTTTTGGCGATAGCTTTTTTTATTACTGATCTAATTGTTAATATAACAGTTTTACCTAAAAGTTTTCGTTGTCTGATAGGGTATCTTGTATCAGTTTTCAGTTGTTGCCACTTATTACAAAAATTTCTAAGTAGATGATTTCTACATTCGATTTTTTCGACTGTAATGCCTTCACTTTGGTAAGGTCGTGTTTGTAAAATTTTATTATATGTGTTGGAGTCACCGTCTGATATTAAACGCCCATAAATTAAATTATGTATTTCTATAGATTTCTTAAATCCTTCAACGATTATGTCAGATTCCATGCCTGTGGATGGGCCAGTATAGTTACGAAAGCATTTGTGCTCTTTTACTGTTACATCATCATTTTTGTACCGATCGCAGATGAAGCAGTACTTATTTCGAACTCCGTAATATAAAATTTGTCTTGTTCGCCGCCCTATAATGGTACCAGCACCTGATAGTGCTGAATATTTTGTTTTATAAGATCTTTTGGAATAACATCCATCCGCAATCACGTCGATAATTGGTATGCCAGTTTTACTAACTCTGCCTTCAGCTTTAGCAATATTCCTTTCTTTTTCAGCAGATAAGTTCATAGACTCCTGTGCAACTTGTTCCCAAGCTTTAGACAAAGTCTCATGTATGGTTTGATATTTTTTATTGGATATAATAGGTAAGTTTAATGCTGAACATAGTTCCTGTAAATTCGAATATCCACCGCCAATCGATATTATCCCTGTCACAGCACATTCGTTTACAGGTAAGTAATTTTCATCATTTGAGTCGGTCTCAATGACAAATTTCAAATTGCACATCCTACATAAGAATGTAAACTTGGACGACAACCCATTTAGCTTTTCTCCAACTAAATCTATACAGCTTAAATTACAACCGAAAGGTCCGTGGTTAGAAATTCTTTGTAGATTTTTATAAAAGTGAGAAAAACTTATTATTCTTCGTCCGACGTAGAAATCTCGTCCTGGAGATGGACTCTTAGCAACCTAAAAAATAAAATATGTATAAATATATCATAATATGAAACTTTAGTTGATAATATAAGTATAATTGGTACTTTACCTCCACTTCAGGATAAGCGTCGACGCTTTGTACTATCTTTGGTATATCTAGTACGTCATCAACAGTATTCTCTGGATGAATTACTTGATCACAATGAGCTGTTTCTAGTAATGGTACATTAATTAAGCTGAAAAAAAAACTTAAACTTTAAAAGCAGAATGCTTTTTATTACTCTATTATATATCAGATTTATTAGTTAGTGTAGTACTAGCTGTGCCCGCGACAACGTCGGTGTGGATTTTTTTTACAGAAGTCTAATTTTATAAGTAGCCATTTGAGCTATTTCATAACAGTCCCGTCAAAATCGGTCCAGTCATTTCAGAGATTAGCCGCAGCAAATAGGCAGACAAATATTTTAAAGATTGATTTTCTGATATACGTGTCATATATACTTTCATATGCATCTACTAAAAAGTTGTTATTTTGACATTACAGACACTTGAACTTTACTGCTCTGTAGGTATAGATTAAAATAGTGTACAATAATATAAATGCAAAATGAATTTATAAAGTTGAGTCAATCACACCCAGTTTCCCCTATGTGCCCGGTATAAACAGGAGATACATACTTGTTTGTGATTATGACGAGTGTAAATTTGTTTTAGATCTACTATTTATTCACTTGTACACGGGGATATGGGATCAAAACGTTTGAATATCTAATAAGTGTTTTGATGTGTCTCCAATTTTCTAATGATATCTAATACAAGTATTCACTCGTGACTTCGTCCATAGATAGGCAACCAAGTTTATACTTGTTTCCAACAGACCCATGGATTTCTAGTACACAAATACATCTATTCCTGAAATTCCCGTGAAACCCAGAATATGTAATGTTACTAAAGGTGTATACAATTATAATTGTTCTACTAAAGATGTACAATAAATATAGAAACTATCGCAGCAAGTCTAATTACGTGGTTTCAAAGTTAGGAAATCTGGGAAATATAAAGACCCGGAATGGGTATGAAAATTATTATGTAGTACCAAACTATTCTGTAAAGTGATACGGTCAATTTTTTCTTACTCGTGAAAAGTAGCTTGCGAGGTTGCATGGTCTTCCGAAATAGTCGACATTCGTCTTCTTTTACTATAACAAAAAGTATATAAAATAAATTTACATACACAGACGGAAATGAATAGGGATGGAAATGATTATTTTTTTTTATATTCGATTAGCAGTGCCCGCGACTTATCTATATGCATAGATATAGATGTTGAATTTAAACGTAAAGATTTTTCTTAAATTAATCTCATATATCCCTTGTTTCTTACAAATTACGAGTGATTTGGTTTTGAAATTGTATCTACAATTTTCACGAGTTTCATTTTCATGTCTCAATGTTCAGAAGAATCTATATATGTATACACAATTGTTACTTATACCTATTGTATGTATAATTATAATGTATCGATACATGTAAATAAACACTACTTACTTTACAACTTCCATCATGTGTTTCTGTCTCGCCAAGTAAGTCCTCTTTAGGCGTTTCTTTGATTTGTTGCCCATTTTGTAATTTGTTTCCGTTTAGTAATAAAATAGAGCACAGCATAAATCACGTCAATCAAAATAAGCAAATCGGAACGCAATGAGACGCGATGATCATACGGCGTGCGAAATCACAACCGCAGTCCCCAACTATCGTTAGAGAAAAAGCGCTATATCAGCGCTAAAAACGCTAAATTGGGATGCTTTTCAAAAAAACAGCATAAAAAATACAGTAACAAGTAAAGATAAATTATTATAAATGCATTTTATTTGATGATTATATTCAAATACATTCAACATTTCAGTGAAAAAGAATAGACTTAAAAAAGCGCCAAATAAGACGCTAAGACCTAATAATATTTTTGAGCGCTAACAGACATAAAAATTAAATCTAGCGCTGAAAACGCGAAGTCGGCAACAGTGCTTGCTGCTTGCTTGAAGCGAGACAGCGGTCGGAAATGCGACCGAAATACCGCACTCCGCCCACGTTCGGTTATTAGGGTATCAGCTGTTACGGGATAAGCTTTCATAACTGATAATTTATAGCGTATAAATTCCTTCAACAAAATGTTAAAATATTTTGGGTGAAAAAAAAAATTGTCATGTAACTTGTTATTGTAGACTAATAGTAATTCTAGCCTAGATAGCTAGTAAAAATTGCATTTTTGGAATCTCCTGGTCCAATTTTTTAGTTTTTATTTAGATATTACAAACAAACCATTTGTTTATCTGTATAGATAAGAACTTTATAGTAAATTATAATAGATAAAACATAAAAAAATTAGAGAGAAAAATGAAGTAGCACTCAGGACTGGAACCATGAACTCTAATCGTACGTGTACTAGTATCAACTCACTCTACCACAATAACATTGAAGTAAGCAATGAAAGTTTTGTAATATTTATAACTCTACTTATCCACGTGTCAACGTAATTTTCTATGAAGATTTATAGATGGCGCTTTCGAATTTTATTGTCAATAGTATAAAAGTCCAGATGAAATGAAATATAAAAATTTAGAAAAGTATTTTTATTGCATTTTATAAAATTATTTAGGAAGAGAAAAAGAGCATTTTATCAACTTTCTTATAAAAAAAAATCTTCTAGATCAAGTGAAACTTGTTGGGTTCGAACCCATCACAGCTAATGATTTAGACCAGACATCTACCGTATAAGCCAAATAAGTGTAGTGCGACCGCTTCAAAATTCTTGTTATTATTGCTCCTTCGTTTATTTAAAATTATTTTTCAATGGCGATCGTGGAGAAGAGCAGCGCGTCCGTACTAGCCGACGCTTTGAAGCGATCTAACAAATTCCATACATTGGGACCGGCAGGCGGGATTTTTGCAGTCATTTTTAATAAAATAATTAATTACTTCCAAATTAAGTTAAGTAACCGAATAAAACTCTATAATTGTATTTGTTATAATATGATATGTTACTGTTATTTATTTTAGCGATGTACGATTAACAGTAATAACAAAAACAAAGATTGAATAACTCGTTTAGAGGTTACTTTGCAATTATTTTCTATCGAGAAAATTTATCGCAAATGCGTTCCGAGTACAAAGTTTACGTTAGAAATATGATCAAGATTGACATATATTTTTTTCACTGCAATAAAGTGTGTATAACTACTGTAACAAAGGTTGAGAAATCGATCTAAAAACGCATTCTGTCTCTTATCACACTGTTAAGTTGAGAGTTGATATCATTATAATTAGCTTTAAAGTAGTTATATACATTACTATTCTTTGATTTCATGAACTGGTAAGGCTCGGTAAATGATAATGTAATTAGTAAGTTAGGATGTTTAGGATCCAATTTACTTATTGGGTCCGGAGGGCTAACAACTGATAAGTTAAGCACATTACTAAAAATCAGATCCAGCGTCCTCTCATCACTGTTTAATACACAGTTAAACTGAAATAAATTATTAATCGACATGAAATCAACAATTGAATGACCAAGTGCGTTACTATAATTAGAAGGCAACGTATAAGTATTATTATCACTTTTTGACCATTTGATAAAATTTATGTTAAAGTCACCTAACAAAACCACATCATCTACTTCACATGTTACCCGATTAACACTATCTAAATATTCATTTAGGCGATCCAAGGTAAGAGGCGGCGGCAGGTATACAGCGCTGATAGCTATTTTTGTTATTGAGTCATTCACACTTAAGCTGATAATGACCCATAGATCTTCGCAGCTAGTTTCCCAAAATTCAAATCTATAAGAAGGTAGGTCGCGAGAAACAGCTACCATCACCCCACCACCATCTTTTTTGGGTCCACCTTTACAGTCACGATCTCGTCTATAAACATTATATCTAGAATCAATAAATTCATTACTATTAATATTTGAGTTTAGCCATGTCTCCGTAAATACTATAATATGATAATTGGATAGCAATATGTGTTTATAAATTTCATTTGTTTTAGTTCTAATTCCGCGCACATTCTGATAATAAATATTTAAATGATTGAATTTTAAATATAACAACCAAATCGCTTATGAATTACAGCAAAATAAGCTAAAAACTGGTATTAATTAACCAGCTTTAAGCTATCTATGTTTCGTACGAAGATTGCTTGGTGGGTCTCGTCTTTTCTGGCATAAATTCTACCATTACGCACCCAAACAAATTTATAATTTAGTTCCTTGCATTTGATCCGTGTGGCTGCGTGAATGCGCTTATTTTCAAGAGTAAGATGTTCAGCTACGAAGACAGCTTTGCGAGAACCACCTATACCCAGATGATGTGAGTTAAGTTTATCAGTAGTGTTCTTTTTATTAAACTTAGTAACAGCGGCTAGAATAGAATCACGACTACGCTGACTACGGAGCTTGACAATTACAGTGCGGGGTTTATCGTTATCTCTTGCTGCTTTCGCTACTCGGGTAATATGGATCATCTCATTGTCATCAACTTGACAGTCAATAATTTTTGTAAGTTGTGTAAATACACTGTTTAAGTTTTCAGACCGATTTTCAGGAATTCCGTTAATTTCTAGGTTGTTTTCTCTCATTTGTTGCTCTGTTGAGCTCAGGCGGGCTGACACCTCCTTTAGCGTAATACGTAGGGATTCATTGTCAGACTCTAGCTTTGATATAATGCCGACTTTATTTTCTAATTTATTTCTCAGTTCTTCATATTTTTCACTAAAAAAATTTAATGAATCCTTAATGGCCTGTAGTTCATGAGTCACCTGTTTACGGACTATTTCAGAAACTTCCTCTTTGAATAGACGTCTTATATCCTCTAAGGTGATGTGAGAAACGATTTTCGGCGCCATCTGCTGTTGAGGTTGTGGTTTAGTCGTGACAAAATCGCTAGCCGATGGAACACACGGTGTTTCGTTAATATTATCAGTGGGCGAATTAGGTCGCGTTGGACGTACAGGCGTATTGCTATTGTCTTCCTTGGGCATCTTGTTGCAGCATTCTGGACACTGCCAGTTACGTTTTAGATCAGCGTTCATGCGACCAAATCGCCTCTCATTAAGGTTAATGCAAATCAAGTCGTACTTCGTTTTACACAAAGAACACATAAGAAATTCTTTGCCTGTAATTATATTTTTGCATCCTCCACATTTGTTAGTAGACGGCATTGTTGATAAAAATAAATATATTTCTTAGGGAACACACCGTAACTCGAACCATCAACCTCCGACGCGGTCATACGAATAACCAATAGACTACGCGTCGTCTACGAACTATTAGTTAAATAAGGCATCCAAATAAATTATATTGAATGTTGTAAGCTGTCGTAATACACGTCACAACACAGTTAACTTGTATGTAGTTACCGTCATCAGTAATAAATATTATTTGAGAATAACTGAGAATGTTTGTTTATATAAAGATTGCTTACGTGATTTGTGTGTTTATGATGGTATGATAACATATACGGAGACACAGAATGATTTAAATTATGGGAGAAGAGATATTTTAAGGAATAACAGTTTCACAACGGGCACTATTATGTATAGACTTTTATATGTTTAGCACTGAACGAACTGTTTTGATAACAATACCACTTGCAAATCACGCTATAAAATACATAACTATAACACTTATGATACTGTTAACGTGATATAATATTTTAAACTAATTAATTATTACGAGCGAATGATTGACGCGTTTAAAGCGGGTAGATGAATATACAAGTATTTACAGACTTACAGCTGGGTATCTCGAATTCCTAGGTGAACTTACTATAATGACTGGACTATAATATGGAAGATGCAATTAATTAAATTGACACAAAAGTAACAATGACATTTAGGAAGAATATAAATGACACAAAATTGAGTGACATGTGTACACTGGACATCAAATTAATTATATAAATGAGACCAAATTCCTTGATACATATAGATGATTACAAATTGATTAGGAATCTGCGCATTCACGCTATTTGCTAAATATTAAATACATTTACACAAAAGTAGTTAAAGTAAATGTTTTATTAATTACTTACCGTGCTTGTGTTATCTCTACTTTAAGATATGGTTTAATATTTTGGGGCAAGGCGACAGAAGCGGAAAGAACGTCTAAAGCACGAAAAAAGTGTATAAGGTCAATATTTAAACTGCAGCAAACAGTCAGTAACCTTTTTTACATTCATCATAAAATACTACTAGTACCATGCCTATATATACAAGTATACGAAGCTATAATGTTTGTTAAAAATAATAGGGGTCTTTTTGAAAACTTTAAAAGTAAAACGAACGATGACATGAATGTATGCCGACACACAAAACACCTCTATTCGATATTAGCTTTAGATCATGACATGTTATAACTCAATGATATTAGCGTTTTAAGCATGACAGGGAGGTACAATAACTTGCCAAGAAACATTATTGAGGAAATAAATTTGAATGTATTCAAGAAAAAGTTATGTGAATGGTTAATAGATAAAACTATTTACTGACTTGACGAGTATTTAAATTATAAAACCCTAAATTTAATTTAACAAAAACATAGTAAAAATATTAAGAATAATAAAAATTTCGAGTACAATATAAACATAATTAGATGTAATAGTTATTACGTAATTATATTTATACGACATTTTATGTAAAATTAATATTTATGACAACGTGTTTACATGTTAGAGTTTCTCGAAAACGTTGCACTTTAAATGTTGTTAATTAAATGTAAATGATGTGGAATTTGCATGCCTATCCGGCAGGAACATTTGATCTGACTAATAAAATGCCATCTTTTGTATACTATGTTTTAAAAAGTACATACATGTATGTATATACATAACTTCACGCCAGGTCCCTTGCGGGGTAGGCACGAACAGCAGAGCGCCATACAGGCTTATTCTTACACACCCCACTTGCTTCTTTGACATTCATAGCTCTTGTCATGCACGCCTGTCTGTTCTTAAGGCTCCTGACATCACCTTCTGCTAATACACGATCAATTTGATCATGGAAGGTGTGTCGTGGCCTTCCGCGACTTCTGCATCCATCCACTTTTGCATTGTATATCTGTTTAGTCATTCTTTCATCATACATTCGTTCCACATGCCCGAACCACCGGAGCCTTCCTTTCCTTGCCTTCACCCCGACACTCTCTCTCAGACCAACTTTCTTTCTTACTTTCGTATTACGAACGCGGTCCGCAAGCGTCACTCCGCAGATTTTGCGTAGTGCTTGCATCTCCACCGCGTTTACTCTACTTTCATGCTCTCTGTTCCATTCTGTTCTGTTTTAAAAAATAAGTTAATTGAATTAAAAAAAATATGAATGATAATTTCTAATAAGATTTTATTAGTGACAATATGTATAACATATTTAAGTAGAGTAAACGCCGTCGAGATTCGAGCACTACTGTGACTGTGTGACTGATGTTCGTGATCAAGTCATAGAAAAAATAAAAGAACGTACTTTTGTGTCCTTGCAATTTAATGAATCTACGGATATTGCAGACTTTACTGCAGTAGCTTTCCCAACCTTTTGCAACTCCGCTATAGCAGCTTTGCGACCCCCTAGGGGGTCGCGACCCACGCGTTCAAAAACAATTCGCTACTGGAATCAACCTGTCGAATTGTTTCGACGCGTTAGATGTACGAAGTTTTACCGACGCGATATAATGTATAAACCATAAACTATTATTTTTTCTACATCCATTTTCACTTCCGCCTCCGCCTCCGTTAACCTCCGCATCCGCGGAGGTGAAACCCGTCGCCTCCGCATCCGCCTCCGCCTCCTCTAAGAAGGCCTCCGTTACAACCCTAAACCATACAGTACGTTAATAAACACATACAACCGTCATAGATAATATTCTTAGTCGATTCATTTACATAATTAGATTTATATAATATATTTTAGTTGATTTATCAGACGATTCGAATGGGGATTGTTTACAAAAAATTACCCTCTGATTTTATATTTTTATTACGTAACATAGGGTATTTTAAGATACTAATTTGAATATTTTTGTATTTTAAGCGTTTGTTTTTTTATAATTCGATTTTAAAATTATTTCTCCGATGACGTCATAAGGGACAAGTTTACATTGATTTCTTTGCCTAGAAAACCAAAATAATAAAACTTTCTAATCATAGTAATCTGTGCTACTACTATTTAAATGTCACTCTGTCATTACTCATTACGTATCGTGATCATTTTAGTGTTTTTTGTCGCTAAGCTTATAATTTTTCGTGTTCAACCATTATTATTTTCTATAGTTATCGTTAATTTTTTAAAAGTGATCTTTAGGGAAAAATCCATGTTACAGAACTTAAATCAAATAATGTACAACTAGAAATTTTTTTACACCTGAAGCAGGCAAACAGGCAGACGGCCCACCTGATTGGATTTAGTGAGGTCAAATAAAGGTCAAACACATTTCTTACAAAATACAAGAAGATCGTACGTTTTTTGGAATTTTAACTAGACAGAAATGATTAGGGACACTATTGCTCGAAATGGTTTTTGAAATAGCCAGATTGAAAAAAAGTGAACAATACCAATTATAATAGAATTATCATTTTCTACCAGTTACTTAATTTTATAAGCCCACTAAATTATCGTTTAGATAATTTAGTGCGTCAGTAACTGATTATTATAATTGTTTTATGATCCTGGCAACACTATGAAGTAATTGCTATTTTTAGCATCATTACTATTTGATTGATTATTGTTTTGTAGGGTAGTTTTTGTAGTATTTTCATATAAAACGGCGGTGTGGCGTGTAGATGGGTTTCAGTACTTACTGTATCGTGTGAGTAGTCACATAGAGGGCTAAACAATAAAATAAGGGGGAAACTGCCCAAATCTTCAACATTTGATACTTTGATTTCTCACCCAAATCTCTCGCTTTAACAGTAGTCTATACAGCTGCTTAGGAAAACATAGATCCGGGTCGACGGCAAATTGATTTAATGTAATAATGACATATTCTTTATGACCATGTAGGTATTTGGTAGTGAATTGAAAATACGTGATTGCAGCGTCTCACTATTTTCGTCTTCGTTCCCTGAGACACTATGTCATTTATGGGGATAAAAACTATCCTAAGTTATAACCCCGGATATAGCCTAAGGCTAGCTCCGTTTCGAGTTTTATTTAAATCCATTCAATAGTTTTAACGTGATGCTCTGACAAAAATTAAAAAAAATTGTTTTCGTGATCTTCTGGTCCGAATTAGCCCCTCTGATTATGTAATATATTTTTAAACGCAAACTCGATCCATTATACACAAAATGTTAGGTATTCATTCAAAATTATTTGATCACCTTCAAAGTATGCTCCTTCATACACTTACGCCAACGAATAATCCAATCATCAAAACAATTTTAAACTTTTTCCGGAATTGCGTTTAGTTCTCGTTGCGATAGAAGACATAAAGTACTAGAATACTAGAATTCGCAAATTCTAGTTCTTTGTCTTCTACCCAACGAAAAAGGGTAACACGAAGTGGTAATTTGAGTTTAGGAAAAAGAAAGAAGACGACTGGATCAAATAATATACTTTATTTACCGTATGACCTTTCGCTAAGAATCCCGAGTGCACAAAGTCAAGAAAACAGTCAACATAACTTTGACTTTTAATCGATTTTGGCGTGGTTTTTTCGGTTTCGGTTCAGTTGGAAGGGGCCACTCCGAAGTTTGTTGACTAGTTTACATGTCGAACTCGTAAACCCACGTCTCGCCACCAGTAACATTGCGTTTCATGAATCTTGGTTCGGAATTGACTCGTTCTAGCATGACCTCGGCGACTCTTACGCGATTAGTCGAGCGGCAACATGTTTCATATCTAAGTGATTATTTAAAATGATACTGATCGAGTCGTGAGACACAGAAAGTTCAGCGGCTATTTCTCTCAAACTTGAATGAGAATTTTCAGTCACTATTTCCTTTTCACATTTCCGATGTTAACTTCAGTTGAACGACGTTGATGGCCGCTTACCAAGGCGAGGAAATCTTCAAGCATATCTCGACCGTTTTTGAACGCTTTGTGCCACTCATAAGCACGTGTTTTTGATCAAGTCGATTCACCGTAACCCTTCTGTAACATTTTCAGTGTCTCCAAACACTAAATTCTATTGGCGATGCAAAATTTAAGACAAACTAAATAGTTTGCCTTAAATTCAATTTCATAATAGACGAAACATCGAACAAAGCTTCGATGTTTTTGTCCATTATGAAATTCGCAATACACACGACCTAAACTAAAAACAGCACTCTATTTAATCCAAATGACCGAACAACTCAAACTCCGCGTCAAAATGAAAAACAATTTTGCCAATCTAACACAAAAAAAGTGTGTGTACTTATGTGCACGCGTTAGAAGTTATACTTCATTGGAGCAACAAGATAAAAATCTTTTCAAAAATTTATCTTTCGCCTTATTCGTTTGGCGTTTCGTTTGACGTTTGTAGCAGTGTCTTAACAGTCAGTACAATTATTTTTTCTTAGAGATTTTTTGCGTTCTATTACGTACGTACGTATTGCAGTAGATGTCACTGTTCTCAATTGAACACCAATGAAAGAAATAATATGTTTCGTTATACGCAGTTGTTTTAATACTTGTTTAAGAAATATTTGATATGTTTTTATGTTTTTGCAAGCCATATCAGCTAATAAATATATTTTAAAGTGTGTAAATTGTAGTCCTCACCTTTTTCAAATTATAAAGCTCTTTTTAACTTTAATTAATAGATTTTTGATGAATTGTCGATTTACCAGAAACTTATTTCAAAGATGTCAATTATGTCAAAACCAAAATGACATTCCGACTGATACAAGTTACATTCGTGAACGTATGTACTTTGTTTGTGTTTTGATTATTTTTCGATAACTTTGTTTGATTCCTGGACTCCAAAGACTTCGCTTATCACGTTTACTAGTGTTCTGTGATCACGTTGGACTTACGCATGTACCCTGAACACCAATTTGATTAACGATTTGTTTTCTGATGACTTGGATTATGGCTTCTTCTGAAAGAGGTTGTTGTGTGCCCAGATATGGTAAAACTTGTAAGTACATCATCTTAACGGCACCAGATTAGATGTGGATACAAATGATGTTATGAAATTGTATGCCTTTGAATATTTTAATAAAAGGAAACATAATAAATCACGTTACCGCTAAATTGTTGTTTTATTAACAATTTTAACAATAAACATTTTGGAAAGATTTGGAATTGCAGAGTTATATAACTCCGCAATTCAAAGTCTAATAAAAATCAAAAACATAGATCCTGATGTTTTGCGTTGAATAATGCGTATACGATAGAGTGCGTTAGTATATATTATGACTGTTGATCTATACATATATAAAGTACTGTGGTTGTAGAAAAACGTCACTAACATCGTAACATCGTAAAAATTTACTCTTATTTTTTCCTAACGCGCCAAAAGAAGTATAACTTCAAAATCAAATTTGGAACCATAAATAAATTATCCATTCCTGATACTTTTTTTACAGAATGTACACATTTACTATAGTACAGATTTTTCTTAGTACAGATTTTTCTTTACAAGGTTCCTAGACGGTCGCATGTTTGCAACTTGTTCCGACGACACAACAATAGCGCTCTGGGATGTTCGGAACCTCAAAAAGAAAATCAGATCTCTCCTAGGACACTCGAAATGGGTTAAGAACATAGAATTTTCTGTAAAGGACAAGCTTCTAGTTACGTCAGGTAAGACTTTGAAACTTAATGTATTCGTATGATTAATATATTTTTAGTACAATGAATGTGAATACCGATTGCCCAATTTCCTCCTTCCCCCTATTGCCTCTACCTTACTATCTCATACCCTGTAACCTACCCACAGGCTAGCAACACGCTGACACCAACTATAGTAGTGTCACGTCTATAGGCAAAGAAAGGTAAGAATGTTCTATTAGGTGGGCCGTCTGCCTATTTGCCAGCTTTAGGCAATGAAAAAGTCTCTTTTAAGATCTACGTAAAATTACATTACATTTGTAGATAAATACTATTTACTTAACACTGTCACTAATTCCTCAATGTACACCTTTACCGAGAACTTACAGGCTAAAACTATTCTGATGGTCCTGTACTTTAGGAGAATTATGTAACTGGGCTGCATATGAAGAAATGCATCTCTAAATATTTCTTTATCTTTTACAGGTTTAGACGGGAGCATATACACATGGGACGTAAATTCATACACAGAGTACAATTTAGTATACCAAAGAGTTTTTCATACTTCGAGTTTGATGCGGTGTAGGCTTTCGCCGGACGCGCGGCAGATGGTCATGTGCACGACTGGGGGTTGCTAGTTATCATTCACGATTTGAATTTGTCAACCCTTGCACTTGACCTGCACGGATTCAAGGTATTCTTTAATTTCATTTTTATTAAAAATTAAATGACATACAAATGCATACATTTTATATCTCCAAGTCGGTAATATACCGTTACGAGTTTAGCGGGACTCGAATTAAAATGCCGAGTTTATTATAACTATACAAACACGTACAACACAGGTACAAAAATACCCGAACACAAGAAATCCAAACGTATTGCAGAAGGTCGTAATTCAATAAAACGTGCAAAGTCCTTCACTATGGTTCCCGATTGTACACACATCACGCCTTGATCGTAGTTGTCGCTGAACTGCCCCCCCTCTCAATCAGGCCATCGTTTTATACCCCACAAATGCAATGTGCCCGTATCGCAGTAGACTTAGCCGCAACACCTGGCTAATGATCCGGCCGCAAGCGGCCACAAACAAGTACGATTAAACAATGGGCTGTTCTCTAGAAACGTATGCCAATCAATGAGTAAACAAAAGAAGACTATAATAAAAGAATTACAATTAGTTCAAATGCCGACGGGTAATAAATGTGCTTCTTTCTACAAATCTGTACCTGAAATTTCTCTTTGTCGGCGACTAGGTTGTATACATTACAATGGGCAACTCTGTGGCCAATCTCAGACACCGTATATGCCGTTACCATAGTAAATACTTGCGAATCTCCCGTTCATAAAATCCATAGTTCGGGTTGTCTGGAAGTGATTGCTCAAAAGCGATAAGGCCGCCCATTGCTCTACTTTTACTGTTTAATGTGACTACTGTATTTTTTTAATATTTTATGGTGGTGTACAAAAAAATGTTTTCTATTCTATTCTAAATAACAGAAAATTCGTGTATGTAATTTCCCATATCGGGGAATCGAACTCGGAACCTCTGCTTTCCAATAAAATGCATAGGCAAAGTCTTAGACCGCTCAACTACAAGGGCCTTCATAATATGATAAAGTATACTAAATTCAATGTATTATTATTGAATTGAATATATGTACACTTTCTAGAGGAAGTATACATAATATATATGTTATGATGACATTTGGACACTAAAAATGTATGGATAAAATGTCGATGTTGTGAAAATTCAAATGTAATTGTCAAAATAATTATTACTTACTACTTAATAATAATTATTCACTGTTGCGATCGTATCGATATATGGACCGTTTATTTTGAAAGTGGTGTAAGTCCATTTTCTTTTGTTTCGAGAAAATTAAAGGTTACTATATTTGTTGATTTAAAAATACAGGCAAATCATGAGGTCTGGCATTGTTTCTATTGTTTTATCAACATTTAATTTGTTTATATAAATTTGTTTTTGGCTAATTAGACTACGATAACGCATATTTATTTGCTGTAAATGGACTTACACCACTTTCAAAATTAGACAATTGTAAAAATCGTTTAATTTCAATTTTGAAAATCAAATATCGCTTAAAATATACTTATTTAGATATAATTTTGTTTACAAATACGCATAACAACACATAAAATTTTATTTTAGACGGAAATTACATTGTCATTACAAGATACTGACTACAAGAATTTACTTATTCTCTGCATGTGATAGTGTTTCAAAATATGCATGATGCACCGGAGGTATATAGGGTAGTAGCTGCTTCATGTCTTTATATTTTTCGTACGTAATAGGTCTGGCATTTTGGTACTAAGGCTCCAGGGCGATTTTTTTCAAATTTTAGCGGTCTTCCAGGACGTAGAGGTAATAAATTGATAATTTTAAATTCTGCGTCCGTCATCGTTGTTTTATAAAAAATGTAAAAAAAGTATATGGTGCAATTTTGAGGAACCTCAACCAACATACTTGCAACCAATTGACCTGTTCCCCATTAGTATTTTTTATGTTTTTTAATTGCATTTTGGAGATTTTTTGTTGAAATGAAATTCTCCAGTTTCATTTCATATAAAATGAATTTATCCTGTTTTCTACATTGCGCTATTACATTATAGTAATCTTGTGGTGTGTACACAAAATTCATTTTTCTCAATGCCATTTCTCATACCAAAATCTGCATCGTTCGGAAGGTATGAATGGCCCGAGAGTAAAAATTTGTGGTCAATTATCTCAGTCATACAGCCTTGTCGTATTTATTTTCTTCTCACAGGTTATGCGCTGTACATTTTCTAATACATTTCGGTAATTTTTTAATATCTATCTTTTAACTTACGAGTAGTGGAAACACTGAGGGGAGACGACGCAAATCGTCCCCGGGAGAAACCGCGAGATACAGCTAGTATAAAATAAATGAAAAATAACAAAACACTGATCGGCATCCATCTGCTATGCCACCTACCTCTGTCAATTGGACTTACACCACTTTCAGAATCAATGATTATGCAATTTCATTTACCGACCGATTTTAAGTTGTACAAAAATGGAATTTTTTTGAGAAATTAAACACTGACTATTAAGTTATATATAAAAAAATTACATTAAATTAAGCATGAATTACGTGATTGCTCATTTTTCTCAAAAATGGACTTACACCACTTTCAAAATAAACGGTCCATATATTGGAAATATCCACGTATCGCGGGGATTGTTAGTTATATACATGTTAGTTATAAATAAACATATTAAAACATAAACCTGTAGAAACAGTCACTGAAAAAGTGTAGTAGTAATATTTGGAAAAAATATTAATTATATACGTTTGTTATTTTATTTACAGAGTTATCAAACATTTTACTAATTAATTTCGTAATTCACATTTCAAAAATTCATTTGTCATTCACGGTTTGATAATTTATAGCATTCAAACCTGCCAATTATATTTTTTTGCCATTAAACGAATATGAAGGCTATGCCAACCGCTGTGTACTCGTAATGTGTGTTCTAAGACGTAATTTACATAATCTGTATATATTAAACGAAAGATTGTTTAAATGATTTTTTTACATTAATTACTTCACGGCGTCCGAAATGAATAGATTGTTCAGGTTTCGGAGGTACCTGTGTGGTCTAGGCTGTGACGCGACCTCAGCCTCCAGGCATGCTCTGCCCGGGGGCTGTCGGTGACACCTATATTAAAAGGATGTGACTTCCCTTATATAAAAAAAAATGCGCCAATGCGCTCCCGGTCAGCAAGAAAACTCCAGAAATGCCGCAGTATAAACTGGTACAATGCGTAATCACAACGCAAATTGATGACGGGTTAAAAAGTTATTCGTCTTTCTCGTACCACCGGGTCTCTTAGACAGGTACGTCACAAATGGCGTGTTAAAACACAAAAAAAAACTCCAACAGAGTTTCGACTAATATTTTACTATTTAAAAGACAAAAAAAAGTCTATATTTATTCTTCGACGTTTTAGCCAAACCTGTATCGGTTGATGCAAATGAGCCAACAGCTGATCCCGATCGCGGCGTTGTACGACCACCTTTTCGACAGTAGCCGTAAGGAGAACCGCGTAGAATTCATATCGGACTTTCCAGAGGGAATGACGCTGAAGTAGTTAGCGGTTTACAGGTTAGAACTTTGTCTATAATGTCTAAAATGTCGATTTCATGTAATTCTTCTGAATTAATTAAATATTTTTACTTATTTTATTTATTCAAAGGTTCCCTGGAAAGATTGCTTTTAGCAATAACGTCTTTATTGTACTTAAATTATTGCAGATAAAATCTGTTATTTTTTTAATATCTTGTTGTAGAGTATGGTAACTGTTTTTGAAAACATGTTTAGTAAATCCAACGTTGTGTTCTCATCAGTTTGACACTTGGCTTATTATTAATAAGATCTGTAAAAGTAGCCATGTTAGCATGTATGGTTTATCGTTTGATAATTATATATCACTATTGTCAAATATAGTTTCGCCGTTTAGCAGTATACTCCGTATTTCCTCTCGCTCTATTTAAATTTGATATTTCGATTGTATACTAACTAGCTGACACGTGCCCACTTCGCTGGGCATCAGAAAAAATGAATAAATATTTTTATTATTCACAATCAAATATACCCTATGCCATTCAGGAATAATGTAGGTTTCCACTGGTGAAAGAATTTTCAAAATCGGTTTAGTAGATCCAGAGATTACCCCTACAACGTCACGAACTTTTCTCTTTATAACATAGTATATATTACGTTCTCACAAATGTTAACTTGATGTTTCCTCAATGCATCACTGTGATCACATCCTAAATTATTTGACAGTTGTAAAATGTTAAATAACTATATTAACTTTCAATTAATGCACTTGAATGTTACCTTCCGAAGTGGAGGGTTAACATTTTGTTACAGCTTTTTTGAAAATGTGATTATCTATCATTGCAGATACACCCGCAGGGTTGGAGTGCGTTAAGCAGAAATATAAGTCATGGCGATAGGTCAGAGGTAAGCTACTGTTTATATCTTTAAAAAATATCTAAAAATTAAAAAAATAGGGGTGGCCTACCCTTAACATTTAGGGGGATGAAAAATAGATGTTGTCCGATTCTCAGACCTACCCAATATGCACACCAAATTTCATGAGTCTGTCAAACCTTTTCGGAGGAATTTAAACTACAATCACCACGACACGAGATATAAGATTGTCACGCCTGTTTCCCATTGGGGTGGGTAGGCACAGATGATTGATTTCCGCGTACTAGAATCTTGGCAAATCAACTTTCATACTTATCTTTATGGTTCATTTATTTAAACTTCTTTTTACCTGACCTTTCTTGAAAATGTCTTCAACTTGATGATGGTGAGTACGTAGCGGTATACCGACAACGACTGTACCATCCACACTGCTATTATATACTAGTTTTGTGACACTGCTCTCATTCATTTGCTTGCCCAAACCACCTTATCTTTTTTTTTAACTATTGTCAATACAACCACACCTTCCATGTTGAAATTGATCGTACACTAGCAGAAGGTGATGTCAGGAGCCTTAAGAACAGACGAGCGAGCATGACAAGAGCTATGAATGTCAAAGAAGTAAGGTGTGTAAGAATAAGCCTGAATGGCGCTCTGTTGTTGCTACCCCTACCCCGCAAGGGACCTGGCGTGAAGTTATGTATGTATGTATGTCAATACAACTTTTTTCATTCCATATTTTCCCTTATCACTGTTATTATCGTATCACTTACATTAACCTTACATATACTTCTCCAAGCTCTCATTTCAACTCCTACCTTCATATGCTTCTTCTGCCATAGCCAACTTTCACTGTCATACATTAGCATTGGGTATTAATACCCCTTACTTGTCAGCCATGCGTGGCTTTATAGACACTTTGGCAGTTCATAAAAGATTTAGCGCTCCATTCACCTTATTAACTTCCATTACCTCCTTTCATACCACTGTCATGTATTCCGTCTTTGGTAAATATGCACCTTAGGTAAACAAACTCTTTAAGTTTAGAAAAGAGGTAGTGAACGCCTGCTCATTGTTTTGCAGTGGACATGCATCCACGACATCCAGCCCAACCCGGACGGGCCCTCGAGTAAGAGCACGCGCGACTCCGCGCCGGAGCGCGCGCCGACGGCGCCGCCCGCGCCCCCCGCGCCGCCGCGCTCGCTGCCGCGCCGGGTCGCGCGCAGGCCGCGTTTGCGCCCCTACAGGGCGCCTAGACCAGCGTCTCCTCTGCCACCGTGAGCGTTGTCCTTGAACATTACTAAGAATGATAAACATTTTATCTGTGCAGGAATGGAGAAAGAATACAATTTGCTGGGGCCGGGCGGCCTCTCGTAAGAAGCGACAAAACAACCCACAGCTAGGTGGTAGGGCATTTACCCGACTGGATGGCTATCACCCCTGGTCTAAAGTATGTCGCCATAACAACCTTAGTTGTGTTTCGGCATTAGTGACCAAGTTCCAGTCTCCCTTAAGAGAGCAGCAGCGCACCTTTGGTGTTGCAAATGTCCATAGGCGATGGTAACCGCTGTCCATCAAGTGGGCCGTCTGCCTGTCTGCTGAACTCCTGAAAAAAAAAAATTGAAAAAATTCCACATTTAAAAGTAATTGACATCATAGTGTCACTATGATGTCGATTCAATCGCGTTCCGGTCTCAGTCCGATCAAATATCGCTGTGTCTGCACTACTAGTGAGTGTATAACTCATTACAGGCTGTAAATTTTCAGTCTTTCTTGTTTATGGCAGGCTGTTTGTTATACGAGATGTTTTTATACGAGAGGTGAAAGTTACCTATTTAGGCACGAGATGGTTTAGCGCACGAGCGTAGCGAGGGTGCTGATAGCTCGAGTGCCCAAATAGGCTTTTCACACGAGGTTAACACTCTGCTTTTCTTTCCGAACATGAGAAAACCAAATAAAAATTTAGTCAAACACACAAATACTTCTCTTACCTAATTAGGCGTTAAATCCATATCCAATGAACTCGTTTAATACGTCATATCTGAAACTTCTAGCAATTTTTTTGTCTGTGGCATTCATAGTACCATAGTAGCTTTAAGCTCTATATGTAAATTAACTAATAATTTAGTGAAAAGTAATTTATAAGTATATAAAATGAAGTTACTAAATGATTGATATATTATTATTACAATGTATGACCCGATTAAACAGTGGCTGTAAAAAAGTCGGGACATGAGTTGCATAGTCTTGCATCTAGAGTTCGAATAGTTTTACGGCATGGAGTTCATTCCTAACGAGATATCTCCAGTGTCATTTGCTTTTTGATATTTTAGTATAGGTCTAAATATAATTAATTAAATTTGTTTATCATTTGATGCATTATTAAACGTTGGTTAAATTATAAATCTTTTTGGTATGTCATATTTTCTATCTCCTATTCGACTTCCTCGTGCTTTATTATCTTTATATATATTATAAATAAGATTGTTATAAAAATAAATTAATATGTTCTGGTCTAAGAAATGTATATTGAATAAAAAACACCAAAGAGCGAAAGTAGAATGAATGACCTCACGACTTGACCCTTGTGCAGTTCGTTGGTTCGTGCATAACTTCGGTTCTATTGATCAGTGTATTGTGTTAGGGTCAACATATCGTCGTCCGAGAGCGAGGTGGAGCGGGAGGAGGGAGAGCCCGAGGCGGGGCCCAGCTCGGCGGCGAGGACCGCCGCCTCGGCGCCCCCGGCCGGCCCCCAAATTCCCAGGCTGGTAGGAGGAAGTGTAAGTACCCCATTTCAGTACTAGTAATCATGTTGCATATAGTTAGGGTTCACCCAACCCCTGGAACTGTCAATTTACAAAAACGAGACCCCTCCCCTATTATTTTTTTACCGATGTGAAATGCGTCGCGTATCTTTGGGCTCGTCTCCCATTGGCACACCAAGCGAAACCCCCCCCTCCCCTCTTAGATTCCTTAGATTTATTGTGTAACGTTGTACTTGCACCATTTAAAAAAACACTGCCAATGACAGTACTAATGTCAATCTATGTCACTGTCAAGAGAGTGACGGCGGTTAATTTAGACTCGCTCGAATTTCAAAAATATCAGCTGCTACAAATCTTTTATAAATATACGGAGTTATATTAAAAACTTTTTTTAACGTTAATAAAATAACTACGTGTTCCTACTGGGGACCAAGGCTACCATTACTTATCTAGGAAAACCTGAACATCTTGACTAGAAGGGCATTCAAGGCTTCGACAGGCCAGTGTACCCTTTTGTGTATGGAAGTCCACCGGTTGTCACGGAACAGATGAAATAATAATTATCTTATATCATTCATTGACCCACCTAAACCTATTCTGTGGCTAAGGAGGCAGACCTGTCGATTCCCCCTACGTACAATTGACAGCCCTTCGCTTACAAACAGAGCTATAATAAGTTCAAATCTTTACCAATCAATCGGTACCATTAGAAGTGCACTTTGTCGGAATAATATTCTTGTTCTGATTTTACTATGGTTTCGTAGCTTTAACTCAACTGTCCCACCCTCAAAGTAGACTTTATTTATTACCACAATAACCAGCGGAAAACACCTTTAAAGATGCAAAGAACACCATTGACCATTCTGCTACTGCAATGGCCTTGCTTATAATAATCTCGTTAACATATTAGGCATCTCTTAAGTAAGAAAATCAGAATAAGACCCTAATCAATTAATATCTTCTTTTTTTCACTTATACACGTGTATAACCTGCTATTTACCTAAGAGGAGCACAGATAAACGAAATTTTAATTATTAACGTAGGTTGTACTCAAAATATTCGACTAAAGAGGAGTTTGTGAGTAAGATTTTCACTAATCGTTGGCTGAGCAGTTTCAATTTAAGAAACGATTATAAGTAAGGCCCTTCAAATGTATATACTGAGGAAAATATCCCATTCGAGGCGATCAAATTACAATATGAAATTGGATATATATCCAATTATGTGGAATACTACACTGAGTAAAAAAAAGTTGTTCATTGATTAGAATCTAATTATGATTCTCTTACTTATGCCTAATCGTTTCTTAACGAAATTATTATAAGTAAGGCCGTATATGTATTGTTTTTTTACTACTGACAAACATTTAATAATGAGTCTCACTGTTTTAAAATTTCATTTAGGGTCTATCCAGTATCCAAAATGATGTTTGGGAGGCGTCCATAACCATAAAACAGAATAGAATGTTACAGGAGCTTTACAACAGGTATGTATATTGTTGCAGGTAGGAAGGGTTCATATGTACTATGCGCTTAACTGCAGGCCGGTCGGCCGCCCGGCTGACCGCAGGTAAGCAGATGTATATCAGAGTGACTTTTGTACGCACTACGTTGTGGCTGCTGGCACACCGGCCCGGTCGCAGTGTTACCAGATGGGGGGATTTCCTGCAAATTCGGGGAAGATTTGGGGGGACATTCGGGGGGAAAATTTGGTTGCGAGACATTTTGGAGATTTTTTAAGTATCAATAATTCATGTACAAACACAATTCTCATCATTAAAATTATTATAACTAAGTTATAATACAGTATTATTACTTTATCTTAGAATTATTTTCTAGTGAATCGTACTTCCATTCAATAGTTCATTTTAATAATTCAATTCATTCGTTCGTTCATTTACGTTATTTATTTATGCCGTTTCTACTCGTATACGTCGTATCCTTTGGGCTACTTTCCGTTAGAGACTCACAAACACCACGTTCACAGCCGCGTTTTTCCCGTTCCACTTAAATGCTGGCGTCACAATCGTAAACTCAAGTGGAATGATTATTTAACCCACCTATTGACACGGGTCGTTGAGCGCTCCGTGAGCGAAAATGATGACGACATTAGTGACGTTTTCACCACGACGGTGGTTTTGCTTTTTTATTTCTCCTTTATAATAAGTAAAATCTGTTTTGGTGGTTTTTTCAAAATGCTTACTTTTGGGGATAACACGGTCATCTGGCAACACTGCCCGGTCGTCACCTCAGTAAGCGGCCGACCATCATCGAGCTAAGTTGTGTACACTCTACTAAAAAATGGGAAGTGCGATGCTAAAAAAAATATCATTAATATACAGAATTGATCAAATTGAAATACAAAATGTTCCAAGTTTTCTGATAAAAATATGAAAGAAAACTTAACTTATTAAAAAAAGTTTTCTTTCACCATATCCCAATTAATTGGGGTCGGCATAATATATGTTTTCCTTTCACACTCTAGTCTGAGTAGATCTTCTGTCGCACCACAAATCATCACATCATCCTTCACGCAATCCATCCATGTTCTTTTTTGGTCTACATCTGTACATCTGTACTAGGGTTGTAACGGAGGCCTTCTTAGCGGAAGCGGAGGCCGATGCGGAGGCGACTGGTTTCACCTCCGCGGATGCGGAGGTTAACGGAGGCGGAGGCGGAAGTGCAAGTGGATGTAGAAAAATAGTAGTTTATAGTTTATTAAAACTATCAATATTATAAAATATTTATTTTAAATCAAATACGTATGTACTACGTCTAACGCGTCCAAACAATTCGAGGTAAGGTCGATTCCTGTCGCGTATAATTCATTTGACAAATGACGTTTGGACGAACCCCCGCCCCACCCCAACCGCGTTCCCGCCGCACACGCGTTGACTTTTGTTCATTTGTCGCGCGCGGCCGGACCGCTGAGTCGCCGCGAACGTCGCTGCTTGCGTATGATTGGTAAATAAACCTCCGTTATAACTCCGCAAATATTACGCGGATGCGGAGGCGGAGGTAGGATTTCTTGCGGAACTTCCGCAGTAACGGGGCGGAAGCGAATTTTTGTTACAACCCTAATCTGTACCCATCCATTTTTTAGTTTAATATTCTTTTTGTCACGTGACTTTCATCATTCCTCATTATATGCCCAACATACATCATCATCATATATATATACCAACTTAGTCTTCTTCTCTCAATTTTTCAGTCACGGGTACAATTTTCAAAGATCTCCTTATGTACTCAGTTCTCGCCTTATCAATTCTTGTAACACCACACATCCATCACAACATCGGTTGTGGTTTACCACTTTAGTGGCCCAACATTAGAAAATGTTGTATATCTTTTTGTAACATTCGTAAAGAACATAGGACGACTGTGACTTCAATGTCCATTTTTGAAACAATTTGATACTGTATACTATGGTCTGGCGGATATTAGACCGGGCTGCGGCTAACCGCATAGTGCGTATGAGACCTTACATTAAATGCATTTTGGTATTTTTTTTTAATTAGTGGAGAACAACAGACATGCTGACTTGGACGCCTGATGGAGGGTAGTTACCGTTGCCTACAGACATTGGAACACGACAGATGATTCCAACTTTTTGTTGGTCTTGAAGAAATTTTATGACCAGAAACAAAGCTATATTTTATTACGGTGGGGAAAACTATCTGCTTCTTTCTATCAGGTGAATCGTTAAGCCTGTTTGCTGTATACTCCGTATATCCGTATAGCTCTTATTGGCTTGTATATACCGAATTATCTTACTATATTATCGACAATGTGAGGAATTCCTACAAACCTAATTTGCTTTACGGTTAAAATCAATGGTCATTATCAACGCAGTTGTAAAATCTGATAGCTCTATATTATTCCTAAACTCTAATGTTTTGTAATCATGTGTTTAAAGACTTAATGCCTTTTATCCGTGCAGGAAGAATACAATTTCCTGCGGCGGGCGGTCGGTCGTAAGAGGCGACAAAACAACCCACAGCCAGGTGGTAGGGCATTTGCCCGACTGGATGGCTACCACCCTGGTCTTAAAGTACACCGCCATAACACCCAAACTCCCTTAAGAGACCAGCAGCGCATTTGTAGTACTTTTGGTGTTGCAAATGTTATAGGCTATGGTAACCGCTTTCCAGTCAGGTGGGCCGACTGCTTGTCTGCTGAACTCGCATATTAAAAAAACTATTTTAACTGTGTAAATATATTAATGACCGCAAAACAAGTGCTTGACGTATATAATTAGATGCTATTAAAGTTTATTTCTAATAGGACGTTATGTCTGACACATCCATAAAACGTAACCTCTAGCGTTATTGAAGAATTTTCTACGAAATAAATATTGATTTTAATAATATTAAAATATAGTTTTAATCCTATTCCTATTTAATAATAATCTTATACCTGGAATCAGGATGTTTATTTCTCTATTTGGAGGGCGTCCATTAATTGCGTGAGGTATTTAACGGGGGGGGGGGGAGGGGTGCACAGAATGCGTTCACTACAAAGCGTCACAAGACGAGACTCTTTAGACCGTGTGTGAGTGTATGTGGGCAAAATAATATACATTTTAGTAATTAACATTTATGTATTTTATTATTTAATTATCTCATCGTGATTATAGCCTACGTTCTGCGCAATGTTAAATGAAGTTATTAAGTACATTATATTTATGATAAAACGAAAAAGCGAAATGAAAAATCGATACTAAAAAGAAGTGAATACATAAAAATCAACCTTATGCATTCAAAATAAAACACATTTCTATTTGAGCGCTAGTATTAATTTTCACTTTAAATAAAACTTAGAATTTAAATGAATTGTAGCTCTATCTTATATACTTAAGACATATATTCTATACGTAGATACATATTCGTGCGTTACAGTGCATTGAATTTTGAACGTTTTGCTAGTGATCTAAAAGTAAATGTAGATTGAATTATTACGAATGAGGGTCAAAATAGCTATGAATAAAGACGTATATAATAGAAATGCGTATATGTGTGTGCGCAGTTGACACTTGTATACACACTAATGCTGGTGTGCACCGACATTTAACCGGCGGTTAAAATAAAATAATCACTGTTTATGCATACATTTTCAGCAATCATTTAATTTTAACCATCGGTTAAAAGTCGTTGCACACCAGCCTAAGCGTTGTAGATACAATTATGTACACCTGTATATTCTTTGAAGTTTCACTTCTACTGTGTGTAAACTGCACCAGTTTTTATTTTTTTAATAATTTCTATGCATTTACACTAGAAACACATTTGGAATCTCACGTGAGAATGGGATATTAGGAAGGGGGCAAAATTGCCAAAAAATACTTTACCTAATTAATGGACGCCCCTAAACGTAATTTCTCCAATACCGTCCTATAAGATATAGACTGTAGTAAGTACGGATCGGACCATTAAGCCACCGCTACTTTTCAACCAGCACTTTTCCTTGCATTCCTAGCCAGACTAATGTTGACTTCAGGGGTCAAGTGCGTCGTAATTTCAACATGCAACGGATAACGGGCATCAACACGGGCATCTCGCCCGCCAACCAGCTCCGCGCGCAGAGGCTCATGGAGGGCAACCTGTAAGTTGCAATAGCCAATTTAGTGTTGGGTTGGCAACGAAATGTTTGCGGATTTCAAATACGAGTAATGGTAGGAAAATTCGCCACAAAGGCAGGCAACGGAATCTTTGTCCATTCAGTCAATCCTGATGTATATATGTCTTCGTACAGGTAGCACAGCACTGACGCCATTCAACGGAGCTCTTGTGAAAACTCGAAAAGCCATATTTGACTATAGAGCTCACATTTCTCACAAATTACCCATATCCTACGATTATTGTTTATTTTAGAGTTATTATACACAAATAAAAAAAAACTGCACAGCACAATGTCTCTTTTCAGTTCCCGCCAAAAACTCAATTTTAAATAATTTTACTTAAAAGTGCTGGAGTGACCCTAGCTTCACCTATTAACCAAAATCCTAAATGTCAATATTAAAAAGACCAAATATCATGCGGCCACAGCGCGTTCTGACGTCTTGGGTCTACAGGTCCTATCTCTTCTGTCTGTGACCGTACCCGGGTTGAAATGCATCTTGTTCTTAGTAAACCAAATAAATTAACAGTAAATAATTGCCATAATTTATTGTTCAAATTAATCCTCACGATGTAACAAGATTACAAATTCTCTGCAATGCCTGTATGCTATACATTGAGCTTCTGTGCAATGTAACGTATTGTGCTATTTCGATGTGAATCCATAATGGCCTTAATATAGGTCTCATCGACTTCTACTGGACGGCCAGATCATCGAGCATATCTCAAAGGAAAATCATGACTATTTTGACACTGCCTTTCTTTTGAAAGTACATTCCCGTATGCGCCAGGTTCACTTGCCATCTCGGAACTAATACAATAAAATGTCTGAAATCTGGTTCTTCCATCTGTAAATTGGCATAAAAACAAAAAGAACTAGTATATATGTTTGATATTTTGAACACGTGTTACCAAAATCCGCAATCACTTAATTGCTAATCCAATATTAAGAACTCAACCATCAATATTCTATTAGGTAGAGTTTTCATAAAGGAGCTGGATCGGTTCTTCCCATTGAAAATCATGACCCGTATGACTCTGGGTTCTAACAAACTTTCCATCTTAAATTTATCTCGTCGGGCTCCGTGTTTACTATGGTCTGGGTGCCTGGGAATCTTGGGATGTATCTCGGAGTGGGCCGTTGTATTTTAAACATAACGAAACCGTAACTTGCTTAGCGTGGGGATTTATGTCAAATTTGTGTGTTTATCTGCGAGTTATTTATTAGGCTATTTGACGCGTTAAATTTACAAATTGGTACACTTGTCTATGAGGCTGTAGCATTTTTGTAAGATGATAAGAAAATAAAAACTCACCTTTGCTGAGCTCGAAACGCGACTTTGTGACTAGAAAGTATTACTAAGTACCACGACTAAACTCAGTGTCAAATTCAGAGCGAAAAACAGACATTTTCTCTATACCAATGTATTATGTTACCACTGACAAGAAGCGGCAGTATTGTTGACGATACATTTATTTATTCGTTTCTTTGTCCTTAATGCGCCACCCGCGCGCCTTGGTATGGTGCGGGCAAGCGACGCGTAGTTTGCGAAGCCGCCAAACGGAAGTCGCAAACATGCTTTGACACATTTCGTTTGTTATTTATTTATTTAGGTTTATGGCTTGGCAGCTAGGCCTTTAAGTCAGATCTTAGTTTACAATATATAGTTTCTTCATTTTCTTAAATGTGTATGTGTCCTATGCGTAGCACAGCTGAACTGTAGGTGATCAGCTAGTGCCATTTAAAGGAGTTCTTGTTTTCGTTTGTAATATAATAATAATAATTAGGAGAAGTGCATCATAATATCGATAAATTATTGAGAACGTAATAAACCTAGGGGGGGACACTTCTTCGTTTTCAGAAAATGAAACGGACGTAGATGAAGAGTAAAAAAACGGAACTTTTTTATAATTTAAAAAACCGCTTGCTTTAGTTATTATTTCATAAAGAAATAGATTTATAACGAATCCGGGCCCCAATTTCGCTATTACAATTTTGTTAGAATAGTCGACTACTTGCGTCATAATGGTTGTTGTATTTGTAAAAAGCTATTATAATGTCTAATATCTTTTTGTCTTTGTCAAGATCAAAAATCACAAAGGCTGGTGTACATAGACATTTAACCTACGGTCAGTATAAAATATATATCTCTTATATATATTTAAAAGCAAATTCTCAAAAATGCCTTAACTCGGCTAACAGTATTCTCAAAGCTCAATGTTCGTGTCTGTCTCTGGATTTAATAAAAGAATGCGCAAAATCTGCGGAGTGACGCTCGCGGACCGCGTTCGTAATACGAAAGTAAGAAAGAAGTTGGTCTGAAGAGAGTGTCGGGGTGAAGGCAAGGAAAGGAATGCTCCGGTGGTTCGGGCATGTGGAAAGAATGTATGATGAAAGAATGACTAAACAGATATATAATGCAAAATTGGATGGATGCAGAAGTCGCGGAAGGACACGACACACGTGTACAAGCAGAAGGCGATATCTCCGGAGCCTTAAGAACAGACGAGCGTGCATGACAAGAGCTATTAATGTCAAAGAAGCAAGTGAGGTGTGTAAGAAGAAGCCTGAATGGCGCTCTTTTTTCGTGCCTACCCTGCAAGAGACCTGGCGTGAAGTTATGTATGTATCTATAATAAAAGACTGTCTCAGTTGGTTGAATTGACAACAGCACGCCGTCGACGTCCGGGCAGGTGTCGCGCGATTCAGCCATGGCCGAGCTGGCCGCGGAGGCGATCGCGGGCACCAAGCACTACATACGCCAGAACAGGGACAGGCTGCTCTACTACATCGAGGAGACCAACGAGGGCAAAGGATTCATCAAGGTATTAACAAACACGACTTGCCAATCTCTCTTCTCCTTCGGAAAATAATGTATTGTCTTTGTCCAAATTGATTTGAACATATTATTCTTTACAGAGTCATTCTTTAATATAAATTCTTCTTTTTCTGTTGTGCATGCTTTCTTTCAATGTGGTATCTTAATAATTATATGTATTACCAGCCAGTATTTTTTGGTCACTGATGTTAGTCAATATTTAGCTCTTTATGTAAATTATATAATAATTTAGCGAAAAGTAATTTTTATTTTTTTATTACAATTTATGCCGCGATTTAACAGTGACTGCAAAAAAGTTGGGACGTGAGTCGCATTTCTTATATGGTTCGCAGTTTATAATTTTTTGACAGCGATGAAATTCGTTTCCTAGGGACGAATAGTACTGCTTTTATCCTGTGATCAGGCAACGCCAAAACACTCTCAGAATGTGAAAAATTAAATTCATATCATTTCTCGTGTGTACACACCGACTTGAACGTACTGGTCTATGCCACTCTCAGTATACGAGTAGTTATGCGCTAACAGACATCATTTTTACCGAAATTGAGTTATTGAAACCATTTACACTTCAATGTATGGATGAAAGCAGTGCACGTGTGAGCCAGTACATTTAATTTATACTCATACGACTCAAAAACTGAAAGTACCGCTTCAAATTTTTTGTCGCGCTACTACTCAAACGTAAGAGGAAGGACCGAATGAGGTTTATGCTACAACAGTACAGTAACGCCTCTAAGGATATTAACATGACAAAGAGACAACATGACATTATCATAGTGGGATTGTTAGTAAAATAGCGAGGCCGATCTCATCCGATTCTTGACGAACATTTCCGAACTAGAAGTTTTGAACGGGACAAATGAGGGAACGACGTTTACCACCTCAGCGGCCTCATCACCTTAAATGTACTGCCGCGGTACAAAAGATACAACAAACCTCGCATCATTTGAAGTGGTGCATTATACTTGTTCAGTACAAAATGTTATGTTACTCTTGCAAACTCATTTTAAAATATGTTTTGCCCAACACTACTGCCAAACAAGAATTCTACAATCATTCTATCTTACTCGTGATTTAATTACTATGTTTAGTCTACAAAAATAAAATTAGGTTTTATACGGATTTTAATGATAATTATAGCGTGTTTGTCTATTGCAGGAACTATGTTACTCGGCGGATGGTCGTTTAGTATGTTCTCCCTTTGGACGTGGTATGCGCCTCTTAGCTCTGAACAAGGACTGCAGTGAATTATCCCACTGCGTGAAGGACCTTACAGCCCCAAGATCAATGGTGGACGTTGGTCATAGTCTGGGCATACACCAGGACCTGGTGGTGAGCTCCAGGTTCAGTCCACGCTTCCATATGTTGGTCACGGGATGTCTTCAAGGAAAGATTGTATGGTACCAACCATATAGCGGCGAGACATAAAATACTTAATTAAACTTTAGAACTATTTTAGTATTTCTTATTTGCTAAAGCCCAATTAAAACTTGCATACGTTAACTTATAAATAAGTCCTTATCATCATTTAGACATGTCTTCTTTATCTAGTATCATAGGACTCACCCGCCAGATTCGCAAGTTGACCACTTGAGCAATACAAACGTTATAACCAATAAACCTTTCTTGAGAAAAAAATACTTTTTAAAATAAATGAAATATATTTACATCCAACTCTCATTTGGACGTGGTTACGTAAAAAGGATCCAACCTACAAATGTTACTTTTGAATTATTAAAGACTAAAGTTTTAGCTGTATTTCGGCATTGATGCAGTTAAACTTATTTGTATAAAAAATGATACATTTACGCTTATATTTTCCTAAGAACCCATAGACACAAACAAGTACATCACTAAATAAAAAAATACAGCAACAACTTTAATATACTAATATATGAAGCTGAACAGTTTGCTTGTTTGTTTAAACGCGCTAATCTCGGGAACTACTGGTCTGATTTGAAAAGTTCCTTTAGCGTTAGATAGCCCATTTATCGAGGAAGGCTATTATAGGCTATATATCATCACGCTAAAACCAATAGGAGCGGAGCAGCAACGAAAAAATATTTCAAAATCTGGCTTTGACAACAAATTCCACGCGGACAGCGTAGCGGGCACAGCTAGTCTTTAATAATTCTTAAGTAACATTTTGTGGGTTGGATCCTTATTGAGTAACTACGTCCATTTGCAATTTATAATAGTAGCCTAGTTGCCAACGTACTTGGGTATCAGTTTGCAGTGGATTCGATTCCTGGCTGGGAAATGCCCCCCTAAAACAGATTTTCATAATTAATGTTACAATAATTTTTTAATATATGTATATGTTTGTGTGTGTGTGTACTATGTCTGAAGAAAACACATACTTTTTACAATTATTTTATTTCATTACAAAATTATTGTACATATAACTACACTATTGATAAAACTCTCTTCATAAAATATCCCAAAAACTTCATGATGGAAATAACTAATAATCTAAAATGGGTGTATAAAGTACAAACACATTAAACAACACTCAGTTTTAAGTCTAGACTTAATGCTACTTAGGCAGGTGTGCACGACTTTTAACCGTTGGTTAAAATAAAATAGTTGCCAAAAATGTATGGAAAAACAGTGATTATTTTTGGTTAACCGTCGGTTAAATTTCGGTGCACCAGCCTTATTGTGTTAATTCCATGACCCTCTGTGTCATATCTTGCTACTATGATCAGTCTTTTAAACTTGCACTGAGAAATGGTAACATTCAGATCTTGCATCTTTTTCATTAGGATTGCGTTATTGCTGCCATCTATCTTAAAATTATCCAAGCTACAAGTTGAGTTTGAAATTTCGTATTAACGCTAGATGGCGTTGACATTTCCCGTTATTCAATAATTATTGACTTGCTAAATATTCAGTAGCGTCTAATTCGTACGTACAATATATCAATTGAAATATTTTTTCAACTGAAATGAAGTATTTATTCTTGCATATATCTAGTTGCGTACAGGTGTTATTCCTAGAAACACGTGGTTCATTTTATAAGTTTGAATGGTGTGTAAATAAGCAGGATCTTAATGGTCAATATTTAAATAATTAGTTGCTATTTATTTCTTTAGTCTTTAATGTAATTTGTATAGTATTTGTTAATTATATAGATATCTGTATATTTTTTAAATTATTATTTCAATCTGCGATGTCAATTATTTAAGGATGGTGATGATGAGTTTTAAAGTGATCATATTTTTTTAGATAAAAAGGACTGCTAAAAAAGAAAATTCGTATATAATATTTTCTATTTACTCCCCAATAAAATCTACATAAATAAAAATTAATCGTAGAATGTATGTACTCGCGTAACTTGTGAACGACTTTACCAATTTTGATGAATTTTTTGTGTGTTTGATTGGATCCCCAGATGCCTTACCTTGGAACCGATAGGTGACATTGGGATCAGGTTATAGAATCCTCCTAATTACCTAGATCGATTTTCATATTTTTTGGGAAGGTTTAAATCCACAAGTGGAACAGGTAGGTGGCGTTGGGATCGGGTCTTAGATTATTTCAGAGCAGGACACGTCTGCCGGGGCACACTAGTACTCAAGTCTCGACTCAAAACTGAATGTTGAAATATGATTTAGATGTGTCCTCCCTCCTTCAGTTTGGCCACAAGCGTGTCTACGTCAGGCACTATGGAGCCTGCCTGCCTCACAGGAGGGTCTTCCACAGAAATCACTTTGATCCTAGGGGAAAGGTCTACACCTAGATCTTTGGCTGCCACTTTCTTGAGGGGCTTCTTTTTGGCTTTCTGTTGAAACAAATTACATATTTAAGGCTTTGTTTACCAAACTAGGCATGCATATAATCTATCTATCTAATCTAATCTGTTCCAAATTAGCTAATAGGTATGTGGACACATGTTACATTAATACAATATTGAAAATATCATGGTAGAAAAATACATTTTTACTTTAATTGTACCTATGTATGACGTCATAAGTAGATATGCTCTGTTACAACCCTATTCGGTATGCACTTATTGCTGAGTCGAACATTGACAATTGGCATAGATTTCCAAAATGTCGATCAGCAATATTTGCCTATAAATATCAAATCTTTTCCATATTCGTAGAGTTCTCTTGGTTACTAGCCACAGCTCTACAGCAATGGACCTGGTTTATGCTTGCCGGCTGGATTGCTTGAACTAATACTATATCGGTCCGGTAGACCTTTGCGGTCCCGTATTTTGAGACTCCAAGTCATCTATTACTCATAATAGTAAAAATAAAAAAGGGTCCTAATAGCCAAGTGTTTTTTTTAAAACATTAGTGCTGGGAACAGCTCGTTCAAAATCTATGAGGCTACAACATATTGTAAGTATTGATTCGACTGTCCGCAAACTTATGTGGGGAATAGATATAAGAGTTGCAATGGTCAACACAACTGTAAAAAGTTTGTATATATGTATAATATAGATAATAATAATAGATAGGGCATTGTGTTGTTGCTTGTTTTTATGTAACTCAAAATAATATTTTAAACAAAAGCAATGAAACAATGTCAACATATTAAAAAATACTACTATTTTAAGATAAGAGTGATCGGTGATGCCATTTATTTATCTAGGATTAGGTTATGCCCGCAACTTCATCTACGCTTCACTTGAAATTCCCGCGGGATTTCTAGGACACAAAATCCCGCGTCATTTGAAAAAGTATATTGTTTTTGTGAAAACTGTGGGAATAAGTATTTTTTACGCATCTGAACACATACAACCCGCTCTCTCAATCTTCAATTTATTACATTAAATTTGCTATCTGTCGATCAGTAAAAAAATCACATTGAAATTCGATGTTTTTTTTATCTGGCCATCCTTACTTATATTATAAATGTGAATGTAAGTTTGTTTGTTACGCTTTCACGCGAATACTACTAAACCGATCATCATGAAACTTTGTACACATATTCTTGGAGCTATTAGAAGTAACAGAATACTTTAAATGAAAAAAAAATCCACGCGGACGAAGTCGCGGGCAGAAGCTAGTTTTAAATAATTCCAAGACATTCCCGGGACAAAAGGTAGCGCAGATCTAAGAATTAGATGTCGGTCAGCGAAAACCGGATCGAAATTGGCCCAGTAGTTTATACGTGAATCCCGAACAAACAGCCAAGAAATAAAAAATGCATTGTGTTGTCCTTCGTTTAGATAGTCTCCATTTCTATTTTTAAATGGCTTTAATGTGTACAGACACGGTTTGTTTAGAATTTTATAATATAGATTTCCTGTGATACCCACCAGTCGAACTCTGCGAAGTAGTTCTATTTTACATGTAAAAGAATAAGTTTTGTATATATAAACTTCAGTGAAAAAATATTGGCATGGTATAGAGTTAGCAGATATACAGACAGACATGTGTAAAGCGAATTTGTGTTAAATAAGAGTGTAAGGAAGCTTTTTACTGGGCGTTTGTCATATATTCCCTTTCCATGTAGATATGTAAGTTCGTTTGACATTTGAGGTATTAATATAATGCCTAAATACATAAAATATATCTTGCCATGATATTAGGTAGTGTTGCATATCTGGGCTCGTTCAGTCTAAGATCTGCACTGATCACAGCTGGCAATTTGGTTTTGATCACCTCCAATCCCCCGTCGATCTCACGGGTCACTGTCAAGCCCGCGTCAGACTTTTCAACCTGAAAAAAGTTTTCTTCATGTTGATCCACTTTTTGGAAAATTTGAACAATTTTTGTCAGGGAGAATGCATAAGTTTACAGTTCCTATATCTTACTAATTATTCAATTGCCTTATCATCAGTAGGAATTTATTGTCACTTGTAGCTTATATCAAATTTTATTAGTAAGGCAAGTGAATGGTTAGTAAAATACAGGAATTAGCCAGAAGCATAAAGTTTTCATTTAAATGATGAAATAATAGTGATTTTTTAAGAGCAGTACCCATAATTAAATCTAAGTTTTAATGGTATTATAAGTATGAGTATAACTTGTACTTCGAAGTTTCAATCACTTTCTATAGCCGTGGTGTAGTGATCAGGGCTACTGAAAACTGATTGAAACTTAGTTTGATAATCATGGCATTTATTATAAAATCTTATTATTATTAGTATATAATAAATAACAAACAAGTTTGAATTACCTTTGAAGCGAATGTGCCCTGCGGCCAGTCAAGCAAGGCAGCTGTCATTTGTGCAGTCTGGTTGGAATCGTCATCTATGGCCTAGAAAAAATTAAATATTCATTTGACATATAATATCCACACATAAGCCTCACTGCTGATATCTTAGCACCCAGTGTCAGGGGAATGCAGTGTATGAAAATCCTTATTGAAGATGGGGTAAAGAGATTTCATATACTATTAAACTGGATGGATACATTTTTTCACAAATGTTTTCTAACACTCTCAATATATGGTCATAGTAACAATATGCCCATAAACATGAGGAAAAACTGCCTAAGCAGTGCATGCTCCTATCCAGGATTTGAATCCTTATTTTTGAAAAGGGGCTCAGGTATTTTAAATAAAATCATTACTATACGTCACATTTTGTTGTTCATATTCTTAACAACATATGAGTGTAAGATTTTTTGTTACAAATTCATATCTAGACCAGCCTTCTGCAGCGAATCTGAGGAGGCCATAGGGTTTTTTAAATAGATATTAAAGTTTCTTATAACCCACCCAAAATCATTTTATTTTTTGATGAGTAGATCATGCAATAACCATTGAGCTCGATCAAAGAATTTAGATATATAAGTTGAGTTTCAAGTACTCAGTTCAGTAAACAATCTATGTGTAAAGAAACGGGTGTGGTTTACATATATGTCCCCGGAATCATATGTAATGAGCGGGGGATGGGGGAGGGCGGGGAGGAAAACTCACCCCTTCTGCAACTCCTATGTGTCGGAAATGTGTAGTTCCTGAGTTATTAATGTTTTTGTCAATCTAACCTCACTTGTTTTTCACTAATATATAAGATAAATAGTGAATGGTTACCAGTCGGTTCTGGCTACACAAAACCTAACCTAACCGACTGTTTAAAACTCCACATATTTAAATTTTCGGATACATACAGTCTCCTATTTCGATAAATCCCGTCAAAAAACGTAAAAAAACGTCACGGCGACAAAATTACCAGATCATTGTCGTGAATTTCAAACTTCGATAATTAATTGAATATGTATTTTTTCCACTCAAAACCAATTTCAGTTGTTATAAATAAGTCTTAAATATATTCCTAAACAAATTAACCAATAAAATCACCCAGGAAATCATCCGGGGACATATATGTAAACCCAACCCAAAGAAACCCTCACAATAGAACATACACAAAAATTAATGAGTTCATATTTGCAGTGTCTTCAAATTATCTAATTTTCTAAAATAATATGTATATTACCTGTTTCCCTACAATAACTAGGTCAGCCTTCTCGTCCTTTGATAATTTAGCCAAGATCTTTGCTACATGGATTGGTTGGAGAGTATCATACTCAGCACCAGCCACCTCCACGTGAATGGCCCGATCAGCACCCATGGCTAGGGCTGTTCTCAGAGTTTCCTATAATATTGGAACTTATTAACACAATGTCTTCCAAATAGCATAACCATAATATAAATAAATAAAAAGACATTGTGTCATGTTACTACTGCGGCCAGGCAGCCTATCATAGACGACGAAACAACCCACAGCCAGGTGGTAAGACATTTGCCTGACTGCTAGCTACCACCCTGGTCTTGATTATGCCGAAAAATTTTGAGTTCTGGCATCAGTTGCCAGATTCCAGTTCAAGGCCACACACTTTGGCATCTCCTCTGATGTTCCAGTGTCATAGGCAATGGTACACATTCCATCATAGTTGGGTCGTCAGCCTGTCTGCTGTGCTTCAGCAATAAAAATAAAACATTAATTGCTTATTAATGTGGCTACATATTTAGATAAAATTATACATTATTTATAATGCATAGGCTATATTGCTTTACTCCTGCAACTACCATCACTAATGATTTGTGTGTTTGAAGTCAGGCAGAGATAGCATCCAAGGTGAATAGTGGAGGGAAAAGGCCCTTGGTGACAAGCTCAGCTGTCATCCACACTAACTCAAGCTTGTAAGTTTTAATCGCTAAGTATATTAACATAATCTTGGATAGTTTACTATCATGAAATGAAACCCACATAGACGCTAGATTTACACCTGGTTCCTATCTTACCAACCATTGATTTGCCTTTCATTTAAAATTTGACATAAGCTCCAGACAAGTAATGTCAAAATTCAGTCAATAGTAGAACAAGTGAATGAATAGTAAGATAGAGAATTGGCCAATAATAAGACTACAGGTAGAATTAAGGTTTAATTTGAACTGTGAATTTTAATTAACTATCCTTTTTTTATATTAACCACCAAATTCAATTTATCTATGCTGACCCCAACTAATTGGGATAACTAAGGTCAAAGAAAAAAGAGACTTCAATTTATTGATTTTTTGTGTTTTCATGCAGGCCAGCTATCATGAGCTATTACTGTCCGTTTACAGTTCACTCCAATATGGCACAAACTCATACTCTAATTTAAAATGAAACAATTTATTGTTGTTGTCTCACTCTACTTATACAGGATTTGTATGAAAGCAAAATTCTATTTCTTTTGATAAACAATAAATAGACATAGTTACGCAGAAAGGATCCAACCCACAAAATGTTACTTTTGAATGATTAAAGATAAAAGTTTTACCTGTATTTCCACATTAATGTACTTTTTTGCTATGGGTTCTTAGGAAAATATAAGCGTAAATGTATCATTTTTTATACAAATAAGTTTAACTGCAGTTTACTTCCTTTTTGCATAACTACATCCAAATGATACAATGCTGTCATTTTAGTTTTGACCCTGAACCTGATACCAACTCCTCGATTTAGAGACAGATCAGCTTGGGGAATTTATGGGTTAAGTTGTATAATAACACATTAAAATCACTGGAGGCTGATATGAAAAACATTTAACATGAGAATTATTCTATTTTATTAAACACTCATTAAATTCACCTGTGATTGTGCAGGTCCACATGAAACGGCAATAACCTCACTGGCTAATTTTTTCTCTTTCATTCTTACGGCTTCTTCTACAGCAATCTCATCAAACGGGTTCATTGAGTGTTTCACTCCATCAGTTACTACACCAGACTTGTCTGGTTTGACACGGACCTAGCAAATTTCAAAATTAATTCTGTCTGAGGAATTTTAAGGAATAGTTAAATTTTAAATAATGAAGCTGTTTTCAGTTATAAATATATTAGCAACACATCTCTTAAATAATTTTAGCATAACCCTTAGATTATAATATTTATTTATGGTAGATTGATTTAGTTATATGCAAATTTAATTTGTGTGTAACTATGAGATAAGGCTTATTATAGAAATAGGGATCATAAAATTATACCTAAAAAGATATTTGAGTTCAAGGTCTCTCTGTAAGAATTATTGGCGTAAGAAAGAGCATTATGAGTTTAATAAAATTGTAATATATTATAAAGTAATAAGCTAACGATTCTATAGTTTTTCATGAATAATAGGGACAGAGCCAGGATTACTATGATGATACACCACAACCATTCATGGTGATTAAATTACTCTTATAATTATATAACGTCAGGGAAATCGTGAGACGGTACCGATATGACTAAATTAGTTAAAAGCAAATAAATATTTTAAAACATAATGCTTACGAAGTCAAAGTAACCTTTGCACTTGAACTGGTATTACTTACTTTAACAGCGTAGTCAATAACTCTTTTTACACCAACTAAAACGCGTGCCATTTTGTGAAAATAGGGAACTAATTTAAAAATGTATTGAACCTACAATTAAATTAAGTTTTAACAAAAACAAAAGAAATGCGAGTACGAAGTCCACTGAAAAGTTTTTAGGTTAGTGATGTACCATATTTTTTTAGCAAATGTCAGTTGGGCTGCTAAGATTTAGTCGATTAATAAAATTGAAATATGCGCAGTGGAAGCGTTCTGGGCCCATAACCTGTTATAGCAAATAATACGAGATCACAATATTGGTTTAAGCCATTTAATATTTAGAGTGACAATTTCATTATTAGTTTTTCATAAACAAAATATAATTTAGATTAAAACCTAACAAATCAAGTTCAAAATTGTTTATACTTAAACCAAATACATCAACTCAATTCAAAATTATATTTATCAAGAATCACTTAAATTGTAGGTGATTGTTTTGTTATGAAACAAAAATCGCTTATACTAATTTAATTAATTGTCTGGCCTGATTTAAAATACGATTAAAATTGGTAGAAACACACTGGTCTACCCAAACCATTTGTATATAGTATATAACGTTAATGTAGAATGTTTGTTAATTTGATATCTGCTCTTACTGTCAGAGGCAATCTTACTTATTTAAATTTACTTAGAAAACTATTGTCATAATACTATTTTGATTTACGATATAATATCTAAATTTATTTTTATAATTTTTTTTTTATATATATATATTGTATGTATATATATATATATATACTATGTATATTATGTATTTGTATATTTATTCTTAATTAGTTGAGTATTTGTGTATGTTATCTATGCCTTTTCCTGACCACTATTCGCTGATTCATCTCTGTTATTTAGGTTCTGAAGAATCGCTTGAGGTTAAGCCTGTTGTATTTAAAGTATTGTACATGACTGTTTTTTTTTATTTTTGTCATAATGTTTTATTATCTATTATCTATGTTTCTAGCCTGCGTAAGACCACCGATGAAGGCTGATTGAGGAAAACGGAGATATATATTTCCTATACATTGAACGTTGGTTAACGTCGCTATAAAATAAACAATTAAAAATACAAGTTACACTGCAGTATATTATTTATTGTACCAGTGTTAACATTTACATGTAATCACATAAACACCATTTAGCTTAAAAATAAAATTATATTTAATATTGTAATTAGAACTTGAATTCTTTGTATTTCTTCGCTTGTTTTGAGTCCGTATTCTGCTGTCGCTTCCGTTTGTTCTGGAAAAAAAATAAACACATAATAATGTTCATAGTTTATATCTCGTGGAAGACAATGATTTTAATTGAAAATTTGACAATGACTTTATTAGCTGTTTGAACGGGCAGAAGGAATACTTATGGATGAACTTCCATTAGGTTTCCTTCTGTGTTTTACTAGCTTTCCAATAAAGAAACAACAATAAAATATTATATTCACACGTTGTTGCTGTCAAAAGTGAAGTGTGCGAACTATACCTTTTGCCTGGCAACATGGTCAGCCAGCATGTCGGAGAGGTCCTCGTGTGCCTTCGGGCGGTGCTCCCTCAGGTGGCGCTCGTAGCGCGCCGCGACCGCCTCGGGCTCCAGCTCCAGCTCCGAGGGGTCCAGGGTCACCTCGACCCCGCCGGCGGGAGCTGCCTCGCCGCTTGCCGCGGCTGAGGCGCTTGCTGCTGCGCCTCGTTTCACTATTCGGCAGAATTAATACAACTTAATGCTTGTAATCTTTTGGCTAGTGTAAAGGTCCATCTATAGTTATACCTACGGCTGGCTATTATGGCCCGTCTGACCTTTGCCCGCTCATGAAGTTTTGTGTAAATTAATAAATACGTTTTAAAGAGCAAATTGCTTTCTTTTAGGTGATACTAGCTTCTGCCCGCGTGGAAAGTTTTTTTAACTATCCCACGGGAACTCCGTAATCTCAGATCAAAATTATCCTATATGTTGACCAGGGATATAAGCTACCACCACACAATAATTTCATTTAAATCGGGCCAGTCGTTTCAGAAACAAACAGAGAAACAAAAATTTGAAAAACATCTAAATTAGTCCTATTTCACTTCTTACATCCCCCTGACTCAGTTTTTAGCATTTTTTTTCATTGTACAGAAATTCGACCCCTACTGTTTTATTATATGTATAGATGTATGAAATTCAACATTTGACTAAAGAAGACGACGAAGAGGTTGTAAATACAACTGTTAAATCAATAAGGGTAGAAGGTATGAAGAAGCTTGCAGTGACACATCCAGTTTATTACTATTGGTTTTATTTAAAACATATATAGACTATGTACAGTAACATAGATTAGTTATTTTGCCGGTAATTAAAGTCAAACAGTATTTTCAGCAGGAAAAGGGATTTTCTAGTAAGATAATACACATTAATTCCAAATATTCCCACAAAAACTCGAGATAAGTAATGTTACTAAAGCAGGCCTCAGTCTCTCGCTCTTCGCTCAAGGCCACGCGCTATATGCCTACCGCTTGGCGTATCGTGGACGATACGACCGACAGAGGCCGCCAAACGCCCGCCTGAGCACGTTTCCCGCGCTTACCCTTCCAAATGCCGAAACCACGTAATTATTATGCAGTGGATGGGTGTAGAAGTCAAAAAACAAACGATCAAGATGTTTTTTTGAGTCAGGTATTATATAACAGTTGTTTTTATAGGTAATTCCTATTGTAGTTACCTTGCCTAGTACTTACAAATGGGCAATGTCCGATAATTATAGATTTCTTAGATATTTTCGCCGTGGGTAGACATAAGCGTCAGTCGGCACTTTAATTTTTAACCAACTTCAAAAAAGAAGGAGGTTTTTAATTCATCATAGGTACAACCCTCGCGCAATTTTACAAAGACGCGAGGCGCGTGTCCCGCACGGCGGGCAACACACTCTCGACTCTTTGTTCGCGGACTTATGGTACATTTCTTCTCGTTCTGAGCGCCAGTTATTATTATTAAGATCTTGTAGGCTATTTTAGCGTAGGTATTTTCGCTTTTATATGAGAGTGATGTATCTGTTATAGTAACTTTTATTAATCTGTGACTAAAGGCGTACATAACTACATCTGTTCTACTAAAGATGTCAAATAAATATAGAAACTGTTATATTTATTATGTAACATTCCGTTTGCATCCGATACTAAGAAGACTGATAATCAAGGCACTGAATACAACAGAACCGGGGAAGCAAAAAGTTATGTATATTCGTATTTTGTTTTGTACTTCGTTTATATCCAGCTGACAGACCAGTGGTAATAATAGAGGTCAATTGGAATACAAAGAAAGAAAGAAATATTTGAAGAAATAGCGACGAACTTACATCACTTACATGTATCTTAAAAATACTAATTGTATGCTGCATTTTCAGCAAACGAGGTTTGTACTCAGCTTATTGCTAATACCAGACTTCTTATAATATAAAAAAACAATATTCTTACCAGGATTGGCAGCATTGATATCGTAAACATGTGTAGAGGCCATCATTCCGCTGGTCAGCCCCACTCGGCGCTCCGGCAGCACCTGGTACAGGGCTGGAGTGTCACCGCTGAAAACAAATCATATGTAACTCCACAAGCTGTTTTAATTTTTTCATTCCTCATCCTCTTAAAGTATGCTTGAAGTTACCTGATCTGGGGAATGAAAACAGTATTTTTCATACCTGAGAAAGGATTTTCACTACTGTTAAAAAATTCAAAATATCCGATCCATAGATAATACATGCGACGCAACTTTTTACAGTCTCTGTTAAAGCGCAGCATAAATTATACAAAATATCAACATTTCGTAACATCATTTTATACTTATACATTTTTTTTTCACTGAAAATTATTATTGAATAATTTGAACTAAATATTTATTATCGTAACAAAAAATACAGCCCGGTAAAATGCTACAGAAAAAGAAATTTACTTGACATTTCATATATGTGACGTATGAAAGTCTATCTTATTAAAGAAATAGTTGTTTATTTAATTGATTAGTTTTTATCTATTTTCTTCATATTCGAAATGAAAAGCCAGTGTTAATTTCGAGTGAAAGGCCATCTAGGCACTCTAACTATTAGCGCCCTCGCTACCCTCTTGAGCCAAACCATCTCATACCTAAATAAGTCACTTTTACCTCTCGTGTAATAAACTATAACATTTTATATTGAAGCAATTTTGGTTATATACGGTATTATGACTGAAATTGGGAGTTCAAAAAATTCCGTTTCGTCGTGGTAGATGGTTCGCTCACTCGCATCTCAGACTCAAAGGGCGCGGGTTCGGATCCTGGACGGAAAGCATGCACCACTTAGGCAGTTCTCTGACCTAATGTGCATATTGTTTGTTGTGTGCCAAAAATAGCGAAGTAAATCTTGCAGATCAAAATAATAAACCCGTCAATCCACCTTAGAACAAGCTATCTATTTTACTAAAAGTAGTGAGCAATTGTTTGATTTGTCAGTCTCAAAAATACATTATTATGTTACTTATAGATATATTGTTAATACATGCTTTTATGTGCAGAGTCAATGGAATGACAATAGAACTTTGTTTACGAATTTACCCATAGTATTTCATAAGTAGGTTCAAGTAAAATTATTGAAATACCGCATTAATTATCGCTCGAAAAGGAATTAAAATGCTTTCTATCATCATATTTTAAAAGTAAGATGATAGCATATTATTACATAACGCCCTTTTTATGTACAAATATTATAATTTATCTTAATAAATATAAATTACGTGTCACGTTATTTGTCCGCGATGGACTCCTAAACAACTTAACCGATTTTAATCAAATTTGCACACCGTGTACAGTTCGCTGCAACCTGAAAGATAGTATAGCTTATTGGATTAATTGGAACCGGTAGGTGGCGCTGGGATCGGGTCGTAGATTTTTATTTTTTCAGAGCAGGACAACGTCCTGCCATATATAAAATGCCATGCCATGTGAAGTAGGATTTCGATTTGAAGCAGGACGAGGTAAGAAAGCGGGTGCTCACCCCTCGGCGTCGGTGTCGAGCTTCTTCTTCCGGAGCTCGATGGTGTCGGGCGTCTCCATGCCGGGCGGCACCGACGAGATGCCCAGCGGGGTGACGAGCCCCTCGCCGGGGGTGGCCACGCCCGCAGCCACCTCGCCCTCGCCGGGCTTCTCCGCTTCGTCCGCTGATTCCTCTAAACAAACAACAAAAAAAGAAAAATATTTACTCGTCAAACAATTCTTAAAATATTTTTTTTACTTATTTTATTTGTTTTTGATTCTGACGTTTCGGCCACTTTTCAGTTTTTAGTCTTAGCCGATTTTAGTTCGATTTTCAGGTAATAAATAATAAAAGGCAGGTAAATTTCGTAAACAAACTTTCCGTTATTTACTGTGGTCTCTGGGATCGGCCTCAGAATGGTCGAGTGGTGGAAGTGGCGTCACTATCTGTCTCGCTCGCTTATGGCGAACATGTCCACTATCTATCTCTCTCACCATTTTGCCGTAAAATTAAGAACCTACCAAGAGCTTGTGCGAATAAAAAACATTTGAACTGAGTAAAATGGGTTAGCAAAAATCGGGTTACTTGAGGTTTTTATTTTTTACTCGTTTTTTTTAGTATGCAACTAACAAGTATTGTACCATTTTACAACCTGATTAAATGCGCAAACTTTTAGTGAAATAATAAAGAATTTAAATAATAAAATAATTTTAAATTCATAGTTTAACAAATAGTCTTAATTCTAGAAAACTTGGGGCAATTGTGTCATTATTTTTGACTATGGTTCTAGAAATGTTATTTAGGGTTACGGTTCCAAAGTTTAAATGAACAAAAATAATAAAAATTAACCGATAAAACCGAAAAATGGTTAGTTTGACCAAATTTCTGTGTTTTTCTTAAATGCCCATAATTTTCAAACTGCATGGAATCGTTTTTTTCTGATTTTTCTCATGATGGTTACAATCAATCCTGTCACCCCGTTTCGGCTTGACGTTGAGTTCTGGGACACCCTGTATATACCGAAAGGTTTACAGGGTCGAACGCACGGAGGCCCCTACATCACGCTTACGAAGTGCAATGAAGCATTTAGGATTCAATTACAATTTTAATCATCAGTTAGTGTGGTATCAGACGGATCAACCAAAATGAATTAATTTAATCGAAAAGCACACAACTGAAACGAAACGATGGTGTTCAATGACATTGAATATGATTCATGTTTTTATATGAACAATCTACTGTTGGCTTAGGAAACCCAAACACAACTTATTTGCATTAAATCAATTTGTACAGCATGTTTGTACGTACTATAATCAAATAAGTGTTAATTTAAATCTTCTCACTACCAACATAAGCTGTGTTAAAATCAGTTCTAAAGCATTATAACTTAATTAAATAAATAATTTCTTAAAATATTAGTCTAACAATGAACATGTATAAAATATTTGATGAAGAATTAAAATATGGCCATACCCTCTTCGGACTCTTCTTCAGATTCGGACTCCAATTCACCCCACATTGTCCTATCGATGTCTTGGTCCTCTGGATCCTATAAGAATTAAAACAGTGTGAATTGCATTAAAATCTATAAAGAAAGAAGTAAGTACTTTTAAATTATGTTACCTAGAAGAATTTTTTTTTTAGCAATAATGCTGCCTATAGTGTTTTGCTATTAAAGTTAACTACAGACAAAAATTAAGGGAGTAAAACAATCCAAATTTTGGGTGATTTTTGGGCTGTTACTTGAAGAAAAACGGGTGTACAGCAAATTTATAAAATATTTTGCATTAGATTAGAACTTCAAAATATTTTTTCGGTTTTTTTCCAGTAATCTGAAAAAACTACTAAAATCATTTTTTCGTTATTTTTTTGCTCCCTTAATTTATGTGCGAAATTGATTATATTGTGTAATTTCGTAATATGTATTTTTTTAATTCATTGTTGTACCGTGAGTTAATTTGAATTTTGATAATATGGAAATAATTTTATAATATGGAAATACTCAATTTTCTGAAATAAATAAATGTTGGTATTATTATAAAAGTGCGTTACTGTAATTCGGTAGTTGACAATATGAAAAATATAGATTTTAATATATATCGTAGATTACGATCTAAATATGACAAAAATAAATTATTTTAACTAAAATATTAATTGATATTTTTGAGAAATAAAATTGTTGTATTGCAGCCATTAGCCACGTGACAATGAACGCCGATCAGAGCGCGTGACGTCATAGTGTGCAAAACAACAAGTTATCAATGACTTCTCAGATAACACTTCAGCGAAACAGATGTTTGTTTTGCACACTGTGACGTCATGCGAGACGACATGACTTGACATAGCTTGCCGCGTTTTTGTGACGAAATGTCAAAATATTTATAAAATTGCTAAATTAAACATGTTAATGTTGTTTTTTTGCTGAAATATTAATATCTTGGCTAAAATAGAGCATAAGGCTCAAAATAAACCTGTTTCTCAAAAATTGACAACTACCGAATTGCTTATTTTGGTCGGCAATGAAATGTTAATAAGTAAAGGCAATATATTCACATCTTGGCCGGCGCTGTTGTGTCCGAAGACGTCCCCGTAGAGCGGCTTGCCGGCCTCGTCGACGGGCGGCTTGCCCCAGCCGCCGGCGTGGTAGCCGAACGCGCAGCCCTCGGGGATGGGCGCGTTCAGCCCCGGGATCTTCAGGTTCGGGTACGAGGGCGGCGGCCCGTAGCGCTGCTGCGCGATCAGCCACGGCGGCGGCACCTGACCGACACCGACACTGTACTACTGTACGCGACGCACACTTACAATAGATATTATATATTACATACATACATAACTTCACGCCAGGCTTATTCTTACACACCTCACTTGCTTCTTTGACATTCATAGCTCTTGTCATGCACGCTCGTCTGTTCTTAAGGCTCCTGACATCACCTTCTGCTAATACACGATCAATTTGATCAGGGAAGGTGTGTCGTGGCCTTCCGCGACTTCTGCATCCATCCACTTTTGCATTGTATATCTTAGTTTAGTCATTCTTTCATCATACATTCTTTCCACATGTCCGAATATATATTACGTTATATATATTTTATTAACATTAATCAAACTACGTGCTAACGTGTTTTCATTATGTTTACTAGTCGCGCTATTTTACAGAAAATGATTTGTTATTTTTAATTAAAATAAGGGCAACTCCACGGGGTGCGCTACACGTTGCTATTGGCTCATTTTGAAAACCAGTGTCACGCGAGACCCCGTTCGAAGCGATCGCATCCGCCGTACCATATAAATCCCAACGCCGCGTACACAACCCCGAAGCCTGGCAGCCATATTTTTTGGTGTTTTACTTAAATACTACCAGCACCCCCTACAAATATATTCTATCTGCTCAACTCTTCGCGACTAAACACGTAATTGAAACTATTTCTGGTTCTTTCTCCGTCCATGCAGTTAGATTATGCAACGCCCACATACATACGATCCGAGATAGCTCATCGGAGTGCAGTTCTAAAAAACAAGTCAAAGATCTAAATATCCTATATCTATAAGACATGATTATTTCTTTTAAGCATAACACAATTGATCATCTAAAACAGAGTTTATTTATTAAAACAGATAATATATAAAAAATATACAAAAAATAGTAAGTAGTACTAACTAAAAACAGAGAATCGACAATAAATGTCATGCTTACTATCTTATTAAAACAAATCGTCTTTGCACTTAAATTGAAGCAATTCAAAACAACTGAGTTATAAAGTTATATGAAAAACATTTGTAATATAAAAAAGTACTTTTACAATCTCCACTGTGTCCTCTTGTCGCTGCATCCTAGTACATACTCAATGTCATGTAATACTCATGTGTCACTCATCACAAGCTTACATCTATATTTACATTATATATGTATGGATCCATGTATCTATCTAAGAGTATCTTGTATATAATTTTTTTTAAATCTATTTATATTATATTTTATATCGTAAAATATCTTTAATGTACACAACCCTGCCTTTTGCTTCTCCCCTTCTCGCTAGACTCATAGGTTTGCTGGAAGAAAACTCTTTCAGGTTAAGCTCGCCTTTGCACATCACCACTATTTTATAATTTTGTATGTAACTTTTGTGTACAATAAAGAATATGTCGTAACGGTTTTACTTTTCGGCCTTTTTTTAATCGACTTGCAAAAGGAGAAAATTCGTAATTCGACTGAATGTTTCAAATATTTTTGTTTATTCGAAAGGGTATACTCTCACATTAGAGAGTGGATCCCAGGGAAGTCGAGAGCAACCCTCGTTGAAGAGCAACGCGCGCCTACACTCTTTGAAAGACAAATCAGTATACACATGCCAGTAGTACAACAGTTTTTACAGGCGCTTAATATATTATTTTAAAGCTATTCAAGCCATCAAAAAGTAGTTTTTTTTAACAAAACATTTTTTTTTTATTATCAGTAGCAACAGTCTTCCGCAATCATAATTTTCAATACCTTATGCGATCCTGGTCCTACGGGCATGCCAAGTGCAGTCCTGAGTTCTTCAGAGAGGTCCCCGGCTTCTTCTCCCTCAGCCGGGTCTCGAACTCTTTACCTTCGTAGTAGAGATCCCCGTGGATGGTCATGCGCGGCTTCGTTTGCCATCTATTAAAAAAAAAACTAAATGTTTACATCATTATTTGTATAGAAGTAAAGATAAACCACATTCTAGCAAATGTAGTTTGAACGGCTATACAACTTTACCACCTTATTCATAATATAACACTACACAAAAAGTTAATAAAAATAAGTAATTTTTCATCAGGCCTTTTTTGTCACTTCTTTTTTGGGGGCACGCTCATTCTCGAATGTTGTAAGTCTTATCATTTGTTTATTTTATTAAAACATTACAGTAATAATGAGCGGAATTTCATTTTTTGGCACCTTTTTGTCTACCTCCGAAATACCCGGATAATATTATGTTCATTCATTTATATTCGGATACTTTTCACCTATTAAAAAAAAATAAAGGTTACCCAAAATTGATTTTTTTTTCATTTTTTCAAATTCTTTCATTTTTCAATTTTTCGATATTTTCAAAATTTCCTTTACAGGCACTGCGTGCCTCTACCGTGCCCCCACGAATTGTTACACTTAAACTCTGTGCTAATTTTTATCCTTGGAATCCCGCGGGATTTTTTTGGGAATGATTTAAAATTGCCAGATAAAAACTAACAACTGATTTCAATGTGATTTTTTTACTGATCGCCTATAGAAGTTTGCAACAGCCAAAACCCAGGGGCGAAATCAGCGCGAGACCAGCATTTAAGATGGAATAGTGGGAATGAGATAGGAGACATAAGATAGAGGGATCACACAGGAGGAATGGGATAGAAGGCATGGAATAAAGAAGATGAGATAGGGATAGGGGAAATTAAGTTATCAGAACTCGGATTAGGCAGGAGGAATGAGATAAGGAAGACAAGACAGGGAAAGGGGAAATTAAGTTATCAGAACTCTGATTAGGCAGGAGGAATGGGATAAGGAAGATAAGACAGGGAGAGAGGAAAGTAAGATTTCAGAACTCGAATTAGGCAGAAGGAATGGGATAAGGAAGATAAGATAGGGATTTATCGGAATTCTTACTCGTACGAATCACGATTGGTTTAAGACCAACCGTCTTACGGCGGTATTCTGTAAGAGCGTGGTATCACATCGATCGAGCCAGTTGAATCCAGCTTGACCCTGTCACGTCATGAACCACTGGACGCACAACGAACGACTAACTTGAAGAAGGCGTCGTGCAGCTTCTGGTAGTCGATGTCGATCTTGCCGAGCTTGGGCCGCGAGCGCTCGCGCATCTTCGCCTTGAGCGTCTTCGTCTCCTCCTTGTCCTGCAGCGACGCGCGCATCTCCATAATGCCCGTCTTCTTGATGAAGTCGGGCAGCTCGAACGGCGGCTTCTCTATGCCCCGCTTGCCTTGCAAGTACTGCTCGATGAAAATATGAAAATAATAATACACATGAATTAACAATTTTAGAACTAGTATAGTTTGCGGTCTCATCGCTAACAGCGGTTTCTTGCAGACAATCTTCTGGAAATAATTTTACATTTCTAATAATGGATCGGTATTTAGTGTGCATATTTTAAAATATATACATATATTAATAGTAAGTAAAAAATACACATACATATTTGTATACAAATATATGTATAATACGGCCGGCGTATCTTGGCGAATGTGAACATAGGCTCTGCGAACTTTAGCGCATATAAACTCGTGAAGAAAATACAGTGACCAACTAGTAGAAAGCAATGAAAAAATACAGGGATGAAGGGCGACCAATTGTATTCACTGACGAGTCGCATGCCCACTCATCATACGAGTGTACATGCTCTAAAGTTCGCAGAGCCTATGTTCACATTTACCAAGTTACGCCGGCCATATTATACATACAGTTACATAGACATACATAAATTATTACTGTTTACAAGTTTTGTAACAAACAATGAAAATATATGGGAGGATTAAAGAACTCTATTTCTCATAAAATAATTTTACAGTTCACTTAAACTACAAGAACATTTATAACTTGTTGAAAATAAATTGTAATTGTAACGAGTACATGCAAGTTACAAGTGAGTTAAGTGTTTTTTTTCTATTCGTTCTCCTTCCTCTAAGTCCCTTTGCCTTCTCCTAACCGTTACATAGCACACAATTCTTGTATAAACCCATGTGTTTATATTACACTAACAATCTATGTATTACTAAATTCTCATCTACAATATACACACTTTCACAGTGACAAACAGGAAAGTAGCCAAAGTGGGCAGCTCAAATATTAAATGTTTAAATAACTTAAGTTGCTTCAAACCAAAAGAAACAAGGATATAGATTTTGTGCAAGTGTCATTTGAAGCTTAGGATATAATATTTAACAAAATATTAATTTACGGCTAATACCAGATGTCTACGAAGGATGGGCCAGTATTCGGTATTTGATCTCTTTGGTGGGAAGGGGCTACATTAACATGGGAACTAGGTTCTGAAGGGACCCAACTAATCAATTGCCATGAGGAAATACACTTTTAAAAGACTTGAAATAAACATCATTTTGCTAATTCCTTGTTTTTTTTGTTCCACTTTTGATATAGTTGAATATCTAAGTGACGAAGTTAAATAAAGTTAAAACAAATGTGCAATATTTCTGATAAATATCAGTGATACCCACCTTCCTCTTGTAACACCAATGCCGTGGCACCTGCACCGTGTTCCTGTGCGCCTTCAGCTGCACCAGCAACTTGGGATCCCTGGCGGTGACGTCGTACATCTCGACCACGTCCGGCCGAGACACCAGCTGCTTCAGCTCGGCCACAGACAACCGAGACAACTTCTTCAATTTGCGCTTCGATAAGCGCTCCTTCTCGTCTGCTGCATGTTTCTGTAAACAACAGAAAGGGCGTAAATAGATATTTTGACTAGATAGACAAGCGTGAACTCCCGTAGTGTTTAGTTGTCTATGGGCAACATTAACCACTTGCCCAACTGCCGCCCATTTACTAATAAGCAAATTTATTTGTTACTATTGCTCTCGGCAGTCACTGTCCTGTCCTAAGAAAATAAAAATTTAGACCCCAATTCGAAGGTTTAGATTGCTGGGTTACATTATTGAAGTTTTAGTAGGGATCCCTAACTTTTATTTGGCCTTTTTTTTTTTTTTGAGGCGAGGGAAAATGCTTAACCGATTTACGCACTCTCTGGGTCGTCACTAGGAAACGGCACGCATCGATCGGGGGCGATAACACTAGCAATAGTATGCTTTGTTTATGCTCCGTCCGCGATCGATTACACAGAGGAGTGTGGAGACTCCGAGCGATGTCGCACGGGCCAGCAACCTCAATACCCACTAAAAACCCTCTCCTCCCTGTCGACCCTGCGCTTTTTTTTTGTTGGAAAGTCTGAGATGTAGAACATAGTTACTCAACAGTCGATCCAGCGCAATTAAGTGCCTGGAGTGTGCCTTGGGAGAACACACCCCACTTCGAAACGGGGGCAGATGAATCCCTTGCTTTACCTAGTAGCTAAGGGCCCGCCGTACCGGAACCTAACTCAGGGAGGAAGTAATGCGCGTACCTGCCTCTCCGGGTGCCAGCTGAAGGCCGGCGACCTCGAGAAGAGACCGTAGCACGCGCTGAAGGACTTCGCTCCCTATCCCTTTCTGCGGCCTCTTTGAGAGACATTACTGCCTCGCAAAAAGTAACCGCAGCTTCCCAGCAATCATCGCTCTGCAACATGGCCGTTACCAAGTCGCCAAGCGATCCGACGGCTCCTACGTGCGCCTCGAGATCGAAACGCTGCGGCATCCATGCAGCGCACTCGACCACCGTTTGAAACGCCGTGTCGGGTGCGCCGCACTGGCGGCAGTCCGGAGAAGGCAAGCAGCCCACAATGCGAAACAGATACTGGTCGAAACAACCGTGTCCGGTCAGTATCTGTGTCGTCCTGAAGGTCAGGGTTCCGCTGGTGCAGGTGACCCATTTCTCCAGCTGTGGCCTGATTGCATCCACCGTAAAGCCGCCGGCCGCAGGGTGTTCGAGGTCTCGTGACCAGTCGACGAGGCAGCAAGCGGTTTCCCGCTTCCTGACCGTCTCTATTTCGACTCGACAGAAGGTCAGTCCTCTAGCTAGGGCATCCTGCCGGATACGTCGAACCCTGGACAGGATGTCTGCCTGGAGATGCCAGGGCAGCTCGCCTGCCAAGAGTGTCGCCGCCGTAACTTTTATATAGCCTATATTAATCAGGGCTAATGTAGCATTCGAATGAGGAAAGAAATTTTGAAATAGGTATACAAACTCATAACTTACTATTGTTTTTTATAGTATATAATATAGCAAACACATAATAACTATTTTTTATTTTGAATATATATTATGTGAATAATATAATTCTTCATAAATTTAGAATCAAACCAAAATAGGTTTCATATTAAATTTCTGTACCTGCAATCAAATTTGTAAAATTGAAACACCGCCATTTTGGTGCTCTTATAGAAACACACATTTTATAAGATATAAAAACACTTAATACATATCAATTAAGCAATGAACAATTTATACAATCAAAACAACATATTCATACCAAAACTGCAGAACTTTGCATAACCACTATTTTCAAAATATTATAAAATTACCCATCTGAAAATAAATTACAATCTACTCTTAATGTGACATCAATACCTTACCTCAACAGCCTCCTCATCTGCGGCAAACTGATCCTGCACCTTCTCCTGGGGCTTGTTGAGTTTTGGTGCATCCTTCTCTTCCTTGATGTCCTCTTTCTTCTCAGTGATCTTGAAAGCTTCCAGAATACGATGGAACTGCCTGTACATCGGTTCCATTTCATGGAAATGAATGTTTTCTTGGACATACCTGATAATGTTAAACTAAATTAAAGTAAGGCCTCAATAAACACATAATTGTCAATACCATCATCATGGAAAAAAATAACTGTCTAGCAAAGAATATATAACAACTCTTGATTAATACTTAAGTGAGTTCCACATGACATTCTTCTCTCACTTTTTCAGATTTTTCTCTTTTTTGTGTTACCTCAGAATATTATACTCACAGTTAAATATATTTTTAACTGTGAGTAATGTAAAATGAAAACTACTGGGCCAAACTATATCAAATTTTTAGGGGACCAAATGGCAGCTATTCCGCGTCGAACAAAAAAAGAATCACGTAAATCGAATCATAAATCTCAGAGTAATCGGTGAACATACATAAAAAAAAGATCCCGACGAATTGAGAACCTCTTTCCACTTGTCTATTGAAGTTTTACTTTTTTCCACATTTTAAAGTTCATTTTACAAGCCCAAACCCTAATATATTATAGATTAACCCCTAGGTTAACTCCTAGTTAATGATTTTATTTACTTTGGAGCATTATCTTTTTTTGTTTAATCAATGGTTTTGGCAACTCATCAACTAAGAGTAATTTGAATTTTACTCTCATGTTTTTACCACTTGAGAGTTACCAAATTCACAGATGGCTCAGATGCCAAGTATCAGATAGAAATATCAAGTTATGTGAAGCAAACATCAATAGGAAATGTCTAAGCTACTTAATAACATGTCAAATTTAAAAACATATTTTTGACTTACTCAATTTCAGCCTCTTTCTCATTCTCTTTGTCACTAGTCTTGCCCTTCTCTTGGCCAGTGGCACCAACTACCGTGTCCTTCTTCTTGGCTTCTTCTTTCCGTTTCTGCTTTGCTGCCTTCTTCTTTTTCTTCTTACGCTTATTCTTATTAGATTTATTTGCTTGACTCTGCAAAATCAATGATCATGTTAAAAATATGTTTAGCACAATTGTAGAACTACAAAAAAATATTTTAGTATAATAGTTATCCCTACTAATATTATAAATGTGAATGTAAGTTTGTTTGTTACACTTTCATGTGAAAACTGCTCAACTGATCATCATGAAACTTTGTACACATATTCTTGGGGGTATAAGAAGTAACATAAGATACTTTTGATCCCGAAAATTAAAGAGTTCCCATGGAATAGTTAAAAGAACTTTCCACGCGGACGAAGTCGCGGCCAGAAGCTAGTATATATATATAAATAAAGAAAATAACTATTTTGGAATTTAAAATGCCTCCTAGTCTCAAAATATCAAATCAACCTTGAGTTGTGTTCCGGTATTAGTGACCAGGTTCCAATCTCCCTTAAGAGAGCAACAGCGCATTTGTAGCACCTTTGGTGTTGCAAATGTCCATAGGCGACGGTAACCGCTTTCCAACAAGTGGGCCATCTGCCTGTCTGCTGAACTCCTGCAATAAAAAAAAAAGCTAAAGAACTGACCAAACTAAAAACTTATATTATTGATTGATACATTAACTATTGAGTTTAGAAAACCATCTTGACAAGCTAAAGCTATGTATAAATACCTCTTGCTTAGATATAACAGGCGGCTGGGGAGCCTCTGGCATGTTCTCGTCATCAGAGTCACCTTCATCTTCTTCGGCATCATACTCTGTACTGATCACTGGTGCAGGTGGAGCTTTTGGTCCATGACCAGAATCTGAACAGATATCAAATGATTACGACTTACTATACACTTTTGCATGATGTAAAAAATATTTTCTATAAAGGAATATTTAAACACCACACAAACATACAACTCCTGATTTACATATATAAAGATCTGTAAGTAGAATGTAGAATAGAGAGGGAATAAACTGTAAAGAAAATTCTCTAAACAAAACAAAGTAAAGAAAGATTGTTTTTTGTAGCTTGTAGTTTATACATTCTATTTCCATGCCTAATGCCTGTACATTATTGTAAAATGTGAAATAAAATTTATTTATTAATTTAATCTATAATAAACCAGAGGTAACCAGGAAGACACCTCCACAAGTCCCAGTAAAAAGGATTGACAAATAGTTGGGAAGATACATTTTTGTCCTCAAGCACTTGAATTAATGAGATTTACAAGGCTTACCAAATCCTGTTCAACCTAAATTAATCCCCGTAATTTGTATGAATTGGTATTTAAATGTGTAGAAACACTGTGTATACTGCCAGAGGTGGCTCGAGACTAGGTACAGTAGGCAATTACTTATGAAAAATGTCTACAAAACTGCTTGAACTACTAATGCCACAAAAAAAATCATAACAACACAATAAAATATATTTCCATTCATTTGCTTGAATCTAGAGAATATATGAGTAGTTATATTAACAAGTACATACAACACAAAAAGAGAGGGTTCGGAGAAAAAATGCTAAATAGAAAACTTTTTAGTGTTCTTAAGCTTCAATGAGGACATTATTTTACGAGTTTGCCCATGGCGGCAGAAAAGCTAAGGCCGGCCTTGACACTGTGCTAACCTTCCTCATTGTCCTGCTCATCCCCTAGTGCTGCTTGTCTCTGGTCTTTGTAAGCAAGGGCCTCTTCCAATGCTTTTGGCAAGACCACTCCCCCAGCACCTGCAGAAGGCTTGTTCCTAAACTCCTCAGGAGTATCAATCTTCATGGTCAATAAAGATGGAAGACCTGACGGTGGGTTTGGCATCCCACCAGATTCCCCATCATCCCTTTCATCGTCATCACCTGAAGTCAATCATTGTAAAATTAAATATATTAATGAGGATCTATCACAACCACTAAACTAATCACAGATATTGTACCTTCATCTCCATGGTCATCCCAGCCAGGTGGACCATCATGCCCTTGTCTCCCCCAGCCTGGAGGCCCTTGTCCTTCCCATGATCCCATCGGTGGCATATTTGGTGGGGGACCCATTCCTGGTGGACCCATATCCATGTTTTGATTGTTATAATTCCCTTTCGGGCCTGGCCCTCCACGCATCATAGGTGGCATTCGTGGAGGCCCCATTCCAGGCGGACCCATCGGTGGTCCCATTCCCATACCAGGGGGGCCCATTCCCGGCGGCCCCATCGGTGGCATGTTCATCATGCCGGGTGGAGGGCCCATACCCGGTGGAGGGCCCATGCCCGGCGGCGGACCCATCCCAGGTGGCATGTTTGGGGGTCCGCTTGAAGAACTTACTGGCGGCATTGTTCCTGGAGGGCCCATGGGTGGTGGCGGCATCCCCCCTGGACCCATGGATCCAGGAGGAGGCGGCATTGGAGGAAAGGCCCCCATGCCTGGTGGACCCATTGATCCATTGTTACCGGGCGGCCCCGTACCCGGCGGACCGTCCATTGCAGTAATGTACTTAGATCTTTCTTTATTCTACTTGAATAATGTTTTTAAACAGAAAAAATTTAATTTTAAAGAATTACAAACTCGTTTAATCTTTATGCAGTCCGTGAGTTATAATTTCACGTAAAACTTAGTAAAAAGCCGAACCACAACACCAACAATGAAGGATATCCAATTTCTTTTTAATTATTGTGGCTGACTCAGTGCTGCCAACACTTTGACTAGCTCTCCACCAGATTCAACTTATAATACCACTAATAAAAAAGGGCCCATTCTCATAATCGCAAATTATCCGCTAAGCAAATTTTTAGTTTCTACGAAAGAAAAAATCTGTTTAATACTATAATAATAATTCAAATAATTCAATTCAAATAAAAATCAGTTAAATCAGTATACAAGTAGTAAATCAACATCAAAATAAATCGTCTTCCTCAAAAGAATCATCAATTTATTCTGCACAATCATCTTCAATTTCAGATTGATACGATTCCTTGGTATCGAATTGTTTTATAACACTTATTTGAATTTTATATTTATTGTGATATTTTCCTGCCAACCCCCAACCACACCGTATTCTTAATATATCAGTTAAAAGATTCAACTTTAATGTATTCGTCTGCTTGTTTTGAACTGATAACTTCTTATGGGAGGGTAAACAACTTCGTTCCGTAACGCGTTACGGTACCAGCCTGTCTGACTTCCCTTTCTCTCACGCATACGGCAGCGGTAGGCAGGACTCTCCTCGCTCATTCTAACCCACAGCGCTAGCCGTAATATTTTTTATACAATAAAAGATTTTGTTAATAAATAACCTTTCCTTACATTATCACATTAATATACATACAATGTAAGTGGTAACCTAAGCTTTTCTCAAATTAAACAATTTTAATATTAAATAGTTCAACTTAGATTAGTTTAAGTTATCACTTCTGTCGAGCATCCCGAGACGCACACGTTTTTTTTGTTTATTACATTCATACTGCTAAATAGTCTCAACATTGGTATTGGAATGATGCAGTACTAAGAGAGTAATCGCAAAAGTCACTTATTCTTCAAATCTTCTTAAAGAGGAGCCGCCACCAGTTTTAGTGTAATCCACTAAGCTGGCTACACTGGACTGACATTTGACAGTGACGTTAAATGTTGCAAAAGCCGCGTGTTATTTTATATTACCGGCGGCAAAATCAGTGCCTAAGGCGTTAAAGCCACAGAGTACTTTATATATACTGGTAGTTAAAGCCAACAAGAACAAAGATAGATCAGATAGTTTTATATTACCTATGGAGGGTAGAGGTAAGGGCCTTGTTAGACTATCATAGAAATATGGATAGAAGTACGAGTCATTTTTATATGAAATAGTTATGACTGTATAATAACTACATTTGATTCGTATTCTCTATGATCACAGTTAAGGGACGCTATTTGACAGCAAGCGTACAAATATATCATATACAATGTATGTACTCTTTAATATCATCCGTCTAACCTCTAAAATAGTGCCAAAATGCAAGAATTTCGATTAGAATATCTTGTAAGACTTCCAACTATCTTCCAATCGAAGTTCTTCAAGAAAGGTATTATAGATCCCTCTCTTTGATCGCCTTGCTACCCATGACTTAATCCAAATACGTATTTTCTTTTTTATGGGTTTCTTGGTGGTTTTTATCTTCTTTATTAATGCAATTAATAAAATTGCACTCAGAGCAAAAGAGGGCTAAATCGTATTCCAGCGTGATAGTATCTCCACAGTTGTTTTTGATTTCAAATAAAGTATGACGTTTATATGATCATAGGTGTAATATGTGAAAATGAAGAACAGCATCATTTCAATTTAAGATGGCCCAACTTCGTGGATCGGAGTGGTCCACGCATCGTGGGGATGCGACGGGTCCAACCTTTGTTGGTGAAGTGGGTCACTCTGCATCCCGGGTGACCTAAGCTTGCTGTGCGGTCATCTTATTTTTTTCCATACAAGCGCCGAGTATGGGACGTAGGTTATGTTTAGCGGAGTAGTTGGTTCCACCTAGAATCTTCGCACACACTGTGCGGCGCTTATCGCCGCGGTCCGGTCTCATTCCCACGGCCCAAAGGGACTCAGAATGGTGCGAAAACTATTCACTCTGCGCATAAAAAAAAAACACTAGAGCCGTTTTGTACTATGTAAATATCATTACAAACAAATCTGAATTTAAATTGTGCGTTTAGTATTTGTAAATTTAAGGCTATTATATGTATAAATTTAAGATTAAAATATTAGTGATGTTAGTTATAACATTATCCAAATAGTATGTAGGTTTATAATAAATACAACATTTAAAAAAAATTGTACGCCCAACCGGCAAAAACATGTGCTCAGTGTATGTACAACAAGACCTATTTGTAAAACCATGTTTTTATGCAATAAATTATTTTGATTTGATTTGAAGGATTTTTACTCAAATTACTGTTGCGGGTAATATAATAATTCACTCATTTATTGTTTTGACTATCCTCTTTAGCTATTTTGTACTACATGGCGCTTTATCGGTTTGTCTCACGTGAAATAACGCTCTGGTGAAATTTATCGGTCCTTACTCAACTGAACTGAAAAGTGATTTATATGTTGTAACTGTTATTTAACCTGTGATCAGTGAAATGTGGCATCACTACTAGAGTCACAGCAATTAAAAAAAAACACAGTCAACCAGAGTCAAAGTCAAAGAGTGTATTATCATCTATGGTCATAGTTTTCCAGTCGTTTTTTGATGTAAACACAAGTGATTTGATTTGTTATCAAGTTTTCGTGTGATTACATCGATAACGTGTTCTGAACTTCTATTGGTTGCGTCATTAGTAATTTATCGCAGCAAGTAACCGCATACGTGTATTTCGGGCTGTTCTAAATATGTCAGAAATGGGTGAAAAATATAACACAAAATGTCCTGGTGTTAAACGCCTAATGAGGGAAGCCCTGGAATTGGTCGAGGCCACAGAAGAATATTGCGCAAGGCCTCTTGAGGATAATTTGTTTGAATGGCACTTTACCGTACAAGGCCCAAAAGGGACTGAATTTGAAGGAGGTATATATCACGGGAGAATATTATTGCCTAAAGAATACCCTATGCATCCACCTCACATTATACTATTGACACCTAATGGTAGGTTCGAAGTTAATAAAAAGATTTGTTTGTCAATATCTGGTCATCATCCTGAGACATGGCAGCCTTCTTGGTCGATCAGGACAGCGTTGCTGGCATTGATTGCCTTCATGCCGACACCTGCCGAGGGTACCATCGGATCCCTCGAATACACTCCTGCTGAACGTAAATTACTTGCAAAGAAATCTGTTAGCTGGGTGTGTCCACAATGTGGTGAAATAGCATCTCTACTGTCATCTACTGCTGCTAAACCCATAACTGAAGAAGAGCAGTCAGTTTTGAATCAAATTGCTTTTAAAGCAGAAGAGGAACAGAGTCCAAAACTGGTACCTCCTGAGGAACCTATAGTTGAGGTTGAACCACAGGTTTTGGAATCGTCTGAACCTACTAATACTTTTTTGGATCAGCTTATGGAGATTCTCATAGCTTTACTTGTTGGTGTTATAGGCATATTTATATACAGGCGCTGGAATATAAGCCAAGTCTCAGAGACAGAGCTGTAATTCAAAGTTTGACATTTTGGATTACTATTGCATTGCTCACACATGATGATATCTGATATACATTTCATGTGTAGCTTGGAATATTGTTATTCATGGAAGAAACAATAATGTTTATGTTTTGTATTATGATCACGTTTGGGACAAATAAGGTTGAGATAAAAACATAACTATTACATTATTTGAAGTTAAAATTGATATCTGTATTCATTCATCTTTGAAAAAGTAAATGAGGATGGTGTACTAGAAGTATGGTATAATAAAAAATATATATGTCAAATATATTATATTCTAACTAATATCTATAGAAGAATTTTTGGTGATACTATAATCATGTAATCCTGTAAATGTGATTCCAACATTTTTGCCATTAATTCTGCCTAGACTGGCAGAATTAACATGTAACATTTGAAATAGACAAAAAATTGTTACTAATTATTATAGTCTTGATATTAACAATTTTGTGTCACAAGAGCATTCATTAATTGAAGACATGATTGGATGAAGGCGATAAGTCAGATAATTCCAATTCTGAGTAAATCGAGATAAAAGTTTTACTTTTATTTTAAACTGAACTTAACTTAACACAGCTTTCAACTCTTTATTTTTTTAATATGCCTTATATTTATGGTCTAAGGTCTGTAGTCATTTGGTATCGACTTATAACCTTCATCTATGCAAAAAAAAGTAAAAAACTGAATATGTGATATATCACCTTCATCCACTCACGTCTTCAATTGTATGAGTTTGAAAATGTTAATACTCAGAACATGGATTTTAACATTTTATTAAATAGTTCTGAGCACACAATCTTTTAGGATAACTTTAATTTGAACACATCTTGAAGTAACATGCAATAAGTTGCTGGATTTGGAATGAACTCCCGGCTGAGATGTTCCCACAGCATTACTATATGGGTTTTTTTAAAAGGGTATCGTAACATTTCTTCCAGGCCGGTTGCATGTTCGTTAAGTCTCTGGTACTGCAAATATGCATAGATGATGGTAGCACTTACGTTAGGGTGGTCGTCTGCCTGTTGGCTGTACTCCAGCTATAAAAAATAAATTGCTAATAAAGAAGAGGATCCAAATTTTTAAAAATCCTCATATAATTAATGGACACTCTTATGTTGTTACATTTTTAGTAGCATTCTGTTAGGTAAATATTTCACATTTTTAATTTGTGCCTTAAAAACAAGTCAAGTATGGAATATGCTATGAATGAACCTCAACCTTCAAGAAAAGTGGGTTATTATGAAATTAATTAAATTATAATGTTTATACTTACTATTTATATTAGTCAGTGTTTGTTAATATAATTATTATTATTAAGTCAGTCCACCTAATCAATATCTTAGCTGTCAAAGGAATGCAAGATTCTTAATCTCTGAATTTTTAATTTATTAATATTATGAGGCCTGCATCTAAATTTATGAGTGGAAGAAGATTGCTCACAGAATCTATTTGCCACCTTTACCATGCCTGCAATACGTGCATCCAATGCCCGTCTATTGTATATAGATATGCATCATTCAAGTGTGAATGCACAAACATGTAAACTATTTGAACACTCATTATTTAAAATGTTACAATTCTACCAACATGTATTAGCATTTTGCTTATAGCATTCGTGTTGTTCGCATTCTACCATTCGTACATATTGCATGTTAGTCTGCTTAAACAATATTCACCACCTGAAGCAAATGGACCGTCCTGCATCCTATTGTGTATCTACCATGCTACCTAACATTTATATAGTGTATTAATGTAATTTGATATCTGATAGGATAATTTATCATATCTAGAATATTTTCCTTGTTTAATTTACTAACTATATAAAGCTATGGTGGATGATGTCATCAATGGACCAAACAATAGTGAAGTTGGTTTACATGTGAATTGTGATTATTTTTAGATATTTTTATTTATCTTTGTGGTTTTTTTTTGTTAAATACCAATCAAATATTTTATATACATGCATTCATGGTATAATTGGACATAAAAATAACAATGCCATAAAATGAAAAAATCTTTTCCATAATATTGAGTTAAAAAAGTGTAGAAAATAGTTAGTTTAGTTAATGATGTTATTGTAACGGCTGTTATAAATTATTTGGAATTATGTAAGAAGTATTATTAAGGAGTCTATTATTGAAATGTGGATGTTTTATTTTCTTATTGTAAATATCAAAAAAAGAAACACGTGTGTCTCGGGATGCCCAACAGAAGTGATAACTTGCATGAAAGAAAGGGAAGCCAGACAGGCGCCGTAACGCGTTGCGTAACAAAGCGGTTTACCCTCTCATAAGAAGTTATCACTTCAAAAATCTTGTTAATAAATAATTATTACCCATTTGACTCCTCAACACTTCTTAATTCTAAATTATATCCCTGGTGATATCCATGTGTGATACCTACAGATTCAATACCAATGATAACCATCTGTCACAATCTGATTACATTCCAAGAGCTTATGTGTAATTAATTTACACTTAATTTGAAGGTTCTGAAATTAAAATGAAATATGTTGATAGGAAAATTTTAATTTAATAAATCAGTTAAATTATTTTAAGTGTAAGATGTATACTGTATAATATTTTTCACTTGAAAAATTAATTGTTACAATATTTTTTGTGTAAAATAAAATTTGTAAATTCTTATACTGTTTCTTTGGTTTCTGATGGTAGGGTCGTTTCAAATGTAGCTTTGTTTCAGGGGACTATAACATGATAAGCTATTGTGATGGTCTTCCATAAGGAAGTATTGGATGTTTTTAATGAAAATTTGGCAAATTATGTTAAACAGAGTAAAAGCCCAAGTAGTATAGATTGGATGTCATGGTGATATATATCACAGGATCATCGAAAATTTCTATTGTAGTACACGTGCATACCAATAGTCTTATTAGGACTGGTGCCTAAAGCCGTATATAGTGCAGAAAAGCTCCAAACCCTAGCAAATGCTTCAGTACAGTAAAGACTTAATTAGAAAATTACTTACAAAGTAGTGAGATAGACAGATTGTGTGAATAATGGCAGGAAGATTTTTTGTATCACAGAGGACGTTTTCAGGATCGAGGAGTAGACCCCAAATTATTGAAAAACGGAAAGTAAAGAAAAAACAAATTAAAACCTACTTAATTAAATCTTATATTAATATATAAAGCTGAAGAGTTTGTTTGTTTGAAGCGCTAATTTCAGTCCCTACTGGTCTGATTTGAAAAATTCTTTAGTGTTCCATTGACCATTTATCGAGGAAAGTTATGGGGTATATATATCATCACGCTAAGATCGATAGGGGCGGAGCACCAATTAAGAAAGTTTCAAAATCGGGGTTGTTTTGAGAGCTTCCTCTGCGTGTCACCTTCTACGTAAACAAACAAAATCGCGGGTTAAAGTTAGCGTTAACCCAAAGTAAATGTTACACGCGGCCAGAAGGTAGTTTATAAATAAATGTAAGAAACTCGGTGTGTATTTTCACGATTTCCTGTTATTTGTAAATTGCGGGTCGAGGACAGCACCAAATTAATATTCTTATCACGAAACTTGTTCCGTGATTTTACCACGTCAAAGGGAAGGTCTTTTATTTATGCCGTGACCTGCGTCTATCGCTCTGGTCGATCCTCTCGGCATTGCATTGCATTAACACGTTATTTGGTCTTTTGTACATACAAATCGGGTAAGGGAATGGAAAAAAGAGTGGTAACATTTTGTTTGTACCCTGAAGTGTTTTGTAAAGATAATGAATGTCTGTCTTCGTTATACAAAAATTGATGCTAGTCTGACCAGCACATTAAAAGGTTCCATAAAGATGAACAACCTTCAGTTTCAATCACAGAGAAGCTTTAAAAATTGGTCAACCGCGTCTAGGACAGTCTAGGTCCACGCATACTGAGTGGTTCCATAGAACACAGACTAGTGTGGATACTGGTAGAAAAGGGTACCTAACGTTCATTCTATCATACAGAACCTAAAAAATCGGTCAAGTGCTTGTCGGGTCAAACGCGTTCAACTACTTTCACTTGAACTCACGAAATCACATTGACTGATCTCGTTCAAAACAGTTTTCTATTGTTTTAACCGATTTCAAAAGGAAGGGGAATTCTCAATTTTGATTGCTCCGTCAATTGTGGACGGATTTTCAAAATTTTTATTTTAATCAAAGTTATAATCCCGAACTGGTTCTATCGTCACCATGACAAGATCTGATGAGTGGATTCCAAGGAATTAGAGAAACTCACGAAAATTGTTAGCCATCTTCTTCGTAACAACGATATCTCCATCAATTGTATTGTTTCCTCTATTCGTAATTAAATGTAGTCCCATGGTCACCAAGTCAGAATCCGATGAGCGGATCAGATCCCAGGGCTATCGAATAATCCTTATTAAAAAAAGGTAAAAGGAGTAAATTGATTTTAACGCCCTTATACATATGAACATGTCGATTTGAAATTGTTCAGCCTATTTAGACTACCAATACCATCGCCCATGGACATCTGCAACACTAAGGGATCTGTTCACACCCTTTTTGAAGATCCCATAACTCGTGGGTCTCCTTGACCTCCGATCCACCTCATCACAATAGTCCCAAATATCGCAGACACAGTAACACTTTGAAGAGGGGGACTGGAGCCTGGCCCCTAATACCGAAAAACAACTCGAGGTTGTTATGGCGGCATACTAGACCAGGGGTAGTATTAGCCATCCAGTGGGCAAAAACCCTGCCACCTAGCTAGGTGAGTTGTTTTGTCGCCTCTTACGACAGGCCGCCCGACCGCAGGAACTAGTATTTTTCTGCGTTCTTGAACGGTTAAAGGAAATGCTTTCTCTTCCGTAATATAAATAAAAAGAAATTCCAAATAGAAGACTTTTATTGTAGGACAATAATTCTAATAATTAGTTTATTTATGTTTTACAAAGCTTAAAAATGTGCTTTTAATTCCGTTCACCACATGACTGAGTTACAAAAATAACAGCGGTTTGAGATTTTCGAATTCTACTTTACTGTAATAGCAAACAAATGAGTAAATAAGTGATCGTCACGCCTGTTATCGTTCAGGCGTTAGTTCAAGTGTGCTTCAAGCTAACTAAAATTGTTGCAAAGAATGTGATACATAAATCTGTATTTTAATGCATTATTACGATGCGATATTAATTGTAATTACGTGGCTTCATCTTCATTGGTGTTACAGATTTAGGCTGTGGCCGAATGTGTCTTATTTAAAGCGTTAAATAATATCGCTATTAACGTAAAACCACATTAGTGTAAGTACATTGAGGGCTTTATAACACATGGTGGCATATGCAAAAAATGTTGTTGACTAAAATCTATGCATGTTGAAATTTAGAAAGTCTTACCAGTGTACAAGTGTACCTAAATAGCAGCCTTATACAATCAACTAGTTTTTTTTATTCACAAATTCACAATATGTGTAAAACTGCACTTTTGTCTGTACGCCCATTTGTTATGAAGCCCTCGATATACATATGTCAACATTTACAGTCATTAATAATCTCGCATCTCAAGTAAAGCATTAAACCTTATCCCAGATGAAACCACACCATTAATGACAGATAATGTACATTAATATAGCTATTTGTTAACAGCATTTATTAATTCTATAAGTAAGACACATTTGGCCACAGTCAATAATTTTCACATTATTCAGATGAAGCAGAGTAGCATTGTGCATACTGTAATTAAAATATTTGCATTGAATTTATTCAATAACATAGCTACTGCCAAATTTCTTAACTATAACCTCAATATTACAAAAGCAAATTATATCAAATCTGCCACATTCATTGGCATCTCATCAATCTGGGTGGAGTAGTACTGTTCGATGTCCCTCAAAATCCTGATGTCGTCCGATTTGACGAAGTTGATGGCGACACCCTTGCGACCGAAACGGCCCGATCTGCCAATCCTGTGGATGTACAACTCACGGTTGTTCGGCAAGTCGTAGTTGATCACGAGTGAGACCTGCTGGACGTCAATGCCTCTGGCCCATACATCAGTTGTTATCAAGACACGGCTGCAACAAATAAACTACAGTCTATTTCAAATGGGACAGTTTGGGAAAAAATCATGATTCTAAATAAGTATAAGTTTATTATTAAATAGCAACAGGATTAAATATATTGTTATATAATCAGTGAACATATATAAAAACAAAAAAAAAGATCCCAACGAATTGACAACATCCTCCTTTTTTGAAGTCGGTTAAAAAACAACCCACAGCCAGGTGGTAGGGCATTTGCCCGCCTGGATGGCTACCATCCCTGATCTAAAGTACGTCGCCATAACAACCTTGAGTTGTGTTTCGGCATTAATGACCAGGTTCCAGTCTCCCTTAAGAGAGCAGCAGCACATTTGTAGCACCTTTGGTTAGGCGACGGTAAGTGGTAACCGCTTTCCAACAAGTGGGCCATCTGCCTGTCTGCAGAACTCCTGCAATAATTTTTTTTTATTTATTCTAGGAAATTTTAAGGGGACACTACAATATGCCCATGTGTGTGAAATTTTGCCCTATTTGGAAAAAACTTTTAATAATTGCATTTTTATTCATTGCAAATACTCATACAGCTCTGCAAAATTAGTCAATGTCAATTATTAATAGATGTTAAGAGTTTTTTTTATTTATTTTATCTTCGAGCAAAAATATGGTAGTTCTTGTGTCAGCTCAGAAAGGCCTTGCACCAAGTAGTTGTGATTTTCAATACAAAAGCATAAGATCTTGTTAAAAAAATCCAATATTCTATATAGTTTCCATTATTAATAAATATTGTTAATTAATAAGAGAACTGCATAGAAAAATATAAGTGTATTTATCAACTCCTCAATTTCACTGATTGCAGCAATGATAATATATTTACAATAATTATAATAAAAGATAATATATTTGGGATTTATTGATATCTCTACCTATTATCAAAATTACATATTGAAAAAAATCGGTCCTACAGAGGCGATGAAAAATATCCACTTTTCATACTGTTAAAGAACCCTACAAAAACATTAAATTGAAAATATTCCATTCCACAAAAACTACTCAACAATCTTATAAAACCTTGATTTTTTTTTATGTACACCTCTAGCTCAAGTTAATAGAGGGTGCAGACTTTGCATATAACTACTTCAAGTCCTGAAGAGCAACCAGGCATAAAAAAAGTCCCTAAAAATATTATTAGTATTCATAAACACTTGTCTTATAGTTACCCACATATTTATTTAGACTTTTTTTTTTCTTAAGTAAAGCCGGGTCCTTTCAGCTCTACTGTGGTATACATCAAAATTTTATATTAAAAATATTCCATTTTTTATTGCAGTTTAACAAAAAAAATCAAAGGACCACCTGACAAAATAAAGAAATAGTTTCCTAAAGTAAGATTAGCAGAATTGTTCAATATTTCTACCTCTGTCCTGATCTAAACTCCTTCATAATATTATCTCTCTCTTTCTGTGGCATATCGCCATGCATAGAACTGACTGTGAAGTTTGCCTCCTGCATTTTCTGGGTCAGCCAGTCCACCTTTCGCTTTGTGTTGCAGAATATCACCGCTTGTGTGATGGTCAGTGTGTCGTAAAGGTCACAGAGAGTATCAAACTTCCACTCCTCACGTTCCACTGCTACGAAGAACTGCTTAATACCTTCTAATGTCAACTCATCACTGTGGGTAGAGAGAGAAGGAAAAATCAATATAATAAAAACTCTCATATTTGTGAAAGATCTACAATGTGTAACAGGGCTTGTGGTATTTTAAGTGCTTGTAAATGTATGATTGTTAAACACAAATGCACTGTACATTGCATTCCTACCAACATCTTTTCTATGGCAGCCATTTTGTATTTTTCTTGAGATATTCTCTATGAGCACAACTAAAAGTAATATCTGTCAAAGTTTTAGTCTCACAGATACAAAAATAGCCTTTATCTGAGGACAACAATATTGTCTATCCCTTAACATTACAAATAAAGGTAGGCAAATTCATATATATAAAAAATAATAAAGAATTTAAACTCATGAAAAAAATGTGCACATCGACAATTTATGTAAATCACTGCAAAAATTACCCATAAGACCCTTATTTCTTCTTAAGTTGATGGATAGATTTTGAGCTAAGCTTAATACAACATTAAAATTTAAAGAAATATTATTACAATTATAACAATAAAGCATTAAAGAGATATTCATCATGATCACTCTTTTTATTTTCTTTCCAAGTAATATATAAAACATATAACTTTAACACCAAGAATATCAGCAATGGAATATAAACTTTCAGCAGAAAATCTGTAGTGTTTACGTAGCATAACTTTAAGAATTTATTTTCAACTATTACACAACCCTAAATAAAACAGAAATAACTTAAACATGTCACAACACTATAAAATAAAAAGTGCAAACTGGCATTCATTACATCTTGTTGCATGTTGAATTATAAATATGTAATTACAACTCAAACTCTAAACATCACTTTCTTGAAATAAATTAGTTTGTATATTTTGTTAAACTGGATCTGGATTGTAATTGATAACTTTTTTAATCACACTTCATGCAGTATAAAAATTCCAAGTAACAAAAATATATATGCAATAAATTGATAATCAATTTATCATACCGTTTGACCAGTATCCTAATAGGGTCTGTCATAAACTTGGATGTCATTTCTAGGATCTCGTGAGGCAGTGTTGCAGAAATGAGCACCACCTGTGTTGCCGGTGGTAAGTACCGATAGACATCATAGATCTGCTCCTTAAAACCTTTGTTCAACATCTCATCAGCTTCGTCAAGGACTAACATCTTAATTGATCTCGTACGAAGAACACGCCTTCGGATCATATCTGGAAAATGAGTTGGTTGTATTTAGAAGTGCTCTATCAAACTCTCTTTAGGGATATTGTTTCTAACTAAGGAGATGTCTTACAAACCATAAAAAAATATATGTACTCCATTTTTTAATAATTTAAATTATTTTAATTATAGTCTTGAGGGACTATGGGTAGAATACAATACAAATAAGTTAAGTTTTCTTACATTGTATTCAATAGTATGTAATTTTATAATTGTGTTAATTAATTTTATGATTAGTTTATAGACATATTTTTAATATTTACCTTTAAATGATTCAATTTAGTTTAGAATTAAAAATTTCATCATACTTCATTTAAAATTCTGGTCATTTGAATACATTCCTAACTCACAAGGTAATTACAATTGTTCAGAAAATAGTAACATAAAATGGGTAACTTATCTATAGCCATTGCTATAGATAAGTTATTACACTTATTATTTTACCTAGTGAAACTATAGTTATCCTAGATTTGAGGGACTATTCATTCAAATTTAAGAAATATCTTTCCCATTTTTCAAGCTATAATAAAAAGTTATTACATTATAACTAAGTTATAATAATAGTTAAAAACAATATTTTGTGCAAAAGGTGTGATTAAATTTGTAATATGTCAATGAATTGATATATTAATTATAACAATTTTTAATTACATTGCAGAACAATTCATTTTTATTTTTTATATATATTATAAAGAAAAGTGATAATGTAAAAAATAATTATAATTTCATCTTTATTGGTTCCCCATTTTGAATATTTTCATTATTCTTGTAGAGGATGTGAATTTTTGCTGTTATTTTTTTTCTTATGTTTTTTGAAAACTTACACTGTTTTCTGGTTATTTTGGTTCTTTTTCTGTTGATTACTGACATTCTTTAGGACTTTAAAAGGACTATTCAACTTCGAACTTATGAAATAATTGCAATATTTGTGAAAAAATAAGTGAGGTTATGTTTATTAAAAAAAATTAGATCTCCGGATCACAGGGGGTTGTAGTAGGGGTAAGTATGCCTCCCTTCCTCCCCATTCCACCAACCCATTACTTAAAATTTGTGTATCAAGCATCTATAGATTTACCTTCATTTTAAATAAAAAGTATTATACAATACTACAAATATTTACCAAAGACTCGACCAGGTGTGCCAGAAACTACATGTTGTCCATAATCTAGTTTCCTTATATCTTCACCGAGATTTGTACCTCCAATACATGCATGGCATTGTACATTCATGAAGTCACCCAGTGCAAGTATGACTTTCTGAATTTGAGTAGCCAACTCGCGTGTTGGAGACAGTACTAGCACTTGAGTCTCCCTTAAAGTAGTATCCAAAGACTGAAGTATGGAAATTGAGAATGTTGCAGTTTTGCCGGTACCAGACTGAGCTTGGGCAATAACATCTCGTCCCTTTACTATTGGCAGAATACTCCTCTGTTGAATAGCCGACGGCTTCTCGAATCCTGAAAATGTGAAAGTTGTAGTATTGTTTACGTGTTAGTCACCTCGGCATTGGCGCGTTAAAGTATGTAAAACGTGATGTTTTGTACTGAATTTATGCAATTTCCTTACCGTATGTGTAAATTCCTCGTAACAGTTCGTCGCGTAGGCCCATAGAATCGAATGTTGGAATGACTTCCACATCTTCGCTTGTATCAAATTCAACATTCGATAGATCTTCAGATATTATTTTTCGATTAAACGATACTTCTGATGCAGTCATTTTGTTATCTTAAGAGTAATTGTAAATTTAATTCTTCCTGCTTAACGAGATAGATATTATATAGTTTAATATGTAATCAAAACTGACTCATAATAAAAAATTAACAAAACAAAATGAGTGAGGTTGAACCCGAATCTAAGAAAGAGAAACGCATAGACGATTAGACGATAGAGATTTTTTAATGCATTTATGGCTTGGCAACTAGGCTTTTAAGCCAGAGACGATAGAGAAACGTGTGATATGTAGGGAAATAAATGTAGGGACGTGAGAAAAGAATTGTTTTTTTTTTAAATATTTAAATTTAAATCGATTGTATAACTAATCGATTGAAAAATGATGTCATCTCTATGTACTTATGTAAAATAAATTAGTATTATTTCTTTCTTTGAAGTGTGAAAATAATTGTGGGTTAACAATAAAAATGTCTTCTAACGGTAAAACATCTTAACGTTGATGAGTTATTTGTTTCGTATTTTACTTTTGAAAGCAAACAAATGTCGTTTTATTTCTTATTTTTATCGTTTATTATTTTAAATCTAATAAAAGCTTAATAGTACTGAAAATTTGTATCAATAATTCGAATCTGTATTCATAATCGAACGGTCGTCGTTTTGGTTATTTCTATATTTATTATTTTTAATTACTTTCATTTTAATACATTGTTCATAGTATTATTTAAGTTTTGTTATTATATTAAAAAATGTTTAATGTTTCGTATAAAAAAAAACAATTTATGTACAAAAATCGTTTTATTACAAATCGATTTACATGGAAACAAAAATATACGATTATTTTGATAATGCTTTTCATTAATTCAATGTGATGTGATGATGTCCCGAAAAATGCAAAGCAAACTGTAAAACGTTGACAATCGGAATACATATAATTTTTCCTAAACCTTTTTCAAATTTATGATGAATGAGATGTATTTTGTACATTTCAAAATTTCAAATGTGTTTTATTTTATCATGGCGGACATAGAATTTCGAGCGTAGACAATGATAGCATAGATCACGTCACTTTTTATATAATTAGATTTCTAATGTTTTCCCAACACGTTCAGTAATATCAATTTTTAAAACGAGTAGTACAGAATAATTCTAATAATATTTTCAATAAAAACGTTTCGTGTGTATTTTAATAAATATTACATGATTGATGTCAATAATCATAAATATCCGAATGAATGGTTAACAATCTGTTTAGATAAGCTATCTCTAGTTTTACCATTTGATAGTAAAGGATATCTAGAGTCTTGTAGGTTCTACCATATTTTTTTTGCCATGGTTCTACCTTGATCCGAGAGGTTTTAACTTAGCGTTTTGTTATCACATGTCCTACCAAATTTAAATATAAAGAATGGCACACACTCTGCATGTCTTTTATTTACATAATAAAAACCACTGTTTGTATAAACGGTATACGACAAGCTTATGGAGATTTGATTTAATAGAAATTTCAATACTATTATTTCCAGTCTATAACTTTTTCAACTTCTTAAGAACGAAAATCAGCAAACTATTTCAAAAAAGATATTTTTTTTAATGATACTGGGTATTAGTATAACTAATAAAGTATTTAACAATACTTGGCTTTAGCTAGACTTCGCTTTCATTTATTTTTTGTATTAAACCATATTATGATATAATTTATAAAAAATGAAACAAAACGTTTTTAACAACGCATTCGAGCCATTCCGATCTCAACTTTTCAAGTTTATTTGTGGTCAAAAGAACGATCATATTTGATTTTTTGAACGAATCAAAATGGATGCTGGGTGTGAATGAACTATGTGCTGAAAAACGATCAGCTTTTTATTGGGTTGTGTCGTGGGCCCAATGGTAATTGGGAATCCGGCGTCGCGATTCTATTTTATTATAATTCGGGCAGAAACTAGTTAAAGTGCCCTCGGAATCATTCGGACAGTTGATTGAAAAAAGTAGTCACTTTGTAGGTAATGTGTTTATATGGAAGATTCGGTGGAGTTCCTAGTCCGCAGGTGGCCCTAGGATGAGGACTCTTACAGAAATACTGTGTGTAGTTCGCGTAAAAGTGTTTAATGTGTCGCGATCGGTGTGCCTGTGCGCGACATGGAGCGAGGATACGAACTAGGGTGTTGCTCATGTGCTGTATGAGCGGTCAGACATGAAATGCATATACAGGAAGGAACAAACACAATTCTGACAACATGTACCAAAATGACAGAGGAAGTAGACAGAAGACATGGCGTAAATGGTAACAGTAGTAAGGGTGTAAGTGAAGATGCTCCTGTGCACAGTTCTGCTCTCAATTCAACTGGTGGAAGGCTCAAATTCTTCAAAGGTGAGTTCTGTTTGAATCTTAGTCTTGTTTTTGTAATGTTATGTGCCAGCTGTGTAGTGTGTGGCACCCATTGGTTGGTTTAATGTGTTAAGAATAAGTGGAAAGTCATTCATGCTCTGATAAACCTATGTATATACTTGAGCAAGGTGATGGCAATTGTTTGAACAGGCTCTACTATTGTTGTGGGTTTCGAAAGATGGCATGATTACTGAGTCGAGACAGAAGTCCAGTAACATATATTGTTATATGAAAATCTTGAACATTTCATGATAGATAAGTATATTTTCTAAATACATAATATAAATTTAAAAATATTGTAACACAATTTTTGTATTTATGAAATAATTAATTTACCTTATAAATAATGTAACTATTCCCCCATCTCCCTTAAGGATAACTAAACAGAAAATAAAATAAATAATAATTCTTAACATAAAATCTCAGTTCTATAAACAATGATTTCAGGCTTGTTTCATAAAACATCATAAAGGTGAAAGTGGAGAGAGGAAAGGACACATATAATAATTAAATTTTAAGTGGTTATTTATAAAACAATTTAAGCCATGAAATAAATGTATTTCTCTGTATATGTATATTTTTTAAATTCAAATTAACCAAAAACTATTGATTTCTTTTCCACCTTTCCATCTAGTAGGTATGCATTTATTTCATTTGCAAATTTATCTCCAAAAGTTTATGGTTTAGTAAAGAATGATGATTACATTTTTGCTATATAAGTTATTTAACAATATAAGGAGTACATTCTGTCATTGAAATGTTTGCAAATGTAGGTTGTAGTAGCTTATCAAGTAGATTTTCCATTTACAGTTTAAATACAATCATAGATGTAGATGTGTACAACATTAACAAATTATTCTACTTGTCCAAAATCCCATTTAGCTCCTATTAGGAATGTTTGTCAGCATAGTAGTAGGTAAACAACTAGCAGCTGATTCCTATGTACCACTATTCACTTGTTTTACTATTGTTTAAAGAAACTACTAAAAATTCAAATACAAATAGTGTCAATTTTGTAAGATTTAAGGCTGATTTTTCAATCATCAGATAAAAGTTATCAGTCTAATAAATATAACCTTTCTGAATTCAAAAGTGACATCACGACTATTCTGTGACACTTGGATGTGACCAGGTTAAGTTGTTACAACCCAATCGAGTACATATAACTTCATAACAAATGGGTATACAGACAAAAGTACAGATTTACACAAGGAACAAAATTGTGAATAAAACAAAATTTGATTATTGTATAAAGCTGAAATTTAGAATACCCTTCCGTTCAGGTACACTCCATATTGGTAAGACTTTCTAGATGGTATGCATAGATTATAGTATACAACAAAAACATGGCATTTTTGCTTATACACCCATTTGTTATGAATCCCTCGATATGTGAATATTAAGACTTTTACTAAACACAATATAAAGTGTTTTATTCATGCAACTGTCATTTTAATTTTTCTTATTATTCTATGAGTAAGTTTAATCCGGTAATTGAAAAATCAGCCCTTACAAACATAACTTAAGACAAAAACTACATATTAGGTGTCAGTTTTAGTCTATTTAGCTGGTGACAGGATTAGGAATGAAGTAGCTGAATACTAGGTGATTGCTGAAAGCTAATGGAATGTGTGACAAATGCCACTACTATGTGAATTTGCAATAAAGTTTATTGTCCATTTTGATACTTAATAAATGCATAATTCTGTTCTCATAAAAAATTACAATATTAATTAAAACTTTTCAATCCATATTGATATTGATAAAATTTGCAGCTATAGCTATTTATAATGTAAGCAATAGGACACCTGTTTTGAAGATACTTGTTGCAACTTAAACATTATTAACTATTGACATGGCTATCAACATACTAATGTAAGCACTTTCTGTAATATTATAATGAGTAAACAATTTGCAGCAAGCCAGCAATTGGCCTGTTATATGATATCTTATACAACACAATGATACCATATTATCTTATTAAATATAAAACTCACACATATATTTAAAATAATAATAATTAAAGAACTGAACATCTTACTTTCAGTTGTTGCCTTAATATAAGAAACTATGTATTAAAAAAAACCACTTATTTTAATAGATTGTTAACTAGAAATAAATAAACTATATTGTCTGCTAATTTGTACTTTGTAAAAATTTTTGATTTACTGATACTGATTTATTATTGATATATGACCTTAATCATTTTGAACAATTTGGTCTGTATAGTTAACAAATTAGTTCTTATATATCTTAGTGTAACAAAATTACTTTAACTTCAAAATCAAATTTCATTAATTGCTACAGTATCGCTGATATAAGTCTTACGGATGTTGACAAAATACATGATTAGGCATTAGGTAGCATAATGGTTAGTGCACATATCCCAAATCAAAGGGGCGCAGGTTTGATCCTGGCCGGAACACATGCACCACTTAGTCTGTTTTCTTGTCTAATGTGCAAATTGTTGCAATTACCACATACTAACAACGGTGAAATAACACATTGTGAATGCAAGTTGCATGCAAGCAACAGCATAATATTTTACCATTACATGAAAGGTGACAAATAGCAGATTTTGTGATGGTAAGTAAAATAGCACAGTCTAAGTCTGTCCAAGGACACAAAAATTGGTGGAAACCATAATACCAGTAATTTAGTGTGCTGATTTCCTCATGGAGTTTTCCTTACAGTCTGCATTTGATAATTATAATGAATTATACATATTAAATCAGAAAACTGCTTAAATGGTGCATACCTTCTATCATCACTTAAATTCATAGCATTAGAAAGAGACAGAAGCCTTAACCACAGTCTCTAGTATTTATGTGAAGATACTTGGCAAATTTATTCTCAAAGAAAATTAAAGTGGTCTTTTAAACTGATAGAGTCTATTATCTTATTTATGTTTCTCACCATATTTGTTGCATTCATTCTTGTTTTCAGTGATATGAAAGTAGTCTACAGTTGCCTTAAATAAAAAAACCCTTACTGATTTTCATATTCTGTCCTCCAGACCAATGCTAATACAGTCGACTATATTTGACACTCATTAATTTGAATCTCTTGATTAATTTGAGACATATTCCTGGTCCCTCTAAAACAGTCCTTGGTAATTTGAAGTTGAAGGAATTGTATCTTACCTGCCACCGTGCAATAATTTGCAATCCAGTTTTCTCGACGCTATAATTTGAAGTACTACCCTAGTCTTCTACACGCTCAGAACTGACAGGCATGATGATTTCTTCTCAGCTCCCACCACTATTAAAAATTCATTGGTTAGTGATAGACTGAAGTCCCCCACTCAACAGAAAATAATGGACTTCTTTTTCAAAATGAACATTTTGTGAATAATTGTACAATGTTTAAAATAATAAGTTAAGAATTTTGATAAAATTTTTGTTTATCATTTTTTTTCCTTACTCTCTCATCCTCTTGGTTATAAACTCCTGTTATTTGCAATTCTTGGTAACACCAAGACGTGGGACACAGCCACCTCCTGCAAGTCTGTAATGTCTGCAAAAGAGGCGGCGGAATGGGAGAGGGAGCAGATAGCCACGTTAGACCCACCACAGAGGGTCGTCCAAGACGACCTCCAGGCGGTCGCCGTAGACTACGGCCGTAGGGGCAACCGGCGGGGAAATCTGGATCCGCCCGTACTTAAAGGCCGGAGAGGAGGGACTCGCGCCGATCCGCGCGCCCCCTCTCGCCTCGTGACACGAGGTTGCCTAAGAGCTGGAGGAGAACCGAGCTCTCTGGTAACAAATGGTGGGGCCAACCAGTAAAGGGCCGGCCGTCGTTCGTCCGGGCTAGAGGTGAATGCGCAAGTGAGTCCACAGCCCGGACAAGGGACGTTCGAGGAACAGAAAGAGGTTTTAGTCGGTATCCCTGACTGCAGCATGGCAATGGCACTTTATACGTGAAGTGCTAATGCCACTGCGCCCTGGCGAATGTATAAAAAAAGGTGCAGAATGTCCAGGGCTGGGAATTGATGCGAAATATCAGAGATCCCTAAAGACTATGGAACCATTTGACACTGCAAGCATTAAAACTTAATGATTTATTCAATTCACCTTGTTTACCTGCACTATTATGAAGCATTCATTAGATTTTTTTTATTTAATTATATTCTTATTAATATTGTACTAAATTATTCCAGTTTATGTTCATACCATGAAGGACACTAAACAAATTTAAAATTAAACCAGTAATGTTCTTAGTAATGTTAATAATAACAAATAATGTTTTTATTTTTACTCCAAAATGTTACTTCTGTTGCATTTTAAAACTGTATATATATATCCCTAGGTGTGTAATGAATAAAAAAAATAAATAAACTAACACACATATTACCATACCAGCTTTCCTTAAGGAGTAGGCTGGATTTCTACTAGATACCATTCTTCAATTCGCTTCATCTACTTTCATTAATCGCTTCATATGTACAAACTAGGGTTGTAACGGAGGGCTTCTTAGCGGAGGCGACGGGTTTCACCTCCGCGGATGCGGAGGTTAACGGAGGCGGAGGCGGAAGCGAAAATGGATGTAGAAAAATAGCAGTTTATGGTTTATTAAAACTATCAATAGTACAAAATATTTATTTATTTTAATTATTATTAATTAAAATATAAATTTATTTAATTAATTTTAGACAGGTTGATTCCTGTCGCGTATCATTCATTTGATAAATGACGTTCGCACGACCCCCACCCAACCCCAACCGCGTTCCCGCCGCGCACGCGTTGATTCTTGTTTGTTTGACGCGCGACTGACTAATGGTGGCAAGTATAACCATTAACCCAATAAATTTACCGGTAAAAAAATTAACACTTCCATTCGATAAATAAAATTAAGCAAAACGGTTAAAAATTAAAAATACCATTTAGCAATTACACTGCGTGTAGTCGCGCAAGTGATTATTGGAAATTATATACATGCAAGTTTCAACTTTATAATAATTAACACATTTATTTATTTTCGCTTTGCAGATGTTTTCACCTTATCATGTAAATATTAAATTTTGATGGTTTGATTGTATGCTCTATGCCCCCAAAATAAAGCACAATATTTAACTTGGTGTTTTTTACAGTTAATGATATTTTTATTTGTTAGAAAATTGAAATGAAACGATATTTTTAACATACCGATCGCGAAGATGACGTGATTGGTTGATTTTTTAAACGTAATATATTGTTTGGTAATTGATATTACGGCGGGTCAGTGCATATTTTGTATTGTTTTGGTAAAGTTGTGTTTATCTATATTCGATATTTTCAACCAATAAAAATATCAGTAAAAAAAATCTATTACCAAGTAACAGATAAATAAATTCAACCGTTAACGCCATCTCTAGGCCGGACGGCTAAGTCGTCGCGAGCGTCGCTGCTTGCGTATGATTAGTAAATAAACCTCCGTTATGACTCCGCAAAAATTACACGGATGCGGAGGCGGAGGCGGGGGTATGATTTCATGCGGAACTTCCGCAGTAACGGAGGCGGAAGCGAAGTTCCGTTACAACCCTAGTACAAACTCTAATAATTAACTGTAGTCTGTCCAAAATTTGTCTGATAAAAAAATATAAATAAAAGTAATATAATTCGTAATCTATGATCATTTATATAGTTGTGATTTTTTTTATTAGTCTTACCATGTAATTTATAATAGAATTGAAATAAGATACTTTTATTGCTAAAAACAGTGAAAAGATGAGAATATAATTGAAGACATGAGTGGATGAAGTCACATAATTCCAATTCTGAGTAAATCGAGATAAAAGTTTTACTTTTATTTGAAACTGAACTGAACTTGACACCTTTTTCAACTTTTTTATTTTTTAAATATGCCTTATGTCTATGGTCTAAGGTCTGTAGTCATTTGGTATCGACTTATAAACTTCATCTACGCAAAAAAAAGCAAAACGCACCGAATATGCGACATCACCTTCATCCACTCACGTCTTCAATTATGAACTACTACTACCATGACTATATACCTAAATCACATCCCGATAAGTTATTAATCTATGTTTAAATTGAAGTGTCTGTTTGTAATGTCAAAATAAAAATGAAAAAAACAACCAGGGGGATAATTTAGACAAGGAGATTCGAAAATTCAAGTTTTTGAATGTCTTTCTGGATGTTCCGGTTAGTCGCTAAAACGGCTACCGATTTTGAAGGGATTTTCGTTGGCAGATAGCTGATGTTGTAATAAGTAACTTGGCTACTTCCAAAATTAGAGTTCAGCGAAAGAAAACTCTTCGCGCACGAAGTCGCGGGCACAGCTAGTATTCTATAAGTTGTATTTTAACTGTCATTTGATTTGATTCCTTTTCTATTTATAGATGGAAAATTCATCTTGGAGTTGGTGCGTGGGTGCGTACGCGAGGGCGAGCGGCCGGGGTGGGTGTCGGTGCCGCGCAAGACTTTTTGGCCACCCGCCGCGGCGCCAGCCACGCCGCCCGCGGGCCCGCCGCCGCCCTCCGCCTCGCTCAGCGTCTCCGACGACAACAGCTCTGTGCAGTCTTCACCCTGGCAGCGCGACCACTGCTGGAAGCAGACCGCGCCCAGGAAGAATGTCTCCAAAGAGCTAGCCATGTATTACTGCCGACCCAGCACACTCGCCATCGCCGCCATTGACGCCGCCAGCCGCTCGAAGCGCAGGCGGCCGTACGACGCTGGCCTCCTCGACGGGCAGCTCAACGGCGCCCTAGGCAGGCGGTGCCTTGCTAACGGAGGGTGCGAGAAGAGAAACGGCGAAGTCGCTTCCCTAGACGTAGCCACCAGTCGGGGGGAGGATGTTGTGGACGGCATCGTTAGAGCTAAAACGCACGCCGACGACGCGTGGGCCGATTACGACCGAGAAAAATATTATCATATGAAACTAAAGAAACCGTATCAGTATCGTAAGTTAAGAGTGTACAAGAAGACGAGGTCGGCCCTAAGGCGAAAGGATCTGACGAGGATCATAAACAAACTTCACGAGAGACTTCCATCGCTGCCAGCTCCTATCAACGCCAAATTAGCCAATTGTCGGCAAGAACATATGATGGTATCGCCGAGAAAAAGAATCCTGAGAGAGCTCGAAAGAGTCAGTCTCGAGGATCAGAGCACCAAGAGACGCGCGAAGACCGTTCCGGCTTTGAGCACGGCGTCTTACCCACCGTCGCCGGGGCCAAGCCATACGGCACCGAAACCACCTGTCGAGACGCCCACGAGGTCGCACAACGGTAACGCATCACGTAAGGAGACACCTGTGACTAAAAACGTAAGCAGCTATAGCATACACTCATTGCTCAGTATGCCGGACGAAAGCCCCACGCGGCCTTCGCCAGAGGCAAAGCGGTCGCCGCACTCGTACCCCCCGTCGATCAAAACGGAATCGCCGTGTAGCGTCAACTCGCCAGACCTGAGCCCCAGTCCCGATAACTACCGGTACCGATATTCGAGCCTAATGAGCTCTCCGGGACAGAGCGGGCTGGCTCGTGACTCGCCAACGCCCCCGCACGAGCTCGCGAGGTACCGGCAGCCGTACGCAGCGCCGCCGTCGCCGTACGGCGCGCGCCAGTGGCCGCCGGTGGGCGGCGGGCTGGGGCCCGCGCCGTACCGCGGCTCGCCCTCCCGCGACGAGTGGCCCCGCGACGTGCCCTACGTGTACCCGTACCCGTACATGCCCCCGCACCTGTACCGCGCGCCGGCCCCGCTCTGGATGCACTACGCGGTGCCGCCCAGCCCGTGGGCGCCCCTCCCGCTGCCGCTCGTCGCTGATCACATACCCAAGGATGAACCCACATCAGGTGTGTACCTATTTCATGCACGAGTCATGCACTTTAAGTTTGTTTTAAACTGTGCTAATAAGCCCGTTTTCTTTTGCAGATTTGCCTCTGAATCTGTCGAAGCACTGAGCGAGATGATCGGCGCTGGCGCGAGTCTGGCACGTGAGACTGACCGCACGATGTCGCACGGTGCGTGCTATTGTCGTGATCTAAAATTTTGCAGGCCTACGTAGCGTACAGCCCAGGGTTTATATTTATGCACAGATATAAATTTGAAAGACAATATCGAACGATAAACTTGTGGTAATAAGGATGGTGCCGCGAGACGGCTGCCCTGTCTACATTCCATGATACCCTTCATTGGCGCATGTCAAAAGTCCAAAAAGTTCATCCCACCTAATCAGCGTTTTAATTGAGATGACGCGATTACTTATGTAATTTTATATGATATCCGAAGTGAATATGTTTTGCAAACAAGCGAAGATATTTTTGTATAGATTGCGGTTTTCCGATAAGAAACACTTGTCCGGGAATCTATTTACAAGCTAATGTATATTACACTAAAACTATATTTTAGTATATGAATGTATGTATGCAGAGTCATGTGTGTATTTTCATATGAAATATTTGTACTGCAAGTTGAATATTTTAATATTGGCTATTAGGTATTTAGGCTAAGATGCTAAGAAGACCTAATTGAACAAAAAAAAACAGTTATCAATTGTTGACAATCAGTGCCTTGAATAAATAAAGATATTATGAACATTATTTATGAATCGAAAATATTAACATAGATCTGGTTTCGTCCAAATTTACAAAACTAAGAATATTGATTAAATATAGGTACTCCTGTATTTATACACACATATATTATTGAACACTTAGAATTATATAAAAAAAGCAAATAGACGAAAGAGATTAGGTTCCTGTTTCATATTGCAAAATTCCATAATGTTTGATGTTCGATCTCATTATTTAATTTAGAAAATAAAACGAGGTAAAGACTACAGTTTTGGGATCAAATGTGTGTTTACGTATCAGGTATTGAAAATAGACGACATTGTATATAGAATTGTGAATGGTGTAACGATGATAGGCTGACGGGAGTAGAATTTATCAGAGCATTAACCGCTTAGGATATAAAGTTTATTACCTTCAAATAGTTATTGTAATTGTACAGTATTTTTTTATAACGAGTATTTTACGACGGCGATGTCGGGAGTCTGCCACATTGTGGAATGAAGTTATGGACGACCCAAAGTTATATTGTATTGGTGGATATTCAGCAAACTAGTTACGAGAGAAGTGGGTTATGTATCATAAGGGGAGGTCATACGAATGACCGTATGGGACTGACTTCTGATGTAATAATATCATTAATGGAATTGTATAAAATAGTTGTGTATCAATGGCCTATTTGTAACAAACGTGTTGTCCGCAAGTTGACTTAGTGTAAATGTAGCTGTAATATGTCCTGCTCAATTAACTCTTGAGTACGTTTAGTGAACGGCATTGTTCCAATGCTGTGGTTTCCGCGGGAGAAAACTGTATTTTTTATTTTACGCATAGACGCTGTTAAGCGATTGTGTCAACTCGCAAAGTGACTAATGTGAATTTGATGCCAACCACTTGTATACGTCACTAAGCTCCTATTTCTTTTTCAATACAAAGAAATCAGATTTAAATTATTTTAGTATCAAAATATACCAAAAACATCTGTGTTTGCTATATGTATGAGTACATTTAATATAATAGTGTTAGGTATCTACCTAACATGATTACAATGTTACATTTAAAAGTAACCCATGTTTTTTTTATTGCAATAGTTCAGCAGACAGGCAAACGGCCCACTTGATGGAAAGTGGTTACCATCGCCTATGTACATTTGCAACACCAAAGGTGCTAAAAATGCGCTGCTGCCCTCTTAAGGGAGACTGGAACCTGGTCACTAATGCCAGAACACAACATAAGGTTGTTATGGCGACATACTTTAGACCAGGGGTGGTAGCCTTCCAGTCGGGCAAATGCCCTACCACCTGGCTGTGGGTTGTTTTGTCGCCTCTTACGATAGGCCCCCCGGCCGCAGGAAATGTTCCATGATGCCGATGTTAGACAGTTGTAAGGTTGTAATGAAAAGACATGGCAGTATTCAATAATATAGTATGATTCAAGTTTATGCATAAAGAGAACATTTTGCTTGATTCAACCAGACAGAAATGAATAGTCTAATGTCTGTTTTAGTTTGCATGTTCAAATGTTTCTTGATTCATGAAGATGGCAAATTTAAAGGTGTGGTTTGACACATCGTTTAACGGTGTCCAATTAATTAATGTTTTGTGTAAAAATGAAATTATGAATGAGTGTGCTTAAAGAATTAATTTATTTGAGTATATGAATTTCATGTGACAATTATTGTGGATTTCATATACTCGATTTAGTGTATTCTCGTATGTATATAGTATATTCTTATAACTATGACAAGAAATTGAATTATTCCTATTTATTCTTTAGGCACGATCAATTAGAAATTTACCTTTGTTTGGATTGTACAAAGTCACTATTGGTGATAAATCATGTATTTATCTAACTTCTTCCATTACCGATTTAATATAAATTCGAACCTGTATGTTGTTTAATCAATAAAGCTGCTATTACACGGTTCATTTGTCTTTCAATTTGGATGAAGCAAAGTGATCCATATATAAAGATGAATTGAGTTACTCAAATGTCGTGTACACTTTCACTACGCGCCTTTTAACCGACTTGTTTGGTTGAACCGTGTAATATCAGCTTAATGTCATTAACAATGAATTACAAATTTTATGCTATGTAATGTTCAATAAAAAGATGATTATTAATAAAATGGAAGAAAAATACTTTGAATCCTACTACTTTAATATTTGCTTTGATGGTTAGCTTCACTTTGCTAGTGTTTATTTATCTAACATAAGTGACCATGTATTTAAATATGAGATAATTAATAATCATATTACGACAGCCAATATTTGACTAATTTGGTCCAAAAATATAATTTTCTGTCAATCAATCTGCATGAAAAGGTTGTCTCATGATGTCCTCCATACTACATACATCAAATATATGATAGGGCAAAAGAAGCGTAATTCTGTACGTCTTTTTGTGGTACAATTCTCATTCGGAGTATTTTTCTTCTTCTCTAATATAATTATTTATTTAACATATCTATGTAAGTTATAAAAAAGAATAACACTGTATGAGTACACTATTGTGCCATGGAAAGTATGATAATTTCACTAGGATACTTGTCTAATGTAATGTGAATCAACAAATTGTTCTGAAATTTTTGAAGATAATATGCGTTAGGCTTTTTACTAAGGCATTACTCGAACATGTTGCAAAACACAAGATTACCAAACGCACATTTTTGGCGTTTCTAAATTAGTTGCGTCATACTTGGTTTTGCTTTTCTCTAACAATAGGAGGCCCGAACCCAGCAGTTATGGGCTGTTATTATATATGTACGTATATATATATTTGTATAAAAAAATGTATAGAAATGATGGTAACTATAACATCTAGTGCGATTTTTTTTGCTGGAGTGTGCTTATTACGTCTACACAGCTGCGGCTAATGAGTCATCAGTTTTTGACATATTAAAGGAAGTCATACCATAATAATCTGGAAAGTTATAGGATACAGGGGTGACGCTCAACGCAATTTATGATATTTGCATCGGATTGTCCTCGCCTTGTTTCTTGTGTTCTTATAAAAATGAGAAATTAATTAAACATCCTTAGGGTCAATACACACTGAGATAGTTGAAGCGCATTAAAACGTCAGACTAAAAATTTACATAGCGTATTAACTCCTATATCCAGTACCTATGTAAGTCACATATTTTTATCGACATAAAATGAGAGAATGCGCTCGTCTTTATTATTGTAGCTTTTCAAATATGGAACAAAATTTTAACTAGTATCTGCAAAAATTTTGTCTGCAGATAGTTTTATTTCATACTTGAAAAGTAAATAACAATATTTTATATCTGCATTAAATACATATCGTCTTATTCAAGGAGAGTTGGAGTAAGTATTAACGCTTCTTTATGGTTCTTAAAGAAGCATTCAAACTTACTGTACGGCGTGTTACATCCGGGGATATTAAATAACTAGATAGATTAACTTGGAACTATGATTTATTGATATTAACTTAATACTAGATATGGAATGATATGATATGATATTATGAGTTACACGTACGCGAGTCGCGGTGCCTTTATGTGAACTGTTTAATTTGATTGTCGAATATAACGCTTGCTCGCGTAAATGCTGATTGTGCAGTCTGTACGGTTGCACCGTACGTACACTTACTCTAACTCTATGAATAAGGCCGATAGAATTTTGCTTTCAGTTTGGTTATCTTAATAATAGGCATTGGAATGCAATTTGTTGATTCCTTGTACACAATATTTTTACTAGTGAAATTTTCAACATATATACACCTTTTTAAGATATTTTATCAAATAGAAAATGCAGATTACTCCCTACAGCATTGTTTACCACAGATAATAATTAAATCGAAAAATATTTTTATATGCGAAGATTTATGACACTGACTTCGAATGGAGTATGTGATAGTTTTCGAGTTGAGATCCCATGTAGGTGTCTCGAGATCCACTTAAAATCATATTTATCATGCGGAAAAGAATAGTTATTATTCATTTATATTAAGATGTAGTTATGTACTCGAATAAATATAACTTTTTCAAAAAGGATTCTTTTATTTCTAAAAATCTTTTAATCAATTATTTTTGGACTGTAATCGTACAGTCAAACTCTATTATACAGTCGTAATCCAAATACAATGAATTAAAATATTTATTTTATATTCATATTTAGGAAATTGATGTTAACTTTCATGTTTATTCAAGAACTGCTAGTTTATAATCTAACTATCCGGATTATAAACTGTAGGTAGATTATGAACGGATCATAAAGTTCACAATATTTTTCGTAAGTACAATTTTCCGTGCCCAACCGTGAAATTGCAAACAAATGACTTAATAAATTAATTACCTCTAAATTTAGCTTTAAATCAAAGAGCGCATCTTGTAGTATCGCGGCAGCGTCCGGAGGCTGCCAAAAAGGACAATACCCATTTATTCACTTACTTATAAAGTCTTATGAAGAAGTGCTAATTGTTCAATTTCCTGTAATCTCTCGTTTGATGACTGGAAGTCTTTTCTTAGTGCTTTAATTTACTGCTTTATTTGTTTTTTTTTAATCAAGAATCAAGAGGTATATATATTACTTAAACACTCGTAAATAATTGAAAATAGTTTGCCTATTCAATTTAATCATAACAAATTTTAGAATAGTGAGTTACTTCTCGAACACGTGCGCCTATAACATGACCAATCAGGGGCAGTTACAATTCCGCAGGCGAATTTTTATTTGGTCCGTTAATTCACCATCTGGTGGGTTCATATTGTTATTGTTACATGCCGACAAAATGAATGCACACCTGGTTTATAACCTTTCCCGCATTTGGACGTCTTTTGTTTACATTATGTTTAAAATGTGTGAAACTAGCAAGACGTGTACATTCGATAAACTACAGTGACGGACTTTGCGCGTGTTATTGAATCGTGTAGTTTGTACTGGTTGTGTCCAGTTGTATTTTTACCTGTGTTATACGTGTTTGTATAGTTCTAATAAATTATATAGTAATTCCAACGGCATTCGAGCATCGGCATAATTCGAGTCCCACACTCGTAACATTATCACTATATAGATAGCGCAGAGTGCATTAATATGTAGTCAGATTGGAAACTGACGACTATAACGCGGTTAGTTTACAAACTCGTGAAAGTTAAATATTTAAATACATTTTTTTTGTCGGTTCACAATCTCGCTAGTTTTATTATAAACTAAATGGTTCTTTCTGTGAAATATACACACGTTTTAGGATCTAAATTTTATTGCATTTTTCACGTGGTCACCATGTGAATGAGTAATTCTGAAAAGAACTGAACCCTATTCGTTACCCTCGGATTGTAGAGTTAATCGTGTTTCGTGTGGTTCAGCCTCTTCCCCGTAACCCATTCCTATTTATTCTTCCTGTTATCCTTCCATCCAATCCCTCATATCCCAACCCCTCTACCTTCTCATACATTGGCATCGCACCTGCGTGGGTTTATTCTCAAACGTCCCCGCTCTCCGTTTTTGCTTGTTTATTTTTGTATGTTTAAGTACATTTTGAATTATTGTATGTTACTTTAGTTTTGTGTTATTTAGATTATATTATTATAGTTTTAAAGAATTTTTGTCTACTATCAAATAAATTTCATTGAATCTTTCGGGCTGATCGGACGAAAATGAACGACGAAAGGCGTTTGACAGAAAGGCCTCTCTGTTGTTGCAAACATCTATAGAGGTGACGGTAACCACTTTATATTAAATAAACAAAATATGTTTATTTGAAAAGAGAAATTGCTGGGTCCCAATACAATAATATAATAGTTATTTACATCTTCTTCTTCTTCTTCTTCTTCTGCGAGCGGGCGGTTTCCGCAACTCGACGACAAAGTTATTTACATAAAACCGATCAGCACGCTGATCACATAAGAATATCGTGAAAATAAAACGAGACAGTATTTCAATTTGTGCTTTATTTATGAAAAAAATTGTAAATTATCCTACAATGAATCTCCGAATGAAATAGACTTACATATCGTTTTATGTATCAAATACATTATTTCTCGCGACGCCAGATCAAACCACATAAGAACAATATAGTTTTTAAAATATTATCTACAGAATCCATCGTCCTCGGCGATTCGTTTACCAAAAAAATACAACGTTCGTTGGCGGCGTTCGGCGTACGCCGGGCGTCAGGCGCCCGGGGCCGCCCCGCTTCGGGCGGCGGGCGGCGGCGGTCTCTATTTACACGGCGAATGTACAGGCCGGTCACCCGAGCAGCGCCTCCATGGTGTAGGGGTGCGGCGTGGGCGGGGGCGGGTGCGGGGGAGGGGCGCGCGGCGGCTCCTGTCAGTCGAGGATCACCAGCTGCAGCGGTGCGCCCGCCGCGCCCCCGACGCCCCCCTTAGCGCTCGCGCCCCCCATGCCGCCGGCGCCCACGCCGCCGTGCGCCCCCGATATGCCGCCGCGCATCGCCCGCCAGGGGGCACGCGCGCCGCGCCGCAGCTCGCCACAGCTCAGGGTCCGCCGGGCGGCCCTGTGCGCACATGCAACATACGACGCATTAGGTACTATTACTATCGAACTACTACAAATTGGATATGTTTGCTAAAGACAGATTAGGTTCTTTTTCTGAAAGAATGATTATTTTAAATGACAAATTTCAAGTGGGTGGCCGCGGAAAAATCTCGAATATATCATGTGTCTGTACATTAAATTATTTAAAAAACAACTGGAATAGACTATATAAACAACAGAGAACACGGTACAAATTTTATTTCAATTTTTGGTCTGTTCGGGTTTCACATAAAAAGTAATGGAACGATTTCGATGCAGTTTTAAACCACTGATCGACAGCAAGTTCTTAGACTTCAAATCTACGCTATTCTTCTAACCCGGGAATTTTCTCAAGAGCGGTTATAATTTTTCTTTAGCATAAAAATTGGCTAATTCCGACACCGTTTCCATCAAAACGATAGCTTACATTTTTTTTAATGCTACAGTACTTTGTCCCGAGAATCCCGCGAGAATTTAAAATCAAGCGTGGAGGAAGTCGCGGGCATATCCGAGTATAAAATAAAAAGATATAAACCATTGAAATGCAATACACATAATATGCCCCCCAACTGATTATGGATAATGTAATAAATGCGCTCACTTACTTGGCGTTTTCGGTCGCCCTGAAGTAGAGGTCGTCGGGCGCATCCATCCACGAGATTACGTGTCTGCGACCGCCGCGGCCGCTAATGTTTGTCGGTTTGCCGTTTACCTGTGCGGAAACAACATACTATAATGGTTTTTATAAATAATATTAAAAAAAATATAATGAGTCGAAACTACATTTTTTTGAATGTGTAGCTTTAATGATCAATACTATTTATATTTAATTCTATATAAAGAAGTCAGCTGATAATTAATATAAAACTCCTCTAGAATAACACTTGTCTTGAGTGAAAAAGCAGTTTTATCATAATATTTTCTCAAGTTTTGTATACATAATAAAACTATGTTTTAACGGTTTTATCATGTTTTTGCACTGTATATTGTATAAACATTGTAGCTTTTTAGTTCGCAAATTGAACTCGTACATGTTGATCCTTCGAATCGGATGAGTATGTGTATGAAAATACGAGTTCAAAATGAGAACTGAATTTCAAAAATGTTCAGTGTAATTTGCAGTTATTACTTGTCTGCCGCGCGTGATTTTTCTTCTTTTGACTAAGAAGAAAAGCTTTGCGAGGCCTCCTGCATTTCAGGGTCAGAAATAGAATGAGAGTGACGTATGATAAAGTATATGAGTTTTATTGCTTTATTAAATAAAACCTTTAATAATATTGTTACACTTTTTTGCTAGGTGCTTTGAGGCACGAGGCCCTCAGTGGCTTGTTTTTATTTAATTTATTGGCTTCGCAGCTAGGCCTTGAAGCCAGATCTTAGATTACACAGTTCATTCATTTTCTTAAGCGTACTTATAGCTGAACTGATTTGTAGGCTATCAATTGACGTCATTCAATGAAGTTATTGTGACAACTCCAAACATATTAGACTACACTGTTCACAGTTCTCGCAAAAACACAATCGTAAGGTTTAGAACCGCAGTCGCACAAATCCCGCATGTCAGCACTTTTACCATCACTACATTATTTTATATTGTATCAAATCAGTTCTCAAACACACTCCGACGCGCGCTAACATTTTGGACTCGATAAAATACATATTTTGCGTGTTTCTCTTGAAACAACAAAACTACTACAGCAGAGCGGGACTGAAATATACTACCGAAAAATATTGTTTATTATATGTTTAGTAAATTTGACCACTTTTTTAGAAATTATAATAGCACAGCACAGACTCCCCTTTCAGTTAGAGAAGTGCTTTTCAATCTTTTTGGATACCCGACCCCTTTATAGGTTGAAAAATTTTGGCGACCTCCTTGGGTCATAGACAGACAAAAAGTACTTTAAATGACTACGTTTATGTCTTTCCCTCTTAGGTTACCTATATTCATTATTACGGCCTATACTCTGCAAAAAGCTGCTGAGCTTAGAAAATACCCAAATATGAGGTATGAACATAAATTACTTTTCCATTTTACCGGCGACCCCCTGTGCAAGTTTCTGCGACCCACAGGTTGAAAAACACCGAGTTAGTGTTCGCAATGAAGGTATCAACTCACGTGTGCGAAGACGTGCGGCGGCAGCGGCTGGCCGGTGGCCTGCGCCTTCGCGCACATGGCGGCGAACTGCTCGCGCGAGGGCCGCTGCATGGGCGCCGGGTGCTTGTTGGGCCGCTTGGCCGGCGGCGGCGCCAGCCCCGCCTCGGCCGCGCCCGCCGCCGCGCCCGCCGCCACGCCCGCCACGCCCGCGCCGCACCCTGCCGACACGTCTGCCATTCTCGTTACACACGCATTGCGTACGCAGTAGGAAACAAATACGTCCGCATACCCGCTAATCACGCAACGAATTTCTAAGCAGAATTTTCCACTGCATCAGTTAGATAATATTGCAAGGAAGGTTTTACTTATAAAAATGTTCAAAGGGATCTTTTGTCCATGGCATCAATCACGATATATACAAATCCCTTATAATTATTATGTAAGCAAAATAATACCTACTAGAGTTTATAGTCGCAGGGAAAACTCAAGTATAGTATGGAACAAAATCTTTATCTGTGTCTGGTTCTCTGTATATGCACTAACTCTTCTTAAAGGTGTTTACAATCAGTTAAAGAGAAACCTGCATACGATTTATATGGTTAAGGTTAAATTTAAAAGATGCGTTCAGTTTCTTCACTATAAAGTAGCATAATAATAAATGTAAAACAATGCAAAGATAATTATGACTAAAAGTATTTTACAAACCAAAATAGTGAGAAACTAAAAACTTTAAAATGTATCTAGATACAAGATGAAGATACGTCTTCTGTATCTTGTAACTTTTTTTGCTTTCTTAATTTCACATACAGTTTCATAAAACTTTACATACCAGCAGGTCCCGCTGCTAGGATCCAAGGATGCAGAAAAAAAGGGTTATCATTTGTAATATATTGCAAAATAAAATATGTATCTTTAATAGACGAACACATATAACTTTATGACATCGGTTTACTTCAAGAAATCATTATGACATATCTATAATATTATAAAATTCTAAACATGCCGTGTCTGTACGTTGTATTAAAAAAAAAACCACCTTCAATAAACTATATAAACGCTGAAGAACACGATGCATTTTTTTGGATTTCTTGCCTCTTTTGTTCGGGATTCACGTATAAACGATTGGGCCGATTTCGATGCGGATTTCGCTAATCGATAGCAAATGTTTTCACTCAAAATCTGCGCTACATTTTAATCCCGCGGGATTTTTTCTGTGAATGCTTTGAAATGGAATAGAATGGATCGTACCCGGAGGCTCTGCGTTCCAGCGAGTTCGGCCAGTAAGACTTAGCTCGCTCAACCGCAGAGGCCTTCAAGCAGAACAATAATAAAACCGACTCACAAAAAGTTCGGATTCAGTGTATCGAACTACATAAGAATTGATGGGTCTTGTACAGTTCGTACACTTGCTCTGGGTTGTAGTGGTGGATGTTGGCAGTAGTGGTGGAGTGCTGGTGCTTTCTTAAAGTAGTAAAGAAAATACAGCTTGTTGCTTTCAGGGATTTATTCTCGTACTATTAGCTCTTGGATGCTGATCCCTGGGTTCAAATTAGTGGTAGTTGAAATCGTATGTTACGACTGATAACAGCTCGTAGCGACTTGATAGCAACTTGATTGCAACTCAATCAGAAAGTATTCGTGAACATTATTTATACTGATGTAATTATATTAAATTTGATTGAATCGTACAGGTGTAGTCAAAAGTACAGACCAGTTTTTTCTTGGCCAGTGTAATAATTAAATGGTTTCGAGCCAACTTTCTGATAGATAATACAAATGCCATCTAGCCTACACGACCGCTTCTGTCTGCTTTTAGCTAGTGAGTGGCATCGCCCTGCGTTCTACTAGTACAACACGCTACCGGACACCAAGAAACAACTCACAACTCTGGATGTCTGGATGAAAATTAAGCTATGCCCTTTTATGTATTCCTGATGACGCGTATGTAAAATTTCATGATTGTCAGTGGTATAATTAAGGCGTGTAAAGGCCAGCGCAGACAGAACGGAACGCAGCAGAGTAGATTTTATTAAGGCATTAAGGATTTTATTTTATTTGCAATAAAGTGCATAAATACTTGAACCTGACGAACCGCGTATCTTCGAGGACACGTTTGTCAGGCTCAAGCATTTATGCACTTTATTTTAATAATTTTAAAGTTTATTTTCACGTGCGTTAATAACATCCTCTCCGTTGCGCTCTTTTCTGTCTGCACTGACTCTATGCGTAACGAAGAAATTCACATCTATAATCGAATTAAATAATAGATTTTTTTAAGTTTTTACAACTAAAGTGCTAAACTACGTTTCAACGGTTTTAAGCGCGGTATTTTATTTCGACGCTTCCGTGATCAGCGCTACTGAAAAACGTTGAAACGTAGTTTTAATCGAGAACAGTCGCGTTAGTGAATACTGACTGTCGAGCCCGTTGATGTCGTCGTAGGCGCGCCGCTTGAGCGAGGGCGCCGGCGCGGCCTCGGCGCGTCTCGCCTCCAGCTCGGCGCGGGACAGCACGCGCTCGTACAGCAGGCTGCCATCTGGACCAAGCATATTTTTTATAAGCTTTCATTTCACTTGCAATGGATGTATGTACTGTGCGATCCAAATAAGAATAGGAATGTCAATAACCTCTATCTGTCAAATGTCACTTGAATAGTATGGTTTGCAAAAAACTTATTTGCATACCAATAATGAATAGTCTTACATCAAATAGTAGTTTTCGTAGTAGACTCGTCAGTAAATACAAATTGGTCGCCTTTCATCCCTGTATTTTTTCATTGCTTGTACTAGTGGGTCACTGTATTTTCTTCACGAGTTTATATGCGCTAAAGTTCGCAGAGCCTATGTTCACATCCGCGAAGTTACGCCGGCCGTATTATACTGTACTAAACAAGATAGAACCGTCGTGTTTGGGCTCTTTTTACCTTTTCGTTTGTATTTAAAAACCTTTTTGAAAACAGTTATTTATCATCCATTGAAACTGTTAGCGAAACTTTCTGTCAGGCGATTGTAGCCTTATGGGTGGTTCACCTAGGGTTGCCAACCATACTTTATAACAATGTATCCTACTTTATTTTTCGTAAATATACTTTTGCATAAAAACAAAGTACACTATTTCCAATGAATATTGGAAATAGTGTACTTACAGTTTACACATCATACTAGTTTACATATCAAACTGAATAGTTTGATGTGTAAAATTAAATACTGATATGGATAATTAATGAACTATTATTGATCAAGCTTTTACTGAAAGAGATTATTCAGTAATGTATCTAAAATGGCGTGAAAATAGGAACAAGACATGTATAAATTTAATGAAAAATGAATTATTTGATTATAAACTTAAATTGGGAATGTAACGATAGCTTCCAAGAACTCTAGGATAGTGAAAAGTTGTTAGTGTTTATAAAATGTTGCAAAATACTTTTTTCCATATAATTTATTATTTCTCTACTTAAGAAATGTAATACGTTATTTTCTTCAAATATAGTTGGCCATACGCAGGCGATAGAGACTAACCGGGCGCCTTCGGTGGTTTCGGGAAGGCGACGTGCGCCGGCACCGGCAGCCGGTCCTTGGGCGTGAGTTGCAGCCAGTCGTGCGCGCGCCCGCCGGCCACGGGCGATCCGCGCGCGGACGCCAGCCGCGCCGCCACCGCGCCCACGGGCCCGCGCGCCGCGCCACGCGCCGCCGCCTGCACCCGCCGGCGCAGCTCCGCGCCGCCTAGCCCGCCATCGCTATCGAACCTGCAACGATGCAATTTGTACACTTTCGTCTCACTACTCGTTAATCTCTCCAGCCAACACAATTTAGTCACAGATCAATATTAAAAAAAATATATATAAAAATACACGTATGATGTCATCATCATCATCCGAGGGTTAAATGCCGGTTACGTTCGGAGCGATCACTTCGACGCCCAGGGTCCGCTTTCCTACTTTTTCTTCTCCACTTCGCGCGATCTTCGGGCATCCCTTGCGTTGAGACCGTTGGTACGCATGTCATCCCTCACAACGTCAAGCCAGCATTTCTTGGGCCTACCCCTTCGACCGGGACCTGACGGAGGCAGCATGGCTAGACATTTTTTCCCCACGTATGATGCAATATAATGAAATAAATAAAAAGAGTCCTAGCTGACTTAAAAGTTAACTGCTTCATTGTTAGTGTAGTTGATAGTTCAATAAAATAACAGCTATACAAACTACGAATTTATTTTAATAATAAACTTTGAACTAAATAATTTCTAAATTTCATTTTAATTTATTTAATGCTGGAAAACCTAGAACCGACCTGACAACTAATTACAGGCTTTCGCGAATAATATCTTCATGAAGTATCATGCAATACAGTAAGTACACTATAACAGTGTTTTTTAAGTAATATTAATCAAAATGTATTTATTAATCATCGAAACAATATTTATTATTAATCAACAAACGAAAAGTTAAATTGCAGAAAAGTTATTTATAATTATTAATCAACAAACCTAATGTTTAAATTGCAGCATAACCTTATTTTTCCGAGGCACACCAATTTTAATGACCACGGTATAGCATTGTACCGCGGAACATACTTTGCGGGACACTGCAATATAGTACACTATAAAACTAGCCATACAAAAGTTATGGCTTAGACACTACGGCTGATAGAACTAAAAGGTATATTGAATTGAATAAGAGGCTCGTGATACTCACACTCGTGCTTGACCTGCGCGAGGTTGATCGGCGAGAAGGGCGAGCGCGCGTAGTGGCGCGGCCGGCGCAGCGCGCGCGTCAGCCGGCGCGCGAGCCGCGTGAACGGCGACGCGCGCAGGTAGAACGCGGCGCGCGTCTTCATCACGGGCCGCGCGCCCCCCTCGCCGCACCCGTGCGCCGTCGCCACGTGCCGCGCGAGGTGCGCGCGCAACTTGAACTCCTGGCCACCGACATTTTTTAATTACTTCACTTAGGCATGAGCCACACTACAACACTATGCTCCAAGCTTGAAACATTAAGAAAAAACAATCGCAGCTGCCATATTAGTCCAGGTAATTAAAAATCAGATTCTACATAAATACATACTCATAGTCATACACATGAATTAGATTTTATTTCCTCGCATAAAAAACCCTAGCTAGAAAGCCCCCAATGTTACACTTATACAAATTAAACTTCCTAAAACTTTATTTTGTCTCATAATAATTTCACTACAATAACAAAGAAACTAAGTCCATATAAAATAGAAAATAGGAAGGATAGGAAAATAGAGGCAAGTCAGGGCCAACCTGATTTGAAGTAATATGATGTTGTTCATTATTGCAGCGCCATCTGTTTTGCCAATCCGTTTATACCATAAAAATGAAGAAGAAAATGAATGTATCGGGATAAAATGTATACAAAATATTAACTCGGGTTGTAAGTCAGCACTACGTCAAGTTTCAATCATATATGTTCAGTAGTTTCCCAATAAAAAGCGATCGCAGCGCCATCATTTTCGGTATTTTCGTCTATCTCACGGAAACGACGTCATTTATCCGGATAGAAAGTATCCTAAGTTACGCCCCAGGATATTAGCTAGCTCTATGCCGAGTTTTATTTAAATCTCAGTTAATTAGTTTTCACGTGATACTTTAGAGACAGACAGACAAAAATCCTAAAAATTGCATTTTCGGGATCTGCTTGTCCGAATTATTCACTTTTATTATTTTCACATTTTTCAACGCATTGTACAAACTCGAACCATTTACAGATTATTATTGTGTCGATAGCAGATAGTTAAACATTGTGGTGGACAGAGGACGCATCACCTGTACGAACTAAGAGCTTTGCTTAATAATGCGCACCGAAAGAACTGAAATTCATTACCGGAGTCTGTTTCTTCAGATACGTTTACGTTACGATTTTGTCTTCGAGATGTGTGTGAATAGATATAACTTCTAGGTGAGTGTGCGCCATCTTAGATGTTATCGCCGTCGAGCATCAGACGAGATAGTGTTCAACAGCTATACTATATTAAATGTTTGCGAGGATCAACGTATGTTTATTACTCTTTCATGCAAAAACTCAAAGCTTTTTTTATGAAAATATATAACGATATGTCCATAGGCTACAATTTATAGATTGATCATTTAAATTGGCCGGTATAAGAATAATTATCAAGTGGAAACACTGTCCCTATGAGTCATGATATCTTAGTGTTTGGTAAATAACACACCTATTATCCCCGCAAATTGCTAATGCCCTGAAACCTTGTCAAATTAACATTCACGTGACGTCATCCGCAACTCGATATGTACGCGTACTCGCCGGCCAGTGATGCTAACAGTACCGAGTGTCCCCGGCTATGGTTACGTCACCAAAACGGCGGCCAGGCGCAACAGCAAGTTGCGGAGTTAATATTACGCATTATGAGTTCTATATACCTTCGCGCAGTTGAGCACCGTGCAGCGGTGGGGGCGGTGCGAGACCGAGAGCGCGCCCTCCTCCCCCTCGCGCGGCACCTTGCTCGCCTCCACCTCGCTCTCGCTGAACACGCCCGCGGTCTGCACAGACCAAACACTCTTATGGACATCTTTGTTTCTTTTGCTTGGAAGGAACTTAATAGATAAATAGTATTCACGCAACATTTACTCGTACTCGTACTTGACATGACAGGCAGCGCTCGCGCCGCGGCCTCGAACGAGGAAATACGTACTTATCATATCATTTCGGTGGACAACTACGGTGATAAACGTGACGTGTGCCTGTTCTTTACGTGAGACCAGGCCGACCGGCAAAGGACCCTCAACAGGGCAGTCTTGGTGAGTCTGAGAATCTGATCTGTTGTGCAGGTTGCTAGGGACACACGAATACCGACAAGCAAGGAGCCTACCTAGTCATACAGCCCACTAGGTTAGCAATAGCCCGAACAGATAAATAGTGAACACTTTATTGCTCATCAAATAAAGGATTACAAGAGTATGATTACAATATTGGCATGGTAAAAACAAAAGGCGGCCTTAGCGCTTAAAACAGTCCCTTCCAGGCAATCTATTGTTACAACTTAGGCCCCGACAAAGACAAATTCCACGTACAGATCTATAAAAGCATATTTTATTACCTGTCTGCATTTAAACTAATTGTAATCCTTTTATGATCGTCTTCTTTTGTTCAATTATTTATTGGCATACACTTCTAGTTATTGTGGAGAACGGCCTATTGTCCTATTGTACTCGCTCAGGAGTATCATTAGCCATGTGTTGCGGAATATAAGTACAAGCTAATTCTAGAAGATAGTGTCGACATTGCCGGGCGGACACATTTGCATTTGTGAATTATAAAACGACGACCTGATTGAGAGAGGGTGCCAGTTGAGCTACAACTACGATCTAGGCGTGATGTTTATATCTTATCGGGAATCTAATAGTGAGGAACTTTGCGCGTTTTATTGAATTACAACCTTCTGCATTACGTTTGGATTTATTGCGTTCGGTCATATTAAAATTTGTACCTGTGTTATACATGTTTGTATAGTTCTAATAAGCTCTATAATAATTCTAACGGCATTTTAATTCGCGTCTCGCTAACTCGTATCACTATATTACAGAATATTTTAAACTAATCTGGCTACATCGCCATCGAAAAACACGGTATATTTAAAAGTAAACATACTGCATACTAACTTTTAATCCACCATATTTCTTCCAGTACTGCCAACATGAACCACATAGTCTGTACTGTAAATGCTGTGGGCCCCATGTATACCAGTGGTTTGAATTTGACACTGAAAATAAAGTTGATAATAAAATCAAATTGTATAACATATTGTTAGTATCCACTAGACAGGTCTATATCCTTTGCTTTAGCCCCTGATAAGTCAATACTCAACTTAAAGCAACACGGGAAAAAATGGGCGTATTTCAAGCATCGATTTATTGATGTATAATTTAGCACAGTTAAAGACCATAGTCAACAAATGAATGTAATGCTATGAAAATAGAGATAATAGATGTCGCTGTTAGAGATGCCGATAAAATTGGGCATTAGTCTATAACACAGCGGCGTAGTCTGAGTGGCGACCGCCCAGGGCGGAAGACAAGTTTGCCGCCCCTTTATTTAGGTATTTAAATTTAATGCATACTATACTCGTATATACTAATATTTTAAAGAGGTAAATTTGTGTGTTTGGGCCGTTGAAGGGGGTAATCTCTGGATCTACTGAACCAATTTTGAAAATTCTCTTTCTTTTGTGTTGCCAGCAGTCACTACAAGATATCGTTCAAAGGAAGGGGGACACCCCACATTCGTCACAAAATAAGTAATGAAAAATTCCATTACTCTTTTCAATCGGTACGAATTTGTAGTTAGGATAAAAATATGAAATGGTTTCAATATTTATATTATTTATTGTAAAAAAAATTCCGCCCCCTGAATAGTGCCACTATGCTACTGCTATAACATCAAGTGTCCAATCTTATAAATGTGTTGTAGTGTGTAATTTAGTCGCCGCAACATTTATTCAAACATAAGTATTATGTTTTTAATTCCTTACCTTGTAAGGCACAGGCTATATTAGGAATTGATTTTCTTGCAAAATATAATGCTATTTTAAACATTAGTTGTTTAACTGTACAATTAAGAAACGATTTAAATGAAAATATTATCTTACCTTTGTCGCAATCCGAAATTAAACAAAAATCTGATGGGTTCACTTTCCCACCAAGGTCAGAATCAATACATTATATAGAAACTCATTATACAGAGGAATGTCTTGTTTGTTCATCCGAATTACAGGACGGTATTTTTATAGCTAGTACATTAGTTAAACCGTTAAATGGTAAAATACCTATTTTAGTTTTAAATACAAGTGAAAAGGAAGTTCGCATTACTACTGTTAGACCAAATATACAACAAATTAACGATTATGAGTTATGCAATTTTGGTAAAAACGAAAATTTGAATGCCGATCGTGTTAAATCTTTATTTCAGTTATTAAATTTGAATCATTTGAACGATGAAGAACAGATATCAATCGAAAATATTTGTGCAAAATTTTCCGATATATTTTTATTGCCTGGTGATAAATTAACTACTACAAATATTTATAAACATCGTATTTATTTAAAACCTGATGTTCAACCAGTGTATACCAAGCCTTATAGAATTCCACATACACAAAAAACCGAAGTAAATAAACAAATTGATAAGATGTTACATGATGGAATAATTGAACCATGTCAAAGCCAGTGGTCAAGCCCAATTTTATTAGTTCCGAAAAAGAATGATAAATCGGGTAATAAAAATTGGCGATTGGTTATCGATTATAGAAAATTAAATAATAGTATACAGGACGATAAATTTCCTCTTCCAAATATTACTGAAATTTTGGACTCTCTTTCAGGATCAATCTATTTTTCTACCCTTGACCTTTCGAACAGTTATTACCAGTGTAGTCTCGACCCTGATAGTCGGAAATATACAGCTTTTTCTTCGGGACAGTATAAAGTGAATCTAGATAAGAGACATGTGGCTTCCATGTCTGGACAATACCAAATGACTAGGATGCCCATGGGACTCAAGACAAGTCCCAATTCATTTTCGAAAATGATGACTATCGCTATGTCAGGTTTAACGTATGATAAATGTCTAATTTATTTGGATGATCTTATCGTTTTTGGAAAATGTTTACAGTCACATAATAAAAATCTTATCGATATATTTACTAGATTACGTGAAGTAAATTTAAAATTAAATCCGTACAAATGTAATTTTCTAAGAAAAGATATTTTGTATTTAGGACATGTGATATCAGCAGAAGGAGTATTACCTGACCCTGAAAAAATTCAGGCATTAGTTAATTGGCCAGTTCCTAATAATGTCCAGGAAGTATTACGATTCGTCGCGTTCGCTAATTATTATAGGAAATATATTAAAAATTTTGCTCATTATGCCTATCCTTTAACTCGATTAACTAAGAAAAATGTACCTTTTATATGGGATGAAAAGTGTCAGTCTGCGTTTTGTACATTAAAATCGTTAATTTCATCCCCTCCGTTATTACAATATCCTGACTTTTCCGAAAACAATAAGTTTATATTGCAAACGGATGCATCTAAAACATCCTTGGGTGCAGTTTTATGTAATTTAAATGAAAAACCGATAGCATTTGCAAGCAGAAATCTCAATAAAGCGGAACTCAACTATCCCACAATACAGAAAGAACTGTTGGCGATAGTGTGGGCCGTTAAACATTTTCGCCCTTACTTATATGGTCAAAGTTTTATCATTCAAACTGACCACAAACCACTTATATATTTATTTACCATGAGAGATCCGTCTAGTCGCTTGATAAAGTTCCGACTTTTACTTGAAGAATATAATTTTACTATAAATTACGTAAAGGGATCAAATAATGTAGCAGCCGATGCTATGTCGCGACTGCCTATTACGTCAGATACATTAAAAGAAATGCACGAGTCTAGCATTTCCGTTATGACACGTGCACAATATAAGAAAGACAATAGTTCTCAGAGTACTCCGCGTGCTATGATTCCTACTGACGATCGGCCTGCGCAACCGAAAGTTGTAGAAATTTTTAGTAAGCCGAGGACATCTGTTGAGCTTAAATTTATCGATAAATACTATTTAAATAAACTTCGAAGAGATAAGGAGTTAGATATAGAGAATAACATATTTTGTTTTTCTTTAGTAAAAATGACGTTATTTATAAATCCAACATCCCAATCACAACTGACGCCAGCCGCCTTTGCGAGGGAGTTGAGACAGTTTTGTGAAAAAATAAATGTACAAGAATTAATTTTTATAAGAAATTATAAATATGATGAATTTATAAAGAAGTTAACAAAAGAAATAAAAGAGTGTATACAATGGTCCGGACCACGATTATGTATTTTAAATAACATTAAACGAATTGACAATAAAGATGACCAAAAAGTAATATTGAATGATTTTCACCTTTTACCAACGAGTGGCCACGCTGGTATAAGACGAATGTATAACAATATAAAAAAATATTACTTTTGGCCTGGTCTTGAAAGTGATGTTAAAATGTTTATTAATAAATGTGACAAATGCCAAAGAAATAAACACAGTTCTCACTATGTTAAAGAACCTATGGTTATAACCACAACTGCCAATACGGCTATGGAGAAAGTTTTTCTTGATGTAGTAGATCCTTTAGATAGAGATGACTATAATTTCTCATATATACTTACTATTCAGTGTGAACTAAGTAAGTATGTCGAGGCATACCCTATGAGAACAAAAAGTTCTATAGAAATAGCTACAAATTTCGTAAATAATTTTATCCTTAGATATGGAATACCTGATAGAGTAGCTACTGATAGGGGTACTGAATTTTTATCTACAATTTTCGAAGAAACATGTAAGTTGTTAGGTATAACTGCTTTACATTCTACAGCATATCATCACCAAACAATTGGGTCGTTGGAAAATACTCACAAAAGCTTAGGTAATTTCCTACGAATCCAAACTGATAACCATCCAGAGTCTTGGAGTATTTGGTTACCCTTTTGGTGTTTTTCTTATAACACTACAGTCCATACGAACACTAAATTTACACCATTTGAACTAGTTTTTGGTAAAAAGTGCAAAATACCATCTAACTTGACGCAACATAGAGTAGAACCGCTTTACAACTATGACGACTATCCTTTAGAGTTGAAATACAGATTACAAACTTCACAAAAGGAAGCCTATGAAAATTTATTGCAGAGTAAATTACTAAGAAAACAAAAACATGACTTAGACAGTAATCCCACATAACATATAAAGAAAATGACTTGATACTAGTAAAAAATGAAACTGGAAACAAACTTCAGACAATTTATAATGGTCCTTATGTAGTTATAGAAGATATTGCACCAAATGTGAAAATACTTAAGGATGGAAAAATAGACTTAGTACATAAGAACAGAACGAAATTGTACTCTTGTTAGTTTTAAGATTTTTAACATTTTTATTTCGCATTATATAACAAAAAAAAAAAATTAGCTTGTATTTTTTTTTCTTTTCTTTCGGGGAAGGTGTAGTGTGTAATCAATTAGATATATAAGCCCTATTATTCTTAATAAATGTTCAGTATTTTAACAGCAGTCAGATTGTTTTATTGTGTCATATCACCGAACCTTACAGTGTAAATATTTAATAATCATTAGAATATTAATAATCATTAGTGCACAATGTGCACATCATATATTGTAGATGATAAGAGTTTTTTTTGTATATGTAGTCAAGTTAAATTAGGAGTATAACTACAATGGTTTCTCAATTAGGGATGTCGAAGGCCGCGTGAAGTGGAGAAGAAAAAGTAGGAAAGTGGACCACTGGCTTCAAGTCAGATGTTTCGAAGTAACGCTTGGATGTGATGAAATTAAAAATAATATTTAGAAAAAGGAAATTTGTCTAATTTCACATGTGTGTGTTTGACTATGTTATTGCAAAAATTTGATTCAATTTTAACATTTTCCTTATAATATGTGCTATTAGTAAAAAAGCATCCAGTATAGACTTATACTGCCGAATATTATGTTATTTTGAATCATATTTCATTGCATTAAAGTTTGAAATTGTATAATAAAAAGTACGTTAAAGCTTGTCTGGAGGGGGGGGGGGGGTCATAGCGTAAGTTATGTAAGCTGTCACTCTTATAAGTTGCGGAAAAGAACTGTGTTTCTATTATGGAGGGTAGAGGTAAGGAGGACCACCTAGTATGGGGGATCAGTTGAAAAAGTGTCCACCTGTAAACAGCAAATAATGGTTCGAAAACTCGTCTAAATAGCGCTAGTGTAGGAAAAGGAAATGATATGAATTTAGCAGATATAAACGCAGTGAAGTGTGCTGGGTTGAAAAATTTAAAAATTATAATTTGAAAAAGTATTGAGACTTTCTCGTATTGTATGATGAAGGTATATAAATTTTTGACCAATTGAATTTTTGAATCCTATTTCACTAATTAAGATAACAAACTAAATTATCTGAAAATTCCACTATGAGGAGAGATGCAATAGTTACAGTTTCGTAAAATGTGTGGTGACAAAGAGGAAGTCTTTCTTTCCTTCTTTAATCTAGTATCCTACTGTAATTATTTGTGGCGCTATTTTTAAATACTTTCCACTTGCTAATATGGCGCCATCTTAATTTGCTGCCCTTCAGTGGACACTTTTTAATATACTGAGATGGTTCTCCTTACCTCTACCCTCCATGGTTCCTATAAAGGACGTACTCAAGAGAGTAGAACTAATTGTGAACGGTGTATACCTTGGCAGGACGCGCAGATCTGTTGGTTGTTGCAGGCGGCCGTGCCGTTGGTGCCGCCGTTGAGCACCGCGGCGGCCTTGGCGGCCCCGCCCGCGGCGCCCGCGCCCGCCGCGCCGCCACCCACCGTCCCGCTCGACGCGATCAGCGCCGGGTTCGGCTTGTTGCTACAACGACACCACACAGAACATATTCGACTGTGGCAAACACACCCCACCACTCTATTCAGTCGTCGTACAGCACAGTTGCTCCAATCCATAGGTGTCGGATATGTACCATATACAAACTAACCTACTTTCAATTACTTTATTAGATTTACTTACATACAGAATTTCCCGAGCATCTTATTTTTATTTTCATATTTAATTTAGTTAACTATAATTCTAAAAATGCCGTGTCTGTACATTGAAGCTGTTAAAAAAAAACTTGAGAGGTGTCAAGGGACACCCGGATGGAACGAAGTTTTATTATTTATGTACAAAAAACCTGTATACACTCAACAAAAATAATCATCACGACACAACACTGTGCAATGCGAAATACGAAACGAAAATAACTGGCTTGCTTTCAATGAGAGAGAGACAGACAGAGAAACACGCGCACCCCGCACGGCTTACAACTATATCAAAAGGTGTCGTTACAACCTAAGGTGATTTTTTCACTGATCAATAACAAATATTATGTAAAGAAATTTATGATATTTTTATCCCGGGAACCCCGCGGGACTTTTCTCCAGAGCGGTATGTCATTCGAATGCATAAAAGTAACTTATTTGGACATAGGTTTCACTGAAACAATAGCTTAAACTAGTTTTAAAATAATTTAGTTTTCCCTGGAATCGCGCGGAATTTCAAGTGGAGCGTGGACACGAAGTCGCGGACATATCCTAGTATTGGTATACAGTTTCAGAAAATTGATTATGACAAATATAACTCTTAAAAATGAACGATTCTATACAATTTTTTATTGCGTATTGCAAAAAATGTTGCTAAAAAATAACCAGTTCAGATTAATTTGTGCTACTTTACATATATATAAAAACTGTCTGCTCACAAAGTTCATTACTACCATTTTTTCATTTACTCCCACAGACAACCACATGAATTATGGTTAAAATATAAAAGCTTTTTGATATTTTTAAATTCAGTAATTAATGCAATAACTAATGAAATAAATTAGCATACATTGACCGTAGTGGCATAATATTATTATCAATTTAGTTCTCAGGCACAATCAAATTATTGGCTTATGTTTTGATACTATTCGGATAATCCTTGACCGGTTATTGGTATTTTGGATTATATAAAGTTCTTGTATAACATGATATTATACCCTAAGTGATTGAACTACTATAGTCAGGTTTACTGGTTATATTTTTTATTTTTACAACAAGGAGTGTTTTGATTAGTTACTTGATTTGGTGCCTCCTACATTGCCATTACATCATCATTCCATACTTTCTCGAAGTATACATGACCACACTCTTTCATGCAATTGAGCAAGGTATGGAATGAGCCCCTCCAGTCGTTTTCCCAAATCGCGACAATACTCTCCAAAAGGGGCGTCAACAGATATTTAAAGTCTCAATATGGTACACAAATTATCGGCTTCCTTGGTGTTGCAGATGTCCATGGGCCATAGTAACTTACTATCTTTTTTTTTATTGCATGAGTTCAGCAGACAGGAAGACGGCCCACTTGATGGAAAGCGGTTACCATCGCCTATGGACATTTGCAACACCAAAGGTGCTACAAATGCGCTGCTGTTCTCTTAATGGAGACTGGAATCGGTCACTAATTCCGGAACACAACTCAAGGTTGTTATGGCGGCATACTTTAGACCAGGGGTGGTAGCCACCCAGTCGGGCAAATGCCCTAACACCTGGCTGTGGGTTGTGTTGTCGCCTTTTACGACAGGCCGACCGGCCGCAAGAAATTGTATTCTTTCTCCCTTCCTCCACAGATGGAAATATCTGTGGAGGTATATTAGTGCCTTATTTTTACATAATTATAATTAATAATCTAGTTAATAATACTAACAACTGGTAGGCCCTCAAATTAAATACTATAAAAAACACAAATATAACTTTAGACACATAAGCTAATGCATCTGAGCAACTGATAGAATAAAAGAGAGCAAACAAATAATGTGACGAACAATACAATGTACGAGTTGGTACAAACACTCACTAGTTGGGAATGTACACTTGCTTCAGCTTGGACTCCGCCTCGACCGCCTTCACGCGTTTCTGCTGCACGTAGCGGTCTGTCGTTTTCCACATGTAGTAGTACTCAACTAGATTCTTTAGCGTCTTCCATGGTAACTGGAAATTTAGCAAATATTTCAAAATTAGTAATATAGAAATAAGTCTTCACTTTTAAACAAATTCACAAAAGATTATAAAAGACACTATTGACATCAGAATGAAATACAGTGCATTTTATAAAAAGCTACTAAGTAATAAATAGTTATTTGTTATGGTATTTGCCATTACATATAATTATTTTGGCTACATTATACAGGGATGAATCTTTCAAGTGGGCCCTCAGGCCATATCCTGAACTACCTTTACGTCATAGCGAAAAACACTCAAAGGAGTTTCGGGGTCTTAGTTTGCCATTTTACATTCTTCACAGAAATTGATCTTTACAAGCTACACTATGAACTGGTATAATAATAGTATCAATCTAGATAGATTGATAACATTTTATTGCTGACTGGAAATAGATTTGAATCTGACAATTGTAGACAAGAGTAAACGATAAAAATAAAAGAAGTACTCACAAAGTCTTGCCTAATGTCGGCGAAGTCCTTGCCGTACTTGTTGAGTGCCTCCTCGAAGAGGTTGGCCTCGGAGGCGGACCACTCCTCCATCTCGTCGCGGCAGAGCACGGGCCCCGACGCCGGCACCAGCGACGACAGCGCCGCCTCTATGCTGTACCCGGACTTGTGCAGGGTGTCCATTGCGTGGAACTGTAATGTCACAGCGTAAGAAAAACTAATCAAACGTCTTCACGACTCCTGCATGGAACAAAGTTTCCAAGACCATCAAAGTAATTGTATAGTACCTAAGTATTTACAAAAGCTTCTAATTCTGGATATTATTTTTAACCGACTTAAAAAAGAAGGAGGTTCTCAACTTGATTGGTATTCTTTTTAATGTATATACACCGATTACGCTGAAATTTGTTATCTGATTTACGTGATTCTTCTTCAACTTGATGCGGAATAGTTGCTGGTCCCTTAAAAAATTAACATACTTTGGCCTAGTTGTTTTCATTCTATGAACATTTTTTTATTTCTTTAGATCTTATGTCATTGCATTGAAGTTCGATATTCTGTAATAATATACAGCAGTCAACATTTATCCTTTCAGTTACACTTTATTAGTTTAGCAGTTAGCTCCCATCAGCCGAGTAACGTGCGATTAAGAACTTTGTTCCAATATTCGGACAATGTTTAAAGAATAAAGTTGTACAATGTGGTGTTTAACAGTCATACTCGAAAATCTAAAACTAATCAACTTCGTTGGCTCAATGGTCCAAGTGTACTCCACTTTCTTCGTGTACTCCACTTTCTTCTGTCCTGTCCCAATTACAGGCTTTTTCGCACACCAATTTACCTCCACTCGTTTCCAGAAAACACAGTATAGGTTTTTCATATCATTTGGTGATCAATGATAGTTCATATCATTTTGGTTAAAATTAAGAATCTTATTAGACGACTTAGATGACATTATGAGTTACCTTTGAAATACAACAGTTATGTTTTCAATATGTATACAAACTCTGTTATTGAATTTTGGGTGCGGTATATATATGAGGCACTTTAATTTTATTATTTGAGGTATAAAAAAATAAGCCTAAATGGCGATCGTGCCTACCCCGCAAGGGACTTGGCGTGAAGTTATGTATGTATGTAAAAAAATAACCAGTAAGGCTAAGGGCAAGAGTTCCGCTTCGTTTCGACGGGAGGCCTTAGCCTTCTAACCTATGTTAAAAAAGTTCGAATTTGTTTATAATAAATAAAAGATGTCCCGTAATTATACCCCGGGCGAATTAATATTTACCAGGGTGATGTCTCTGCTCGCCGCTGCGGCGGACATGTGTAGTGAGGGCTGTTTGACTGAGGAGGAGCAATCGAGGGCGCGCGCGAACGTGCCCACCGAGCGCGAAACCACTAGAAACTGGTCAATCTGCCGGTCTGACAGCCCGTGTGACGGCGTCCACACTAGCGTCTCCAGCTGTTCACTGTTGCGCGGGTCCTCCTCGCCTGATGGCACAAAGCACAACATAATAAATAAACCGGCAGAGAAACATATATATATAAAGTACGCACAGGAACTCCCCGCTGAGGTGCTCTGTGCTACAATTTTTGGTCGTGTAAGAAGGGCGCTATAAAAGTTCTTCGAAGCCGGCAGCGCGTTGGCAGCTCATCTGCACCTGCTTGATTGCGAGCTCATTGCAATAATAAAAAATTCTATGTCATCAAGCTAAGCAAGCCGCGCTTGGGTTATGGGTAACATATACAGGATAGCTCTGAGACGGAGTCTAGGTACCTACTTACCTAGACAACAGTAAATGACACAAAGCCTGGTTACCATGCTAAAAATCAAACCCAAGACCTGGAGTACAACAGACGGGCTGATCTATAAATATTTACAACAACAAGTGTTACCAACGCGCTGCCAGCCTCAAATGGGAGACTGGAATTGCATTGATGCCGGAATACAAGGTTATGAAGACATACTATAAACCAGGACCTAACCTAATAGACCGTTGCATTCCACTGAACTACAAATTCAAAGGCTAAGGGCATGTGCTAACAAGACGGTTTTTTGCCGATGGTCTTAAACTGGACTTCTGCCCGATCATCAGTTAGCTATGATATACTGTGAATGCAGTCTAGAGGGTTTGACTTGCTATTGACTTTCAGTGTGCTGGGTCCCAAATCTGTAACGTTCATTAAAATAAACCATGCGAGTGCGAGTCTAGAATTATAGATTCATTTGACTGACTGATGGTAAAATGTCTGTCGTTTCTAAAATTCCAACTGAATTATTCTCGGTTAAATTAAGATTGATTCAATATTGAGCCAAAATGGTTTACGGACTATGAAAAGCGTTAAATGCTATGATTCCTATTTGAGTTACAGACTCGGGGTCCAAATGTAAACAAGAGCAAACATCTCGAATTGTATTTGACTGAGCTGGTCTATAATATTGTTTATTAATACTATTTATTATCAAAAAGTCATATAGAGTGAATACCCTATACTTAAGACACACTTTTATACCACCAATATATATCAAGTTTTAATGATTACACCATAATAAACATAATAACTTCAAGCACTGCATAATGTTGAGCAACAAAAAACTTACCTTCTTTTAATAAATTAGTTACTTCAGTCTGATATCTACTTCCAACTCTGATTTCTCCCTTATCTGCTAATAAAGTCTTTTGTGAAGGATCAAATACTAAACAATAAAAAAATGCGTCCTGAAACAAACGAGAAATATTTATGTTAATTTACATAAAGTATTTCACATTGTTCTCATGCAGTGAATAAAGCACATTTTTATCTGTAAAATATTCATTTTTAACGTGATCCTGAAAAACGACTGTAATCCTAAATTAAGCTCTCATCAATATGTTTCCTATTGTTATATACGTTTTATATTATATACATACTTTTAAATCCATTATTATTGAAAACTAATTAAACAATTGGATGAAGGTGGAAGAAAAGAAAGTGAGATTGAAAAGACACTAATTTACTGGTAATTTAATAAATTATCTTCACATTGATGGGTTTTTGCTCCCAAAGGTTTTAGTCATTTTGAAAAAAACCTTATAAAATTATCTCAAATGCGTGCATCCCTCTATTTGGCTTTGTATACCGCAAATATTTTTCTCAAAACTATTGTCTTTATATGTATAACATAGGAAGGAAGATGAGTTCTATATGACGCTACACAAATATTATAGGGGTGGCCGCCATACAATTTTACATAGGAATATATTTTTTCCAGTTACAAGTGTGTGGAGTTTTGTTTGACAGGTCTTGAAAAATTATAAGGATGCTTCTTAGTGACTTATTTAAGCCAATGAAATAAGGAGATATTTGCCCTTATGGAGTATACAAATCTAAAAAAAATGAAATATTTTACTTGGAGCAGACCACTCTCACCTGAAATTAATTGATGCTGTGGTCTAGAATCAATCATGTAATATTTGCGTGGACTTAAATTGTACGTATTTGAGACACAAAATAAATGTTATTGCTATGGTTAGAGGCATCTTCGGTTATTCAAATAATAAAACCAATAAGTTTTATATTAACATGATTCTGCAACACGTTTATTAAATAGTGAGTGTCAGGAAGTGACTTCATTATAGGGTTAGACGTCTGCTTACAAAAATTTCCATAACATGGCCTGACCTTGTTTTGCTAGTTAACCAATATGTCAAACATTTCAAACCCAAATTGCTATCATATATTTCGACTTATTATGTTATACTAATATATAAAGCTGAAGAATTTGTTTGTTTGTTTAAACGCGCTAATCTCAGAAACTACTGGTCTGATTTGAAAAATTCTTTCAGTGTTGGATAGCCCATTTATCGAGGAAGGTTATAGGCTATATATTATCATCATGCTAAGACCAATAGGAGCAGAGCAACAATGAAAAAAGTTTCAAAATGGGGGGGTTTGAAAACAAATTCCACGCGGACGTGGGCACAGCTAGTAGAGTATATATTTAATATTATTTGGTGTTGATGTTCATTGATGTATGGTAGTCGTTAATGCCGATACAAATTCAACAATTGACCTGCGCAAAGACGCGGGGCATTTGAGAATTAATGTGAACATCAACTTTGTATTTGGGTGATAAAATAAGCCGGACTTTTCCCGAAGCCTTGAGTAGCCTTCCAGCTAGCTTGAGGTTGTAGGAATACCCATATAACACACAACACAGAAGACTTTTGACAACTGAATGTACATAAATGTGGTGTGGTGTACGCCTAAAACTTAAATGCGCTCCTGTGTAGTTAATTCCCTGAGTTTGCGCAGGTTCGGTTAAATGTTAACGTTGGTTACACCTCATGGTGTGTTATGCGAAGGAGATAGAACGCGAGTATGGAGAGCAGCTGAGCGAGAACGCAAACTGTTCCCTCTTCGCCTTGTCTATGCCATACCTAATAAGTATGTTTTGCGCAATGACGTTTACGAACTTCAAGGACGCATTTATGATTTGCTCATTTTTATTATGCTTTATAGGATTACCCAAGGATAAGTATAGACCAGCGTAGGGCTATTGCAGAAAGTAGGACCAAAAATGACTGGGCTACTTGGTTATAATGTTACTTTAGGTCATTTAGGTCGAATGTTCAAAGTACATTAGTAAAATGGACAAGAGCTTATAAACCACTGCATGAATGTCAGAAAATGCCGTGAAAGACTAGTCAGGGGCAGCTTGGATAGGCATGGCTGATAAGTTTCGAGAAGTGTCTTTAGATTTCTCTTGTCCTCTTAATCCTCCCAGAAGTTAACTCTTCAAAACTTTAATCCCTTGAGCTCAGATATTAGTACATTAATATTATATTATTTAAAGCAATCTATAGAGCAAGATAAAATGTAATAGGGAAGACATTGTATTTAGATGATAGTCATGCATTTGGAAATGTTACATTTAATGATTCCTAAAGGTGCAGGTACTAAAGTGACTTAGAACGTATTGTGTCCATGGGTGTTGTGCTGGGGTGTGACCGTGGTCGGTACATACTCACATCCTTATTGAGATAGCTGAGCAGTGACTCCGTCTCGTTGAGTAACGTGACGGTGCACTTGCCACGGATGTGTGTCGCCGGCAACGTTTCCACGTGCCGTGATAAGAACAGCTCGCGGTGTTTCGCCTGGTGCCGCTGCTTCGGCGCTAGGCCGTCCGTACCCGGCAACTCTGTAGATTCCTCCTCCATCGCCGCTGGAATAATGACATACACACAACGTCATTTAAGTATTAATGATCACAACTACCGGGGTCACTGCGTAAGTTTACGTATACATTTTTTACAATAGAGATAGTCTATATTTATATCTGGCCTGTGAAGGACGCATAAAATATATTGCAAGAAAACCAGTTCATATGCATGCCAGGCTTAGATGAGTGATGGAATTATTCAATATAGAATCTTAATTTTATATTTATGTAACTATTTCTACAAGCATTTGTGTGTTCCGATAAATAACCGTTTGGAATACTTTGACAACTCTTCGGCTTAGCGTACCTAAACTGAAAGTGTAGGCGTGCTGCTATTTCTTCAAAAGTAAACAAATATTAAATAACAAGAAATTTCCATTTCCACCAGTCATCGTTACAGCGACTACATCCGCGCCAATGATTCACTGCATTATATTTATTTTTAGGTTGATTCTATTGTTTTGTGCCATTGTTACAATTAGAAACATTGTGAAACCACATTAGTCGATTGGGATAAAGATAATTACAGTATTAGAGGTCTTCTTCGCGTATGTTTTGTATACGAATAAGTACACATAATATGTGTATGTATCATATTTTATCCCAATCTGTTTGTTCCTAAGGGTGAGCAGAAAGAACAGTTCAACATATAGAATAGTGGCTTACACATTAATGTTAATATGGATATATTAGAAGGTTACAAATAACGCTCGATAAATAAAGCAGACCGCGTACCGGGCAACCTGGCGGCGGTAGATACGAAAACCAAAATATTGAGCCACTAATCTTAGCAGCTAGGCTATTTTAACGTTTTAGTGGTTGCCACGGCAAGAGATTGTTAGTCCCCTAATGTGGGAAGCTTCAATGAGCCATCGTACATCGAAGTGGTGCCGAAGTTTGACTGACTAGCGGCCTGCGTAGTAGTGATGGTTTATTATCACCACAAAAAAAGTGCACGTTCCCTAATGAAGGCAGCCTGTAATCACGTATCAAGGTCTTACCTATCGTTAATTATCTAGATTTTATATTCGTTTACCAAGGAGAAGCGCTAATTTCGTCAATACAAATTTATCTCATGGTATACAACTATACCTACATACAATTTATATGTAAGTTTACTTTGCAATCAACTGTATAGTTTCGAAAGAGATCATCTCGTATACATAGTCTTGTATTAGCATTCGAGTTGTGTACTTTGGCGATGAATCATTATCCCATAGAGAAGTCGAGAGCGGTCGAATACCCGCGATCGGCAACGCAGCAACGTAGTCGGCCGTGCTCGTATGTGTTTCGCCGTTTGCGTAAGAGCGAAAAGATGGTTGCCTTGTGAGGTCTGTTGCACTCGGTCACTTCTCCGAGACAATATCCGCATGGTAGTAAAAAACGAACGTGTTAACGTAATCGTTACTACGAGCTTCGTTATTTACATAGTAGTAGTCGGCTAGATTTGAGTGGAGCTCGTAAAATTACATTTACTATGTTCGCGTGGGAGTACGTGTATGCCTGCAAAAAATAAGGGCACGCAGGGACTGATCAGTGCACTTAACACGTGTGTCTCCGCCAGGTCAGGTGCATTGTGCATTGCGAAACGCGTCCACATCGAGTTATGATTTTTACGGATTGTTGTTCAAGATCGAAATTACGACACGCGTCGTACGTACACGTATCATACAGAACGTGTTTACTTTCCTGTTAAATATTCGAATACATCATATTCTGTTCTGCACTAATCAGTTTTACATTTGGGATGATTACTATAAAATGGCCATTCATAATATATTATAATAAGCTTATTTAATAGTTTACAATATTTTTAATAATACATATTATAAAGAGGAAATATTTGTTTGTTTGCATTGAATAGGCTCCGAAACTACAGAACAAAATTGAAATTTTGATTCACTTTTGGCAAGCTACACTATCCCTGATATATTTTAATTATCATATTTAAAAAAGTATTTTGAATTCGCTTAGTAGTTAATTCTCAACAAAAAAGTTATTTTTAGATATCCGTGCGAAGCCGGGGCGGGCCGTTAGTATTTAATAAAGAACAATTATTTTTGGGTAGGCCAAAAAAGGATGAAGGATAATAATGTGTGGTGTGACAGAGGACGTATATGAGAATAGAGGAGTATGGAAGGAAAAGACATTACGCAGACCCTAAAAGATTGAGAAAAGGTGAAAGTTAAGAGAGTGTGTTTAATAAAAAAGCAAAAGTTCATATGCGAAAAAAATCCTCGATATGCAATTAAGCACAAGTCAAATTAATCTTTATCAAAAACAACACTGAAAAAAAGGAAACCAAATTATATATTTAAAGAGTTACTTTGTTGTTCTATGAACGATATTCGTGGTACTAATACGGAATAGGGAGGAAAAAGGAATTTTACTACAAGCTACGAAACCAAAGGCACGGTTGTAAACAGAGAATAAAGCTAACAAAATAGCAGATTTAAAACCTAATCAGGGTTAAATATCGCCATAATGTTGTTTTACCATAGCATTGCGAAGTCAAGCCGAGGGTGTCAACCGAATAGGTAAACATAAGGGACACCCTTCCCGGCTGGATAACAAAAGCCCGCGACCCCTGCAGCGAAAACTCGAGTGAAGCTTCGAACTGATTTACGCCAACACACCTCAAATGCTAACTATACCAAATAGTGTTTCTTTTTCTTAACTGATATGGAGTTACAGTTGATATAAATTAATTGGTTCATTAAATAAATTGTACAATTTTTGTTGTTTGTATAAAACATAATAATAGAAAATAAGAGTAGCTGAATGTACTAAAATTTTTTATTAAAATTCTTTGAAATGTCCTCCTTCATTTTTAATCCAGTCCTTCAACCTTTGAGGCCAGTCGCCGATCGCAACACGTAGAATGTTCATATTACCCACTACTTCAGTTAGGTATACTTTAAAATACTCCAAACTCTGTCGGCGTTTACCGCAGGCTTTCTCCTATAAATGTTGTCGTATTTTGTTATGCAACAGGTTAAGTCTGGGCTAGGAACAGGACCTGAATATGAGACTCAAAGCCAATCCATAATTATTAAGGATAAGAGATTCTCGCAAAAACCTGCTCGCTTCGTCAGTCGTATACTTCATCACTTTGTTTGTTGTAACTTTCTTTGATATAATATGATTTACCATCTAAGAAAAAAAAGATCTTGCGACATTTTTTCCGTCGCACGATTTTAATCAATTTCGGGATCTCTCAAGCCCTATTTTTTTCATACGCTTATTGAGATAATGCCGTATTTTTCGCTGATAAGCTTGGAGTCACAGCTCTTTATTTGGCATTCTTTTAACCGTAGTTTTGCTTCACCCTAATTACTAATTAAACGGCTAACATAATATCTTGCTTGCAGACGGGATTTCGTTGAATTAGCTCCCGCACTGCTTTGGTGAACGTTGGCGTCTTAACCGTACGAGGCTGAACGCTCCTTTCACAGTGATTAAGGGTCGAATCTTCACCAATTCGTTTAATACTACGACATTAGAATCTAAGTATTATTTGCAAATTTTGCAGAAATTTAAAAATCTCAATTCGGGCCGACACCGCAGCGCAAATACCGCTACTCCGTCTTTCTTGTGTCAACATCATTTTTAAATGGAACAAAATCAACTTCTTTCTTATATTTAATTGTCTCAAAGTTCCTTACTCAAAATCAGATTAAACATTTCTGGCCAATATACGAAATTTAAATTAGAAAGAAAGAAAATGTTTATTGTAGCAAACGTATGTACACACAGAAAAGAAAATAGAATTAAATAAGGACGTGACAGAACTTATGATATTAATTTAATATACAATATTTTTAATTTTAATTTATCTATATTTCATAATTCGGAATACGGAAACGATGTTTGTGCGAGCAAAGCCGCTTTGAAAACTCTAGTAAAGAATAGACTTTATTGTTTAAATATAGTCTAGGGGATACACGAGGGAGGTGACACGATGACGCGCTCTGGGGTCGTTCGGCGAGTTTGTAACGGCTACTTATTATTACCAACACTCTCCTCTACGTTAAACGTTATCTCTACGCAGTGATCGGAATAGGTAGGCCAGTTTAAACAGACTCTATAGTCTAGTAAGATTCCAGCTTCGATTCTCGGTAATGTAAAATTTTGTAAACGAATCTTTCAATTTATAATGCTCTGGCATAGACTCCAGAGTAAATCAGGGGTGTAGTTTCAAAATCGCCTAAAATGAATTTTTAAACGTTGTCTAGTAATCATAACATAGAGTAACTTTAATCTGCTAAGCTTGGGTATATACGATGTGTAAATATAAAGTATTATTATTATTTTCAAAGTTAGAAGACTTTAACGGAGAATGGTTTAAAGAACAGAAAATAAAAAAAACTTGAGAGGTGTCAAGGGACACCCGGATGGAACGAAGTTCCTTTCGATTAGTTAGGAATTATAATAAAATTTTATTTTTTTAAGTTATAATAATATTTTTGTTTTTATTATTAACAAATATAATGCAATATAAACTTAATTAGTAGGCTCAATTTTAGTAAAACACGCGCACGCCTTACGGCTTACAACTATAGCAAAAAGTGTCGTTACAACTTTGGTCTTAATTTTTTCCGTCTAGCCCCCTTTCGCAACGCGGGATAAGGAACTTCATTCCAATAATTTGTTCTTAAAAGCCTTAAAATATATAAATTAAATACATTTTGGTAGTCCTAACTACTCTACATCGTATCAGCATCCATCACCTTCCCAACTTTAGATCACATACGCGTAATAATAATATCGGAAGCTTAATTTTTAAAAGCTTAAAGGGGTCGTTATTATATGGCAGTTGTTACGAAATACCACTTGCAACTTATACTGCTATATCAGCCCATAATTTCTAACAATTAGGATCGGATCCGCCACGGTTGTTCAGAACCGTTGATTCATTCCACATTTCGATTTGCAGATTTCTTTCACCATTTAGACGTTGTATTTGCCACAGCATGGACATTAGGTCAGAAAAACGATTAAATGGTGCACTCATCTCGGCTAGGATTCGATATCACATCAGGGAATGAGACGCGGTTACCCAAATCACTCCGTACATCAACTAGTTAGTATTTATTTATGATTTTGATATGCTCATTATGTGACTCCCGACACAAAACTTATTTATGGTTTGGATGTCATATACAACTCGTACAATATTGCTCACTGGACATAGGAATATAGTGCAAAAAAAATTCCAACCTTACTACTAATTCACTTAATCTTTATTTACTTGAATTTGAATTTTCACTTTGCTAAGTTCAATTCAAACCACTTCATTCATTATATTAATTTGTATTTTTATCTTACACATTACGATTGTTAGAGATGATGCAACAGTTGTTAGGTAAAAATGGCTATTTTTTAGACGTTTTCTAGAATAATATGACGTTTTCTTATTTGTAAAGTGCTCCATAGAACAATAGATGTGGAAAAATATTATATTGTTTATTGAATTCATTAAGAAAATATGTTTGTGTCTGAATATAAAAAAAGAAGATGAACCTAACAATAATTTCTTGAAAATATCCATAATAATATAACTGTGTTCCGTGATTCTCTTATGGGGTAGAGTTAGAAATGAGGATATCCGTAAGAGAACCAAGCTAACCAACATAAATCGCAAAACTATCAAGGTGAAGTGGCAGTGAGCCGGTCGCATATCACAGGACCGATGGCAACCGATGAAGCAGATAAACCCTGTAGTGGAGACCAACGTCTCGGTAAACGTAGTGTTGGACGTCCTCCGGCCCGATAGACTGACGACCTGTGTAAGATCGCCGGTAGACGTTGTTTGGCTGACGAACGGCTGTCCATAATAATATTAAAATGTCATCTTTCTAAAATAATTTTCTACTACAGCGACGACGATAAAATTAAAGTAACTGTTAATATTCACATTTTCATCTTTATAATTTTTGTTAGATGAAATCAGGTAAAAGAAGTGAAAAGTGCTTGAACAAGAAAGCAAATACAAATCCATGAGCAATACTGAGATGAAGAGGTGGTGTGGGGCAAAACTGAAAACGTGATTGTTTGGTCCGCTCCCCGGCTAACAGCTGCAATAGTGTTTCGTATTCACCTTGTGCTCAGACATCGACATCTTGTGAAGAACGAGAGTTTCGAACGTATGAAAAATTAATTTAAATAGTGCTGGGGCCCAATTCTGCTATTATTATCTCTCACTGCCATATGAATTGTAGGCTTGCCTGATTTCGGGATTCTGATAATCCAATCAATTTCAACTATATCGTCATAAATATTTACAAGTGAGAACTCGCGAAATATATATTTAAAAATTTGCTAGCTTTTCAATATAGATTTAGATTTATACTAATGGTAATGTTTTTTGAACTAATATTCTAATTGCGGATTTAGTAGAATACGAATTTTTGACAGTCAATCCATGAATTTTTACTTTGAATATCTTCACAAAGCCAAGATATTGATATAGGACATTTGGACTCTAGTTATTCGCTATATTGATATTAGATTAGCGAAAAAGCTCTCCGATGGCGGTTACAAATAAAATGAGTGCGAGAATTTGAATCTCGACACACCGAGTTAGATTCAAGGCGCGAAGAAATTAAGAACTGACCAGCAGCTAGACTTGCATACTTTTCCGGATAGTGTTCTGATATGTAATATATTTGAGATGTAAACGCGTATTCGTAAATAAAGCTGGCAAGCCACATGCGAGCGCATGAACGTCGAACAGCCGTAAAGTAACCGAAATCGGATAAGAAGACATTGTACAGAAAAGGTGTATACAAACTATGATATTTCAATTAACGGATTAATGGTAAGTTCGTTGTGTTTTAATTAAGCGGTATTTCTACGGTCCGCATCACTGTTAGTAGTTTTAAATCTAAAATCGCGTATGTCTTCTGCATCGAATCTAGACAGGCTAAAAGATTTCGGCCGGTGCTGCAATCGGTGCGGTAGGCGATGTTTTTATACTAACTAATCTCATATTATTTCCAGGCGACCACGTATTAGTAAAATGAGTGTGCATACTAAAAATATTCTCATTTTTAAAATTAATAACAATCAATATATCATCAACCCTGTTGTGAAAAAACATCGAAGTTACCTACATATAATATAAAATGTTACAGGAGTAGTAAGTAGAAAGTAGCTTACTTTACCAAATATTTTTAATACATTAAGAACTCATAGATCTCCGATGTTTATTTATTACATTTATAATTTTTCAATTATAGCAGATTTTGAGAGCCTAAGAAGGATTTTTGTATTAGGATTACATTATTTTAGCTGTATGTTTCAGAAAAAAGTTAAATATTTAATTTTTTACGCTTACTATGTTTTCAATAAGAAACTCGATACGTAAATAACGATAATTCTATTCTAGTACAAACAGAGTTGTATAGGAATGTAGCTTTCTAATAATATATTAAACCTTCATGTCCATGTGTAGAGTGAAAACAGTGGTGCAATCATTATATTTATATATAATTCGATAATATCGATAGGCTACACATCCAATAGGCATCACTAGTGTGGCGAGTCGCGGCGTCGTCGTCGGCAGCAAGAGGGCCCGCCATTTGCCGCGAGGACGCCCCGGCCCGGGGGCGGCCGCCGAATTGTGGGGGATTTACTTTATGATAATTATTTCGATTGCCATCGCGAGGAAAGGAGCACGAGCGCACTCAAAGCGTTCTCGAGGCGGTTGAGTGTGAAACGCCCGTAAAAATCACAGCTTTTAAACCGAATCGCTTTTTTGCAGCGGCACTGAGTAATTTGCACTGTGATTGGCTGATATTAGAAAGCCATCTAGACGTTTCAATTAAGAATCACTAAAGAGGGACTCTTACTTAGATGAAAATTAAAATTAAATTTCACTAAACTCTATTCTCTATAAGACGAGATTTGACCTATTTTCTTGTATGAATATGTATCTATACTTATATCATAAAGAGGTAAAGTTTGTGAGTTTGTGACGTTGTAGGGGGTAATTATTCGATCTCTCTCGGTCGATTTTTAAATCCTTTACCAGTGAAAAACTACGTTATTCCTGATTGACATAGGGTATATTTGATTGTGATAAAAAAATAGGTGTTTTCTATTTTTTTCTGATGCCCAATGAAATGAGCACGGGTCAGCTAGTATTTGGATAAAATGAAAATTATTACATTAACTAAATGCAACTGTGTACACACAAGACAAATGAGAAACGAACATTGATAACTATTGTAAGCATTGTTTATTGAAACAATTGTCAAAAACAATTTTTAAAAACGTACAACTTTATTATATTGCTGGAGAACATCCCAAGATAACACTTAAGGCCCACCTAACGAAAAATAATTATTACCATCTATGAACATTTTCAATATTAAGGGATTACACCACCGAGCTGCTAGTCCAGGTTGAAGTATATGATACTTTTCTGAAAAAGCATAACCATAGAACTGCGAAAATCTCAGCTGGGATATGGTGCTAAATCCCTAGTGTACGCAAGAGAAATGTTCTTATGTTCCGAAAGCTTTTATTTCATTACCGGTTAATCATGAAACCTTAAATGCATTATACGATGGTATTCGTAGAAGTAAATGGAATGCGGAATGATGACAGACAACATACGAGTGCGATGCACATGAATACAAATCAGACAACAGCCATATTTATCAATTGAGCTTTAAAAGATTAAAGAATGTGGTGCACTAGATCTAAAAGCTTGCTTTGAAATGTTTACAATGAAACTTCTTTTTTTATTGCGTAAGTTCAACAGAGAGGCAGATAGTCCACCTGACGGAGAGCGGTTATATATATATATATATACCAATGTGCCATTCGATTATACCGAGCATACCATTCGAAGAAGCTGAAAGACTTTTGCAATTGCTAAAGTAGAAGATGCTTCTGGGCTGAATATTCATTAGAGGTAAACAAAAAGGTAAACCCAAAAATAGATAGATGGATTGAGTGAGGATCATGGGATCATGAAGGAAGGATTAATAGTGTGACAGAGGATATGTCAGAACAGAGGATATGAAAGATAAAGACACATAAATAATTGGCAGAAGGTGAATGAAAGAGAGAAAGAAAAAGGGACAGGAAGGAACTGTTGAGTAAGTTTTAAGTTAAGCACTTATGTATTAATAATTATCTACAGATATAAAATGCAAAAGTGGATGGATGCAGAAGTCGCGGAAGGCCACGACACACCTTCCATGATCAAATTGATCGTGTATTAGCAGAAGGTGATGTCAGGAGCCTCAAGAACAGACGGCGTGCATTGCATGAGCTATGAATGTCAAAGAAGCAAGTGACGAGTGTAAGAATAAGCCCAAATGGCGCTCCGTTGTTCGTGCCTACCCCGCAAGAGACCTAGCGTGAAGTTATGTATGTAAGTACTTATCTACAGAGATTTTCAATATGTTGAATTTATTTTTTGTATGATCAAATGGAAGAAACAAGTTTAAGCTCGATAATTGGTAATAGTGTCATCAAAAGTAGCATTTCTATTTATTACAACTTCAGAATTTATTCTTCTTTAAGATTAAATTTTTCATGTCGTTTCTGGGAGACCGTATATATAGGGGAACGTACCCATACTACGTTACCTGTTCTGGAGGGGGAGGGGGGTGTTTCAAAATATCACGTTTGGTCACGGGTGGGGCGCTTAGGTTTTTGTCACAAGTCAATAAATACACATTATTTTCGAGTTATATTTAACTTTGACGTACATATGCAGAGACAGCTGATTGACAACTGAGAGTTTGTAGTGCAGTGCAATTGTCAAGCAAGTCGAAAAGAGTTCGTGCTCATAATCACATAATCTCCCTCCAATACTATGCATTTACATTTCTAACTTCCTTATTCCCCCTGCGCAAAAAAATGTTTTTCTCGAGTCTCGAAAACTCCTCTACGGCAGCCATAAATAACCTTGTCATTATCGTGAAGTTCCACGAATTTTCTCTATTAATTTGGTAATAAGTGAAAATAACTTGGGGCTAATTCCGGAGAATATGGTGGGTGGTCAAGGAGATTGAAGTCAGCACAGCGGATTGCGTCGAGCGCAACTCCAAACGATGAGCGGAAGCGTTATTGTGAAGAAACAACACGCCCAAAGACCGTTTTCCACGTTTTTCTTGAATCGCTTCACGCCCTTACGGAATTAAATCTGCATAATAGGGTCCGGTAATTGTCTGCCATTTGGCATGTAATCAATAAATAGGATTCCTTCACTATCCCAAAACACTGAGGCTAAACTTTACCAGCGGTAGGAGCAACTTGAAATTTCTTAATGAATAGAGAGGATTGTCATTTCTAAGACGTATTTTCTTTCCTAGTCTTAGGATCGAAGTGGCGGACCCACATTTCGTCCATGGTGAAAAGGTGACGGCAAAAATTATACGAAACACGCCTAGAACATTTCGAGATTACGCTTAGAAATTTCAAACGTCAGTTTTTTGTTTTCGTTCACAGTCGTGGCACTATCTTGACGACACTTATGAGTCCCAGTGAATCAATTATAAAGGTTTGAACGCTACGAAAAATATCTTTAGGATCTTAGCCACATATATGTTTTACAATTTCCGTGGATACAATGGCTTTTATAAGTTTAAACAGAGTCAAAATTCAGAATATTTATTTGTTACCCGCTGGCGGTGGAGTAATACTTAGTGTATTTATGAATTCCGATTAAGACACTGCTTTGCGTTATGTTAGATTCTGTTAGATCATTTGTACAGCAACGGCAACTGAACATGATGCTGGTATGATGATGATGGAAAAACAGAACACGTAAGAAATAGAAAGGTTAAAAAAGCTTTAATAGGTACTTTGTAGTTTCGTGACTATGGAAGTTACTACGGTTATTATGTTGATTGGAATTTTTTGCCTTGCTTTTTGTTACAATGACCCAGTAATAAAATACAGAAATATTTTTGTCATGATAAAAGATAGAGTCAATTACTTTTTGTTACCATTTCTTAGTCTACGTATGTTTGTTCGAAGTCGTCGGAGCTTTTTGAGGAGTGGACAGATTGTATGGCAATTTAATACACGGGATTATGGATATACTCGCGTCACTACGTAACTAATTAAAGCATAGCAAAGAGAAAATGGCAATCTGTGGAGTCTCCTCGCTAGCAGGGGGGGGGGGGGTTGGTTACGTGTGCCCCCTTGGGGTGGTCGGGTGTATGGTTTTTCTGCTCGGGCATCCTTTGCTTACTTATTGATCCAGTCAAATGTGTAGAGGTGGCGCGGTGGGTGGCGCGCCCGACCCCGCGCCCCCCTCGAAGGGGGTACGTCCAAATAAATCTGCCCGCCCGCGAAACACCGCAGTGACAACAGCGGAGACCGGTAAGATGCGGCCGTACCGTCCCAATCCACTCCAAAATCCACCACAACACGGGTATACTCGCGACAAAGGCGTAGGCACGCCGCTTCTGGAAGGACCCGGCTTTGGAAAATTGGCGTGTGCCATTTTAATTGAAATCATTTCCATACGAAGGCAACGGAGACGATCACGACCTTAGAAACAGGCATGCGCGCGACCGTCGGAGGTACCTTTAAACCGCGACGCCTTTTGCTCTGCTTCGCAAGGGTCAATGACGCTTCAGTTCCAAACAACATTCATATGAATTGATAATTAGATTGGTTCTCGCAAAAAGCGCACTGAGGATTAACGATATCACTATAAAGCTGCTGCCACCATATTTAAATCAATGACTCGTTCGTCTGTATCAATTAAACAATAATAATAGAAATCAAATCTTACAATAATCAAAACATAAATATGCACACTGAAGTTTTCGTAGCTCACTATAATATAATATTATTGATACAAATTTAGCTATTTATTAATGAATAAATTATTTTTAATTTTAATCCACTGTATATTTCTACAAAGCCCTGAACTAAATTTATTATAGCTTCATGCAATTCCTAGTGAATGAAAGTTTGTATTGTATGCTACGAAGCAGGCCACATAATTATATCGAAAGTTTATCTTATGGATAAAACCCGAAATACCTCATTACCACAAAGAGAACCAATAAAACTAGATAGCTTGCCGAAGTGGCAGCGAGTCGCGTACATATATTGCAGAACCGATGAAGCAATGAAGTAAAGTGGAGATCTCTTAAGACTTAGCACGACCGGTGGACCAACGATCTGCGTATTATTGTTGATAGGATCTAGATACAGAACACAAAGAGCAAAAATAGAATAGCCCTTTCAATCTTGAGGGAGGCCCACGCCCAAGAGTGGACAGCGCTCGGCTGACAACGAATATATTATATTAAGTCTTGTTAAATTGGCACAGGATAAAGGAGCAATAACCTGACATCATTGTTCTATTAGTTTATCTTTTAGGTTAGAGAATGAGATGAGACTTTGTTGTATGTAAGCCGCCCACACTCCTGGTTAATGAGTGCCTGATGTTTTTAGTACTTGTTAGAGATCATCCTGATTTATGATGAAAATATTTAAGTCTAATTAAATGATCAAAATTTGTCCTATTACCACACTTTCTTTCGGGTTTCAAATAAGTTTCAAACAACGTTTCGGTGATCTACGGTTTTGGCGCGCTGGTTAACGCTGATATTTAGAAGCTTTATATAAATCATAGGAGAAGAATATTACGAATGAGTACTGTTAGATTCACGCTGTGCGATAAATGTCAGTGGTATCGAATCATCGTAATGCTACTGCTTCATCTGGGATAATACTATAGTTATTGAACGTTTCACGCAGTTGTAGGGTTTAATGCGTTATTATTGAAACGAGGTTGTCATTAATCGCCGTCGAATGTTCAATAAAAACATTTTTAACGCTATAAATAAGACGCATTTGGCCATAGTTAACAACTATAACGTTATTCCAGGCGAAGCCCGAGCATAACTTTAAATACGTAACATCTGTGGAAATTATTCGCTTTATTTATCTTTTTCTTATTTATTTTTTATTGCATGAGTTCAGCAGACAGGCAGACTGCCCACTTGATGGAAAGCAGTTATCATCGCCTATGGACATTTGCAACACCGAATGTGCTACAAACGCGCTGCTGCTCTCTTAAGGGAGACTGGAACCTGGTGACTAAAGCCGGAACTCAAGGTTGTTATGGCGGCATACTCTAGACCATGGGTGGTAGCCATCTAGTCGGTAAAATACCCTACCACTTGCAAAATTATTTATATAATATATAAAATTAATTAATTAAATTAATAAATAAGTATCAATAAACTGTTGACACACAAAATGCATTTTGCGACCTACGAGGTTGGTGAGGTAAATTTTCACACGACAATAGCTTCTATATTTTATCAACCATTCATTAGCCTTACTATCGTTTAACATTGATATAAGCTCTATATAAGATGTGCTGTCGACGTTAATCCAAGTGAATGAATATGCTGAGGAATGGGCCACAGGAATTTGGCGACTTTTTGTCATTTAAAATTATTATTATTGTAATAAGGTTCGTAAAATTGTTTACAACTTTACTAAATGATTTAACATAGTGTAGTAGTAATAAATGTAAATAATAACTGATTAAAACGAGGTACAAAATTTAAGTTTAGTCGGCCATTATTCCGGTGTGCGGCAGTACATATAAAAATGTGTTATAATCCATTTCCTACGGTCTGTCTCCTTCGTATAATCGTTAAAGTGTAAATTAAACTAAAGCATTAACTAGCAACTGTTGGACTAGCCATAATTTATCGCAGCGGACACGATATCTTTTTCTGTTAAAACCCGTTTTCTAAAACAACGACCGTTTAAACTTAAAACGAGGCAAATGTAGCGTGAGACAGTGTTTGAATATGTTTCATGAATTTAAAGAGTTAGAAATGCCGTTAGTCGCAAGAGAATAGCTCTTATATATAGTCATAGACGCAAAAGCGAAATTATGTATCAAATTTTAAATTTTTTATATGGATAATAACTATTATTATCACAATATTACTGCGTTTATAATTGTAGCGACATCTTTCGATTTTCCGATAGCAGTGGTGTCTCCACCTAACATGCCTGAACTAGCATCGCCACATGTGAAAGACAAACATTTAATAATTTCCAAAAGAAGTGACATATGTATTTGGTGCCTAACAAAGTTATAATACGTATTTTTAAATCATTTAAACTTTTTATTGTTATAAAGAGTTTACATTATTTAAAAGTCTTGGTAGCGTAATGGCTAGCGCACGCGTCCCAAGCTAAAAGGGCGCGTATTCGATCATGGCCGGAACGCATGCACCACTTAGTTAGTTTTCTGTTTTAATGTGCTATTGTTAGAATTACCACGTGCTAACAACGGTGAAGCAGAGGACATCGTGATGCAACCTGCACATCGAGATAACCGATGTGTCAAACCTGCCAAGCCACCTAGGACAAGCGTGGCGGGTGTACTGTCCGTTCCCCCTATAATGGGAGGACATTTATGGGCTGCTAATATTATATTATATCTATATATATTGTTATGTCTCGTTTACATTCTGCCCACTTCTACGGCAGCGAGGAGGAAAATGGCGAGAGATGGGCAGCTGCCGAAAATTCTGGAAAGCTCGAAGGGTAAAGACAAAGTCTATTACAATAAATGTTGAAACATTGAAAACCCTGTCAATCTTGCACAAATATCGTCAACCTACTTACAGATTATTCTTTCGCTATTTCAAATTCCAATAAAACATTATAAGCTCAACATGTATTGTGTGTTACACCAGTAAGTTTTGCTTGCGGAAGCTTCTAACTCTATTTGAAAGCCGCAGAACTACATCTGTCAATACTGGATAATAATCGTAATAAATATAAATCGTAGTAATAAAAGCAAAAGTACATAATACACAATCGTATTTCATGATAATCTGTTCATTCTCGAGGTCGCGAAGGACATGCAAAACTTTAATAAAAAAACCCGTCCACAGTGTTATTATTAAAATATTTCACAAAAATAACCGTTAAATTTCTTGTTTTTGTGTTCACGATTAAAGTAAAGGCTGTCGAGACGATTTTGTGCAGTGTCCGCCGATCAATTAATACACATATTTTTTTCTTTTAAATACCTACTATTGGATTTCTGAAAGGAAATACTTTCTCCGGATACAAATTAAGACGTTTACACGTACAAACATATTAAACATACTATAGCATGTTTTTCTCGTGTATTTCTCTCAGAAATTGTGTACAGAATTCATGTTAACGGTAATATTATATTATAGCTTAAATAGAAGAATATGCATGAAATGTATTAATATTGTTACAACTTAGCCCCGACAAACACAAATTCCACGTACAGATCTGTAAAAGCACATTTAATTACTACCTGTCGGCATTTGAACTAATTGTAATCCTTGTATGATCGTCTTCTTTTGTTCACTTATTTATTGGCATACGTTTCTAGTTATTATGGAGAACAGCTTATTGTCCTGTTGTACTCGCTCAGGAGCATGATTAGTTAGGTGTTACGGATTACAAGTACAAGCTAATTCTAGGAAATTGTGTCGATGTTGTCGGGCGGGCATTGCCATCTGTGAAGTATAAAACGAAGGCCTGATGGAGAGAGGGGGGGGGGGGTCAGTTGAGCTACAATTACGATATAGACGTGAAGTGTGTACATTCGGGAATCTAATAGTGAGGGACTTTGCGCATTTTAATGAATTACCTTCTGTATTACGTTTGGATTTGTTGTGTTCGATTATATTTCTACCTGTGTTTTACGTGTTTGTATAGTTCTAATAAACTCTATAATAATTCTAGCATTATAATTCGACTCCCGCTAACTCATAACAATTTATGTTGCCTGCTTTAAAAAAATCTAGATATTTGGAGTACATTTTTATAGACTTTGTTTAAAATATTTTATTTCTGTATATATGTAAATAATTATGTACACTAATATTATAAATTATGTATGTACTCAATCACGTCAGAACGGGCGAATCGGGTCTGGGTGAAATTCGGCACAGATAATTTTATTCTTGAAAAATTAATCGTCCCCGTAGGATAACATTAACGCGAACGAGGCCGCGGGCAAAAGCTAGTCACTAGTACGTGCAAAAATATAAACGCGTTATGTGTTATAGTAATTAGAGACAAAAACCTTAAAATTATTTTATTTTATAATTATCGATATGCTGGAAATGTCCGGGAGATTCTGAGCGTTTGGTATTCTATCAACCCTATTTCCTTGGGACTCTTTGTCATGACTAACAATAACCAACCTGTAAAGAGCACATGAATACATAATATGCTGTTTAATCTGTTAGTTGTGTTAGCGAATAGTTTAACAGGAGTTTTTGGCGGGAACTGAAAGGAGATGTTGTGCTGTGCAGTTTTGTTTTCTAAAAATGTGTAAAATTACTCTAAAATGAACAATAGTTGTAGGATATTGACAGTTTTTGAGCTGTAATTATGTGTTTTGTAAGAAATGTGAACTGTATAGTCAAATGTGGCCTTTTGAGTTGTCACAGGAACTCCGTTGAATGGCACTAGCTGATTAACTACAGTTCAGCTGTACTACACACAGACTTAAAAAATGAAGATCTGGCTTAAAGGCCTAGCTGTTAAGTCATAAACCTAAATAAATAATAGTTCTATGATAATAACAGCTTAGCCGTTATAGTCACTCGATCTCTTACACATTATATTGAAACGTAAATTCTCCGCTCGTATAACGAACGTAACAAACTTGGGATCTCATTACTCGGGTTAGTCTTTACAATAATATAATTGCAGAAATTTGTTAAAATTTACTTTGAATGTTTTTATATTATGCCTAATATTTGATTTTATAGAAGCGTGTTTTCACAGCAATTAAAAACAGCAGTATTCAGAGCTTTAACGCGGCTTAGCAAACGAAATGATCCTGTCACCTAGACATGCTTATACTATGATGATCAGTTGAGTCCTGAAATAGACTGCTCTTATTACTAAACGTAATTTCCGGGATAAATAGTAACCTACATTCACCCAGTTAGATCATGTAAAATGAACACACATGCAAACAAATCAAGCTACTTTCACACTTACATTACATTACTTATAGGCTTATGGATAGATATATAAATATAGAATCTCAACCATTTCCCGGAATAAAACGAAAATAAGTTCTTAAAGATCGTTATTCCACGTCATGTACATGGTAATTGAATCCTCGGAAAAACTAATTTATACAACTAACTAATTCATGGATCGTCATGCGAGTTCCACAAAACACATCAACATATTTGTCTAAACATTGAAATAGAGGAAATGTCTTTTCAAAATACATATAAACTTTCAAACAAGAGCTTTCCACCCAGTTTAAACTTTTTGCGGGAATATTTCGGGATAGAAATCTTATGTTCAGTCCCAAGGCTTTCTTTTTAAGGACTATACGACAGTTGCTACCGTAGCAGGCTATAGTTGCGGCCCATTACTATGGTTAATTAGATAAATATTATAGAAATAACTTACAATCATTGGTATGATTATATTTTTTACAATTAGTCAAATGTGAATTTAATATCATTTTATTGCAATTATTATCTCTTATTTCCGTGCCATGCATGCCATACAATTTCGAACTTTGTACAAAGGAAATAGAGTGTTTTTGTAATTTTATTGTTGGTTACAACGTGAATGCAAACTGAAAAGGAGGAAGCATTATCTGAAGCTTCATAAAACATTGTACTACAATTAGTCAATGGTTTTTTGCAAGTTTAATCATTATATTGTAGCGTCATCGCTGCTATGTCTATTCGAATTGATTACAACGCTATCGCCAAGAGCCGCGTTTGTCCCAGTGTATATATTATGTCACAGAGGCAATGGCATCGCTTGGCCATCACGGCGTTGGTAATGTGGCGAGAGCGTAATGAGAGGGTCGGTGGGTCCCGCGTGGCGCCGCGCGTAGTGCCGCGGCCGGCCGCCGAGGGGCGGGAGAGGGCGCGGAAGGAATGCGTCGTTTTCGCATCGGGAGAAACGAATGCGTTTAAGCGTCGCGGGTATACAATGGCGGCGTGACGAGATCCGGTTCGCGGGCGATGCGGGGGCAAGGGACGGGGGCTCTAATCGATAGCCGGCGAACGATGGCCGGGCGACTGCGGCGCATAGGTGACAGCTCGGGCCCAATCAAATTACCGCCGATGAAGGAGAGTTGCAACGCCACGCACGCCGGAGAAACAAACGCCGTCGCTGACACCAACACCGCCGCCGCCGCCACCGCCCGCACGCCGGCCCCGCGATCCACCGCCTAAAGTGCATCGACATGCTTCTATTGTCAGTACAGTCGCCTATGCAACATATCCATGCTTAATTAAACTTGATACTCGAGAACGTACCTAGATCCCGTTCTTTACATCAACAATTCCTCTGAATCTACACGAAAATATTATAGACTCACTTATTATAATAGCATGGCAAACATAAACATTAAAATTACAGTTGTAAACAAAAGTTATTGGTATAATTTGTTGTGTGCTGTCATGGCTTCGTCAGTTTGTAATTAACAGTAACAAAGCAAAAGTATCCGTGAAAAGTACAAAAAAAAGCTCAAGTAACTTGACATGTTTTACGATTCGGTGCAACGCTTTCAGTTTTTGAAATCAATTGCAATCACATACTCAAGTTTCAATATAATGAACAGATTCGAATCTTACGTGAAAAATTTAATCTTCAGAAACATAATATAGCGCGCCTACGCTGTTATAATAAGAACATTTACATTTCTTTGACTTTTCCGCTCCACCCACTCTCTATAGTTGTAAATTCGGCAACTGTTCTGCATCTAATATGTCAGCAGATTGCTAAGTAAGAAAAAGAGGGAGGTTTTTGTTGTACGCGCTAAAAATAATAGAGAAGGTAATAAAAAGGAATGCAAGCAATTAACACTGTTAACGTATTATTGTATATGTACCAACAGCGTTTAGTTACTAACTGTAGTAATAAATAATACAATAACCAAAACAAGTAAAAGTATATATTAACATAGGTAATAGGATAGTAAGATATAGTAGCAACAAAATATACAATATAGTAAACAATGATGTATAACATAGATAATGTAAAGAAGTAACTAAAAGAGAAAAGAATAAAAAGACCTCTGTCTTAAACCATGACGGAGAAGGCGATACAAAAAAAAGTGTAAGCAGATGCGAAGTAAACGAGACATCTATGAGTTCCACAGATTAGGATTGGTGTACACGCGCATCTATCTAATTATAGGTTATTCCACCCGCGTACCACACAACAGATCCACGTTGTATCATTAACGACGACCTGTGCACGAATATCTGCTCCCTACCTATAAAACAGTATACATATCGCTCCAGGCATGTACAATTGCACACAGCCGGCAAATGCTGAGATATAATACGAAAGAAACATGCATACTTGAACTTCGTAGTCCACTGTGGAATCGCATATAAAAGTTTAAGATATTACATCAACGATACGGTATGAATTTCTGTCGGTGTTGAGATGGTACTAAAGTGGGATCTTGACATTGAACGTACACACTAAAGGAAGAAATTGCATAAAAATATAACGACGCCGTAAAATTTCCAGAAATCGATCGCAACGTGTTTGTTGAGAGCTTATTCTGATGGAGGACTGAAATGAATGTCGCTTTTATAGGTAGGTAATGAAGTGGTCGTCGCAATTAAATCGATGACATCATAGCCTCAGTGCGTGGCGTGATGGGAAATAAAGGCACAATTCAATCAGTAGGTCCGGTCAGCCGCGACAAGTCGACCGCCAATAGTTATGGAAATATTTAACACTGATCTTTAGCTTAGTTAGTATTTAACGTAAATATTAATTGAGGTAATAAGGAAAGCTTCAATATTATTGCCAAAGTGATTTTATTACTATATACTTTTTATTGCATGAGTTCAGCAGACAGTCTGACGTCCCGACTGTGATGGAAAATGGTGTTACCGTCGCCTTTAAGCATTTTCAATGGGGCTGGCTAACCTGACCACTAATACCGAAACACAGCTCAGGGTTGTTATGGCGGCAAACTCTAGACTAGGCGTGGTAGCCATCTAGACGGGAAAATACCCTACCACCTGGCTGTGGGTTGTTTTGTCGCCTCTTACGACAGGCTGGTCGGCCGCAGGACATTACATTCTTTTTCCGTTCCTGCACGGATAAATAACAAACAAATATTACGAGGTATGAGCACACATAAGAAAATTATTTTCTTACCTAGCGCTGGATCGAGGACTGCTTGTGCCGCCTGTTCCTCGCCAACCGGCGTTTTAAGGCAAATTTTCTTGAGTTTCATTGCAACTGGTGAGTCTTCTGACTGGGCCACTGAAAATAGCAACAATTTCATTCAACACCACAACTAATTACGTGATGCATTTTCAAACAAGACCCCACTTCACAATAGTTACAAAAGTTTAAAGAATCTTGCAACGATGAAGAAATTACGATGTAAATGCATTTATTTAGATTTCAGTAAATGCACAATAGAATGCATAAATTTTGCAATGATTTTTGAACTACCACAATGAACAATTAAAAAATACTACATAATCCTGTTCAATAACTTATGACGTATCTCAATTGTTTTTTCTATACAGACAATCGTTAAGGTTACCAGTATGTCAAAATAAATGCAATACATCTAAAACGTATATAATTACTGACAATGTATTATTTATTATATTATATTTAGAAACTCTAATTAAGTTCGCATTTTTTGCTACATTTTTGTTAATGCATTTTAATGTAAATTGATGCGATATCCTTTGAAAATCCACACTGACAACAACATCTTCATTGAATTTTAGCTTTTTCTCAATTCGTTTCGTTTTTTTTTAATAAACAGATTTCCTAAAATGTGAAAAAATTTCTATTACGAATCGAAATGAAAAATAAAAAGCTAATAACAAATGGGAATAATAAATAACGGATTAAACATTCATTTATGATTCTGCTTAAATATAAATTAGAGTTCATTAAATGCATTAAACTGCGCTGAGTTTCCTTTAGAGAAAATAGCGCTATCAATCTACGCCTTGCGGTAAAATGTTCGGTAGCAAGATCGTCCATTAAAATGCAAAACCTGTGGTGGTCAAATACGTGTATTTAAAGTGTTTATTATTCTATATTCACGCTTCTACTACTACCCCGAAGGGCAATCAATGAGGTTATGGTTATGGTTGATATTTACAAAAAATATGCTACAATTGCGAGTTAGGACACGAGGTTGATTTTAGCACTCATAATCATATAATGTTCCAATAATGTTAAATAATGGCGATTGAAATTCGTTTAAGGATAAGTATATTACTATGGATTGTCCTCAAAAAATATAATAGTGAATATTACATACAAACATTAAAAAATACGAAATTGTAAATTTAATAACAAATTTGAAATGCTATTCAAGGCAATCCACCTTTAACCTTTGTCCGTGTGACCGTAAAAGATTTAAGACATTTTCTATTTTAATATCTAATTTTAAATATTCCTCGACTAAGATCGTTAAAAATATTAAATAGTTTAATTGATTGCAAACATCCTGTGTGTTGTACCGAAAGGATCTAAGAAAAACAATGGCAGTTACTCATCACTACATAGTATAAAGCAAAGTCGCCTTTTCTGTCCCTATGTCCCTATGTGCGCTTAAATCTTTAAAACTACCCAACGAATTTTGATGTGGTTTTTTCCAATAGATAGAGTGATTCAAGAGGAAGGTTTATATGTATAATACATGCATCATATACTAAGGCAACATTGCTAATTTTAGAGGTTTGCACCCGTGCGAAGCCGGGGCGGGTCGCTAGTAATAATATAAACCCATAAACATCCTATTAAGGCCTTTGCCTTTTGCTGTCTTGTTTAAGGAAGATTGGTAAATTTCAAAAATCAGTATTCTCAATGTTCACACACGAGTTTCTTTACCATAAACCAAGTTATTGGAATGAAATGCAGTTCTTCACTAAATACAAACCTGATCTAGCAACAAGCAACGTAGTCGAATTAAAACAAAATTTATAATTGAATTGGCTTTGCCTAGCCTTTTCTATATCGCAAACAATAGTATCCTTAAATAAATAAAAAAATATCAGCCGAGTATGATTGTTGAACCACACAGAAAAGAGTTACGTAGTGACGAAAACGTCCACCATTTTTGGCATATAGGCGGAGCCTTAAACTAGTCGGTAATCGGAGTTATCCCTTACGGAAAAACAAATATAGGGAAAAATATATCTGGCACAACCCTCCAAGTGAGTTGAGAGTGAGTCAAGAGTCTATATTTTAGGTTCCGTAGCGTAATGAGAAAATCAATAGAGTTTTAGTTGTGAGAGGTTGTCCTCTCACAATTCCAAGTCTAACTAACTGATCAGCCCTCATGTGTGTTGGCTATGATACATTAATCTGGCTCCTTATATTGTGTAGGGAAAGGTTCCTCCTTGAAAACCCTCACTCCGAGTAGATTGCACACGTATTTGCCGATATTTGTCATGTGGCTACGGAATCCTAAAAATGAACAAACGTGGTACAAAGGGAATTCGATAAAAACCACCCAGCTATAGTAGAATTAAAAGACGTACTTCTTCATCTTTATCGTATGTAATCGAAGTAATATCAATATAGAGGAAGATGAGTAAAAAAATGTAATACGACGAGCTTTTATTTAGTAAAATTCGCATTTCGAGGTATAGCTACAACTTTATTGTTCAAATTGAATAGGAAAAGAGTATTTGTACTTTAATAATATTAGCCAACAAACATTTCAGTGCTAGACTCGGATGTTATACCTGCCTTGCCTGGTTTCACAATATGCACGTTAGGTTAGAAAAATTGTCAAAGCAATATGTGATTGTTGGCCAGGATTATAACCTACGTTATTCGAATGAAAAGCGAATGGGTTTTAGCTATTAAGCTATCACGCACGATGTTGTTATCTATAATACCATAGAATTCTAATCATACCGAGTCTGTACATTGAAGCTATTTAAAAAAATAATTGAAATAGATATAAACGACGGAGAACATGATACAAGTTTTTTTAGATTTCATATCTGTTTGTTTGTTCTTGCGGGATTCACGTAAAAGTACTGGGCCGATTTCGATGCGGTTTCGCTCCTCGTCAGCCATTTGCAGTCCACTGCTGGACGTAGGCCTCCCCAAGACGGCGCCACTCATCCCTGTCCTCCGAATTCGTCAGCCAGCGCCTACCGGCGACCTTGCATAGGTCGTTGGTCCATCGGGCTGGAGGGCGTCCGACACTACGTTTACCGAGACGGGGTCTCCACTCCAGGATTCGTTTGCTCCATCGGCCATCGGTCCTGCGGCAGAAGTGATCGGCCCACTGCCACTTCAACTTGCTAATGCGAGCTATGTCGGTTACCTTGGTTCTCCTACGGATATCCTTATTTCTAATTTTATCCATAAGAAAAACACCCAACATAGCTCACCAATCCTGCCGTTAGTGTCCATGTCTCAGTCCCGTAGGTTAGGACGGGGAGGACGTACTGCTCGAAGACTTTTGTCTTCAAGAATTGCGGTTTCGCTGTTCGACAGAAAATTCTTAGAGTTGCGCTACTTTTATTCTTTTCTTGCTATAAAGGTGAAATCTGTTTGAAGACACCCCACTGTTGGGAAATAACAGAGTGATAGTGTGGGGGTCGCCGGCTAGTTGCTAAAATATCCACTAAAATACATCTGTGTTCTCGAACTCACTAGAAATCGGGGCCACCAACCTGGCTGTCGTGGCTCTACGCTTGCCTGTAGGCAGGCCTTTCCTTGGACCAGGGATAAATAGTCCCCGACGACAACTACACGAAATGCGTTTCTTTATATCCTGATAATTTTCTCGGAAATTGATGATAGCTTACATTCTTTTCTAATGCTGCAATACTTTGTGTCCCGGGGATTGCGGGAATTTCAAGCGTGGACGATTTCACGGGGATATCCTAGTTATTATAATTATGTAACAGTTATACATTTTTTTGAAATAGATGTAAAACAATTATTAGTCACTTCATAAGTCCAAATTTCATAATACATAAGACATTAACAAACACTTAAATTTCTCACTTCACTTAAGAGCCATGCGAAGTGTTAAACTTCAAACTTGAAGAGCCGCCATAAAAACTATGTATTCGTCGCAAAAATCTACAAATTGTATATATACAGAACAAGCGGTAATTCAAGCGCCGGATTACGGATGACGAATAAACCCATGAGGTTTCTGTGCCACAGACGAAAATGTTTTTACTTTTTATGTGAATGTAAGCATATTGAAAATAAATTTAAAAAAAAAACAAAAAAACGATAAAAAACTCGGTTTATGGAGTTACGATAGATACCACGCATATAAGGGTTCCTTTGAGGTGAAATAACATTTATGCTTACTATTTTCACAATCTGGATACGAAACTATAAAAAAAAACAAAGCTAACTTCAAAAGTAACCAAAAAACAAAAATAAAATATTTACTACAACAACTCCGAAATAACATGTAAAAATTAATATATTTTGGAATTTGTTGTAATTTTTTTATGTTTTACTTGTACAGACTTCAAGATGTTGTAGACAATATGTATTTTTGTTTATCAGTTACTTTTGAAGTAAGTTTTCTTTTCTTATCTTTTTTACGTTTTAGTTACGTGAATACTTAAATCATTTAGAAAAAAAGATTTAAATTCAATTCACTGTCTTTATTCTTTATTGTACACAAAATAGTTACAAATAAAAGTATAAAATAATGGTGATGTACAAAAGCGAGCTTATATATATATATATATATATATATATATATATATATATATATATATATATATCAGTTACTTAGGTTATATAGTGTTCTTTAACTCTTCTTTTAAAAATGGGTTCCGACGGACTATCTCGTATCATATGAGGGAGGGCGTTCCATAGTTTGACTCCTTGAACGGAAAACGAACCGCTATAACATGCCGATGAATGTATGGGGGCTTTAAGAAGAAGGGATTTAGAAGTTCTGCAAGACATGTCTGGGGGAACTAGGAATTCAAATCGTTCGCGAAGGTAAAGGGAAAATAAGGATTATGTAGAACTTTAAATAGAAATGTAACGACGTGAAAATCACGTACGTGTTTATAATATTCGAGGGTAGCTCTCGATTTCCCTGAGATCCACTTATCAAATTTTAACTTGGAGACAAAAAGAACCTCAGGAGTATATTCTTTTGAATAAAAACAATCTCGTAACAAAAAACCATACAACAGTAAGTCGAATTACGAGCCTCCTTCTTCTTCAAGTAGGTTAAAAATATCCAATATTTCAAAAACTATTTAACGTAACTTATTAAACTCAACGTTATTAAAAAATAATGTTATAGTCTAAGAGTCTTAAGAAAGTCTAGGTAGAATACAATATAAATTAATTTTCAATCAATCAATTCAATGTCAAATCTCACATTCCTCCCTGCACGTATAACAAGAAGCTAAGCTAAGATTAATGTTTTATTTAATTAATTTTACCATAATTACAGGTATTATATAAAAATAGCTTTGTGCAGTTCTTCTTTCTGCATGTAAACTTCAAGTATGTCAAATCCCGCTCTCCTCCTTGCACGTAATACGCTTACAAAGGAGTAGAATGATTTTAATTTGCATAATAATAATACATAGAGCATAGAATGTTAAATAGTATGATGGTAGAAGTGCGGTGCGACCTTGAGGCGATGAGAGCTAGGATCGGGACGCGTCGGGCGCCGAGGCCGAGGGCGCGAATCCAAGATCCCCCGGTGAAGAAGCGCGTACATTGCCAGCCACGGTTACTACAGACGCGACCTACGACAACATCTATGTAATCGTGAATGGGTGGGTGCGAGAACGAGCGATTCAGTTTTACTCGGAAGGTGTACTTCAAAGATTATGCTTGACAGCTAAGATTATTATCAATGGGTGTTTGCCAGAGTCGTAGTATTTGCCACTAAACGCTTTACTAATATTGACATAAGGAGTTCCTACGCAACGTTTAGTTGTAGGAGTCTAGCTTTGGGTGTAAAAGATGCTTGACAAGCTTTGTTTTCTTCGAAATTTATTTATATAACGATATAATATATGAAATCTGACGTCACTAAATTCAGAATGCCTCCCACCCCTTGTCACACTTTGTTTCCCTTCTAGTGCGTGTGAATTCCACACACACACACACACACACATTGTTTTTTTATTAAGAGCACATCGGAGGAAAAATATAAAATAGTTGTAAGAGATATATATAATTAAAAGTACGTTTTAACGGTATAAAATGCGGCATTTTATTTGATTCTTATTTCGACGTTTCGGCCACAGACAAACCGTTTAAATTTAAATTTAATTGTGTGTACTAGTCGAAAAAACTTAGTAAAATACTAAGTTACTTATAATTATTTCAGCAAACAATTATATTTACGAGTATATTACTGCGAATTAATTATTTCAAGATAGTTTTAGCGATTTAAGTTGAAACGGTTGGCATTAGTCTTGTCCATACATTTTGTACGACTTCAGTGTCGTTTTGTTTAGGTATGTGTCGCGTGCAGTGTGCAAGGAGCGGGTCACGCGGCGATGCTTAATGCGATGTCGCTAGTGTGTCGCGGTGGTTTCGGCACGGGCAGGTGCAAGCGAGGCTGCATGCTGCGCCGCGCGGAGGCTGCGGCCACCACCCAGCCGCCCCGCGTCATCCCCACACACCCCCCCGTCACCATCCCGCGCACGCCATCTTAACAAATCGATAGGATATGACTGTTCTCCACTTCGCGGGTGCGACTTTTGGGCGCAGGCAAGAGTGACCCCTTGATTGCGTAATGCAAACCAACGGTAACAATAGCGCTGGTTCGCAGATGCCATTAGCCAACCAGCATTATCCCGGCTTTAACGACATGTTGAAATTTTATTATTAAAGTATTAAACAGATTACCTGATGCCTGATTTGAGAAAATCTTTAAAGACAAACGTCACTAAGAACTATTTCGTAAAATAATGCTTAATAATGTATGCGACGAATGAAATATTTAAGAGCATCAGGATATTTGGATTTTTCAAAATAATTAACACTGTTCGGTTCGTTAAGCAAAGCCCAATCCGTGTTTACAATAAAACATTCAATAGAAATTTGCAACGTTTTATTGAAATAGATTTCTGTGGAATCTTTTTCATCAGCAAACGGAATTAATTTAATGAGAAGGTAATCCCGACCGTCCTATAACCCGAGCGGGAATGAAGCGAAAACCGAGCGCGCCCGCAACTCCATTTAAATATTCACGCCTCCTAATGACACCACGCTAGCTCAGCCTGACAAGATTCTAGGCGGTCAAGCTTATGTTGATAATGCCACGCTTAACCCCCATATTAGACGGCTCATTTCTGTTTTACAATTTGGAAATCATAAACTCAACTATTCCTATGTTACAATTTTTTGTCACAATTCTTCATATTCCATGAACTCCTTCCAGCTACAGGTTTGCTCGATTAGCCAGTTTTGATAACGGTAAGTGAATATATTTGAACTATCGGAGAGTTTGATATTTTCTGGTAGTTTGTTACCCATAACATGCATGAATGTGTTAGATTTCTCCAATCGCCTCGGCAGTGCTGCAATCTTATGACTGTTCATATTCAGAGTTTCGTAAAAGTTGAATAATGATTTTCAATAAGTGCTACCGATTTGCTGCGGGCATCGAAGGGAAGACTAGAACCTAGCCACTAATTCCGAAATACAAGGTTGTTTTGGTGACGTACTACAGACTAAATATAGTAGCCAGCTATAGGGGCAAATGCCCTACCACTTGGATAAACATTTAAAGTCTAAAAAGTCGTCAACATTATTGTGAATAAGATCCCTGTCCATCCAAACGTTGCCCGGAAAATATTGCTTTAAGCCAGTGTTTTTCAACCTGTGGGTCGTGATCCCAACGCAGGTCGCAGAGCCTTTTGCTCGGGGGGTCGCCGGTAAAAGGAAAAAGGCAATTTAAGTTTATGCCTCATACTTAGGTACTTTCTAGGGTTGCAGCTTTTTGCAGAGCCGTAATAAAGAATATAGGTAACAAAATAGATAGAAGACATAAATGTAGTCATTTAAATTACTAACTTTTGTCTGTGTATGGCCCGAGGGGGTCGTCAACATTTTTCAACCTGTAACGGGGTCGCATATTCAAAAAGATCGAAAAGCACTGCTTTAAGCAATAAGGCCGCCCATTGTACTACTACTAATTTTAAAGTATGTAAATGTGTTACTGTTTTTAAGTTGGTGTACAATAAAGAGTATTGTTGTTATTATTTTCTTATTCATATCGAGGTTCTGTAAAACCCTTAAAGAAGTCTACGAACTTACTCTCAATTCAATATGAATAAGACAGTAAGACTAATTAACTGCATCAGATGTTCTGTTGTGGATGGATGGAAGGATGTTCTCGTTAAGATTTAAGTGTACGTCATAGAAATAATGATTTCCATTGTTCTATCAAGGGCTAATTGTGTTTTTCAAATATAAATAATAAAACTAGTGGTATATTTTATTGTTGTAATTCTTATTTTGGTGAGCAATGAAGCGTTTTCTACCTATCACTCGAACAATATATCAATTAATTTTAGAACAGTAACTACTGATACCTAAACAGAACGTCCTGTCGTGACGAAATTGAATACACAATAGAACAGTCTACAGTTATAAAATCATGGTATGCGAAAGCAAGCTAGTTAAGCGGATTGATACATAGCACAGACTTCCGAGATATAACGGTTTGAAACCATCAACTGTCGTATGCAGGTTCGTCTTATTTGTAAATTCAAGTTTTTAAAATATAAGACTACTTGAATTGCATAATTCTACCAAGATAGAACTAAAAACTTAATTTTGGTTAGTGTCATAACATAAAAGTCTTTATAATTATTATGACTTTATTGGTTATTTATTTGTAGTTAGCTTTAGCGCTGTGACAGCGCGGCCACCGCGCCGCCGTACTTCCACTGTGGAGCAATAGAAGTTCAAAGAAAAGAAGCGCGCGGTGGTGTCTCGGTGGTGCCGTCTATGCGAGCGCTTATAACAATCTAAGACTTTTTACAAGATTGAATCAATCGTACATTAATATAATTCTCTCAGCGTGATGAAATTTTAAAGTATAACCGGGTTTCCGATTTACATTCTTAATAGGAAATATCATTTTTTGTTAAAAAGTACACTAAAACTAATATACTAAAACTTAAATATCCATACAATTATAATGGAAAGGGTGATGTCTTTGGGGGACCCCGTCGAGCTCGGAACTGCCTAATGAATATAACTTGAGCACAATTTATGAATAATATTTTTAATTAATTTTATAGTTAGAATAAATACTAATATGTTTCTACACAGAAAGCCGTTCATTCAGAGAGTACAGCAGCTTGATAGCGTGTCTTAATAGGAATTAAAATTTGATGTCTTTCTTAGCTAAGGTGGCCATGAACAAATGGATGTTTATACTAAATATCTGTTTGTTTATAATTAATTATAGATCAACCTACAAAGAAATACATGTAGGTATTTGTGTTAAATGAACGTCTGATTTAAAAATTAAGACAATGGTTTTGAATTCGATCCCCTTGTAGATATTTTTATTTGAGCAAATAATCATTCAAACAAGTATTCATTCGTGACCTAGTTAGTCTATTTTTCCGCGACTAGAATATCATTAATTTGACTATGAAAAGTTAATTTGCCAAGTAACAACAGTAATAACAATTCATTACTGACTTATGTCTGTTTCAAATGTTTTAGATCAAATGAACTAAACGGTATATACTTTTTGCCGTCATTAGGTCTACTTCAACCACAATTTGTAAAGTAAAAAAAAAGCTCATGCAGCGGTCATTGTGTGTGTGAATTGGACATCCAATACTTATTTAGATCGATAGTTTAATGACGGTTACCACCTGCAGAGCCTCAAGCCGTACGGCCTTGATGTCATGTACCTACTTGAACAGTCAGCGTTCGTTATTATAATAGCAATGTCGTATAATTAAATGTAAAATCAATTTTAGTGTTGCGGTACACAGACGATATATTTGTCTACATCAAAATGTGTCATACGTAAGATTAGCACTCTACTATGCAATGGAAGGGTGTTTTCAGTCAGCACTCATCAGAGCGACGAAACGGAAACTCATTCCACCAACTCGTTTCCGCGGAATAATTGCAAGAAATGTCCTGGTCTACTATCGAAACTTATATCGATTGTTTCTCTGTACATTTATTTTACCATAAATATTTCTAGACTGTATAAAGAATGCTAATAATATCAAGAATACACTAACAATATGAGGCCTACGCGCCCAAAAATTGTTAGCGTGTTAAATATTTGTATTTAATGTTCTACTGAACGAGTGAGACGCCAGGAGTATGAGCTACGGGATGTTAAAACAATGCGACGATGTTGTACAAGTGCGGATCGTTTGGATGCGCCAAGTTCATTGAACTGGTTGCCTCCCCCGGCCCCGCGTGCCGTGTCCGCGGTCTCACTTTCGATGCGCCCGAGGCCTCAGCGAGACCACGTGCCCGTGCGCAGCCACCGACGCCGTCGACGGTGACGTCACCACGCCGGCTTCAGGACCACGCGCAACGGTGCTAGCCACCCGAGCGTGAAGCTGTTTGCGCTTTCCATTAGGATATTCATGGGAACCGTGCTAACGACCCTGCCCTTTATACCTAGCTAACATAAATTTAAGATAGCAGCCATTTACTACGGAAGAGACTGCTCATTCAAAAGAATTCAAAACAGACAAGTACTTGTAGTCAGCAACCCAATCCGGTTTTTAATGTGAAAGCGTTTAAAAATTATATATAAAACACGAATATAAGCAAGAGTGAATTCAATTGGTTTGTTTAAAAAGTAATTATTTCACTAACGACGCGCCAAGACTAAGACTTTAAAATAGCTTAAAGAAAGTGCGAAATATCGCGGAGTGGTGCAAATGTAAGGCAAACGAAACCGTAAACGTGTTAAGGTACGGTAACTATTGTGCGAGGGCCTTGATCTATCTACCTGCTGTCTGGGAAATCTGCGTCATGTCTATTCGCTTTTTGTCTTATTTATGGCATAAAATTAGTTTTACTTAGTCGCTAACCAAGAATACTTGGAACTCTTTTCATTGAGAAATAACTTTCATTGTTAATAATATGTAAGTTGTGGTAACCCTGTCGATATTGTGAATGTGTGATATGAAAAACGAAATTATTGGGAAACCTGTACACCGGGATATTTATATTAAGTGAAATTCACCACTCCGCTCTATTGTGATCTGACACATGTCGTCCTTTCCCCTCAAATGATGAGGCGTAAGTCAAACAGTTGTGCTAATATTATATCATATTTATATGCATAATTAAAAATATATATTGTTAGCCCAATTTCAATAATTACCTTTCAGGGTAGCCACTATGGCGGTATAGGGAATGAACAGCTATAGCATACATACTGTGCAGATTCCAAATAATAGGGGAAAAGGGAGCGGAAAAAGAGATGTATCAGAGTTAAATTTTGTTAAAAAAGTTTCTATAGATCTTCGCCACATAAAAAGAAAAAAACGTACAACCATTTAGACAGTACTGTGCTAATTCAAGAGCGTTTTGAAGGCAACCGAATTCATTTCTATAATTTGGTGCTCTAAGAGTAAAGCTGTAAAACAGCAATGCCGTCAAATAAACTGCCGAAATCAAAATAGCAACGATTACATAAAACGATTGCGTTGTAGAAAGTTTAATTTTCTTATCAACCAGAACGTTTAAAACATCCATTTCCATACGTCACTCTATTGTATAACGGTAACATTGTACGTAATAAGTATCTAAAGTCGAATAATCCGTATCGAATACACACGATATAATAAGGTTGTAATTCGAGAAATAGTCAATAAACATTATTATAACATAAGAATACATGTTGAGATGGATGTTACAAGAAAGAGTAAGTAAGTAAGGTAAGAAATGAATGAGTACATAAGGGAATTTTTGATGAATCCGTGACTGAAAAATTGAGAGGACAAAGACTTAGGTGGTATGGGCATATTATGGGAGTCACGTGACAAGAATAATCTTAAAGTGGAAAATTTATGAATACAAATGTAAAAAAATGTGTGCTGAGACACATATTAGAAGTGAAACTTCAACGGACTAGTGGAAAAACGAATCGCAACGGACAAGTGGAAAAACGAATCGCAACGGGCAAGTGGCAAAACGAATCGCAACGTACAAGTGGAAAAACTTCAACTGACAAGTGACAAAATGAATCGCAACAGAATTTTAACTTCAAGTTTTACGGGCAGGTTGCAAATGTACTTCTATAATTAGAAAACCCGTAAAAATTGCTCAATTAGCTGAACTCTGAAGTTTATTGCCTAGGAGAAATCCTATTGAATGCACACCGGGGCAATGCGGCGAAGAAGTGTGGAAATCGCGGCGGTCGGGTCGTAATGGCATTGCTACCTGTGACTGGAATACCTACTAAAGCCTCCCAGTTTCTTTCTTCGCCTTATGCCAGGGAAACGGAACAACTCAGCGTATTAGGACAGGGAAGGGCACCAAAAGCTTCTTCCAACCAGAACATCTAACTGTCTCAGTTACACAGAACAAAAAGCTAGATAGATGCATTATATAATAAGTGCACTACTTCATGTGCACCTTAAAGAAGCTGCACAGAACTACGCAATATATGAATTTGTATGGAATAGCGTATATTGATCATTTATCCATTGCTAAGTGTAGACGATGATAGTAGATGCGAATATACGCAGAATGCAATAGATTTTACTAGTAAGGTGTGTTATGCATTGAGTAGGGTGGTGTATGGAAATCGGGCAGATGACACATGTCACGAGACCGTTGATATAAAGTAAACTACTCAAAAAGAATAAGGGATTCACCATCAGTTGACTTATTTAAAATACGGCTCAGGAAGTGGTTAGCCGAGCACACCTTTTATGTATCATGAAGAGTTTATGAGTTAATATGGCAATTGAGACCATACTTAATGGGGATTGTTCACAAAAAAATACCCTCTAATTTTATATTTTAATTACGTAAAATAGGGTATTTTAAGATACTAATTTGAATATTTTTGTATTTTAAGCGTTAGTTTTTTTTAAATTCCATTTTAAAATTATTTCTCCGATGACGTCATAAGGGACAAGTTTACATAGATTTCTTTGCCTAGAAAACAAAAATAATATAAGTAAGTTTTATCTATATATAATCATAGTAATCTGTGCTACTATTTAAATGACACTGTCATTACTCATTACGTATCGTGATCATTTTAGTGTTCATTGTCGCTAGGCTTATAATTTTTCGTGTTCAACCATTATTATTTTCTATAGTTATCGTAAAATTTTTAAAGTGATCTTTAGGGAAAAATCCATGTTAGAACTTAAATCAAATAAAGTACAGCTAGATTTTTTTTTTACACCTGAAACAGGCAAACAGGCAGACGGCCCACCTGATTGGATTTAGTAAGGTCAAATAAAGGTCAAACGCATTTCTTACGAAATAGAAGAAGATCGTACGTTTTTTGGAATTTTAACTAAACAGAAATGATTAGGGACACTATTCCTCGAAATGGTTTTTTAAATAGCTAGATTGAAAAAAAGTGAACAATCCCAATTGTTATTGAAATTCACATTTGATTTGACATTGTTATGAATAAAAGATTTCTGATTTCCGTTTGACCCCTTACTCGGGAAAAAAATTACTTCACCTACAAGTAATGTGTTTCCGGTTTATTGGTCATTTCTATGTTATGTATTTTCCCGTATTCCCCGTAGTGCAGGGGGGTTGAGTTTTTAAAATATAACTGACAGATTGAGAGTATTAATTTAAACATTCAACTAGGTACTTTGGCCGATCAGAAAGCATTGAAATTAAAACCTAATATCTATGAGAACAAGATACGATTGTAAAAATGATACCCATTCGAATTTTGTTATCAACGGATATATTAATTACATATATTATGTAAATTTATAATGGAATATACAATTAGGCAAATACACTTTACATATTTAAATAATGTTAGCTATTTTGGCTTAGAGGTTCGCAAGAACGCTAACTTATAATTTGTAAATGTAGCGAAATTAAACTAAACAAGCTTTTGTATTGTTGAATGATTTAATTCATTCTTATATATAAATGATTATGAATTTCATAATTTTAGTGTTGAATAGGATTATACTTTATAATGTAAAATTTTAGTTGTGTATTGCCTAATAGATGAATACTGAAGTCACACTACTCAAAATAGAAATGCAAGTTTTCGCAAATTATTTCTTAGAATCTGCATTTCAATAGGTAAAGAGCATACACAATATAGAGTGGATAACGGAGTCACCCAAAATGATATGTAATATATATGTGTATTGCAGTAAATATATGTTTAGGTGCTGGATCCTATAAATAAATACATAATAATATTTGACCTCTATTAGACATTTATCATCACAGTATTAAATCTCAGCTGTGTTTGGAGCTCATGTGACATAGAATAATAATTATTTTGAAAAATATAAGTTACTATGAAATAGCAATTGGCATACGCGAGATAAAGAGCAGGTGGTACGCAATACATGTACTTTTTTTCACGATATTCGGTGACTTGATATAAAGTACCTAAGTAATAAAGATAAACATAGAAAAAATGTTTTTCAAAACGGATACAAATTCGCGTGAGCAAAATGATGTGGATACCGCTAAAAGTTATACACTAATACGTTAAGAAATGTTTTAGGTTTAATTTTTCCTTAAGCTTTTTGGGGGTGAAAGTGATACACGAAGTGGAATTAATGTCCATTGTAAATCAGACTGAAAAGCCTATTTCATACATTTTACATTACAAAAGTAGGGTTCATAAAGCGTTAGAATGAAAAAGTATGTCCCCGTAAGTTCACAGCTTAGCTAGGGTCATCGGAGCGCGGCGACAATTAAAACCGGGATAAGTGTTGTGTTGCGTATACCTGGGAGATGAGGGCGTCATGGTCGATACAGGGAGGTTACCCGCAAGGGGAGGAGGGGCGGCGGTCGGATATCTAGTTAAGGAGTTGAGAATACAATACAACGGGTATTGAGGTTATTTGTTTTTTTCAATCAATCGAATTCTTTTTGTTAATATTTAGTGCAATATTGGTAAACACTAGGAAATCTAAGCCGTAGTAGCTTAATGATTAGCGCAGTCGTATTCCAAACTCAGAAATACATAATCTCATTTTGAATTGCATTATTTACTAGGCTGTTCCCATAGCACCGCTAGCCATCGACGGTATGTTCACCCTATTTCCATGCGCTACCATGCTCAACTCTGCAACGTTTCTCTAAAACGTTTACACCAGGTACAATAAAGACTTGAAGGGAATACTCCGCCAAGGTTTTCCGTCTGCACTGTGACATGGGGTCATTTAAGGAGCGTTATAAAATTTCTTAGTGGCCAGTAACGTGTTAGTAGCAGCATCCCTGGTAGTGTAAACGTTTATAGGCATCAGTGACCACTTTCCATCAGATGGGCCGTTTATCGGTTTGCCAGATTTAGCTATAAAAAAATCGTATGCAAGTAGAACACTACTGCTAATCCATAACAGTAGGGTGTCCATGATGTATTTATTGTACTTCAAGAAAAAAATGTTTGCGAATTATCTTTGAATGAATGACTAACGAATCTATATATACACAAGTAGAATCTTCAAGGGCAAGGCTGTAAAAGTCGAGGTAACCATAGCAACATGATGGATTCTTTATTCGGCGGTATGAGAAAGTAATCGTCTTTTTTGAGTTATTTTAACATTTGCGTCATAAGACGTGTGGGCGTTGTGGTGGTAGACAACGGGCGCGGGGTATGAGTGCGGGTGGGCAACTCTTCATTCCCATTTAGCTACTGAATTGTACCGCGGGAGGAGACCATGATTATGTTTACTAACCCCGGCCTCCCGCGTATATCCCTTGCCTCTGCGCTCTATGCGGTTCGAATTAACACACGATCTTTGTACCAAACCGAGGCTTTCGTTTCCGTCCCTATAAGCACTGTTGTCACGTGCCCCAGCACAAAGAATACGAGTAGATAACGAGTTTTGTTTATAAAAACTAAAATAACTTTCTTATAAAAATATTATAATAAATCTTAATCTATCTATCTATAACTTCACGCCAGGTCCCTTGCGGGGTAGGCACGAATAACAGAGCGCCATTCAGGCTTATTCTTACACACCTCACTTACTTCTTGGACATTCATAGCTCTTGTCATGCACGCTCGTCTGTTGTTAAGGCTCCTGACATCACCTGCTGCTAGTACACGATCAATTTGATCATAGAAGGTGTGTCGTGGCCTTCCGCGACTTCTGCATCCATCCATTTTTGCAGTGTATATCTGTTTAGTCATTGTTTCATCATACATTCTTTCCACATGCCCGAAATACCGGAGCATTCCTTTCCTTACCTTCACCCCGATACTCTCTTTCAGACCAACTCCAACCAATAAATCTTAATATGGTACTATAATAATTACAGATCATAAACTGGGGCTACCCATTGTCGAGGAGGGGGGAACACACAGTATACCTGGCACACTTATCCAAGGCGGATTGTCAGGTTGGACACATCGGTTATCTCGATGTGCAGGTTTCATCACGATGATTTCTTTCACCGTTAGCACATGGTAATTATAACAATACGCATATTCGGTCAGAAAACGTCACGGCAAACACATTGTTGGAAGCCATCGAGTTCTATGGACCGACGATCTAAAATTTTTATCACTGCCATGTATGTATATTTAAGAAATATGCTTATATGTTAGAAATAATTTTAAGATTTTACGACGGCTAAAGACTTGTATCTAAACAATTTTAGAAATAGTGAACGACTAGTATCAAATGTAGCACCAAAAACAACCCTCTTTACCAGAAAATGCTATAACATGTGCATTCACATCTACAATACAATTCCAATGTACATGAAAGAGTTTAGTGTAAATAAATTTAAAATTCAGTTAAAGGAATGGCTCTCAAAATTAAATAGAATGTTTTACTCGGTGGACGAATTCGGCAGTTGTAAATAAATACTTTCTTTGACTCATGAATGTCGTTATTATTGTTATTACTATTATTTTTTGACATTTATCGGTATTTTTTTCATATGTTCATATCATTATATAATTTAATTAAATTTATTATAAATATTTGTATGCTCCAATGTGAGCAAAACATGTGTACACTATAACATATATATCAACTGTTTAACCATCTTTTGAACAAATAAATTTGATTTTATTTGATCCGTCATCAGTAGAGGCTGTATGAGGAAAGCGGAGAACCAGAAGAAGCAGTTACAACTTGGGAACGCCTACAACCCGCGGTGGACAATATTTAACTGACAACGGTAAACGACTTTGACAATTAAAGACATAGGTCAAAAGTTACTTAAGTAAAGTGAAGCTGCTATACCACTGGTCACGGTATACTGCCGCAAACGTAACAGGACTTAACGGAACAACTACTCAAAATTCATCGGTCAATGTGGATCATTGTTTTAAAATACACCGAGTTGAGATTTTAAAAGCCGACGTCAACGTTACGTGTAGATTCTCAATACATATACATGAAATATCACTGAAGATGTATAAACGAATACAAAACTTCTACCGCAGGCACTAAACAAAATAAACAGACACATTCAAATATTCTAATCATAGATAGAAGCCATCTTCAGCAAAGATGTAGGCACACACGCTATTCAGGTAGAGGGGTCGCCTAATGAAAGTCGATGAGATGAATGTTTCGGGTTTTAATTAGAACTGATTAAAGTTACCCGGGGACCCTGTTTTGTATAATTTGTGACGTTGAATGGCGCTTCTCAAAATCTTTTCAAACGGATGATTCTGAACCGTACATTTAGATTAACACACGATCCAATGAAGTGCCAACCATAAATTACGGGGGGGGGGGAGGTCCGAAGAAATGTTACATTGTGTGACAAGGGGCTATATATTTCGTGACGTCACTTTTGACAATCTTATATGTCACACTAGGGAGGGAGGAGTCTCATGAATGTGACCAGCTGTGGCAAAGGTCATAAAATAATGAAATTCATGTGACGTAATTTGTGGTGAGCCCCTATACTTATCTTGAAACGCTATCAATTAAATTATTTACACAAAAAGGCAGACGATCCAGCTAGTAAAAAATAGTTACGGTCGCCTGTAGACGTTTGCAACACCAGGGTCCAAACCATCCGCGTTGCCAGCGTTTCAGATGGATGAGACAGCCGGATCAGTCAAGAAGAATATAAACATCCCACTGCTGGACTCGGGCCCCCAACTTTGGAGAAATACATCACTATTCATTCTTTAATCTTAGTATCGAAAGATTAACTTTGCTTACATGAAGCATATGACAAATTTTTACCAGTAGGTAGTGGAGCAAATAATGGTCTGTAATATAGAGGCAACCGGACAAGCACCCGAGGCAAACATGACTGTCGCGTGCGCCCCCACCGTTCGCATTTATTAGTCAATGAATCGTTACAAAGCCAGTTTTATGAGATGGAATACCAACTAGAATATTTTGTTTATTTCTAAATTGGATATTTATGACATGCATAATAATAAATTCTAAATTAACATACTATGTAAAAAACCCCAACATTTTATTATTTAGCTATAGTTCAGCAGTATCATTATTTTTAAACAATATGACAAAAATAGTTTTCTTGTTTAGAAAACCTATACTATAATTTAATCTGCAAATGGTTGGAGTTTGTACCATGTGTTTCAAAGTGTAAAAAGAATCGGGAAGCCCGATTCGGATCAGAAGATTCCAAAAATACAATTTTTAGACTTGTTGTTTGTCTTTCTGTTAGAGCATCATGTGAAACTACTAAATGCATTTAAATGAAACGCGACAAAGAGCTTGCTTATATCCCGGAGCCAGCTTGAGGATACTTATTATCCCGATAAATGACGTTGTTTTCGTGGGATAGACGAAAATAGCGAAAAAGATAGAGCTGCGATCGCATCTCTTTTGGAAACTACTGAACCTATATGAATGAAATTCGATATAGTGCTAAGTTTATAACCCGAGTGAACGCTTAGGATACATTTTATTCTGAAAAATAAAGTCGTTTCCTTAAAATGGATGGATTAGGAAAATAGATGTCGCTGCAACCGCGTTTTTTTAATTCATCAACAAATTCCTACGTTGTTATAAGGATGTCATTCATTATATTATGTTAAATTGAATCACCACATTTTACTGGGCAGTTGTCTAGACTATATCGCCTTAGTTTCGTTTTATTATAATATGTAACTACATTATAATTATGTAAAAATCAAATTAAGTTTTTATGTAAGTAAAATAAACCTGCCGCCTAGTAATTAACAAATCTGTAGAGGGTTCAAGTTGGTATAACTAACTTAATAAAGATAAAACAATGAAGGGGTAAATTCGGACCAATATGCAAATTCTGAAAATATGATTTTTAGAACTTTGTCCGTCTGTCTGTTAGAGCATCACATAAAAACTACTGAATTGGTTTAAATGAAACTCGGCTAGCCTATATTCACAGTGCAACATCTGCATAAATTCCTAACAAACTTATTTGACACAAAATGAATCTAAGTGCCAACTGTTAGTGCAGATCTCAAAAACAAGCATTTATACATACTTTTTCAAAACCACTGAACAGATCTTGCCTCAATGGGGATTGTTCACAAAAAATTACCCTCTGATTTTATATTTTTATTACGTAAAATAGGGTATTTTAAGTACTAATTTGAATATTTTTGTATTTTAAGCGTTAGTTTTTTTATAATTCGATTTTAAAATTATTTCTCCGATGACGTCGTCAACGTAAAGGACAAGTTTACATTGATTTCTTTGCCTAGAAAACAAAAATAATGAAGTTAAGTTTTATCTATATATAATCATAGTAATCTGTGCTACTATTTAAATGTCACTGTCTCACACTCTCACTACGTCTCGTGATCATTTTAGTGTTTTTTGTCGCTAGGCTTATAATTTTTCGTGTTCACCATTATTATTTTCTATATTTATCGTAAAAAAATTTAAAGTGGTCTTTAGGGAAAATCATGTTACAGAACTTAAATCAAATAATGTACAGCTAGAATTTTTTTTACACCTGAAGCAAGCAAACAGGCCGACGGCCCACCTGATTGGATTTAGTAAGGTCAAATGCATTTCTTACAAAATACAAGAAGATCGTACGTTTTTTGGAATTTTAACTAGACAGAAATGATTAGGGACACTATTTCTCGAATTGGTTTTTCAAATAGCTAGATTGAAAAAAAGTGAACAATCCCAATTGCTACCAATATTCTTTGAAACCTGCTTGATTTTTTCAGAATTTTCAGAACTCAAAAAATATTCTTCCAAACTTGGCATTATATTTTTATTTGTACATGAGTGCCAAATATCATATCTCTTGCCTTAGTAGTTCCTGAGACACTAAGGATTAATTACTTTTAAGTATCGGAATATCAAAAGCAGAAGTTTTTCCTGGTAAAATATACAAGGATAGCTGCGTATATCTCAAGTTTAAAAAGTAATTTTCATCATCTCACTATTATATGGCTACACATTACGCTCTTGTAACTGTATCTCGCATACCTGAAATTTTCCCACGTTAGATATTGCAAAAGAAGCCATTTCGACAAACTATTAAAAAAACTAGATATTGACGTATCATTATGCTACATAAAACGTTATGAGATATTGCGGAAAGAAATATCTATAATTCCTACTATAATTAAGGACCAATAATATTTGCCGCGAACGTCAAGAATAAAAACCTGAACGATTCTCATGAATTACTTTAGAAGCGCTCATGAAGCAGCATGTGATCGTTACAACAAAATTGAAATGGTCATCAGCTGTATTGCGATCCTATAAAGGCCGGCGTTCAAGTCGGCGTATAAGCTAAAAGATAACAAAATCTGTCAAGTATCTGTCATTCTACCCACAATGAATGGTTGCGAAAAGGGTGAACAATATTAATGGCTTCTCTCATTTCGCTACGATATCCTAAAAAAGTATCAATCGAAAATACCCCATATCTCAAAAACTGTTCTACATGTTCGTTCAAACTAGTTTTAGTTTTAAAAATAATTTTGAAACGACTATCTTAGTTTGCGATATTCAAAAAGTTATACATACTATATATTATGGAAAAAGATTCCCTTCAAATTCGTAAATCTTATTGGAATTTTTTCCACTTATTGATTTAACTGAATATCTCAGTATTATGTATTATGAGGCCTCCCCTAATCATAGTTTTTTTTGTGAACGCATAAAATTAATAAAAAAACAATTTTTAAAGCGATCGCCTAAATTTTAAATGCCATATCCCAGTACACCAACTATCCAATTTTGTGTATTTAACAGTGCTCTATGTTCATTCCCCTTATCATAATTCCTACATGGCATAAAGGGGACACCAACAATATACAAATTTCACATTTATGTATGGACAGACATGGGTACGTAGTGACGCTCGAAAAAATCTTAGCAACAAGATTGGCGCGTTGTTTAAAAATAATTTGTGTTATTAATGTATACAGGAAGAACTACTCGTATGTCTTTGAATAGCGAATCTGTGAAAGAATTAACACATGACATATTTTTTCAGCGAAAACAACATCAACACTCAATTCAAGTTTCAAATACAATCATTAGGACAATTATAGCAGGCTTCCAAACAGACACCCGCTGAGCAATCCTAGTTCGGTTCTCATGATAATCGGCCTATTTATAGAAAAGAATCAAACACGTGTTAATCCACATAGATCCACGTGACGCAGACCGCGATTGCAGAATATTATTAACATACTATTGGCCACCTTAAGACGCTTTCGTTGCCGCTTTCAATGTTCACATCATCACCAAAAAAGTCCGTTTACAAGGACCTTATTGATTGTATGGTATGTGGGAGAGTTTAACTACAATCGTTAAATTATGTAACACTATCAACTTATTTACTATTGATTTGTTAGTTCGTAAGGGAGGAGTAGTAGGGCTTTATGAATCCCAAGAAACTCATTCAACCTTGTCAACTATTTTACAAAGATACAAATACATCCATACTTATAGCATACATGCGAAAAGAACTATGTGTGTTATGCTTTCACGAAAAACTGTTAGGCCATTTTTGTTGAAATTTGGTATATACTCGTTTGTTGTTTCAATAGGCAGAATGGACATTCGATATTTTTTTAACCTGGAAAATAGAACAGTTTGCGGGAATAATCTTCTGGGAGCGAATAGAACCTATATAAAAACTTAAAGCATGTGTAACCCGCGTGAATGCTTGCTTTCTAAATAAATGAGGGTTATGCACTAGGGTCTGTGGCGCGACGAAATCACGGGGAAAACCCTTGTTTGAATATTATTACTAAGCCACATAGAAATTTGGAAGTTATTTAAAGTACGCTAAGTCTTATTCATTAGATACTTCATAGACTGGTTCATATATCCTACTACCCATTCACCTGCTTCACCATCGGCAGAAATCTGACATTACTTATATCGCTTGCTTATGTAAAATTTTAATCGATAATGAGGCAAATGAACCGCCCATGAAAGATAAAGACTAGTCTGAAACCGTTTTTAATTTAAATAGTAGTCTTTCAACTTACGTCCTTGCTAGATCAACTGTACGTGTGCTATTAAGGATAGTCGCAATTGTAGTACTATTCAATACCACTTTCACGAGAGGACTGTACTCACTTTGATGTTTATCAGCTAATTGTATTAGAGGGTTGGGTAGGTCCCGCCGCCTGTAGAAGCACATGACTTTTGCCTCCACGTTTCCCGACGTTGTTTTGTTTAGTTCCTCTATCCGTCGGATTTGGTACGGAGACGTCGACGACGTCTCGAAATAGACGCAGTCTGTGGACAAAGCATAATGTCTATTAGTCATATTACATGTTTAACATGTACCTAATTCATAATTATTGATGTCTTAACAGCGGCATTATTTAAAGAAAAAAGTTAAAGCAGTTAACGTTGGAAAAATTGTTGAATATAAAAAGGATTCTTTGACAATGTGTTATGGTGTTTTGTTTCTATACATGTATACTCTCCATTCGCTTGTAATAGAGAGAGAAACTAAAATCAAGGGCATCTCAGAAGAAATCAAGAATACGTATAATTAAACTAGGCATACTAATCTTTTGTAGTTTACTCACAACTTTACCTTTCACTTAAATAATACTAACTTCAAGAATTTATAGTTATAGTTTTGTAAACCCTAATGTAGATTTAATAAAATTACGTTTTAACGGTTTTAATCGCGGTAATTTATTTGGTTTTTATTATTCCGACCATTCGACCAGTTTTCAGTAGCCGTAATCACGAAAGACAAAAATGTCAATGTGTGTACTAGTCGCGAAAACTTAAGAGAATACTATTGTAGATTGTTTTAAGCACTATAAAATTTACTACAACTTCCCTTATTCTAACTTCGAATCTTTACGGAAACTAATCTCATTAAACAAGATAAAAAATAATCTATATTTATCAAAGAATAGACATCGTTGGATAAAACAATAGTGGTAACAAAGTTTAGGCTCTTTTAGTTGTAATGGATTCGTCTTCTAAATTAACCACCTCACACCTTCCATGATCAAATTGATCATGTATTAGCAGAAGGTGATGTCAGGAGCCTTAAGAACAGACGAGCGTGCATGACAAGAGCTATGAATGTCAAAGAAGCAAGTGAGGTGTGTAAGAATAAGCCTGTATGGCGCTCTGTTGTTCGTGCCTACCCCGCAAGGGGCCTGGCATGAAGTTATGTATGTATGCATAGTATTTTTTATCAACTTATGCAATTATAATATTTTTTTATTTATGCAGTATTTTTTTTATATTAAAGTTTTTTCTTTGATATTAATTCAAGTTACACTTTTTGAGCGTGGTGGCCGATAAGAAAACAAATCAACATGTATACATATACACATGTATACTTACGGGGTGCACATGCGGAGAGTGTGGCATTATAAAGATATGATAGATACCTAAATACACTTATATACTTCCACACAAACAGCTGCTTACGTATTCGTCCGATTTCGGAGCATCTCGTCTCGATCCGTGCGAGCTTCGTACAGTCGTACCATATACATACACGTTAAGCGAACGCTCGGCCGAGCTACATGGTAGGCGGAGTGAGCGGTATTAGGTTTTATTTTCGTTACGGAATTTCTTGACTTGGTCGCCGCGATAAAAGCTATGCAATAGCTTAACATGCACCATAAGGTGCAGCAAGTTTTCAGAATAGTATTCACATCCTTTTTATTATGTTAACATTAATGTGCGACTTCTCAAATTGCAATTTTTTCATGTACCACTTGTGAGTTGAGTTACCGGTATATAATAATATACGTCGAAAATGTCACGATAATCCACTTAAACTTAAGGCCATGAAGAAAGAAAAGTAAAATACATTGATATCCAAACAAAGTCATATTCACATAACATATGCACGGTGCCTCAATAAGTATGGATCAACAACGGGTTATTCCCAATTCCTCCACGCATTTCCATTCCTATTTCAACCCACGACTATATTTTAATTATTCATTCCTAAATCAACTCAACCCAATTTAAAACTAAAATAAATTTATCCCATTAAAATTAAAAAAAGAAAAACAATCATTTCCATTTTAAAATATAATGGAGAAGACGAATAAAAAAAACGGTTTAAAGTGACTGTGTTGAAAAAAAAAATTAGAATCAGATGCGACTTTGTTCATCGATAGATAACAAATCTGAACCTTTTTTTAGCCAGGGAATCTTGCGGATGTTTCCCGGGAGTAGCTTAAAGTTCTTAGGGCGCATAAAAATTTGCTTATTCTGATACAATTTTCACTAAATCGATAGCTTACTACTACTAGTTCTATTTCTTTTTAGAATTCTACGAAACTTTCTGTCTTGGAAATTCTGCGGAAATTTTCTCGGAATTGGTTTAAAGTGGTAAGTTAGCACAAAACTTAGCTTTTACTAAAACAATAATTTATGTTATTTTTGAAATGCTGCAGAACTTTGTGTCCCAGAAATCCCACGACAGTTTTCGGGAGTGTTACAAATTAGTTAGATTGTATAAAAATTATCTGATTTAGATAAGATTTCATTATAATGATAGTTTAATTTCTTTTAAATAATGCGGACTTAATATCCCGCGAATGCCGTAGGAATTTTTCCGGGAGTGGTTTGTAGTTACTATTATGCATAAAAATGATCTGATTCGGATCTGATTGATACTAAAATAAAATTTTATGGTCGTTTTGAATGGCTTCGGTAGTTTATGCCCCAGGAATCGTCTGAGAATCTTCCCGGGAGTTGTTTAAAGTGCATAAAAATTGGCTAATTCCGGTACGATGTTTACGAATGGCAGTTTACGTTTGTTTTTTTAAATGCTGTAGAACTTGCTATCCTGGGATTCCTCGATATTTTTCTGAAAATCGATTACACGGTCAAAACTCTAGTGTGAAAATTGCCCGCGATACTCTTATTAAGGAATAGATTGGAGTCATAAAATGTTGTATATCTGACTAATATCAAATCATCTTTTTACATTTACCAGGATTTCCGAACTACGAAACCACATTATTTTAGGATTTGCTTGCTACGATAGTTTCTACATTTATTTGAATCTTTAGAGTAACATTACTTTCTCGGGTTTTTTGAGTAATTTTCGCACTAAAAAATCCCATACTCTGCTGGTGATAACCTTTGATTTTAAATATTAGCATCTTTATTGCCTGTTCGACGTGGACAAAGTTTGAGGCAAATGCTAATTAAATTGATAAAATATTAAGTAGAGTTCCATTTCTATGCTATCCATATGGATAGCCATAGTTTTTGGTTTGGGTTGAATTGGGAGAATTTATTAAAAATAATCCGTGGGTTGAGTTGGAAATATAAATAGCTTGATTTCGAATCTTTTTTATGTGGGTTGAGTTGTCGTTTTTTTTTTTTCATTTATACAGGGGTAATCCGTTTGAGGACCGTAGGCCGCGCGATAGGAAAAGGCCGCGGTCCGTGAGTGTGATTCGTCAGGTCGGGGTGGCACTAGCACACACTGAGGAACTATTGCCACGCCGCGGTTAGTAGGGATACCCACTAAAACCCCTGTGCGATCACGAGCGTCCTTTGTCCGGGCTGTGGGCTCGCTCGCGCATTCACCACCAGCCCGGACGGACGGTAGCCGGCCCCTTGCGGGCTGGCCTCTCCATTTGGTTGCTGGAGATCTGGGTCTCTCCGGCTTCTCTACCTCACCGCGAGGTGAGAGAGGGCGCGCGTCCCTCTTCTCCGGCCCTTTTGTGCGGGCGGGTCCGGTTTCCCCGCCGGTCGCCGTAGCCTACAGCGCCTGGAGGTCGTCATTGAGCTGTCGTGGGTTGATCCCACGACAGCTCAATGACGACCTTACTATATAACCTACATAAAATGTTAAATTAATTAAACTTAATTTCAAAATGTATAATAGGAAACTAATTAGCAACCATCTAATAAATAATAATTTCTAATATATTTGATCTTAAAGTATAGGACAAGAATTTGCCTCATTGCTTTCAGTCAATCATACCCCGTGCGATAAAAAGAAAACGTGGCCCATCTATACTTCGAGTTTTTCGATACCGCAATGCGATCCCATCTAAGGCACCTATGTTTTGGGATTACAGAATGGCATTGCATACACAAGCAGGTTCTACGTAGATACTATATCAGATTCAGTTGTTTTATTCATGTTGTCCATTCCTAGAAAGAAAGGACCGAATGAAATGAGTAAGGCCCTCGGAGTTGAAAAACAAACACGATTTTTGTACATTTTTAACATATTTGATTTCTGTTCTATGCTATTCGCCCGCGTGGCACTTGTTGATTCTGTGTCCAAAGTATTACAGTTTCCGGGAAAATATATATTTAAATCTGTAAAAAGGACGCCAACACATTTTCCTTTGTATTAATTTCGTAGCACATATAAATATAAATAAATAAATATATAACATATCTATAATAAAATCCGTAGTTGGTTAGTGTACAAAGTATGTACGCCTTATTCCAAAGATGTAGATTTGAATCATGCTTAGAAAACGTCTACCACTTGCACTTAGGTAGAGTTTTTCAAACCTTATATGCATATTGAATTCTGTAATTGTGTACAATAAACAGTTATCTATCTATTGTTATAATTGTAATCTGTTGGTGTGAAATAAAATATCGTGTAAAAACCGCCACATCCAGATTGTCGATTTGTGTAATACGTTAAAGCCACTTGGACAAGCATGGCGGATATCCTGAAGGGACGCTGTCTCCTCCTGCGATCGTGTCATGCTTGCGAAGGAGGAAGCGGAACGGGAGCGTGACCTGACGTCGTTGCTCCGCTCCCGCCAAAGGAGGACGCGACAACGCCGGAAGACGAGCTTCGATTTTCGGCTGCCGTGAGCTTCCCTAAGGGCATAGGGATCTCACCTGCCGTTATGCCGTCGAGATGGGAGCACGACGAGTTCCACGCGCGCTCACCTCTTCCCCCGCGGGGCAAGTGAAAAATCGCTTAACGCAGAGACCAGATAGCCGGAGGATAAAAGCAGTCCGCCGGCAGTGGAAGTGGCTTGCGAGGGCCCCGCCTGCCAGAGCACGCGGAGTGGGATAGTTTCCACTTTTCCGGAGCCCTGACATATGGCGCAGGACGAAACACTCAGAGGTTTTAGTGGGTATCCCTGACTGGGAGTACTTTGTGTACAACACAGCACAATACCACTTGATCCGCGCCAGTCTACAGAAACCAATGGAGGAGAGGAAATATCACGATCCTCTAGAATTTCGAATACGACCCAAGAAGTATTTCCTATTTGTAAACTGCAACATATTTTACGCACAAAGCGTTCTCGAAGCAGTTTCCAACCGATACATAGTATGATCAATTTTTAATACAATTTTCATACAAAATTATACATAACATCAATGAAGACGTGGCTTCGAAATAAAAACGAAGTTAATTTAAACAAAATTCACGTAGAATGGTATCAACAGCGACGATTAAAGTCTGTGGTGCGGAATCGCCGATGCAGAACGGCTGGTTGGGTGGTAACCGATGATACTTATGTTGGTTGCCGTAACACATGGACAACTAATGTTAATGGCTTCTTTACCGTTACATGACACAAACACAAGTAAATAACTCACGCGCATAATGTTACAATTTTAGGGTTGTCAGACATACAAAATGCCGAGGGACGATATTACAAAGGAAATCACAGGTAAATAATACAACCATAGAGATTGAGCGCTATCTATAACGCAGAATTGTCATAAATAGCACAGGACCATTCAAAAGTCACGAACTCAAGTAAATAAATCAAGCGCATAATGATACAATTATAAGGTTGGCAGGTATACAAAATGCCTATGTTTAAGAAATCACAGGTAAGTAATACAGCCATGGAGACTGGGTGCTCTCTAAATAATAGCACTTGATTGTCATTAGTACCACGGGTAAATTCAAATATCGAAGAAAAATGATTGATAAAAAACAAAGATGCAAGTCTTTCAATGAACTTGTAATATTAGAATAACTTTTTATTATTCCGGAACTATTTTCACAAAATGGAACTCTTATAAAACGGTCCGTTTTTGCCAAAATGGTTACTTAGCCACGGGAAAAAAGTGACATGCTTAGATAAACGGACACAACGGTCACCGCTACGGAATTTTACTACACTGTGCTTTGACTGATTTGTACTTGGCAAATTTATTAAAGATTTGTATATGAAACTCCAATGATATTCTAATGATATTCTAATATAACGTTAACTAGTAATTATTTTTAAGTTGGGAAGCTCATTTTATATACAAGCGGAACTGTACCAGATGTATTTAAAAATAACTTGTTTTTTAAAAAGGTTTTTAAATACAAACTTTTGAGATCCTGGATATCAGATAGCAGAGTGCTAGCCAAGACAAGTAAAACGAGCCCACACAGGACTGGTTTATCTTGTTTAGTACAGAAGTTCCTACGGCCACCTTCTGACTCCATCATCAGATTGGCTCCATTGTACCATATTATTGTATTGTCACGCGATATACATTGAAAAATTTCAAGCTCAATCGGACACCGGGAATTTGGTCAATTTTAACTTGCTAGATTCCACCCAACTTACATACGTAGGATACATTCATTGCAAGTTAAAAAATAAATAAAATAAAAGGTTGTAAAATCTTAAATATTACTACCAGCCCAATACCGGCCCACTGCTGAGCATGACCTTCAGCATTTCACGTTGACATAATACGCCATGTACCTACCTACCCCGCTGCAGAAAAACGGATTGGTACCTTTTACATATCTTATTTATATTGTATAATTTCTATCCGTGCAGGAACGGAGAAAGAATATAATTTCTTGCGGTCAGGCGGCACGTCATAAGAGGCGACAAAACCACCCACAGCCAGGTGGTGGGGTATTTGTCCGTCTAGATGGCTGCCACCTCTGGTCTACAGTATGTCGCCATAACAACCTTGACTTGTGTTCTGGCATTAGTAGCCAGGTTCCAGTCACTCCCTAGAGAGCTATAGAATATTGGTGTTTACTTTTTATGTTAAAAATGTCTATAGGTGATGGTAACCGCATTCCATCGGCTTGAGCCGTCGTCTGCTGAACTCAAGAAATTAATAAAAATATATATACATCATTCAACAATATATAAAGTAAGCTACTTCTTAAACGGGTTACCTCTGCCAGAGTAAGAATCCTTATCCACGCCATCGGGATAAGACGCACGTACGCTGTCGCTTAGCCACCACGATTTACCTTTCAATACTTTAAAAAACGTCGCAAATATTGCAGAAGATCTTTCTATCAAAGACGTCGTGCAAGTAGGGCGTTTATTGGGGGTAGGCTTGCATGTGTTGTGTTTTTTAGGCAATTTGAATTATACAGACTTATTCTTTTCAATGTTAAGCTTGACGCGTTAGTTTTCGGTTATTAATCTTACAACAATAGCCGTTGCTTCGTTGTTTGTTAACCTATTTTCAATTGTGGTCATGACCTCAGAAAAGTGTCGTGTGTTATCTTTTGTATTTGTGAAGATAAAATGTAACTGTATCGGTTAGGTGGAAAGTAGTAAAATACGTACATATGTATGTAAGTATTTCAATCGTATGGGAAACAATAGTGACGCCTGTTTTCATTGAGGGTAGGCAAAACAGTGTATTTTTACTCGACCTTTTCGCTTCATCTACTGTCATTAATCTCTTTATAGATATAAATTTATCTGAGATGCTTGTTATCTGACCTTTAAAAAGGTTCCTAAATAACGTGCATATATTATGTACCCCAATATGAATGAACGCATTGTTACAGTTATTTAGTAGTATAGTTGTTCTTGTCATGTTTCTTTTTAAAGTTAATAATTAATCTTGTTATGTACCCTCTTATTTCTAAACTATACAATAGGAAATTTCCTGAATTAAATAACAATGTTATATTTTTATTTATTCTGTGATTAGCGCCTGTTTTGTATAGAGTAGTTGTCTATAATTTACAACAATTTTGTTAAAACTTATCCTATGTATAAAATAAAATAATGTACAAATAATTATTATGTAGATTATAATTCAAAATATCTCAATTATATATAGACGGTATTCTTTAATATTTTTTCATGTTGGCGGACGCGATAGATTTATATTGTATTCGGTTTATTTTATTACATGTAAAACTTTAAGTATAATATTTTATATAATATGTTACATATAACAATATCTAGAATTTCCAAACTAAATTCTTTTCATTCATAACCCTTTAATTCTATGACTTAATCCGCTATCGGTTGTGCCGATTTAAGTTTGATATACTGCTAAATTGCTGGAGGGATGGTATGGTGTTCTAAAAATGCTTATAGAATGTGAAAAGTCAGTATCTGTAATATGTTAAAACCGTAAGGTTCTCTGATTATAAATATGTGACTAGTTGCTGTTCTTTTATTACCATAAACCCCTCTGAGTTGTTGCAAGTATTACAGTATACACAGTATTGGCTAATGTTATTCGTTCATAGTACCATGGAAAAAGAAGTATTTTTTTCCCATATGCTACTTTTTATTAGATTCCATAGTTTAAATTAAGCTTTCAATTTTTGTACGATCGTGCAGTGAACTAAAATTAACTTACGGATAAGACGTGTGTTCATAATTATATCTAATGGCTTTAAGAATATTACATTTAATATTTTCACTATTCATGCAAAGATAGAGAGATATATATATGCGCTCAAATATATCTGTTTACGTATTAAAACATTTAAAATAAGTTTCTAACAATAGTCAAAATTAAACGGTAGATTTGTATACTTCCGTAATCAAATGACAAAAACAAAGTTATGAAAATGGTTCTTCTCTTCCTTCCCATGCCTCCGCCAAACCCTCACTTTTTAATCACTTTTATATTATGGTCTGAAAATTTTACAAATTCAAGACATCAGAGAATAAAAAACATTCACCTGGGTTTAAACAAGATCTCATGTGTAATTTATGAGATATATATGTGTTTTTTTTCAGACCCTTTAGCACTCATGTATACGGCACAGCTTTCTGCGATAGCTCTTCGCCCGCCTATACAGCCGCCCCATCGATGACGGCCAGTTGACAGCGAAAGTGCAGCGACGGTGCGGTGACGGCGCGGTCGCGCCTCGTCTAAGTAGGTAGGAGGCGCGGCGGTGGTGTCGTGTACATGAGCGCCAACTGTTACTGTCCATGGGCCGACACGGGCTTAGGCAAATTAGTATTAGTAATATAATTTAGTTCTTAAGTTAGTTACTTCTTAAAATAGTTTAACCATTAAAATAATTTATAAAATTAGTAATTGCTTTCCACTTTCTAGTTGGTATTAGTGGTTTTGCTTTTTAACTAGTTGCACTATTGGACCACTCGGTCAATTGAGACTTCCTCTACAGCTAATATTGTTAATCAAACAAACGAGAGCGACATAAATGCTGGAGACTGGGGCAAATATAAATAGGACATAATCTAGTCAATCTTACGATAAAGGATCATATGATACGGTCACTGGAATTGTCATTTTTAACCGATTTCAGAAATGAGGAGGTTCTTAATTCATCCGTATGTTTTTTTGTTTGTTTGTTCGTTTTTCGATTTCGCCGTGAATTGTGTTTAATTTTTTTACTTTATTAGTAACTGTATACTCCTGAAATAGTTCCATGGTCACCAAGTCAGGATCTGATGAGAGAATCATAGAGAAATCGAGAGTTACGCTCATTAAAACCCCCGGGAGCCTATATTTTTCCAAAGAAAAGTATCTATACGCGTGTTAGTATTACACATTCTACAGGCGCTTATTTTTTTCGTACGCATGTTAAGAGGATTTCTCCCGCAATTGTGGACCGATTCAAATTGTTCTTTTTAACTCCTAAGACGGTCCCATATTCACCAAGTCAGGATCTGATTTGTGTATCGCAAGGAAATCGAGAGCAACATTTGTTGAAGAACATATATACCGAAAAGTGAGATAGCAAATATTTACATGCGTGCTGTTAAAGTAAATATTATTTTGGTAATGTATAAACAAAATATCTGTTAATTATTACATAACAACTGGTATCACTTTTTTAGTATGCATACTGGCAACATTGTCTTCGTCATTCGCTCATTCCGTGCTCTCTGAATGTCAATTGTGCTCTGTCGTGTATTTTATGAAATACAAATAAAATCAGTTCTAATCAAATCTTTTGTGCTTATTTTTGCCCACAACTCTTCACGTGCCAGTAGAAAAAAGTCAGTTAAATATTTATTTTTTGGTTTTTAGTGTGCAGTCTAGGTTTTGTTGTTGGATAAAAAATAATTGCACATTTTTTATTATTATTTAGGATATAAAAACTCTACAAATATGTACAAAGATGTGTATGTATTCTAAAAACTTATTTTAGAATAGATTTAACTTTTAGTTTCTGGCCCCAATTTCAATTAAAAAAATCTAAAGTTCAATAGAATATTAGAGACGACACAGGAGACTAAAAAATATTCGCCAAATTTCATACCTCTAGCCTTATTAGTTTCGGAGATAACCAGCTATGACACACATTCCGAAGTTAGATCATAAGGGATCATTTTAAACTTGTATCAGAAACGCAATGGGAGGTTTATGTTTAAAAAGAGTAACTTCATTGTATTTTAGTAATACTCTGATTGGTAAACTAAAAAGTTTTACGACCAATAAAGCAGTAGGTCACAGAATAACCGAGGTTCCGCGTACAAACTCGTAAAATCCTGAGGGCACAGTGTTCCGTATGGGCATCGGTTTATCTATAAGAGCGACTCTGGTTGATACAGCTACTGACTTGAGGAGTGGACTGACTTTAAAATATGCATTCGGATATATATGGAAGTCCGTCATACTTTGTCGCACTGGCTTCCTTCGTATTTGAAGTCAGTTGCTGGATCAACGTACATTAGCTTATACAGTATTACCCATACGCATGAAGGGACTATACCTGCTGACATAGGGTTCATTTACATCGATACGCAGCCGACTCTGGCGAGTGCGGATGCGTCTATAAGTACAATTTTACCTAGAGTGCGTTATGTATGTATAAGTTGGGCATTATGCGGCTGATAGCGATGTTAACGCCCGTTCAGTTTTGCCAAGAAGTATATTTTTGGAACGTGTCAATAAGTAAGTGTATAGTAAATTTAGCCCAGACACGTCATCGAGGAGGGAAGGGAATGATTGAATTCTCGAATGTAAGATTTTACGCGACGATGCCCGACGTGTGCGTTTCTTTTGTTGTTAATTACCATAACTGGTCTCGGGGTCACCTGCTGTGTACGATAGGTAGTTTCGATGCTCGAGAAAAATTGTTTATAAAATAAAATAATTAAGTCTTAACAGTTGTCACGTTTATAAAACAGCAGTAAGTTGGATAATATTGAAAATCCGAGGCACTTTTGATCTTTCGTAAATCTATAAACATTTCTTTGCGATGTGCATTAGTTTATACTACAATATATATTTGTTAATGCCTCTGTAGTTGAGTAGTCTAGGCCTTTGCCCGAATCAGTCAGTGAACACAGAGAACCTAGGTTTGATTTCCGGTATGGGATATTGTGTAAACGAACTTTGCGTTATTTACAATGGACTGGGTTTCTGGGATCAGCCTCGAAGTTGTCTGTTGTATATTACCCATGACACAGGCGTAATTTAGATTAAGAATATACCTACATAAAATATGTGTTTGTCGATATTTAAAAAATATACAGTGTCCCAGAAAGAATGGATAATTCTGAAACACCTCATAGTAGAGCTATTGGGGACTCAAAATAAAAAATAAAATATTTTTTAGGTAGTACCCAAATTACGTATTTTTTTTTTAAAGTTGATATTTTCCATACTGCTGTGCGTTTCTGGAATATACAACAGCTACAAATAAATGAAATCCATATGCTTTTTGGTGTTATAATATTCTACATGAACTAGGTATAATGCAATGTTTACCAAAATTGATTGATATTTTTACATTGTTCAGTTTTATGGCAATTTTTCGATATTTTTGAAATTCCCTTTAAGGGTACTGCATGCCCCCACAAAAAAGCTCTGCCTATATCAACATAATGTAAAAAAAACTGGGTGTTGGTTTGTTCTTTCTTGCAAGTCTATGGAATGAACAATTAAACACTGGGTAATTTTAAATATATCTCTCGCATGGTGTGTGTACAGGTTTACGGCAGAGAAGCCGTGTGGAAAGCTCTAGATTTTATTATTATACAAGTACAGTTTTTTAATTGATTTGTTGTGAAGAGACTATCTATTGGAGATGAAACGGGTAGAATACTTCCAAATAAAAACTAAGACTGTAAATCTCCCTAATCCTACACGAATGAGCCCATCAACTATCAACTCAATGCTTTTTTTTGTATTTAAAAGACATTTATTTCTTCAAATACTTTAAATTTTTTACCAGTTCTTTTTTTTTCTTTGTTGAAGAATTTGGTGTTTCAAAGTATGTTTTGTAAAACAAAACTTAAGGTACCGAAAGAATTAATTATGATGCCATGATTGAGAAGCATTTAAGATGTACATTGTTACTGGGTCATCCTCATTGCTAGTTTTTTTCTTTTGCTGTCTCAACTAAACATCTCTAGAGTACTGCTTATATCATGGAGTGACAAGGCTCACAATTATCACAATTACCATTGTTTACAAACCAGAAGTCATTTAATTATTTCCGTTGTACATCCGCTAAGACAGTTTACGAGTTCAAACCCATACACATTCAGTTTTAGTGTTTAGTTAAATAAATACATGATAGGGTAAAGAACCAATGGTAAACACAAGAGATCGTCGACCTTAATGATTTCCAGTGTCGCGAATGATGTCACTAGAACAAACTATGTTATTCTTGGGGTCAATGCGATCGTGACTTTTACTGAATGCACTTCTTACGTCAAATATCCTTTCAAAATAATGCCGAATCATCATAATCCATCATTCAGAAAAGTGTATTCGTAGCTCTATTTTAATAGGTACCTATTTTTATTTGGTTATCAAAACACTACAATCTAAACCAATATTTAAGCGTGAAAGTGAATTTGTTTACATGTATATTCCTTGTAGTATCCTTGGGAATAAACTGATTGTCATAAAATTTCAAAAAATGAACTAGTGCAACTGGAAGTCTTGAAATTTAACAATATATGTTCGCTAATAGATATATCGAACACATATTGTTGTTGTGATATTTTATATATTGAAAAATCCGAAAAAAAAAAGTGAGCGAAGCCGGATAAACCAGTGAAATGCAAAACACATGCAGCCATGAAATTTATTATGGTATATATGAAGGTACATATACCTAAATATTTTCAATAACGTAGGTGGTCATATGGCATTTTTATTCCAGAAAATGTGACTGATACCATGGGATAACAATCTAAAGTTTAGGCGAGCAAAGTCAAATATTATTTGAATATACTGTAGCGTTTCTCGATATTGAACTTTACTCATGGAACAATGTCAATGACCAAGGCAGTTCTGTGATAATGGAGTGTGGATGGATGTCAACGTAAAGCCGGTCGTAAGAGTTAAAATAATGATTATTTAAAAACGTTCGTATCCTATGCACCTGGTGACAAGTATTTACGCAGAACACCTGTACCACGTGTTACATTAACCGGCTTTATTTAGAAACCCTTCAAATTTTTGTTTTTAGTTTGTTAAATAGACCTCCAAAGAAGAAGCTTAGTGTCATCGACTCACCAAAATTTATGCAAGTTATACCGATTTCATCAAGACAGGATGAACTCAAACTATGCACAAGTTAATTGGTTAATTTCTTCTCTCGTAGAAAAATATTCCATGGATTTTCTATTGTAAAACTTGTAAAAACTAATACCTATTTGATATAATAAAATATTATCAATATTAACATAACTAAATTCAATTGGTCTTGAACTTAGCTGTTAATAATTAATTAGCTTTTTAAACATATGGAATAGATTGAACGATATTTTAAAAGTCATGCAGACTATATAGTAAAGTTCGTTTAAGATATTAATCTGTCAGATAGGCCACTTAAATACAGAGCAAAGGTTCTTACTATCAGTTATAGTTACTTGCGACATCGTCCGCACTTCTTATTTTCTAACAATACGCGTGACCGTGGTCAAACGCGAAATCATTTATCATAAAAGGTACTTTCTGAATGAAGTAAAAACGTAACAGTAACACTCAAACACGAAATAAAGAAAATCTTTATTTCTTCTCAAAGCCCCAAAATATGAATATTCATATCCCAACATAAGGAATTATGAGTTGCCCGAACGAATTTTCGTTTTTTTCACCTACTACAAGATTGTATATATACGATTTACCCACATGTCAATTTTATAAAAACCCGTTCTGCCGTGAATATATTACTTTTCTAACAGAGTTAGAGTTACCTGAAAGAGATTGCACTAAAGCGCCCGTTGTACTATCTACCGCATCTTTTCTTCTTTTGTTTGTGTGCATACTTTAGGGTACAATAAACAGTATATCTAGGTACTTTTGAATTAGTATAATAGTATAAATGGAGATATATGGACGAGACATTGAATCACTTTCCCAATGTTTTCGTGGAAACTGTACAGATTAAATGGTTAGGTAGCTGTGTAATAAGAAACCAAGTAGACCCGTTGTGTCAACCATGAAATTGGACTTATTGGATTGGCATAAAAACAGTCATTTTCATAAAATTCCTTAGCACCAAGAGACAGATAGCAAAATACAAAAACACCGATTTACAAAGCTTTCGCAGCATATATCATCTTGACTCCGTGTAAAAGAGAATCAGGTATGAGTAACGTGACCATTTATATTTTTTGTCAAAGCGGGACATCTGCAGAATTATATAATAAATTTTTTTTTTACTATTTTATAAATATTTTATGCACAAAATAACGCACTAAACACAAAATGTACACGGAGAAAAATGCAGGCTTAAATTTCACCAATTTTTATTATGCTGTTCACTAAACTTGAAACGCCTAACGCAGCGTAGAAAAAATAATTATGATCATTTTGAAAACTATTGTTTCAAGTTTCTTAAGCAGCTAAAAATTAGTGGAATATAAATCTGCTGAAATAAATTTATCATCTGGTCTGTTTGCAAAACCAAGACTATGTCCTCGCTGGGGACAGCAGGACAGACTGCCTGAGAGCGGGACTGTCCCGCCCAAATCGGGACGTATGGTCACGTTAGGTATGAGGCAAGCTTACTTTTCCAATATATAGGTTAACATGACGTTAATAAAGAAAGAATAAATCTTCGTTATTTTCATTCTGTGCAATCACACTTAGTGTAAATTTAAATCAGATGTTGGTACTAATATACAGCGCTGGGGATGAATTTTTCAAATTGGCGTCCATGACCAAATCTGAAAGAGATATATCGAAAAATATACAAGCGAATCTTGGGGCGGATTTTGATGAAACTAAAACGATATCATTAGATTTTTGTAAAATCAATTACACTTTTGATTCTGAGAAACAATATGCTCTATTGTTATTACACCAAATCATAGTGTACTTGGCAAGGTTTAATTTTTGTGAAGAAATGTTAAACATCAAACAAAGGGAAAAGTCTTGATTTTTAGTAATTGTTCAGTCAGGATCAATTTCTGTAAAATGCAAATGATTGTCAAAACTCAAACTAAGGCAAGAGGTTATTTTTTTAATAAATCGATTCATAATTTCAAATGGCTTATAAAATGAAACAGCGCGGAGTTAGTTAACATGGATTTGGCCATGCCCACCCCGTATAAATGTGGAAGACTTGTTTGTGCATTTTTCGTGGTCCTGGGAGTAAACCGAATATCATGAAACTTGGTATTAAAAACCTGATTAAAATGAAACCTCTAATTAACATCGACTTTAAAATCGTTACTTTCACGTTTAACAGTCATAAATTACTAAGTTTTATATAATTTGGCTAGCGGAAATAGAAAAGATACTTTTTTCACCGTAAATTCAAGCTAGGTAATATTTTTATTTGATTAATATAAAATATTACTTCAAATATTGTCGGAATCTATCTATCTATACATAAGACGAGTAACATAATTTTTAGTTTGCCAAAGTTTTACATAACATATGATTCCCAATACAGTAATACTTTAAATTCACGTGTTCTTTGTCTTATTTATAATATATTTAATGCAACGGTCATTATTAATATAAATACCAGTATACGTATTACTGGATTAATTTTACTCTTTGTACTTTGTACTCTTCTCTTATATTTACTGGATAACGTCGATTGCATTTTCCGTGCAACTCTAGGAATAAATAATACTCCGTATTGTTACTTTATTTTGAATAAACGAGGAAAAAATGAATTGATAAACCGACTAAAATTCATGACATACTACTTCCTCCCAGTCGACGCGGTCAGAGTGCCAATCTGATTTCTCAATATAAGAGTAATGTCAAAGTGAAAATAAAATATCATTTCGTTTAGAAAGCGTGAGGAGTAAACTTTCTGATTTACTGTATATTATATCATTTTGGAATAAACATTTATGTATGACAAAAAAAATATTTCTTTCCTTAATTCTTCTTGGTCGCCTTGGCAAATATTCATCATCACTATCGGATCTTCGACCACGTTTCTCATGCATTCATTACTTGGTTGGAACTGTTGCCAGATATACGAAACCTTAGACATTTATCTAGAATTTATGTGGCAAGTATAAGTCACATATACTCATACACTAAATTATCATACGTGGTAGGGCCATTTTGAAATCAATATCTTGATTATAGCTCTTAGGGTCAGCTCGATCCGTGCAATACTCTGCTCTCATAGAATATCGGCGTAAAACAGCTTTAAGCTAATCGTGTTTCGTGAGATGAGTGAAAATTCCGACGACCCACTTTCCCTTCCCCATTCTTCCTATCTGATCCCATATCCCGTTTACCCCGTCACTTTAACCCATACTAAAGGCAGGCAACGCGTTGCCTTCGCTCATGGTGTAGCAAATGCCTATAAGCGACGGTAACTGCTTCCATTAGATGAGTTTACCAGCTTCGCAAAGAATAAAAATATACCTACAGATAATTCTACTCAAACTTTTATTAATATTAATATAATTCTTTTAGCCTGTATCCGTCCTAATTATAATAATTCGAAATATACTTCTAAGTATGTATTAGTCGGCGTTTACGCGTTCTGATTAAGCATATTATTACTAGTGTTTCTTTAACTAGCCACCAAAAGATCGAAAGCGCCATGAATTTATTGGCGCTTACGTTTTTTATTTATGCATATTTTATTATTATCTCTTACATTCGGCGGCTTTTGCAAGTTGTTTATAAGTTGTTATTTGGCGGAAATAACAACTTATAACCCGATCGGGCACCGACTTTTGTTTTAAATTAATAATAATAGTAATGAGTGCGATAATCGATAATAATCGCGAGTTAGACTTTTCAACAGCGGTGTAGTAGGCCCTTGCATGTAAAGTATGTTTTTACAACCGGCTTACACTAGCTATATTTCCACCCCGTACAACTGCAATTTAGCAAATAGCAGATAATATTTAAAATCTTGAAATCCTTTATGTAGGTCGATTCAATTAATTTGCTTTAGCTTACGTACGATAGGACCAGTCATTGTTCGAAAAACCTCTTATGAACGACTTTCACTAGAAGTGGCATTGATGGCTCGTAAATATTTAATTTTTTGTAATCACTTATGAGATACAAAGAATGATAGTAACAGCAAAGTTCAGCCAATATGAAATGACAAAATCTTTAATGTTAAAATTTGTGCAATTTGTAAACAACTATGGGGGTATATTTAAACGTGTTCTGCTACCCCGCCGTAAGCTGTCTACTGGATATTCATCCGTACTTTGTTTAAATAATTGTACTTGTTACCTACACAGCGATTATGGAGAGTATTTTTCGGTCATCTGAGTTTGTGTGTGATGTATGACTATTGGACAGATTTCAAATGAACTCCGATTCAGGTTTTTGCACAGCACAACAAAATGATCTTAAGAAAGCGCCGGCAGCATTATGGTAATGCTTTTAGTGTTACAAACGCTCATAAACTATTACCATCGCGTGGGCTGTCAGTCTATCTGCTGTAGAACAGTAATAAAAACAATTGCAGACTGCCTACAAAATATTAGAACGTATAGAAAGTAAATCTCTTCGGTACCAAGTCAATCGTAATACGGTCGAATGATCAAATTCATTTGCCTACAATTGATTTGAACGTTTAATATCTCATGATTAGACAATGGAAATCAGACTATATACTCATGTTAAGCTAGAACTTAAGAGCACATTTTGGTTGTTAGTGTATAATGTTAGTCTATCTATATGTTAGTGTATAGTTAGTTACTATGTGTAGGACTCAATTTTGCTAACCCGTCTATTCCAGGCAAACGAAGTCTTTTACCGGGATAAAGCATTATGTCGAGTTACATTTATATACTTTAAGTAGTTTCCAAAAAAGATGTGCTCGCAGTACCATATTTTTAGCTATTTTCGTTTACCCCACGGAAACGACTTACTTATTGGGATAAAAAGTATCCTAAGTTACGCCCCGTGATGTAAGTTAAGACTGTTTTAATTTCATTTAAATCCATTTAGTAGTTTTTACGTGATGCTATAAGACGCACAGACAAATACTATAAAAATTGCATTTTCGGAATCTGCTGGTCCGAATTAAACCCCCCCGATTTATTTGACATTTTTAACACACTGTACAAACTCGAACCGTTTACAGATTCATTGTAGTATAGATTTTTGTACAACGAAGTACATACTATTCTATTCTAAAATTGATAGATAAATATTTACAGAGAGTATCAGGGAATAAAAAAATGGACCGAGATAGGTAATTAGTTTACGTCGTTACATGATCGTTGATCAAGTCCCTCCTTTTTTATATCTTAATTTTTTAGACCTTGAATTAAACAGTACAAGATATTAAAGGTCAAGTAAAAGTATTTTAAACCGTCGTGCATGTATAAAATATAATGAAAGTATATGAAACAAAAGGCATAGACCAGTGCAAATCCTTAGTCTACATACTCCTATAGGAAACAAGCAGTATAGTGTATGTAAAAAATATGAAGCCAATAGAGAAGTTTACTATAACTCATCTTTTCACCACCCTACAGCTTGGGGTTCAGTTGGTTATTGTTGGAATCCCGATGTCATGCTCGAATATACTTACAAACTAAAGTAACTCAAATGGATGAACATTGCGGACCTAAGACGCTTCACATGTTTTTGAATTGTGTGTAATCAGTCATGGAAACACTACTATGTTTGCAAATAACAGTCGAGTATTATTTAATGGATTATTATGAAAGCCACGTATCCGTCGACCGTGGCGCATAAGAAATCTGTTTTGACGACGGGCTTCAATTGAGGACTGCCTATCGTGGGGGTGTCCCAGTAATCCCGCTATAGCAGCTGCAAAGAAATACCAACCCGAATCGGGGATATCCACTGAAAGAGACCCAATGGTTTTTTCCTTCGCTTTATATCAGGGCCATCAGGAAGCGACCTCAATCTGCGGCCACGTATAGAGAACCAGCGACAACTTTCGCAACTCGCAAGTTAGTCAAGTCGAAGAAAGACTCACAAGCTAACGAACCGCACATAATTTTATAATGCATAATCGACACAAAAATGACCATCGCACCTGATGTATGGGGAGTGGAGGAGGAAGGGGGATGGGTGCGTACAATACACAAATGTTGTTCCGCCGCCAAACGGTCAACGACACGCAAATCTCGATGATTAAAATACGTTGCCGACAGTTAAGGTCGTGTAAGCAGTAGGCGAATTGTTTTAAAAAACCATTCTGCATTCAAGTTTCCAATCATCTGTAATTACAGATTTAGTTCGGTAAGCTAATTGTTAAATAATAAATTTTCATCTATTTTCAGAAGGCTGTCAGCCATCCTGTTGATAAGTGTTTTGCGTCCACTAAAAGGATCTTTACAACATCAAAGATGTCGCCTCGTCCAAAAAGGCCACATCGGGAAGCTTCTTTCCGATTCTGTGGCTAATGTTAATTTTTTATGGGTAATACCTTCTATTTTTTGTTACTGTTTATCTATACAGATAAATAAAATTTGAGTGTCTGTTTGTAATGTCAAAATAACAGCTTTTACTAAATGCATATGAAAGCATATACGGCATTAAATAAATAAAAAATAGTATAACCGTCTGTCTGGATATTACGGCTAATCTCTGAAACGCCTGGACCGGTTTTGACGGGACTTTCACTGGCATATAGTTAATGTTATAAAGATTAATTTAGGATACTTTATTTACGGTTCCGCGAAAATAAATTCCACGCGGACGAAGTCTCGGGCACAGCTCGTAGTAAAGGAAAAAAGAATTTCATATTATAGTAGAAACGACGAGTTCTAGGAGAAAATCGCCTAATTATATGTATATAATTAGGCGATATAAGTAGCACAAGAAAAGTAGCACGCCAATTCATCTAGATAAATATTTAAAAGCGAAAACTCGCGAAATAAATGTTAAAAATGTAGGTTTTCATTGATATTGATTTCCGCTAATGGTAATGCCATTCTTTTTCTCCTATTACTCTGCAGCGATGATATCGAGAAGATATTGTGGATTTAGTAGAATACGATTTTTTGACACTATAGCAATAAACTCGTACTTTGAATATCTTCGCGACGCCAAGATATTGATATAGCAAAATTGGGTCCCTGATCTGTATTCATAGATACTATCTATTTTCCATGATAAAAAGTATTGAAATTCATTTTACATATCGAAAGTAAATATCAAATTTCACGATAATCTGTTCATTCCCATTGATAAAAAGAAATTAAATATCCAAGATTATACATAGGGCAGCCAGGCACAGATATAATATTATAAAATTGTTTGTATGACTACACACAGGGGAACTTGACCCTGTAAAATTTTAACAAATCTAGGAGGCCATATAGAAGTGGGAAGGACAAAGGCAAGTCTGCATCACAGTTCACTTTAACAAAATTACTCTTCTCAGTTGAAAACTACACTGCACTAGTGCAGTGTAGTTTTCACCTGGAGCCATAGTTTCAAGTGGTTTACTACTGGTTGATCAGTTTTTTATAGAAAATAGTTCCAACTGTGCTTAATTAATTGACTCATGGTCTTATAATTTTATTTATGGAAAATGCCAATTTACATCAACATCATGTTACAAGGAAAATAAATGGCACCACTAAGTAATTTGATAAAGGAGCACCTAACAACCTATGTACTGATATCAGTTATTTCCATGCAGCACAAATGGCAAATTATTTGCTATGTAAGTTAAAACTAGATAGATCTGTTTAAGTAATAGTTCATTGAACTTATACTTTCACATAACTGAAGGTTATGTGAACAAATAAAATGTAATGTTTAAATTTTCAAATACCTTTAAGTGTTTTATTGTATTTGAGTAAAACAGAGTTAAAGTATAAAAAAGTAGTTTTTTGTCAATTATTGTATGTGTTAACAAACTTAAGCTTTTATTGTTTTTTAATCACACATATGTATGTATGTATGGAAATATTAATATTTTCTTACGTTTTCACGACTTGTATACATAACTGAGGTAGGCTAAAGAAAACTTTAAAAATACTTGTTGACACTTGTCATTTTTGTCTTCCGTGACCACAGCCACTGAAGTGGCAGAAATGTTGGAATAACCAAAATATATGATCGCGCCTAAAACCGTTAAAACCTAGTTTTATTATATTAATATTTTATTTGATATATAGATAATAATTATATCACATGATTACATTTATTTCTATTTTGTCTTATTTTTATCATGGTTTAGTTACATTTAAAAAAAATGTTTGTCTTCCTACTTCCCTTTGTACAATTTTGGGAGTTTCTATGACAGTTGAAAATGTGTCTTCAAATGAATGGCTATAGTTGATTTCTCTTTATACTTTAAGCCCTTGTGCTTTTCATATGGTTTCACTATTAATATCTGCATTTTGGTTTGACAAAAACTTTTGTCTCTTCTTGAATAAAAAGTGATTTTTTGCAAGTTGGTTATATCATACCTAGTGTTAATACCTTTATATAAACTAATTTAATCTCATGTTTCTACATTATTATTGATAAATTATAATATGTATAAATTAATCCATTTGAAGACCACAAGCCGCGCGAGGGGAAAGGTCGCGGCTCGTGTGTGGGATTTGCCAGGTCCAGTGGTACTAACACCTCACATTGAATTGCTATTTCCACACCCCAGTTAGGTGTACCAACTAAAACCCCTATCCGATCCTCAAGCATCTTTGTTTTTCCAGACTGGGGGCTCGCTTGCATTCACCCCGGCCTGAATGAATGACGGCCGGCCCTTTATCGGGCTGGCCTCACCATGTGTTAGCTGGCGATCTGGGTCTCTCCTGCTAACTTGACATCACCTCGAGTTGAGAGGGGGCGCGTCCCTCCTCTCCAGCGATTTCATCCTCCTACCCCAAGAACTGGCAGAGTTAGCTTTGCTCCGCAGCACAAATGTGTATAAGTGACTGTAAGAATATACTTGGGCCACCTGCCTATTTTCATTTTATTACGCATCACTAAACAGATGGTTGGAGATGTGAGTTCTATCTGAAGGCCAAGCATATCTGGGCTTACAGTGACCATAGAGATTTAAAATGTTCTAATATTTTGAGATCAAAAAACTATAATAATACTAAGGATAGTTTTAATATCTTTGTGACACAATGTTTTAAAACATAAAATTTGTTTAAATACATTCAATCCTTTATTTAAATTTCTACTTGACAAAAGTTAAGAATTTTCTTTGCAAATATAAAGTTTAACATTTATTAGCAACTTGTTAAAATATTAATTATATATGAAGATGATTACATAATATTACCAGCCAAGCATGACAAAGGTTTGTTTAAATATAATTTTGTTCTACAACAGCATTATTATTAAAATTGACACTAAAACAATCCAGTTAGGGTTTATATTTGCACATTACCCAATAGAGGTCAAAGTATTCTACTCTATGAAATTTAAAAAGTAAACCCATTATATATTATATTTGTTGTTCCTGTAGATGACAAGCAATATTATAGACCTGTTGGAGAACGACTTTTGTAATGATAATTGTTAGTATTTTTATATTTTAAAATATACAATAAAAATACATAATCCTACTAATATTATAAACAAGAATGCATGTATATTTGTTACTCTTTCACACAAAACCTACTGAACGGATTGTGATGAAACTTTACAATAATATAGCTTATATACAGAATAACACATAGGCTATAATTTATAAAGATATTGTGTGATTTTACATCACAACAATATGTGAATATTGTTTGTATATGTAACTGTTACGAATTTGTTATAGGGAAGATATAATGTTTAAAAGAAAGACCTGAATGTGTGCCTTCAATTTGTATTAACTGTCTATATCAAAAAATATTTACGAAGTAATTAAATCAAGGCAGATAATATATGATACATAAATATTTAAGTAATGGAGAATTCAGTTTTTTTTTCAACTATAATACTAATACAGAAAAAATACTACAACAAGCTGTTTGAAATTAGTCAATGACTTTTGTTTAAATTACTTATAATTTAATTTAATTTCTAACATTACTGAGAATGTAAGCACACAAGAACATAGGATCAACCAATGATGACCATCACTTCACTGAGTGTGCCAATATTTTAAACAACATTTGTAACTAAATGCATGTGTTATTTAAGAAGTTTGAGAGAGCTATTAAAAAAGTTGAATGTGTAAGACATGCTTTGTAAATGAAATCCTTTAATGATTCTTAAAATTACTCTTACATATAAATAAATATATAAAAAAACCAAATTAATTTATGACATTTAAAAACAATGAGGCTCTTGTAATTACTAATAGATAAAAAAACATTCTATAAGGTTGCCTTCAAATGTTTGGTGGAATAAAAACAATCAACATAAGAACTATATATAGTATTTTATTCAAGTGAATATTAAATGCATTAAGCAATGTTTTTATATATAACATTTTATTTGCTTATGTTGGGATATTATTTGTTTAAAAGATCATGAAACACTTCAATCTTGTAAAATACATTTAATCTTTTTTGTAAACAAGGCCATTAAAATATAATCCACTGTTTTATAACTACAGGAGTAATTCTACAAATTAAAATAGAGTAGTAGGTGCGGAAATTGAAACTATAATATACTTCAACACCTATCCTTTCGCAACACATGAAACATTCAGACTAAACAAATAGCTGTGTCTTGTTAAAAATTAACTTGAATACATTACACAGAACTGTTTATCGATTGAATGTTATTAAGAAGCAGAGAATATATTTATATGAGTGACTTACATAACCCTGATGATAGGAAGGGAATGTTTGTTTGTTTATCAGAGATGATCTTGATTGATGGATTAAACCATTTCAAGCTAAAAATATGAAAAACTAAGGCTGTCTATGTGGGTTTGCTTTCATAAAATCTGAGGGAAGTATTCTCATTTGGTTTCTATTGTGAAACTAGTTTTCCCCATGGCAAAGCCACAGGTCAATCCCTAGTCAGTATGTAAATAAAAAAGTTAAAAATGTATCCCTAGCGGATTGTGAAACCCCTTAAAAATCTGAGGTGTGGGTAAGGAAAAGTTAGTAGACATATAGATAGATGTGGAAAGCGGCTATGTTTTATACTATGTAAGGAAGTGGGCAAACAGGCAGACAGCCCATCTTATGGAAAGTAGTTACTATTACCTATAGACATTTGCAAAACCAAGGTTGTTGCAATCTATGATATTAAAGTAGCCATATACCAAATTTTATAGAAGTATCATTCAAAAATACTTGTGTATAAACTAATTTCAGATCGCATGGAAATTATCACATTTTCCAAGTAAAGTTTATTTTATTTTCATACTAGTTTAAAAAAAAGTATTTTATATATAAAATTTCATGTTAAAAGTTTATTCTTTCAAAGAATCATACTAACAAATAAACAAAGACACTTTCAAGCACATTACAGAATGAATTGTAGGTCAGAGTAAATTCTCTATAAGAATATATTTGATTGAGCTTTGACAGTCAAAGCTTTCTTGTAGACTTTAATCCAATTATATCTTATTTGTCAGGTTCTCAATATAAGTCAGATATATATTTTATACACTACCCTTAAAAACATTTATGACAATGATCTAACAGTTATATAATAAAACCAATTAAGTCATCAAGATTGTTTTGCTAAGTAAATGTGAAATAAAGCACAAATTGAAGTATTAGCTTAATAGCTAATACTTTTTGCAATTATTACAAAACTGAAGAATTCTTACAGATTGGAGAGTAAACACCATTCACTCAACACCACACAAACATACACTATAAACATTTAGTAAGCAAAAACTTTTTTATTTTATAAGTAAACAATGTAGCAAAGAATACTAGTAGCTCCAAAGGCTACAGTTAACACTAGTCTTAGAGCTAATAGAATCACCAAAAAGAATATAGTCTCTAATACTGCAAATTTGTATATGTTTCATGTGGTAATTCTAAATTTGTTACTTATTTTGGTATCAATTAAATTATTTTATTATTATTTATAAAAATTATCAATGACCATAAAATATCACATAATTGTTTACATAGTTCAATAAGTTGTAAACACATGTCTATAAATACAAGCTTTCAGAGGCCAGGATAAAAGTGATAATTACATATTTGTCACTGTTTCAATATTTATGGAGGTATTACTTTTTCAAGTGAAATAACTTACACCAGAAAAAATGTCATTGACTCTAAATTTGAACACAACATACACGCAAGCTATATTTCAAACAAAGACATCATAAACTTTTTCAATGGCACTATATTATATGATAGGAAGTAATATAAAAGGAAGAGCTAATTAACATATGACGCGACGACCGCATAGCGCGGCACACGAGGCGCTCGAGTACCCCACGACACTGCTCATGAAGGAGAACCCATCACACCAGTATACCGCCAAACCTACAAGATCTGATAACGCACTATCCTAGAACCGTTGCGCCATTCACTCACTATCCTCATTGACTCCAAGAACCCCACTAACCCAAAAAATACCTCGATTTCAAAATAAAATGTTTTGACAACATCGAATATAACCTAAAATCTCGTGTCAAAATCATCAAAATTTCGCAAAAAAACTATACCGACAACTTATATTCAGAATTCGATTGAAGGAGATTCATTTCTAGCCACTCACACGCAGATACGCAAGCCGACACAATGATACCTAGATGTTAATGCTAATGTCCTATTTGACGAAATTTGGTAAAATAAATATAACTTTCAACAAACATATCATAGTGTTATACACTATCATTCATTGTTGTCAAAAAACGAGGGAAATTTGTGCTACAAGTTTATTGAACTAATTAATGTAAGCAATTAATAAAGGTACGACAATCAAAGCAAAGCACCGCTAGTCGGCTGGCGGTGAACCGGCGAAGCTACAACAAAAATAACCAATTATTGCCACTTACCGCCGACTCTGTACATATTCGCAGCCATTTTTATACACAATCACTATTCATTAACACTTAATTAATCTACATCTGACACAATTAATAACTATAACACTATGTAATTGAGCTTTTAACAATGTTTTTCATCACGTTAACTCCGGACGCCTTTCGCTGATCGCCATTTTCTTTCACACTACTAATTTGGCCAGTGCGCAGTCGCACTTTTTGGCGTAAACTTCCTGCTCTTGAAACAAAGCAATGACATCTCATTAATTTTGTAAGCACTTATTGCAATAGGGTTATTGTTGTTTTAACTTAAAATATTAGTTATTTTACAATTATTGTCCATAATTGAAATTTAATTTACTATGCCCTAAAATAAAAAATATTTCATTCAGACACGTTCCATTACTAATCCGATTTTATGATATTCCACTGAGCTTTTTAGTTTCAAAAATCACATTACTTTGTTAAATAACTGTTTAATGAGTGGTGTAGAGACAATTTGTATTTTATTTACATTTCGTAAAAGAAAAAGTGTGATTTAAATCTAGTTTTTAATAAAAACTTAAAAAATAAGGACTAATAAGGATAAAAGTTTACGCATAATGGAACGTAAACTAAAGCAACCAAAGACACAGACGCGTAACTTGTCTATAGGTAGTACCAGTGTTGTGGTAAGGTCTCAATGTCAGTACAGTATCTTTACTTATTTTCAACATCGACTAAAGTGACTAAACTATTTTACCGCAGCACCATCCGTGACACGAAACTCTGTAATAAAATCGTTTTTATTCAAATATCTACATACAGCGTTCAGACCTACAGATAAATAGGATATGGATAAAGTAATCGCTATTTCGAATGTCCCGTATAAGATATATGTGAACATTTTGAACAATTATATTACCATCATATTACCTCTAAATTATTATCATGGTTATGTTCACTTTTTTAGTATTTGTTTGTACCGGGGCCACATCTGCAAGTATGTTATCACAATATGTGATCGTTTGACATAAATGTACGATATGGTTTGTATAAATAAATTTACTTTAATTTAATATCCATTACTTTGAATTTTGGTCAAATTACATACTAGGAAGACTCAAATTGATTATGATTTTCTGCTATTAATCGAAGCAGCTGAGCGTGCATTTCGAGATGTCACTATATAATGACGATTGGAAAAATTCGTGCCAACTTACTTTGTTTGCGTGATTAGTTGTAAATTTCGAGGGTGACAATAGCAGTAATTCTGAATCCGAGTCTGACGTAGTTGATCAGTTGTTGTGGCCAGCAAGACATAAATTTAGAAGCAGTTAGCAAGATATAATATTTTGATGAAAATTCATTGAAATATTATATATAAAATTTGCGTGTCGCGGTGTTTGTAGTTAAACTCCTCCGAAACGGCTTGAATGATTCTCATGAAATTTTGTGTGCATATTGGGTAGTTATGAAAATCGGAAATCTATGTTTCTTGCCCCTAAATGATGGGTAGTCCACCCCTATTTTTTTAGATAATTTTTTATACTTTTATGATACAGCATTAAAAAATAAATACAACCTTAAATTTTCAACGCTCCGCGATCAACCCCTATTTTTGATTTGTTAATTATGAACTTTATTGCTGTCTGCATATCGACTGAAGCTTTTCCGGGCAGGATGACGTTTGCCGGGACAGCTAGTAAAGTATAATTAAGTACTATCTATCAGTATTTATTTCCGAGAATTTTGATGGAATAATAAAATGAGCACACGCTTTAACGTCAAGTTACATTAAAATAAATGTTTTTGGAAAGTGATTTTGTAAACGTTGTATATATCCTTACTATAACATCGAGAACATGAAGTTTTTTGCCTTCTAGCAATATTCTATCCTACCTGTAGTGAAGGTCAGTGAATTATATATAATACCAGTAAAGTAATTTCAACCATGTTATTTTAATTTTCACGTTGATGATATAAAAAATCTATGTTTCACACGAGCAGTCATTTACATAGTTTACCAAGGATATTTAGCGGAATTTAAAGCAAAAATCTTTTTGTTGTATTTTGACGATATTTACTAAAGAACAACCAACATGGCGGGGTTGTAAGGGATCGTTTAGCTTCTTTTAGTAAAATAATTGTTCTGTTAATTATTGCAAGGTATTAAAGCTCTTATTTACAAAATTATAGTTATTATTATTAATAATCATCATAGGCTATGTTGAAAAGTACACGCATGTTGTAAATGAAGCAACCTGATCCTTGCACGATGTTTGATGTAGTACCTCCTTATACTAAAGGAGTTACTACGTGTTACAGATATAGGCTGTTTCATGCAGATGTAGCGATGGGTGTAATGCGTTATTTATTATTTGATTGGGACACAATCAATATCTTTAACACTATCGCAGGTGTGGCCCCTAGCATAAAAATTAGAGTTGCTAGTACAGATAAATTTGCGAAAGTGGCACCATTATTATTGTCTAAATTAATTTGCCGGTGTTCAGGAAACAGCCAGACGCAAAGAGTAAATTGAATATAACAAAAGACGCCAGACTCTCTATATATTCAATGTACTCTTTGCGCCAGATGACCCATTTGATAGAAAGCGGCTACAATCGCTTATGGACATTGCAACACCAAAGGTGCTACAAACGGGCTGCTACATTCCTAAGGGAGACTGGAACCTGGTCACTAAAGCAGGCATAGACCATAGCAAAAGGTTATTATAGCGCCATACTTTAGACCCGGTTTGGTAGTTATCCAGTCGAATAAATACCCTACCACCCGACTATAGGTTGTTTTGTTGCCTCTTATGACAGGCCGCCCGGCCGTGAGAAATCGTATTCTTTCTTCGTTCCTGCACGGATAAAAGTTACTATAATATATAGCATTATAACAGTAGACTACTTTTAAAAATTACCTCCACTGTGAAAAATCTTTAAATCCCTGGATTATTATATTTTTAGACTAAAATTCTGTTGCGTTTTTAAAAATGACGTGGCGAATGTGACAGCTGATCTGTCTATGGTTTTGACAATTGCCAAATCAGCCAGCTCTCCCGTTTGGCAAAAAATTATAAATTATTCCATAATTACTCATTATTGTTCAATGAATTTACAGTGTAAGTAAAGCATATTGTTTGTGTAACTCCTTTTAAGTGGCCGTATGATTTCTTGGTACGTATTCTTAGTGTAAACAATGAATATGTGAGGATGTGCTTGTGTCGTATTTTAATCTGATGTTTTAACGTTGTAGATCAGTGAAATGGCCACGTACGAAGAGTTTATTCAACAGAATGAGGACAGGGATGGTATACGATTTACATGGAATGTATGGCCTTCCAGTCGAATTGAGACTACGAGACTAGTGGTACCCCTGGCGTGTTTGTATCAACCGCTAAAGGAACGACCGGATTTACCACCGATTCAGTACGAACCTGTATTATGTACTCGTAATACCTGCAGAGCAATCTTGAATCCAATGTGTCAAGTTGACTACAGGGCCAAATTATGGGTCTGCAACTTTTGCTTCCAAAGGAATCCTGTAAGTAATGTATTACCTTATAAAATTTACAGATCATCATACAAAATTTCATTAGAAATATATTTTTGCATCATGTTCTTTAAATTTTATAAGGCTTTGAATTGATTGTAAATTAAAATCAATTCAAGCTTTTGCTTAGCCTTCTTGAATAGTCAGTGTACTGGTTTTCTATTTAGATATTAAGATATAATTGTGGTAAGGAGACTGACAATACTAGTCTTTTTACTGATGATAATAAGTCTAGTATTTTAAAACCTTATGTAATTGCGACTTCTACAAATTATAAAGGTATCTATGATATCTGTGTCCTTAAACACATGTATTTATAGATAAATCTAATGTCAAATAACGAAAAGGGGCAATCTGTAGGTGTTTGATACATAAATTTTAAGTTGCGGGGTGATAAAATAAGTGTCTTCCAAAATGACGTTTGGTATTCTTATTAGAGTGATAAGACTGATCATTGTTCTCATGTAAAAAACTAAACATATCCATATTTATTGTCAAAGTTTAACTTTATAGTGAATAATAATTTTTAATATATTTAAATTTTTTTATAGTTCCCTCCACAATATGCAGCTATATCGGAACAACACCAACCTGCGGAACTGATTCCAAACTTCTCAACAATTGAATATACAATCACTCGAGCTCAAACCATGCCACCGATCTTTCTTCTTGTAGTAGACACTTGCTTGGATGAAGAGGAACTTGGGGCTTTGAAGGACTCACTTCAAACATCATTGAGTTTGATGCCACAAAATGCCCTGGTTGGACTTATTACCTTTGGTAGAATGGTACAGATCCATGAGTTGGGTAAGTTTCTGAGACATTCTTATCTGATGACTTGTATCATTTCCAGTTTTCACCTTTCATATGTCATCATATTTAAGACCATCTATAGGTCAAAAATTAGGCATTATGGGGATTTTTTAAAATACTACAAAATAAATGAAGTTTATAATAAAGGACACTCTTATCATACATACCAGTGACTGCATACAATAATTTTTTGAAGCAATTAATATCACTATGGTGGCTATGCTGTGTTTTTGCTATGGTGTTTGCCTGGGTCTATGGTGGGACTAACAGCTCTTGTAATTTTTGAATTAGAAAGAGCCAATGAGTTTTTCAATTATATATAATAACAGCTCTATGGCTGTTAACATATTATGTATTACTATTAATACATAAGCTGTTTAGCCAAATAGCATACTTAAAGTTTAAAAAATCCTAACAAATCGTCACATAATTCTTAATAACAAATGAACAATAACAATATTAAAAATCCCACATAATTCCATAGACAAGAATTTTTCAAGATAAAGTCATCACTTCAAGGGAATGTTGAAAACTGTCTGAGTATATGTTTGGGTGTTGACCAGTAAAAATCAATTAAAATTAAAAAAAATATTTGTGACGCCTGCATCATACAATTGATCTTCAAGATTATCCTCCTGCTCTTGCATTTCTTTTCTGTATGATATTGATGGTATCCTTGCCTTTTTTACCAGTGCAGACACTGATCTCTCTACAAGGTTTATGATTTGTTTCTTGATCTCCAGGCACATTTTGTAGCTGTTTGGGCCAATTTCTAAGTCCATTGCTTCCATTATGTCCAAAATTGAAGAAATTGCTTCCATGTAACCCGCCATACATCTTAATGCCTAAGTCTAGTAGATAATTATTATCGACTAATATTGCCATTTATTATTTAATAATACAGGTACGGAAGGCATATCAAAATGCTATGTATTCAAAGGCACAAAAGATTTAACAGCCAAACAGATACAGGAACAACTAGCCATTGGCCGTGTGAATGCACCAAATCCACAGCAACAACGTCCAGGTGCACCAGCCCCACAACCTCCAGCTCACCGCTTCCTGCAACCAGTAAAACAGTGTGACATGGCTCTGACAGACCTGATTGGTGAACTGGGACGAGATCCCTGGCCATTGGGTGTTGGGAAACGGCCTTTGAGAAGTAGTGGTGTGGCTTTGTCATTAGCTGTAGGATTGTTGGAAGTTACTTATCCTAATACTGGGGCTAGGTTTGTACCTTTTTCATTTTCAAAATTTAATTAGCTTTACTTATACTTCTCCCTTGGTGTACATTGATTCTGAATATTGCAGTAACTTTTACCCCCATTTTTTAACCCCATTATTAAAAGTATAGACATACCACATGATCATTGGTTTAATCGACTTTAATGTCATTAGATCTACTACTATACTACTATCTATAATTTCCAAACTATACTAGGATATTCTATATTATATATATATATATTGAAATTCCCGAGGGATTACCGGGACACAAATTATTGTAGCATAAAAAAAGAATGTAAGTTATCGTTTTAGTGGCAAGTGTGTTGGAATAAGCTACTTTTTACGTACCCGAACAATTTCAAACCGCTCCCGGGAAAATTCCCGCGGGATTCTCGGGCTTAAAAGTAGTGTAGAGTATAAGTCTAAGAATTTGCTTTCGATTGGCGAAAACCGTATCGAAATCGGCCCAGTAGTTTTTACGTGAATCCGGAATAACCAGACAAAAGGCAAACATACTAGAAATCTAAAAAATTTGCATCCTGTTATCTAAAGTTTGCTTAATCTATTTCAGTTGTTTTTTTAATAGTTTCAATGTTTATAATTTTATAATATAGATGTTAATTAATAATAGTTTATTAATTACATACATTAATAATAATGAAGTGTGAATTATTCACATACAAACGTGTATATGTGATTCCCACTGAAACTAGTGGAGTTTGTGTTCATCTATTGTATCTATGTAGTAAATTTGGCATTCAATTTTTTTCTTTCAAATTATTGTCATAATTCAACAGACTTACTTTTTAAGGGTCATGATGTTCCTCGGAGGTCCATGCTCCCAAGGTCCAGGTCAAGTGGTCAATGATGAGCTCAAGCAGCCTATTCGTTCTCATCATGACATTCACAAGGACAATGCAAAATACATGAAGAAGGCTATCAAGCACTATGAGGCTTGTCTCTAAGGGCAGCAACAAATGGGCACTCAATTGACATTTACTCCTGTGCCTTGGACCAAACTGGACTGATGGAGATGAAGCAGTGCTGTAATTCAACTGGGTATGTGCTGTTTGTTTATGAATTTAAGGACTAGGGCTCTCCTGTATTGACTTAAAGGCTTAGTCAGTCACAACAGTAACAAACAACACATGGCATAGATAGGATAAAATATATAGGTATAGACATGAGGTACACACTGCACATGCACTTCCTCACCAGCATGTAACAGATACACTCTACATTAGTATAAGTTTAGTATTAAAATTAAAATAAATTAATATGATAAATTATTCGTAAGGTACACCATAACACAAAAATCAGTAAATTAATGTTACAAACAAGAACCTAAATAATCAATAAGTGTGTTAAAACTCTAAAAATTAAATCAAGAAATTAAGTTGTAAAAAAGGGTATTCCATAGAGTTGTTAAAAAAGGCTTAGTCTTGGCACCAGACAATTTTAACAACCTAGCTAGTCTAATATGATGCATGATCAGGATGATGATAAATGATAATATGATTAAGTAAAATGACTTTTCACTATCAGATATAAAATTAATGTTTATAGATGAGATGAATTATTGACTGTATGTTTTTCCTATAAGTGAATACATCAAACTTATTATTTATATTCTAATTATTAAGCAAGTTAAACAGTCACATAATTTGAATATGCCAGAATCCATCTTTGGAAACTACCCTCATTTCAGGAAATAGATAAAATTATGAAAAGTTTTTGAATGGAATTATGCAATTCAATAGACAGTGAAACAAATGGTCGCTGTGACCTATAGACATTTGTTACACAAGTAGTATTGCCAATGCCTGGCTGTTCTTATAAAATTGGTGATGTCCTTTAATTTTGATTCAAAACCGTTAGTGTTAAATTTGGGTTGGTTACTGTCTGACTCGAAGTATATGATAATTATGCGTTTTTACTTTTTCTTTTCCACTTTGCAAGGTCTTGGCATCACATATTATGATACCAATGGCACATATGTCCTTTCGATGTCAAGCCTGCAGTCTCCTTTTTTTATTGCAGTAGTTCAGCAGACAGCCCACTTGATGGAAAGTGTGTTACCATCGTCTATGGACATTTGCAACACCAAAGGTGCTACAAATGTACTGCTGCTCTCTTAATGGAGACTGGAATCTGGTCACTAATGCCGGAACACAACTCATGGTTGTTATAGCGACATACTTTAGACCAGGGGTGGTAGCCATCCAGTCGGGCAAATGCCCTACCACCGGGCTGTGGGTTTTGTTATACTTACATTTTCTATCTAGACCTAGTGGAGGTGGCGTGGTTACATATTTGTTCCTGGTTGCCACAAAACAAAGTCAAATATGATTAGATCACGTTCTAATATATGGTTTTATTTCAGTGGTCACATGGTGATGGGTGACTCTTTCAACTCTTCCCTCTTCAAGCAGACATTCCAGAGGGTCTTTGCCAAAGATCAGAAGGGTGACTACAAGATGGCTTTCAATGGCACCTTAGAGGTCAAATGTTGCAGAGAACTTAAAAGTAAGCCTCACTAACTTTCCATTTTGTATAGTTCATTATAATTGCAAGATCTCACATGTTGTTTCATGTTAAAGTGTTACAAAATTCTGAGTTGCAATATTTAGCCTATGTATCTTTATTGGGGGGCCTATATTAATTTTGGGTATATGTAAGATCAGCCCATCACAGTCAGTTGAGTTTCAACTGTGAAATGTATAAATTTGCAAGGGGTACGTCAGACAGACTTTATGCTCTGTATATTATTACCATCATGTCATGTTTTACTATTTAGACTGGTTATGTTTGGTGGTTTGTAAGAATTGTATACTTCTAATCTTATGATATTCCTAATGGCATTTAATCTGAATCCTGGAATAGGTAATATATTTTTAATTAAATATTAGTGTCTCATTGTTGTATGCATGTGTGTATATAAATATATATACATATGTATATATGTTTTTGTACTTGTTTATACTACATGTACTTATCATTTATTATTATTATAGACTACACCACCATAAGTATTTATCTAGGAAACCGCGCTAAGAGTTGCCTGAAATAAATGACTTTTTATTGATATATGCTGCTCATGTACACATATCCTGTATTTGCTACTTCTGTTATCTATCTTTGGTGTGCAATAAAGAGTTATCTGTCTATGTACTGTGTTAGAATATATTGCAACAAAATCTGCACCGCATTATGATTGTCAGTCTTTATACAGTCTTCTTTGAGGCTTGCATAAACATTGTAGAATTGTTTTCATGATCATTTAAAGTACTAATTTTGATTTTTTAAATATTTCTTTACTATTCTATACATTGAATTTGATTGTTTTTCAAAATAGTATCGGGTGCGATCGGTTCCTGTGTATCCTTAAATGTGAAGGGCCCTTGCGTGTCGGACACGGAAGTCGGGATGGGCAACACCTGCCAATGGAAGATGTGCACATTTACACCCAATACCACTATGGGTATTTCTTTGAGGTAACCTATTAATACTTAGAAACTGTTTTTATATAATACATATTTTTTACTAAAATAAACAAAATATGTAAATGAATGGACAGAAAATTTAACTTAATTAAGGCCAATTCATAAATATAAGTAACATATCGAGCCTGTACCGCAATTTTATCGTAAGCGACATTTGAACCTAAGTTTATATTTTGTTGGAAAATGTATTTAAAACTAGTTTTTTGTTTTCAGTCTATCAGTTTTTGATTCAGTAGAGTCTATACTAACAAAAATAATGGAGAGATGAACGAGGTATCTATACTAATAAAAAATGAAAGTCTTACAAAGAACAGTTTTAAGTACCTTTTGCAACAAAAAATAAACATATGTCCATATGTCGCTTACGATAAAATGGCGGCAAAGGTTCGATATTCTACCTAGAATATTGCCGTTATAAAGAAAGATAGAATGAATTAAAATATTTTTAAATACAAAATAAATCTCTACTGACATGTTTATGATAACATTCTTATGCTCTTGCCTCTGCTCCACCTGTGTTAGTAACTATAGCCAATCGACTTACTTATGGCATTATTAATAACGCCGTTAATAATTATCTGCATTCGTGTGCGCACATGAGTTCTCTGTAATGTTTAACGTCATGAACAATGGCGCATCTTAGGGGCCGTCTACAAATTACGTCACACGAATTTCATGTTTTTTTTATCCCTCCCCGGTCCTCGTCACAGCTGGTCACATTCGTCAGACTCTTCCCTCCCTAGTGTGACATCATATATTTTGCAATTTTACATCACCATTTATTAAACTAAGAGCTCCGTAATTACTTTTATTTTAAATTAATTATTTTTAATAGTTTCAACACTGCTGACACTGACAGAGTTGGAAATGTTTTCAAGTTTTCGTTTATAGTTCAAATTTCATATTTTAAAGCTTAATTATATTACATTTTGAAATGTGACGACACGAAATCTTCACCTTTCCCACCCCTTACACAATGTGACGTATCGTCGACATCCCCCTCCCCCCCATTTAGAATAACATTAATCGATTAATCAACACGTCATTGCACATATCTTTTTGTTGCTTGATCTTTATTCGATAATTTACCTACAGTTCAGCTATGCTTCACATAGGCTTAAGAAAATGAAGAAACACTATTATTAACTAAGATCTGGCTTAAAGGCCTAGCTGTCAAGCCATAAACTTAAATAATATATATTCGATAAGTGTCGGAATGAACCACGAGGTTCTGTCTCAGTCACACATCGGAATCGGTCGTGTCGTTATCGCTCTCGAGTGTACTTCCGCGAAAGTTCGCAAAGCCTATGTTCAGACGGGCCACGACTCATCGTTATTACTATAAGTACAGTTGATGTATTTTGGACAAACTAGGGGAGGGTCCGCCAGCATTTAAAGCCGACTGGTGAGGAAGCAGAGTTGTTCTGCACTCCTCATTCTATATCCTGTGGCTGCACTAGACATAGACGTCTCGACGGGAACCTGCCATAGCCAACTCGGAGCAGGCGATTGCCATCTGCCACAGCCTTGGCTGTAGGCGAATGTAAGGTATACAGGGAGTTTTGGTAGGTATTGAGGCAGTGGTAACTTACCTCCAGGGTGGCTGGCGATTCTCCACACATTCTCGCCGTGATCCCTCACATAAGTTCGTAAGTGGAATTCTCGTAAAGAAATTGGATTGTCGGTTTATTTATCTAAATTTTGGTAAGTGTGTTCTCTCGTATCTGATATTTATTTATTTAGTTGTTTTATTATGTGTTCAGGTAGTAAATCAACATGCGGCGGTGCCTCAAGGCGGTCGAGGATGCATTCAATTGATCACTCAGTACCAACATTCGAGTGGACAGCGGCGTGTACGCGTCACTACTGTTGCACGCAAGTACGTTTCAGTTTTATGGATTGAAAATAAAGAAAATACTTAGTCGGGTCATAAGGTCTGTCAAAACCTTATTATTAAAAAGGCGTTCTCCAGTGGAACTTATTTTGAATAAAAACTTTTTAATTTGAATTTGAGCCATTCTGTACTATAAGTTTGTGGATGGTGTTGATAGTTTGAACATTTTATTCCTTCGCTATGCAGGCTGTCTTACTTAGGAACTCTTTGCCCACTGACATCTTTTGCCATATTTAAAAATTTACTTGGAAATCATTATGCTAGTGTTACACAATAATGTATGTGCTAGTTTATTATACTTTTGACTGTAATCTACTCTCCATGTATGTATGTAAATAATAATCCTATTAATATTATAATGCGAAAGTAACTCTGTCTGTCTGTCTGTCTGTCTGTCTGTTCCGTTTTCACGTAAAACTACTGGACCGATTTGGCTGAAACTCAGTATATATATATTTTCGATACCGAGGATGAACATAGGATACTTTTTATCCCGAAAATGGATAGTTTCCGGGATAAATGATATTTGTCTGTTTGTTTGTTATGCTTTTACGGAAAAACTACTGGACCGATTTGGCTGAAATTCGGCACGTATGTAAATTAAATACTGAGGATGGACAAGGATAATTTCATTTTGGCCTTTTGGTAATTTTGGCCTATTTGGTAATTTTGGCCTTATTGATCATTTTGACCATTTTGGTCATTTTGGCCTCTTTGGTCATTTTGGCCTATTTGGTCATTTTGGCCTATATGGTCATTTTGGCCTATTTGGTCATTTTGGCCTATATGGTCATTTTGGCCTCTTTGGTCATTTTGGCCTCTTTGGTCATTTTGGCCTATATGGTCATTTTGGCTTATATGGTCATTTTGGCCTCTTTGGTCATTTTGGCCTCTTTGGTCATTTTGGCCTTATTGATCATTTTGACCTATATGGTCATTTTGGCCTCTTTGGTCATTTTGGCCTCTTTGGTCATTTTGGCCTCTTTGGTCATTTTGGCCTCTTTGGTCATTTTGGCCTATTTGATCATGGCCTATTTGGTCATTTTGGCCTATTTGGTAATTTTGGCCTTATTGATCATTTTGGCCTATTTGGTCATTTTGGCCTCTTTGGTCATTTTGGCCTCTTTGGTCATTTTGGCCTCTTTTGTCATTTTGGCCTCTTTGGTAATTTTGGCCTATATGGTCATTTTGGCCTATATGGTCATTTTGGCCTCTTTGGTCATTTTGGCCTCTCTGGTCATTTTGGCCTCTTTTGTCATTTTGGCCTCTTTTGTCATTTTGGCCTCTTTGGTCATTTTGGCCTATTTGGTCATTTTGGCCTATATGGTCATTTTGGCCTATATGGTCATTTTGGCCTATATGGTCATTTTGGCCTCTTTGGTCATTTTGGCCTCTTTGGTCATTTTGGCCTATATGGTCATTTTGGCCTCTTTGGTCACTTTGGCCTCTTTGGTCATTTTGGCCTTATTGATCATTTTGACCTTTTTGGTCATTTTGGCCTATTTGGTCATTTTGGCCTATTTGGTAATTTTGGCCTTATTGATCATTTTGACCTTTTTGGTCATTTTGGCCTATTTGGTCATTTTGGCCTTTTTGGTCATTTTGGCCTATTTGGTCATCTTGGCCTATTTGGTCATTTTGGCCTATTTGGTCATTTTGGCCTTTTTGGTCACTTTGGCTCTGGTCATTTTGACCATTTTGATTATTTTGGCCTTTTTGGTCGTTTTTTCCAATTCCGTCATTTTAGCCATGTCGGTCACTGTGGTCTTTTGTCATTTAGACCATTTTGCCTTTTTGGTCAAGTTTTGTAATTTATTTTGTTTACAGATAGACGGGGATAGTATATATAATTAGCGATATAGAATGAAGTGAATCTTCCGTGGGCAAATACATAAAACATTGTAATATAATATAAGCTGTAGCACTTGCTCTTTAAACAAGAGACACGCACTAGAGGTTAAACTCTAGTTATAGATAATTTAAGAATTTAATTTAAGTCAGGTTGCCTGGAAGAGATCGCTTTTAGCGATAAGGCCGCCTTTTGTTTTAGCAAGTAACTATTGTCTTGTTGTGCATTTTTTTGTAATGTTTGTTTTGGTAAACAGCAAAGTGTTGTCTATGTGTATAGTTGGGGCGACGCGGCGGTGAGCCTGCACCACATAGCCGCCGGCTTCGACCAGGAGGCGGCGGCCGTGGTGATGGCGCGCCTCACGGTGTACCGCGCCGAGCTGGAGGACGGGCCCGATGTGCTGCGCTGGCTCGACAGGATGCTCATACGCCTGGTACACCCGAAATAACGGACCTGTCATAGACGCCTTGAAACATACAAATCTAGAACCCGATTGCAGCGCCACCTTCCGAATCCAATTTAGAATATAAAATGTCCTGGAACTACCCACATAAATAATTTCATCAAAATCGGTCCACCGTTTAGGAAGAGTTAGTGGTTAGTGGTGTCACTATACAAATTATAATTCAGTTAGGCAGTTTTTATTTACGCAGATCGGTTTCCGACATGTAAATAATCTATGTTGAATTTTGTTCACATGTGCAAAAGCGATTATGTTTGCTATGCATTCTTCGCTCTGACTCGCTTACGAAATTCGAACACTGCTGCGCTATTAAAATTGGTCTACTGCGCAAATACTTCGAGAGGAATGATTAGTTGTGTTATACAGTACAGAAGAATTATAACTTTGGATAGGACGAGTGGTCGACGATCGATAGTCGAGAAAAGGACAGGAGTACTCTCCCAAAAAAAATGTGTGGGAATACTCTTCTAAAGTCTTAGTTAGTCAGTCAAGTAGATTTTTAAGCCTCGCTGTTTACCGTCATAAAACATATACCTTATTGAAACGATAAGAAGTGCACAAAGAAGCAAGTGTGGTGTGTAAGAATAAGCCTGAATGGCGCTCTGTTGTTCGTGCCTACCCCGCAAGGGACCTGGCGTGAAGTTATGTATGTATGTATGTAAAAAGATAAGAAAATATTCAATATTTTTACAGAGCTATGAAATTTGATTTTATAAAGTTTGATGATGCAGTATTAGTTTCTATCCAAAATCACTGTGTTTTTATCTATGCTGAATAATTTCACATTCAATGTGCTCATTAACTTACCACCTGTAAGATATGTCAGACGTGTGTGTCGGCCTAATGTAATTCTCGCTTCTTATATAGCGTTCCACTAGTATCTCAGAACGCTCAAAATGCTCCATTAGCCTTTCCACAAGGCGACCGCGGTCTTTGTGGTCGTGGCGAAAACGTCACTAATGACGTCATCACTATGATCACATAACGCTCACAACGGCCCATGTCACGAAGTGGGTCGAATAGCCGTTCCACTTGGGTTTACGATTCTAACGCCGGCAAGCAAGTGGAACGGGTAAAATCGCGGTCGTGAACATGAACGTTGTGAGTTGAACTTGGTCAGAAAATAATTCAACTGCCTAAATATAATGCAACTCAGATTCGATCGGGTTCTTCAACTTTATGTCCTAACTGATTTAATTATTTTCTACAGTGTCAAAAGTTCGGCGAATACGGCAAAGACGACCCGAACAGTTTTCGTCTATCGGAGAACTTCAGCTTGTATCCGCAGTTCATGTACCATTTGCGAAGGTCGCAGTTCTTGCAGGTGTTCAACAATTCACCGGATGAGACTACGTTCTACAGGTAACGCTTTTTTTTTCAAGGTAAGTAAGGTAAATAACAGAAAATTTCTAGGAGTAAAGTACACTGCGAAATTGCTATTTCCGATGGGATTTATTGTAATTTGAAAGTAATTTTACAAATCTAAAAGTTTGTTTTACAAGATATTTTCTAGTACTATTCCATACTAGCTTCTACCAGCGACTTCGTCCACGTGGAATAGTAAAAAAAACCCCGATTTTGAAACATTCTTCATTGGTGCTCCGCTCCTATTGGTCTTAGCACGATGAGATATATCCTATAGCCTTCCTCGATAAATGGGCTACCTAACATTGAAATAATTTTTCAAATCAGACCAGTAGTACCTGAGATTAGCACGTTCGAGCAAACAAACTAACTCTTCAGATTTATATATTAGTATAAGATAGGCTGGAAATATAAAGTTTCCACAAGCAAAGCCTAATAGTATAAAATGTGGATAGGAATAATTCCGGCAGATAAACACACATTGTACATACCCTGGCTAAGCAAGTTACACGTCTGTTATAGTTAATATACCTTAGAGTCAATATCAGACATTCCGACCATAGTCAATAATGAAAAGTTTGCGTACGAAGTTTATCATATCAGTAATTAAAACCCGTAGCCTCTGTGTTGCATTGATCTAAAGCGCCAAAGGCTTAGCCCACATAAGACGGACGCCTCCGACAGCGTCAGAGAAGAATATAAAGATATGACATGTAAAATAAAAAATGGAATTGCAAATAGAAATAAGAGATGAACAAAATGGACAAGGCAATGTGTATAAAGAAGTACAAAATACTAATAGCATAAGTATTGAAAATAAAGCTGACAGGGCGGAAGAAACACTCGCGACAAGAGTGCAAAATAATTAGATATTACAAAGGAGCAAAAATATTACAACAGCTGTGAAATGATCCTTGAGACTTAGGGAGGTCTGTTATATATACAGCGTGTTTCAGACCTTACGACAATAAATCAGACCACGTTTGCTTCATGACGTACTTTGCCCAAATAGAAAAACGAACCAAGGTAGCTTCTTTGGTTTAGCCACAGGACCTCATTTTTCATTTCAGAATTTTACAACAACATGTATCTGTTATTGTTACTAAATCGGTAGGTTAGTGACCAATGTATCATGTTGCCAGCTCGTCTCTTCATCATTAAACGCGGAAGTTGTTCATTCTTACGGTCTCGCTCGCGAATCAATATTTACAAGATGTTCTGTTTTTATTCCCTTTTTATCGTAATTAATTTGTTCGGAAATTACTTTTTTTTTAATTTTGACTTTACGGTTGATTTAATAGTACCAAAAAATTTGTATGGAGTACCACCGCTAAAATTATAATTTATTGTCATTTGAAATGAAACACGCTGTATATAAACTATAATACCTATAGACTTGAAATTTGTCATGGACCTTCCTTTCACCAAGTAAGGGTAAGTAAGCTAAGAACGGATCTTACGGCACGCGAAGCGGGCGGGTATCAGCTAGTATAAAATGAAACCACAGGCCGCCATCGTTTTTGCATTATAGATTTTTTTTCTTACAGGCATATGCTGATGCGGGAAGATCTGACTCAGTCCCTGATTATGATCCAACCGATACTGTATTCGTACAGCTTCGGAGGTCCCCCCGAGCCGGTGCTGTTGGACACCTCGTCCATACAGCCCGACCGCATACTCCTCATGGACACCTTCTTCCAGATTTTGATATATCACGGAGAGGTAAGCATTACAATCTTAATTTATTTGTGAATGAGAAAATGACTTTTATCGATATTCTCGATCAGATTTAATCGAGGACAACAGGACATTTTTAACCGACTTCGAAAAAAGGAGGAGGTTCTCAATTCGTCGGGATCTTTTTTTTTGTTGCTTTTTTTTGATGTTCGCCGATTACTCCGTGGTTTATGATACGATTTACGTGATTCTTTTTTTGTTCGACGCGGAATAGCTTCCAATTGGTCCCCTAATTTTACATAGTTTGGCCCATAGTTTTCATTTTACGAACATTTTTTTGTTCTCGTTTCTTGGGACCTATATTTTTTAAGAAGCGCGGCACCATTCGTAAGTCCACCCATACATAGCTAGACAGTAAAAAGTATTAAATAAAAAATAAAAACTTCGTTAAAAAAACCGACTTCAAAAACTAAAAAACTAAAATGTATAAAATAACTTATTTCTAAAGCTATTATTATTAATATATATTATCTAAAACATCTTGAAGTCGGTGCAAAGTAAAACATAAAAATTACTATATTTTGAAAATTACTAAGCAATTTTAGTTTTTGAAGTCGGTTTTTTGTACCAGTAAGGTTTTTTATAACAAACTATTTTTGTAAACAAAATAAATTTTTTTGTATGATTATACAGACAATAGCCCAATGGCGAGCACTCCGATATCAAGATATGCCGGAGTACGAAAGTTTCGCCCAATTACTTCGTGCACCGATAGATGACGCCCAAGAGATCCTCCAGAGCAGGTTCCCCGTTCCACGATATATTGATACTGAACATGGCGGGTCACAGGTATGTACTTTTGATACCTGTTTGTATTTTGTATAATATCTATGATTATAATGATCAGATTTTGCATTGTTGACTGCGCTCGTGAATGTTTGAAGATAATTGTGGTGGTGTGTGGACTTGCTAATTTGGGACAATCACACAATAATATAAAAAAGTGTACTCGAGCATCAAAATCATTTACATAATAAATTTTACAGAATTATATATGAGTCACTTTATTTTTATTTCTATGTTATATTGTTTGTAAATTACAATATTTAAGGGACTTCAACACTTCGCGGTCTGTCTGATATAGTTTTTGTAGCTAGAATTCTTTCTAACATGTCATTCACTTTTTGTTGCGTCTTCATAAAGTTTTGGAAATGTGTATCATCGTATTTTGGATACTCGGCATCCTTCATAGGACGCTGTTGTCTTTCGGGGATTTTGCAACAATCTCTGCCACCCATGTACTCTCTAGAGTCTCTTTTCCAGTCATCAGTCCTCTCTAGTCTTTCGTGGAACTTTTTAATGTTTTCATTGCGAAAACGATCCCGTCCTTCTTGGGTCATTTTATAATACGGTTTATATCTTTTTGCTTCGTGATGATAATTTCCTGGATCACGGTGCTCACTTACCATTCCTCGATTCTGAGATCTTAATTCATCATCTCGGACTCCATTTTTATTGAAATCGTTAGTATTGTCATATTTCCTTTTAAAATTATCAATGTAAGCTGCTCTATAGTTATTCTGACCATTTCCAGGTGGTCGCAATCGTTTTGCCAAATCAAAATAATTTGCTGTCTCCTTGTTATTATTACTATCTTCCTTATAATCATAAATATTATTTTGGCTTGTACGTCCGTTTTGAATTCCTTTGAATGCAGCTAAAGGGTTTGTTGTAGTTAGAATAATATTCTGATTTATGGGATTCAACAATTTTGGGATAGGAATGCCTAAAGGGGGAATTTCATGCGAATTAGTTTGTATTGTGATAGCTGGTGAGTGCTGTGAATGTCTGTTATTGAATACGTTAAACTGTGTGATACTATTAGCTGCGTTTTTATCCATAGGTAATAGAGGTACAGCAATTGGTGTAACAACATTCAGATGTGTATTATACAGAAGTGGTGCCATTTCTTGTGGCATGTTACTTATGCCATACGGATTTGCCAAAGAAACGATCGGCGGGATTATGACCTTTATTGGTATGTTATATACCTGACGTGCAGTGATTCGGTCAGTGACTGGATTTGTTAGGGTTGTTCTGGTCGTTGGTATAGATGATCTAAGCTGCGGAGATTGTAAATGTTGATATAATTCCATGAATTTCTGCATTAATTTCGCTATTTCTTTGTTTTCTTTTTCTGGTAATTTACTAGTCACCTTTTCTGAAAGTATTAAGATATGTGCTTAGAAAATTTTAATGTGCCTATTAGTTTGTAACTTTACTCAATCCTGTTTTGTTTTAATAATGTTGATATTGACTTACCAGTGGTTGTGGAGGTTGAAAGGCTCATTAAAGTGGTTACGCCTTCTTTTTGCAAATCCTTTAAGACTAAGTCTTTAACTTTTTCAGCGATATCTTTTATCACATCATTTGTAATTAAATGGTTAAAGATGTTATCGTCATGAGTTTCCAATTGGTCATTTACGTTCTTAATTTGATTGACTGTGCTATTGTAACTGTCAGTGTTTTGTGAGTTGGGTGAATTAAGTAAAGAATTGTCTAACCCTAGTAAATGATTCAGATATTTAATTGTGTTGTTTTTAAATGTTTCATTTTCATAATGACTCAATGCATCTTTTTCTTTTGGTATTATTTCAGTTGGTCTGGTTCCTATAATATTTTGATCATTATCATCAGTGTTGAATCGGCGAAAGTTTTTATTACGGTTCATGTTATTATCGAACTTAGATTTCATACTTAAAAATCTTTCAATTTGTCTAGATATGTTGTCAAGATTTATAATTTCCGTAGTTGTTGTTGGAGATATGGTTGTATAAGGAATATGAATGTTGGATAGTAGATCAGATAAAAGTTGACTAAATTGTTTAATATTTTTACGGTTACTTCTTTCGTTTTGTTCTTTGTCTGTATATATCGTACTAGGGGTTGCTAGTTTGATGTTCATAGTTGAAGAAATATCTGTCAAGAGATTGTTGGAATTATCCCCGTTTATTTCACGTGAACCTGTACCTTTTCCGAATACTTCAAAAGCTTTAAGTAGTTCGTCTAGTTTTGTGTCTCTTTTTGTATTATTTACTTTATTTCGATTACTTTGTCGTGTTTCGCCAACAACTTCGATGACGGGTTCGCGATCTGTTTTCACAGTTCTTCTAATAATGTCTTCCAATAAATTCGGGTTATTAAATAACATATCTTCAGTATTATTTTGTGGGGCAGCCGCGTTATGTGGTTTTTGTAATTCAACAAAGTATTTCATTACGGTTTCTGAAGTAGGATTAATTATTGACTTAGGCTGGTGTATTTTGCTAGTTTCATTTTGATTGTGCACTTCAATCGGTTTTGATTCCTTTTGAAGTGCAAAGTTGCTTTGGAGAGACATTCTTGGCGGCTATTGCTGAAATTGTAAAACAACAATTTGTAATTAAGGAAACGAAAATACTTCAAACATCATTATATTAATACAAAGTATTTTTTTATTATAAATATTTTTTTATAAAGAAAATTGCGCGGGCGGAGAAGTATGAAATTTCGCACACTTATAGTTTATTTAAAAAATACATCAAATCAATAAAAAACATTACACACACTACCATTTTTGTTTATTGTTAAAGTCAAATTAATAGTGTAGCCTTGGTGAAATCTGTGATTATAGAAGTATAGTCTTTAGACAACAAAACCTGATGATTTAAATTAATTATAGCCGAATTTTGACCACGGGCGACCACTAGTATATATATAAACAATTATAAAACTTACTCGTAAGTCAGATTATCGATGTTCACATTGTATCGTTGTAGTTTCTTTAGTGTATTCACATCCAAATCATCCTTTTGTAAACCACTGAGCAGCAGTACACATATTAGATCTAAAACATATAAATTGATTGGTGCTCAGATAAAAAGTGTATAAGCACTAACTAACCTAATTATTCTATTTATTTTATTACTTTTGTTTCCTTAAGACTTAATTATTTGTGAAATAATTTAGAAACCAAATCCGAAGAGCTTAATGTTTACGAATTCTGCATAGCTTATAATCACAGTTTTTTCAATTCCTTTATTGCACTTGGTATATGTATATAATTTACGCGATAAACATAGCACTGCGGCTAAATAATTATGCTTATGAATTTGAACAGTAATTTAGAATACTTTTTAAAACCTTTTATCTGGATTAAACGCTGTGTGCGAGCGTGTACGGTTACTTGTCTTAACGTACATGTTATGATGGCTGCGATCAAGAGCGCCCGACACCACATATCGGCTTATCGCAACGTGACCGACGCGTTGCCATTGTTTTGCCCCACAAAACAGTACTAGTTCAAGTTTAACTACACGATTGAAGTGAAACTACTACGTATAAAGTATTTTGCACGTTGGTTAGCGAACTTAAGGCCGTGGTAGCTCGGTTGGTTAAGGAGTTACATACAATTTAGGTTCGCTATCTCTCCCAGGTATTTACTACATATCCTAATGAAGATATAAATTAACAGAAGTTGAACTAGTTTACTTATGACTTATTTGTATTGAGCAAATCTCAGCAATGTTTTTAAAAATGCACATCGAGATAACCGTTTTGTCAAAGTCGCCAATCGGCCTTGGACAAGCGTGGTTGGTATACTGCCCCCCCCCCCCCAAATGAGGAGAACGAAGCCTGGCAGTGCGACGTCATGGCTTGAGCTGTTATTATTTTGCATATGTGTAGGTATATGGCTTTCAAGACCAAGGGTCATAAAAATGGCCCAGACTTTTGCGTGGGGCCACGGGAAGGCCAACGCGTAGAGCCCTCTTATGCAAATTAAATGTAAATGTGGCGTGACTTTAACCAGCGATTATCCCTATCTAAACCATGTTAACATAAGAAAGACAAGTCCTGGTCAATGTAGGACTATTGTAGGAAATGAAAACAAAAGGGACCGGGCCATTGGGATGAATTGTTTTAGTGGATCTAGGGATTTGAGACTATGGGGACTATGGATGAAATAGGCAGACGGGGATTCGCCACTTCCTGCATGTGCTGCTGGTTCACCGAAGCTACTTTTGACATTGGGTCATTTATCACTTCTACCTCTGGAGCGTGAGTCTTAGCTCTAGCTATCTCCTTATATATTATAATGAAGTATGATATATGTGTAGGGAGTAACCTGGTAACCCTTGTCTTCTCACACAACAGTTTTGCAAACTTCAAAGGAATCACATAATTCGAGCGACGTATGTAGGTGAAATCATGCATGCGCGTGGGAAATGGCTAAGCGAAGAAGTTTCTGGGAAATCTTCTAGACCATCCTACTGACAACTGAACGGACAGACTGGCTATAATTAAGCTTTATTAGAAAAATACATTATACCTTTTTTATATATAAAAAAATGTATCTAAGAAATTTTCATGTCACAATCATGTCATAAGCTTATAAATAATTTCTAATATATTTATAATTATTTTCAGGCAAGATTCCTGCTCTCAAAAGTCAATCCGTCGCAGACGCATAACAATATGTACGCGTACGGCGGGGTGAGTAGCATTTTTTTAGCTTTGTATTTTTATAACTGTTGTGAAGCACTGCCAGACATTGTCAAACGTCACGTAGTTGTTTGAGCTGTTTTGTTTTGAAATAATTGATAGCATAACTCAGCTATTTAATAATGTTTTAACTACACTGACAGAATTGTGGCAAGTGTCTATCTAGTGTCATCATAAATTTATTTTTCTTTTGTGTTTGTTGGCAATCATTCGGCAAATATTCAGTCAGCAACTATTAGTGTCAATGTCAAGTTTCGAAAAGACTACGTTCAGCACTATATAAAACTATCTCTTTCAGAGAACTTCTAAGGCGGCGATCAGGCATTTTTTCATAACTATGTTTAAAACACAATTCTTTTAATATTTAATTTAGTTTGCTACTAGCAATCAAATAAATTATAATAGTAAGACGACCTAAAAGTTTAGGCGAGTGGAATTTTTATTCCCACAATGGACAATGATTTAAATTTATATTACGAAAAACAAAATACTCGTTTTAAGGAGAAAAAAAGATGTGAACATTAGCTTGACATAACTATAACTTTAGAACTAAAATGCAAATATTTGCATGTTTTTTATCACCTTTAGATTTTAATAAACGTATGCCATAAAAGCATGGTGTGAATTTTTATTTCTTTTTTGTTTCATCAATTGTATGGCGTATGCAGGCGATGCCGATACCATCAGCGGTAGTGTTTTTTTATTTTTTTAAATATTTACCATTACATGGTGTTGGTCTACTAATGCTTTTGATATTACTAATTTTCTGTGCTTATTAAATTCTTTACTTCACTTGCACATTTGATGAATTCAATGCACTGATGAAATTCACAACTTAACTAATGCACTCTAATAATCCATTGCGATTAATTGAAAGTTGCATTTTACTGTTGAAGTCTGTAATTTACGTCAATTAATTTGCTAAGAGGGATAAATACTGAATATTACTTAGGCATATCAAACCCTAGGCTATAATAATAACTTTAATAACAAAGGAACTAAGTCCATATAGTCTAGACAATTGCTCAGCAAAATATAAAAGCGAGTCAAAGCCAATCTGATTTGAAGTAGTACAATGAATGACATGTTGTTTATGACAATGTAGGTGTTTGTTAGTAAATTGAAAAAAAAAACGCGATTGCAGCGTCATTTATTTAGCTAATCCTTTTATTTGATATAAGCCATCTGTCGAATTTTGTTTATATACTTTCTTTAGTTTTCAAAAAGGATGCGATCACAGTGCCATATTTTTTGATATTTTCGTCTATCCCGCGAAAACGTTATTTATCGGAATATAAAGTATCCTAATTTTATACCCCGGAATATAAGCTTGCTCTGTGTCGAGATTTAACATGATGCTCTAACAGAAAGACAAAAATTCTAAAGATTATATTTTTGGAATCTGTTGGTCTGAATTAGTATTGTATTTTTTTTACAACTTTACATTGTAAAAAACTCGAACCGTTTACTGATTTATCATATTATAGATTTTATTTCCTCTATAAGCTACTTATTCTTTAAGAAATTTGAGTACGTAGCTAAGTCTACACATCAGATAGTAATTCGATTTACATCGAATATTTTCATGAAATTCTAGGACAACTGAAGTGCGGGCCAAGGTTTTTTTGAACACGATTTGAAGGCATTAGAAGACTGTCAGATATAATCTTAGGAATAATGCTTTTGCTTCTATTTTTTGCCTGTGTACAGACATATTATTATAGCTAATAATATAGTCATGTCACAGACAGACAATGTTTACTACTCTGAAGTAGTACTGGAGATCAATGTGCATTTCTCATCGATTCCCTCATTCACTATCTGTTCGATGTTCTTGCATAAGTCATTTAACACGACTCAAATTAGCTTTTTGTAATATGTCTAATTAATGCTTTCCAAAATAAGGTATATCAGTCATTATAATATTTGAGCTATGATTATTTACGTTAATTGTTAGTGTAATTTTTGTTTTGTTTTGAATGATGATTTAGCTAGAAATAATCTTTTTTATGAAGGCTGCTGTACCTTATAAGTTAATTTTGTCAACAACCATGCGTCAAGTGCTGTGGTTGACAAAAATAACTTCCTGCATGTTGTTATCAATTAATATCTATAACTTCTGTTTTTACTAATACAATTTCCAACCTTTGTTCCAATTTGATTAGAAACTGTCAGTAAACTATTAGACAAACGCCTAGCAGTTTTTCCAACGGAAAATTAATATGAGCACGCGTCTATTTTGAAATAGACCGTGTGTGTCATTTTTAACACGGTTTCTTGCGAATTACAAATCCGGAATTAATTTATTATTATGAGTTTAATATGAAAGGCTATGTCAATTATATATTTGACCAAACATTTTAGTGCTGCGTTAGACGGTTTCATTTAGTGAGAGTTGACAATTTTTTTTATTGAAGTACAAAGTATTGTTTTTTGACATACAAAATCATATTGACTACTCTAAATATATGTCCATTCATTAATTATGTAAGGATGATTTTTGAGGATTAAATTGTAGATTTAAATTTTTAATAAATTAGCCTTTTAGGTGTTAGTGAAAAGAAAATAGTGACGTCATAATCTTTTACAGACAATATATTCTTGCACCTTGTATCTTGTGTATACATTTTCTAGTAGTCACAAATAAATCAATTTTAATTTTAAAAAAAAACTAGTATTAATATAAATATTAGAAATAAGGACACTAAAACCTAAATTTAAAATACAATTAAAAATTAAGTTACAAATGGTGATTATAGACTGTTACAAATCGCTGCCAGATAGGAGCGTGCCCTAGAAGGCTGGTTGCATTGCTGGATGCTTATGCGTTGGACGAAATATGAGCCAGCCTTCTGATTACGGTTGGCATCGAGTTTCTTGCGAATTTCTTTGAAGAAACTCTTTGCCGATGAACCCCACGGACCTAATGTTTCAATTCCAAACGGCAAAAATATGTAACGGCTTCCTAAGATCATATTTGCGCCGTTTGAGAGCTTCAACTTTTATAGCAGCGCTGCCAGCCTCTAACTCAGTCAGCAAATATATTATTCTAGAGACATTTTACATATTTAAATAAATTGTTACTGTGCAGCCTTCTAGATCTATGTTGGACATGCACTGTTTGCTACAACTCCATTAATTCTTCAAAAGTCATTCTGTAACATAATTCTGTATAAAACTTTAAAAAAAAGAACTTAAATATAAATATAACAACTAATATAAAGAAAAACAATTTTTAGCTAGACGTGTTGCTGGGGAGTTTCTTGCCGCTTCTTCTCCTTAACAGCAATAACACGTTGCGAAGCGGTCTACGTAGACTAGGAAGTAAAATAAAATTTTAACCTATGTATATGACCTTCAAAGTGTTCTTCAGTGGAATTTATTTTGAATAAAAACTTTTGAATTTGAATTTGACACACAGTTATTAAGTTTAGTTGGAACTACACTATGTTTGCTTGGTGGGTGTATAACAATATCTATGGTGTATTTACTTAGATTTTTTAAGGGTTTCGGGCATTGTATCGCAATAAAATTGATCAAAGCATTGAAGTAAAATTCAAAGAAAACTGTTTTAAAAGTATTAATAAGTATATAAAGGTCTTTCCAGGGAAAACGTTCTCCGGATTATTTAATCTAAATTAACCTTTACGTTCGCAGGACGGTGGCGCCCCCGTTTTGACAGATGATGTTTCGTTGCAAGTGTTTATGGAGCATCTGAAGAAATTAGCAGTGTCATCTACTGCTTAGATGATAAACTATTTGTCTAATTAGTCGTTTTAAATTGACATTCGTGTATTGAGAGGTTTTGTTATAAAGAAAACGAAGGTCGAGTTAAAAAAAAGTATCGCTCTGAAAACTATTCGCCATCCATAAATAAATGTGAGGTTTGTTGGATGTCTCTGTTCATTCTTTGTTATGGACTGATTTTTATGCAAATTGGAGATTGTTGAATGATTAATTAATTTAATATATAATAATATAGCAGGATAAATGAAATTGAAATTTTGTGTAATTATTTTGTAAACAAAAAATACAAAAATTGATATGTTACTCATTTTGCGCCGGCTTGATAAAACAGCAATGTCTGTCGAAAATATTATTTTCCAATATAATAACATGAAATGTAAAGATTACTAATATTCATTATTAATGTAAGTTATATTTTCTATAAATAAAACATAGTGGTAAATTGTGTTTATAAAATTGCGTTTTATTTTTCCTAATTAGCACTTCTAACTAGAATATGCCCGCGATTTCGTCCACGCTTGACTTGAATATAATACGGCCGGCGTATCTTGGCAAATGTGAACATAGGCTCTGCGAACTTTAGAGCATGTACACTCGTGTAATGAGTGGGCATACGACTCGTCAGTGAATACAATTGGTCGCCCTTCATCCCTGTATTTTTTCATCGCTTTGTACTAGTTGGTCACTGTATTTACTTCACGAGTTTACATGCGCTAAAGTTCGCAGAGCCTATGTTCACATTCGCCAAGTTACGCCGGCCCTATTATATCTCGCGGGATTCCCGGGACGCAAAATTCCGCAGCATTATTTGAAAAAGAATATTGCGTCGGAATAAGCAAATTTTTTTAAGCACCTGAACAACAAATCGCTCCCGAGAAAATTTCCAGGAAAAAAGTAGCGCATGGCTTAAGTCTAAGAATTAGCTGGCGTTTAGCGAAAATCGCATCAAAATCGGCCCAGTACTTTTTACGTGAATCCCGCACAAACATAAGAAATCTTTAAAAAATTGAGTCGCGTTCTCCATCACTTATATAGTCTATTCTGGCTGCTTTTTAGACATCCTCAATGTCCAGACAGGCATATGTTTAGAATGTTATAATAGAGATTATGTGCGCCTTAATATAAGTAATTTGTAGATTTTGTTTTTATCGGATGAGACAGCATATTCGACATTGCTATGCAGCAGCCAGTCCAGAGGTAATAATAGAAGTCAGTGGCTCGAACAAAGACTAGATCTCAACGCTGGTTCAACAAAGAAACCCGACAATCTGGTGTTGCGTGTGAACCCGGGACAGAAGAATGGGCATACTGATGGCGAGGTAACTCTTTCCCGCTTTTCCTCTCCGTCGCTTTCTCGTAATCGTATCGCGCCCACAGCACTTTCCAAAATAAAACGCCATGTGCAAAAAATTATTTATTATCCCTATATATTAAATTACTTATCTACAATAGCATCACATTAAATAAATACATAAATTTAATCCCCTTTTAATAAGCTACCTGTTTTTGGTAAAATGTATACCTCTCTTCAAATTGGTAACAACACGTTATACGCTAGATATACACGCTACAACTAAACACTTTTTAGACAGTAAATTTTATTAATTATGTCCAATTTCACCAATTATATTTGAAATATTTAACAAACGCGCTAGCTTCAAAACCTTTCAATTCTAAAACCGCTGGTTTTTATCCAATCATACAACGATCCAACGCTGCTTACTTCTATGGATAGAGAGAAAACCTGATTGGTCCACTCAAGAGAATAAAGACCTTTTTAGACTTGCAGCAATATGTGAAATAAGATTTTTTTTAAAGGCAGTAATTTCATAGACCATTTAAAAGCATAACAATATCAATATAGAAATGGCTAAAAAAACTGTAAATGCAAATGTTTCTAATCAAATAAACATTAGGAACCCTTTATAATTATAAAAAGTGAATATGAAGACAAACAATTTATATATTCTATACGGCTTGAATTAGATACTGCCAATAATCATTTTTTTTATCAGGGAAATCTGTGTAATGAAAGCTCTAGAAATACACATATCTGAACTGTGGTCTCTTATAATATAAATGCAAGCAATTTACAAATGCAAAAAATGCAGTATTTGACTTTTTGCAAAGATTAACTCTTGAAAGTATAAAATACCCACAATTTTAGCGTAAATTGTATCTAATAGGTCGAAAATATTATAAACTTTATTCATTCAGTTTAAAGCAAAACTTATAATCAATCCTGGCAACAGATGGCTGCGGAATAGATGTTTTTTCAAACAAATCCAAACATTGCGCAGCTTACTGCAGCTAATTTGGAGAGAGCAAGAAGTATGATGCTGCCCATATATCATAAATAAACAATGTTGTTAAAAAATAATGAAATTTTGATATTTCAAAATTTTCCATGAAGCTGATATCAGAAAAACATATTATTGTAAGCTTAAAATGCTAGAGATGATACTTAACAGCTTATTAAGCACTTATAGTAAGATAATTTAACTTCCAAATACAATTTGAACAAATTTAAGTACTTTTTATATTACTCAATATGTTTAAGTGCTAATTTGGTGGAGTAGAATTAGGTGAAAGTTTTTTCTATTCTATATAGTCTGCAGAACGGCACTATTGTGTAAATTTTCACATGAAATGGTAAGAATTTGATGGGGATTTTCGAAGGGTGATGTTTCGATTTGCAGTTTAATTTTCAAAAAAATTGTTTAACAATTAATAATGGTTATAGGACATTGCATGTTTTTTTGAGCCAACCTTTTTGTCTTTGCAGAAATTTCAACTGTTTGGTGAAATATAACCTTTCGGACTGTCAGAATATCAGTTGTTAGCGTCGGTCAATGACCCAGGCATTGCAACAAGTGACGTGGCGAATGGATCAAATGAGATAGCTAAAAGACTTTTGCTACCAAGCCATAAAATCCCTACTAAAATCTAAATTATAACTCGTCTAAATTAAAAAGTAATATTCAATGGACAAGGAGTCACAGAATCATAATTTTATTTTGACTAATATCATCCCAGGTGTTTGCTTTGCACTTGAGAAGTGTTCTAGCATGTGTCACACAAATTATAAGACACAATATATCTAAATGAGTGTTAGTAATTTATTAGTTTCATATTAAAATCCATGAACTAAATGGAATTCACTATCAACAATTGCTAACAGTGTTTACTATAAACACTAGTACCAATGCTAACAACACAATTTAGCTACTGCTGAATATAATATGCACATAGCAACTAACATTCTGTTGTAAATGAATTACTAAAATAGCGCTTATAGATTAAAACCAAATTATTTATGCTGGTTATAGTAAGATAACTATTCATTCACTTAATATTTTCTCAAGTTTTCTCGACTTGTATACATAACAAAACTATGTTTTAAAGGTTTTAAGCGTGGAAATTACTTAATTTAAATCAATTACATTACCGCCTTTAAAAACGTTGCAACATAGTTTTATTATGTATTGATTCACTTGCCCTACCATCAGTTGAGTTTTGACATTAGATGTATGGAGCTTATGTCAAATTTTAACCGATAGCAAGGCAAAAGAACAGTCTGTAAGATATAGGAACTGAGACTTAATATGATTGTTTTAATTGTCTATTATGGTATAGTATTTCTGAGCCCCATTCATTTCTTTATTCATATAATCATCCTGCTACTACTTGTTCCACTAAAATTAAATTAGCAGACTAATTTTCAAATAATAATATACTTAACATAAAAATATAAAAAATAATATCACGATATACACATCAAACCTAGAGTCCATAGAGAATCAGAATAGAAACTCATTTTTTTGTTAGAAGCCCATAGACAAGGACCATAAGTATAATGGTCAAGACATACTTGATGTATATGGTTCAAGAGTTTGGTGGTCAATTGAGGAAGCGTATGGACATCTTCTGTTCCACATCTGTCCTCTCCAATGCACGGCAGAACTCCTCAAAGGAGATCATCTGGTCATTGTTTGTGTCAGCTTCCAGGATTGTCCTTTCAGCAATGCTTGTCAGTTGTTCCTCACTGTAATGTTGACAATGGTGATATGTTTTATTTTTATTGCATGATCTCAGCAGACAGGCAGACGGCCCACTTGATGGAAAGCGGTTACCATTGCCTATAGACATTTGCAACACCAAAGGTGCTACAAATGCACTGCTGCCCTCTTAAGGGAGATTGGAACCTGGTCACTGATATTATAGTTGAGTCACTAAATTAAAACTCTTGTTTATATATTTATAAACATGGACTTCAATTTTACATTTTTCATGACATTTTAGACACTACTGTGGTTATGGCTATGAACCATAAATACAACATGTCTCAAGTATTAAGGAATTATTTTAAAAATTACTGCTGTCTACCCTCAACTTTTATAATTTAGCACATTCATAGTATGACATGTTTATTTGAGACAGCGAATATTGTAAGAGAGCATTGCTTATTTAGTTCCTGGCTTAATAATATGGAATTATGATATGATATTCATGCCTACCCCGCAAGGGACCTGGCGTGAATTTATGTATGTATGTATCATATGATGATCATGAAAGAAAACATCATAAAGAAACAATGTCTTGTACTATTAAAATTGAAATACCTACTTTGGGTTTTATCCAAATATAATGTATGTAGCTATGTATGTTGATTTTTAAAATATATCTTTGAGCACTTATATTAAACAACATTTTGTAGAACTGTCACTTATGTTTATACATACAGGTAAGATTGGGAGGAAGCTTTTTGTCCAACAATTATTTATTGGTTTTCTGCTGTTTAATAGTCTATGGTAAATAAACTTACCTAATATTAGCACCGACCATCATGTGGAGTATAGCAAGTAACTCATCTCTGGAAATCTTTCCATCGTTGTCCAAATCATACATTGAGAAAGCAACTGAAAATATGAATAATTTTAAATCATAGATATATATATAAATGGTTATTGAGAAGAAAAATTTGGAAAGCAGACTCCATTCTCTGAAATGTATGCATGGTCCACATATACATATAATTGTCCTAGATTGTTTAATCATAAAACGGTTACTACTTCAATCTATAATTATCTACTCATAGCTACAGCAGCGCTTGATAATCTAAATGGCCCCTGACCTACATAAATAGTGAGATAATGTTTTCTCTATCGTGGAATACTCCACAAACAACAATTCTAGAATTCTTTAAAAAAAATTATGATATAACCCTGACTATATATTCTGCTCTATTGTTTTCAATGTCATTATTTATTAATTGAAAGAGAAAATAGTATAATGGTGGTTTAAAGAATACATAGAAATTTATACTTACATCTCAGTTTTTCCTCCCTACTATTTAATTTATTCTCCCTATTTTTCCTGATAGGCCTAAAATGTGACAGGACCTTCATAAACTGCAGGAAATTCACTCTATCATCATGGCTCTCAGCGAAGAATGAGTGGACAATCCTCTCACTCAGAGGATTGATGGCTAGCTCTGGGATCCTAAGAAAATCCTCGCGGGACAAAGTTCCACAGTCATTCTTGTCTAGTGATGTGAAACGGGAATAGAGCCTCTCTATTTGGTTTGGTGTAACTGTAAAGTAGCAATGAAATTTTGATTAGGTTAAAATATAAATAAGACATTGTTATGTAAACTAGAATGAAATCACAATGTTCACAGAATTTAGTTAAGTATGCAGCATGGTTCGAAGTGGTGTGTTTTATATATGCTAAAAAGTTTCATGCTATTTGTGTTTAAATAATGTTATTTACGTATGGTAAAATGGTAAAAAAAATGAACAACAGTGGGTCTGCAGTTATTGACTCGGCAGTAAGCCGAGTGATTTTGTAATCAAATAACTTTGCATAGAAAATGTATTCATATGATGTCTGAATGACAGCTATTATATTATCTAAAAATATTTTAGAAAATAAATTGTATAAGCTATTGTACACTGCTTTAACTGTATTTATCAAAATTATCATTTTATTACTTTATTCTGTTTTATATAACTATAGACAATTATAAATAAAATTGAACACAAAACAGTTTACAGTGCAATCAGCATTAGTATGTTTTCATTTTTCTACAGTTAACTATTAATCTAGGTCAGAAAAACTACCTAAGAGGTGCATACTCCTTGACAGGGTTCAAACTTGTATCATTTAAATGAGACATAGATTTGATACATTGTAACATCCACAATTTTATTATAATACACTGGCATAAAATACTTTTACATGGTAAATAATAATAATTTCAAAAAATTTAAATGATAATGCACAAATGAAAAAGATCGGATTTGTTCATAATAAATAAATGTGTCCTATAACTATATCCCACCCCAGGTCTTGTACATGCTGATAAAATGAGAACATACAACCAGTTTCTTCTTGGATTTGAGCGATTTCTTCTTCTCGCAGCAATAAAGAAGACTTGTTGCCCATCTTGAGACACAATAATCAACCTCGCACTAAGATCTCGGCACTTCGCAATGATAAACCCCACAACTCAAATAACTCAATAGCAAGAATAATAAAGGACCATGGATTATTAGGAAAGGAAGAAGGAAAGAGGATGATTGGTATGGCTCTTAATTAACACAGTATTTGTAGTCTACAAATTTGAACGTAATATCTATTGTTTCGCTTTAAACATAAACACATTATTTAATTATTGTTTGATAATTATTTGGTTTTTATCATGTTATCGACCTTCTCAGGTACAATGTGCAGAGTTCACTGCATAGATAATTATAAATACACTATTTTTTAAGGTTATACAAAACAGAGTAGCTTTTCTAGCAAAAAATATCTAACATCTACCACCTCACCCGATAGATGGTATTTCAATCGGTATTATATTCCTACAAATACCAGTATATGACCTTTCAACCAATAATTCTGTAAAACTAGATGGCACTTTAAATTTATTATAAATTAGAATAAAGACTGAGTAAAATTATAGTTTAGGAACTAAAATAATACACTTGATAATTTAAACCAAAAGTAAAAAACAGGTTCATAAATAACTTTAAAGTAAAAATGTGTGAGTGATTCTATTCCTGTTGATGTTGGCTCCAACGCCTTTGGCATTGATTTTGCAAATGAGTATATATTTAAAACAAATTACAGGTGAACATAAGCAACAAATTAAGCTATAGTATTGTATATGTAAAAAGAAAAAAAATGTGTATGATGTAACAGTTAAGATTTTCTGCAGACCCATGTACAAAACAAAACACTTAAGTTAGACTGTTTACACTAAAAAGAAATATTGTTAGTTGACATAATGTAAATAATAATATATATACATGACTTTTGTTAACCAGGTTGAAAAGAGAGTTCAAGTTGATATGGCGAAGGACATATTTGGGTAAGATGTCGTAAATAGGAGAAATTATTTTGGAGTAGTTACAGAAAATAATAATAATTTTATTCAGTAAAATAATAATTTTTTATTCAGTAAAAAGAAAGACATGAAAAAGTAACAATATAAAAGACAAAATAAACTTTGATCCAAAACTAATAAATGGGGGCTTCAACACCTAAAACTAGGTAAAAACCTGTATTAATTAGGCGTATGTGTATGTGTTTATATAATTATAACTTAAATTACCATTTTCAGTAAATTTTGAGTCTCATTGTAATTTTGAGTTTGCAGCCAACTATGAACTTTAGATTTAAATTTATGATTAGTTAACGAATCAAAAGCCAGTATTTTATTTATTTTATTATATAAATATTTGCCTAAGTAACAAGGAAATCTATTGATAAAAACGGTTTTAAAATTTTCTAATTTAAAAATAATATATTTGTTACGTTTGTCTGTGTCATGTCATGTTTGTGTGTGTGTCAAGTGTGTTATAAATATTTTTTGACTTGTGTTGTTTCAATAAATAATAAATGTGATGAAGTGATCATTTAGCTAAATCAAATTCACATATCGAGTGGTCATGGATTCTAATTTTAGGTTTTTTTCAGGAATCTCTCCTCTCATCGTTTAGATCCCACTTTGTCGGTAGATTGGCATATAGCCGATAATTCAACCATCCCAGTTTTTAAAAAGTTCCTCCCTATTGGGAAACACATCCTCACCCATTGAGACATTTACAAGAAATATAAATTACTGTGGTAAGTGGTAAGTATCCCGTAACTAGTGAATTACGGGATACTTATTTTCCACCACTAACACAAAAGCCACAGAAAAAAAAAACTAAAATTGATAGCAACTTTCGCAAAAATGTGTGGGTCAGCTCATTGTTGTTATTGGAAACTTAATTTATAATTGGAGTTTTTGGCGGGAACTGAAAGGAGATGTAGTGTGCAGTTTTATTTTCTAAAAATGTGTAAAATTACTCTAAAACGAACAATAGTTGTAGGATATTGATAGATTGCGAGTAGTGATTATGTGTTTTGTGAAAAATGTCAACTGTATAGTCAAATGTGGCCTTTTGAGTTGTCACAAAAACTCCGTTGAATGGCACTAGATGATTACCTACAGTTCAGCTGTGCTATGTGTAAGGCTTAAGAAAATGAAGAAACTAAATGTATAATATAAACTAAGATTTGGCTTAAAGGCCTAGCTGCCAAGCCATAATAAATAATAAATTATAATTTTTGATCCCTTCTTCCCTTGATGGCGCTAGCTTCCATACATTTTTTATTTCTCGATTATGTGGAAGAGAATCATTGGGATGGTTCAATGTATTATATTTTATGTCATTTATTGTTGAAGTTAATTAAAACTGTCAGTCAAATCATTTTCTATTTTTCTTGGCATAGGCTCTAATGCCTTTGGCACTTTTGCGTTTTGTCAAATTTAACAACCAGATACAGAGAGTTGCTAGTAATGAATCACAAAAACCATTTTCACTCGTATTAATTTACATAGATCAGGTTTAGATTAAAAATATTCAACATCGCACAAGTATTGTCAACTTTCAACCAGTTTATATCATTTTTGAAATGTAATCTTTATAGTAAAACATCACCCTCCAAGATCTCGCCAAAAATTGCATGTTAATAGCTACGCATATTTTATAGACAATACTTTGACATAAATCTTGGATCTGGATTTTCAGTTACAGGAAAATCATGTTCATGATTTTTTGTAAAGTCGCTGAATAATTATTGCGTTTACCTGCTAATTTTGTCTTTTGTTAACTATAGACACAAAGACAACGAAAGTATTATGGTAGGTATTATACCTAGTCCAGCCATAAGTTCTGTTACAAAGGAAAATGCATTTTTTTAAATAAAGAAATGTAATATTATTAAAATGTATACATGATATTTATTAGTCTGAGCAAAAAATAAAAAAAATAATCTATTCGAAATGGCCACCTTTGGCTTATATACAGGCCTTTAATCTGTTTGGCTACGAATTTATGGATCTACGCACTGTTTCCAAGGGAAATTTCGCCACTAATTGCTCGAAAGATTTTTTATGAGACTCAATGTCGTCGTGTCGTTTAGACCAGGCCATGTCCTCTAAAACTGACCATAATTTGAAGTCTAAAGGGTTGAGGTCTGGGCTAGATGAGGGCCATTCTTCAGTTCTTAAAGTCCGGAACGTTGGATTCAAGCCAGGCTTGGGTAATTCGCGCCTTGGTGCAGAGTCCTGCTGGAAAGTCCACGTCTATTTACGGTATATTTTTAAAAAGTATTGCTGAAAGGTTTCACAAGATGATCAAAGACTGTATACACTTTGGCTGAAGTTTTCATTTCTTTTTCACAAAAATGTAGATTGTGACTCCTTGATAAGACCCCTCACCAAACCACCACTGACGCAGGATGATGACCACGTTCTGCCTTTCCGACCACTTGAGCAGCTTCTTTAGAACTGTGAGCGAACACTTCATTTTGCTTATTGTAGTGTTCTCCAATCGTGAAATGTTTTTCATCGATAAAGAGGATGTTTCTGTACCTTTCACCTGCGTATCGCGACAGAAGGCGTTTTTATCGATCCACTCTCTTTAATTGTAGGATTGATTTAGGGCATGTTCTGTATATCGACGATAAGCACCGACCTTCAGGTCTTGTATTGTAATACGCGACAGAATCCTAGGGGAAATCTTCATTTCTCGCTATAAGTTTTTTGCTTCCTAATGGGGTTTCGACGAATTCTGACTTTAACAGCATTAACAGCCTGTACAGTTCTAACAGCACGCGGCCGCCCCGATCTTTTCTGGTCTTCGACAGACGAAGTGTTGTTGTATCTGTTAATAGTACGATATACGAACATACGGCTGATACCAAGCTTTTGAAGTGTGGAATATGACCGACGGCTCCATATACACTTTGTGCAAGGCGATCATTGCAATCCTATTTTCTTTAACACCCCATCCCATATTATAATAAACACCACAGAGTACTTTATATATACTGATATAGAGTCAACAGTCGTAATGTATATACTAACGCACTCTATCGGTATACGCACTATTCAACGGCAAAAACCGTCCAGGGTCTAGTATTATTTGATTTTATATTAGACTTTGGAATTGCGGAGTTAATAATTTAACTCCTGCAATTCCCAAAGCCTTTCCAAAAAATGTTTATTTGTTAGTAAATAAAACAACAATTTAGCGGTAGCGTGATTTATTATGTTTCCTTTTATTAAAATATTCAAATGCATACATTTTCATAACATCATATGTATCCACATCTAATCTGGTGCCGTTACGATGATTTACTTACAAGTTTTACCGCATCTGGGCACACAACAACCTCTTTCAGAAGAAGCCATAATCCAAGTCATCAGAGAACAAATCTTTAGGCAAATCGGTGTTCAGGGTACATGCGTAAGTTCAACGTGATCACAGAACACTAGTAAACATGATAAGCGAAGTCTTCGGAGTCCAGGAATCAAACAAAGTTGCGAAAAATAATCAAAACACAAACAAAGTACATACATTCACGAGTCTAACTCGTATCGATCGGAATGTCATTTTGGTTTTGACATAATTGACATCTTTGAAATAAGTTTTTGGTAAATCGACAATTCATCAAAAATCCAGTAATTAAAGTTAAAAAGAGCTTTATAATTTGAAATAGGTGAGGAATAGAATTTACACACTTTAAAATATATTTATTAGATGATATGGCTTGCAAAAACATAAAAACATATCAAATATTTCTTAAACAAGTAATAAAACAACTGCGTATAACGAAAAATATTATTTTCTTTCATTTGGTGTTCAATTTGAGAACAGTGACATCTACTGCAATACGTACCTACTAATAGAACGCAAAAAATCTCTAAGAAAAAATAATTGTACTAACTGTTATGACACTGATAAACACGTAAAAAAATCGAAAGAAGTTTTTAAAATAATATCCGTGTTCCGAATTCAAAATAATGATAAAGTTGAAATAAAGAAAAGTTTTTATGTAACAGTATTTATAGCCAGACTAGTTATACCACGGTCATGAATAAGGTCCTGTAGATTGTAGTAACAAACTCCCTACCTATTGGCAATAACGGCCAATATAATATATTTGTTTCGTTGCTACAGAAACCTGAAAACCTGAAATGTCAAACATCCATCGTGAAAAATAATAAAATTAAGTTGCAAGTTTCTTATTCCTTTGAAGTTTTAAATAAGTAATTCCATTAGGACTATACATTCATCACTAAATACCAAGATGAGTTCCGTGTTAATACCTACATCAGAAGTTTTTACCGATAAAAAATCAGAGATTGGTCCTCTTGACACTTTATTAGAAGTTAATGAGAATGCTGTTAGCGAGATATTCGAGAGATTACACGAAGAAGGGGAACATGAAGAGATATCTCCTAGAATATTTACTTTAAAAGATATTAAAGAGCCCTTGACGATAGAATCTTTGAACAATGCTATCTATGAGCTTGGTGTGGTAAATTTATGCTGGCCAGAGATTGTCGAGCCCGTGTTCGAAACACGTACATGTTTTCCACAAAGTTATTATACAAATAACCCAAAAGAACGTTTACTACTTGCTTATGCTGAGAATTTCAGGCGCCAATTCCTATTTCATTATACAATGAGAAAACCTCTTTTGCTACAAGCTCCAAATGAGTGTAATTTGCAGGTGTGTGTAATTTAGACAATTCAACAATAGATGGCGCTATTAATATTTTTACTTTAATATCACTCCATATTTTTTAGACTAGAAAAACTTTATAATCACTGATATTGATTTGAAATAAAAATATATTCTTATTTTAGAAAATGGTGTGTACCACGATACGGCCGACGAAGTTATGCTTCGCAGACACAAATACTTGGCAAGGTATTGCATCTTTAGTATCAGATTATTTCGATTACGAGCCTCTGACGAAACCTATTTTACACGTGAGTGATTGAAAATTTAAATTAAATAATTACAACGGTATCTAAAAGGATTATTTTTCTATTTCAATAGATGGATATTTTTATATATAAATATGATTAAAGAGCAGCTACTCCCCGCTAGATGGCAGTGTTTATGAATGTTTAGTGCCAACAACAGTATTAATCATTTATCTTTAATTACTTTTTTATATTATAGTCCACGACAACTTTCAGTTCTTCTTCAGATTAGCCGCAGATTGCGCAATACCTGATTTTGTATAAAGAGCTTTTATTTCGCTTTCATTTTTGATTAACGAAGAGCAGCCATAAAATTTGGCGCGGATTGCTAGTGCATACAGATTAAGTAACGGTTGGTAAAATGTGCGGGTTAGTTTGACCTTGTAAATGAAGACTTCGTGTACTTTATTTGAACTGGGTTGGAATTATCTTTTCTAATATTTATTATCATTTAAATTATTATCATTATCACAATAATATATAAAAAAATTTGTACTTGCGAAGTGAAGCGGATTTAAAAAGTGGAACGGAAATAAAACTCAACAACTAAAGGTTCAATCATGTTTAATTTATCAACATTTTGAGATCACAAATCGTGACAGGAGACTTTTATAATATTTCTTTCAATTTTGTACAAAATATTTTCTCTCAAATATTTTCCAGTGGAGATAATTATCTAATTAATACGAAATGCAAATTAATTACGTCTATGATGAATAGGAAGGAAATACAACTTTGAACTCTGCTATGTATAATTTTTAATAATAACGAAATAAGAGGTTGCGAGCGCAGCAGTCGGTGAGCGCACAACACCTATACACCATTGGACAATCTCTTACACGTAATAACAGTATTACGATAATACACTCTATTAATTAGGAATGTACTTATAATATTAATAATCTCTCAATAATTTATAATTTTGATCACAGTGTCCTTAACTGTAAACTTTAACGTATGATACAATTCCGAGTCGAGACATATTATAGTAATAGATAATATAATGTCTATCGTTTATATAAAATACTGAGCAATATAAAACAATTACACAACGAGTGCCTAGCGCTAACGCAATAGAGTCATCTATATCTTAACAATTATTACCTTGTACGTACGATTGGCACAACAATGCGTTCGCATCCTTTCAATATTTGGTATCGTCGCGACACACGCCTCGCGCTTCGCTTGCCCTTTCCCTCGCGTCTCGTCCATACCACCCCAAACCACGCCACGCATCACCTCTGAGCTACGCCACGCCACTGTCACTGCACACATAACGACATACACACTAACTCACGCAAATACATACTCAGTGAACCGTTGAAAGGACGCCGTGCGTGACTTAGTATTAGTTTTGACTTGAGGTAGAACGTAGGGATCCGACTATAAACTATATTAAAGGGTACAACTAGGAATGTAATTGTCGAATGGCAACATGCAGCAGTACTACTTAACCTAATCACATAACAGGTGTGTGTGCATTGGAAATCATACATTGCAAATTTAACATTATAATACAAGTTGTAACATATTACAATCTACCACCAAAATCGCACCGGACGCGGAGGTCGTCACCCGACGTCGAAGTACGGCGCCGCACGCTCAGTGAACCTCGCGAGGAGCTTCAGGGTTCACGTTAAAGTCCACAGTCTTACAAACTAAAATAATAATGCATAGCTTTTCTTTTAGAACAAAGAAACTGCGCAAATTTGGCTACACATATCACAAGTGAACGCTTACTGGCGAAAATGTATATATGTACATAATTGAAATATTCCCTGTAGCGAGCACGGCAGTCTCGGGGGCGCCTACTTGCGCCGGGCTGCGTGGTCGACGGGCTCGACTGCGACCGGGGCGCGCCGCGAACGTAGGTTGTGCAGCAGGGCTCGCAGCTGGTGCACGTGCATTCGCGTCACGCTGGGGTCACCGCTCGCCTCCAACCACGCGAGGAACTTGTCTCCGTGTTCCAACGCCTCTGCGGCGTTCGATTCCCACTCGCCGTTCGTTACATTTTCACACTTTGTTTCTTTGACAGTCGCGGGACTGGTATTGTTGAAAAGCAGGTTGTCCAGGACGGTCCGCGCTTTAGTTTGACTTCTACCTGACTCGTGTGAACGTTCCGTCGGTGGTTCCTTGTTTTCCGCTCCTATTTCGGGGCTGGTAGCAGGCTCGGCTACTCGGGGTTCTTCGGTGGTAGTTTGCCTCGGCTCTTCGATGTGTGACTTAGATCCTAGATGGTGTGTTGTCACACTATGATCGTCCTCTTTTCCTTTTGTTAAATGTGAGTAAAGAATATTCTCTGCCGTTTTGTCCTTTGGCACTTGGGAAGCAGATTTGTGTTTGTCTTCAGGTAGAGGCATAGCTCCACCGAACTGTTTGTAATATTGCCATAGCCATGAGTTTCTATTGTAGTCAAGGTGGGAGTTGATCGGTGCCGTCGCGGATATAGGTTTTGGTTGCATAGTCGGGTCTGCTTTACCGATTTGAAGCGAATGAGCCGTAGTGGTTTGAGCAGTTAAGTCAAGCATTGCCTGTTGCGTCTTTAGCCAGTACCATAAAGTTTCATCCACGGGTTGGCTGGCTGTCGATGAAGATGTGGTATGATGGCTGGATTTTGAACTGCTATGTCTATAAGGGTCTGAGTGATGTGGTTTGCTTCGATGTTTGGATTCATTCAGGTTAAGTACTCCGTTATGAGCTGGTTTCGGAGAGCGTACAGAACGTAGGGCACGGCTAGCTGGCTGAGCTGACAACGCTGACAGTCCAGGGTTCAGTTGCGCGAGGAAAGTTAAATTGTTTGCGATTTCATTGAAACTGAGACCAAGGTGTGAATGCGTGAGACCAGGAATGTGGCCAAGGCCGGACAATGGACTAATGGCGCTCATTGAAACACTGGCACCCGGATCCGGTCTTCGTTCTCTGGTCATCTGTGGGAGTGTGGGAGATGGTTCTGAGCGTCTTGTAGTAAGTTCAACAGGTACATCGACTGGCGGTGTCGGTTGGGGGATGCTAGCAGGTACGACAGGGGCGCGGTGAGATCGAGTCCTGAGGGGGCGGGTGAGGATGGTTCGACTGGCGATTCGGTTCGGGCGCGCTTGTCAGGTGGTTCGCCATCGTTGCTCTTATCCGTGTCAGGCGAAGAGAGCCTTGACGTCATGTAGCGCAGCTTATCCTCATTTTTGCACCATCCGCGTAAGGTAGATTCTGGCACGCCGATGTCGCGCGCAACCGATGCCTTGGATTCCCCGTCGTTGACGCGTTGGATGGCCTCGATCTTATCGCCAGGCGTCAGCGCGCGCATTGGCCGTTTGCCCTTTGTCGCCATTTTGGCTCAGCGTTTGCTGCAACAAAAGAGAACGCATTTAGTATATACGTATAACTCTTTCTTGAAAAATACACAGAAACTAAAGGTGTGGTTTTAATTTCAATGCTGGTTTGAAAGCTTGTATGTTTTTTTTTAAATTTTAATTCAATTCATAATTAATTTAATGAGGATAAATAAATTTAAAATAGTTTAAACGTCTGTATTTAACTGAAGCTTAGTTATCTTATTTATTTAATTGTCTCATTCAATAAGTACTTATTTTATTAAATTGTTGTATATAATACATGTAAAACAATAACTTGTTAAGTTAGATCACAGTAACTTTGTAACTTCAAAAAAATTGGTATACCTTTTTATTTATAAAAATTATATAAAGAATATAAACGATTATGTATAAACAGATTTGTTCTTACAATTCTGCTCAGGCATAAAACAATATAATGCGGCTGATACGGTTAACGAGCGTCATAAATCACGTAAAAACGAGACAGTGCGACTCGAACTTGAACTTGGTGTTAACAGGTTGTACAAAACAATTAATATTACATTTACTTCAGTGTTCTTGTTTTGTATTATTGCATATTTAATAATGCTGTTGCGGACACGGTATAGAATATCAAGGATTCAGCAACATAAATCGTTAATATCGATAATTGATTTTATTAAAGCATGTTTATTTATGATAAGTATACTTAATAATCTGCTCCACCTACATCGCCAGATTAAGTTAAACTATTCCTTAAGTTAGGTTGCCTGGAATAGATTGCTTTAAACGATAAGGCCGCCTATTGTTTCTACCATGACAATATTGTAATTGTGTATTTTTGATTTTGGTTAGTTATAAAGTATTATCTATCTATCTATCTAAATTGTGAGATGTTAATATTTCAGAAGTAAGCTGTGATATTTCTGATTGCTTAACAATATTTTGGTTTTGTTTATTCTGCATGTAATCAAATAATTATTCAAACAATCAAGTGTCAAATAAATTGTTGTTCTCGTGTCTATATCTATAAATGTACTAGGTGGCTTTTGTCGCGTGTGTTGTCAGCATCGGATTCGCGGAATTTTTTAAATTTTCCAGAATAAAAGAATTGTATGTTCATGAGAATTGATTCATATATACCGGCCGTGAAAAACACGAATAAAACATGAGGATTTGTAAAGTTTTATTGATTCCCATTCCTCTTATTGTTATGTATTATATATCATACTTCCAACAAAGGTCACCTTCGAGCCGATATTGGACGGTTCATTTCTGCCTTTCAATTTGGATGAATCAATCAAAGTGATCCATATAAACATATACTTGAATCATTCAATATCATTGAATACCGTCGGATCCTTTCATTATTTTCCTTTTCAACCAAATCGACTCAATATGTTCCATTTGTCTGATAATCAGCATTTTGAAAGAAATGTCAGAAATATCTATAGTGAATTCCTAATGGCCAGTTCCTATATGATACTATGATACTAACCGTACATTAGCGTTACTATCGGTAAAAAAGTGACCTAAGCTCCATACAAGTGAAGTCAAATTTCTACCGACGGTAAGGCACGTCAATGGGTAAAAAGGTAAGGAACCGGCCATAAAAGGACGAAGGTTTGACTTCAAAACTCATTTCTATAGGTTATTGTTGTGTTTTTAAAGCATAATTATTGAATGTTTCAAAAATGATCGCCAAGAATCAACACAATAATACACAGCTATCATTTTACCTTATTTAATATGAAATAACGATTGTATCGAATGTTTTACAAACAAGTAATAATCAGTAGTGACACACGTTTGGCTATAAAGTTACCGAAAACATAAACAAAAAGAAGGCATAAAATGATGACCTACGACAACAGTAGGCGGCAAAAGTTGTCGGGTCGTTGACACGGTGACCTTGCAAGCGGTTGCGCCGCGTTCACTCGGTCACCGAGAGATGGCGGCACCGGTCTCATGTATTGTAGTTTTGTAATTGATTATGTTTATTATGAGATTAAATGATAATAGTGTTATTGACCGATATTAACTTCAGCGGAGATAATGATAGTGCTTTTTAAAATTAGCATTTTTCACATTTTTATTAATTTACTAATTATTACTTTGAAGGAAACTACTTTGCAATTAATTGCATTTTCTATTAGATATGTGATTTTGACTTCTTGTTTTGTGTATGTACTAGAAATTACCCGTGACTGCATCGACGTTACACGAAATAAGCAAATTTATACGTGTCCTAACATCTCATCAATCAATCCGGCAGGATACCCGAGATACAAAGTATCACAGATTTTATGATAGAGAATTTGTAGTCGATTAGTGAAAATATTACATCTGAATCCGCAACCGGGCCACTTTAAACCGCTCCCAAGAAAATTCCCGTGGGATTCCCGAGATATAAAGTACCGCAGACTGTAAGTCCGGAAATTTGCTGTCCCTCAGCGAAAACCGCATCGAAGTCGGCCCAGTAGTTTTTACGTGAATCCCGAACAAATAGAAAATCAAAAATCTGAAGAACAAAAGAGTACGTACACTTTTTATTTTATAATAATAGGTAGTAAAATACTTATATTACTGCTTTGTGAAATTGAAATAAAGAATATCTTATACGTTATAATTACCACGTGCTGTTGGTAAAGAACAACAGCGTGAGGAAAGTTGCATCCATGTTATGTCGGTGTATGAAATCCGTTAATACGTTTTGTACAAGGAAAGGATAATTATGAATGCACTTACTGTCCGATCCCGTGTAATGAGAAGGGCCGTTCCCAAGTTTGCCACGTTTTTGGTTTTATACTTTATTGTTTTCTACATTATTTGTTTTCAATACTTTATATATTATTAATATTTTACAGATAAAAACATGATGAATTTATTTTAAAAATTGTGACCCATTGCATTATTTACAAAGTTTTAAAAATTTGTTGATGTTTTAAATAAGTGTTTTAAGTAGGCAGTATTTTCATTTCTTTATAGGTATGTACCTTTTTGCATAGATAACATTATAGCCTTTACGCTTTATATAAAAGAATGTGATGATAATGTCATACAAATACGTAAGTTTATTATTACGTGGTGGTGGGCAGAAATACAACATAAATGAATGAATTTCTGGGTGCCCAAGAAAACGACGGCTGGACTTTTAAAAGCAGGACGTGCGAATTGAGGATGTTAAAGAAATGCAGAAAGTGAGTGGAGTAAACTGGCTGTAATTTATTAGGTACCAGGCAGAAAAAAATTAAGGTAGTTTGAAACAACTACTATGTATTTGACATAATTTTTTCGAAATTCTCTTTTAAAATTAATTTATGTTATTGTACAAATTATAATATTGCGTTATTTTCGTTCAATTCTGTACAATAATTTGATATTTGTAAACATAAAGAAAAAAACTGTTTCAAATACAATATTTTCGAAGTCAAAATATCTACATAAAAGTATTTCGTTTATAAATATAATTATTACACTCAAAATTTCATGAAGATCAAAACAACGTAACTTTATTCGGTAAATAATTCGATATATCGAATTTGGAAGGCCTTTTTAAATTGGACGATAATTTTCCAAAGGTACTTTGTTTCTATCTGCTTTTTTTTCAATTGGTCCATATAAGGTTGTAATTTATAAAAAATTTGAATATCATCACTAGGTAACCAATATGTTAGAGGGTGCATTGAGAGTGAATGTAAAGCAAATATTTGAAACTTACTTGCGTCGCCGGCACGTGTGCTGTGTTTACTATTTTTGCCAGGTCAGCCGTCGTTGCAAAACTACAAACGTCCTTCGAGTTTGTTAATAACAAGTATGTCACTGGATCCAATGTCACTGTTCAGCAGTTCGCACTGTAGTACCGTCACTAGTGGACAGCGCCGATCCGCGGCGAGCGTCGCGCGAATTTCGCGGGGAGACGTGCGTCGTGGCCCGCGGGAGGCGACAGTGTGCGGCCAGCGGTGATAAGGCCGCCCGGCCCGCGGCCCGCGTCCGCCGTCCGCGGCCGGCCGCTCCTCTCCTTTGTGTCCGTCCGGCGCCCCCCGCGCCCCACCCCGGATCTCGCGCGCGCACCTCGCGTTCTCGCCGCCTCCTCGTTTGTTCCACCGATATTCGTGAGCCGCGCTCTAAACGGCCCACCTATCCCCTCGAGACATTTACTCCAAATTAATTATTAAATTCTACGCATAGAAGCCGCGACCGAAGGCTTAGGCCTGCTCGGCCTGAAGCGCGATGGGACCCTAACAACTTTTTCCGCGCGATCGAAAGTTCGCAAAGTGGGGCGAAAGTTTTCTCTCGGAAACGTGGTATGCCGCAACTTTTCTAAGTGCTCAACTTTGTCCCGTAATAATATCGTCTCGGGCTCGTCTGCGAGCTAACAATACTTGGTTTATTATTATTCATGTATTTAACTTGCTAAGTAATAAAATTCTATGAAAACAATGGCAACATAAAAATGTTTAACAGCTGTTTCATTGACACGCTACGAGAGTTCGTAGCGCTTGCTACGAGACGTTAACAGACGTAGCATTTAATTCGAGTTATGAGTTGGAGTTATGATAATGACCGCTTATTAATTTAAATGAAGATATCATTGACAACTTTTAGGGCTGGCGAGCTATATATATTTAACCGTGTACGTATACTTTAACCCAAATTATGGCCGATTTCTATATCGTACTATTCTTTCACTTGCGTTTCCATACGTAGACATTTAATGTTTATTTTTATGGAGCTTATGTCAAATTTTAAACCTTCGCAAGGCAAATAAAAAGTTAATAAAATATGGGAACTGGCCATTAGTGTAATTGTTAATGATTATGTATCAAATGCCATTTTCCGTTCCTGCACGGAGAAAGAATAGAATTTCCTGTGGCCGGACGGTCTGTCGTAAGAAACGGCAAAAGAACCTACAACCTGGTAGTAACAATCTTGAGTTGTGTTCCAAAATTTGTGGCCAGAATCCAATCTCCCTTTAGAGAGCGGCAGCACGCTGGTAGCATCATTGGTGTTACAGATGTCCATACGTGAGGGTAACCGCCTTATATCAGATTGGCCGTCTGCCTGTCTGTAACGCAATAAAACAATATTTATATTATTCTTTTCTGTGTCTCTATTCAGGATTACTTATAATTCAAAAAAAGTATTTTTTTCCTGTTAAAACAACATACAGATCGAGTCTTTTCATAGCCTTTGATATGAACTGAATTTCTTGTATATTTGTTAGATCCTAGGTTATTTCCCTATGAAGTAACAAGCGTTGAGCCGTTGATCGTTCTGAATGAATATTTGATGTTAGTCTAAAGTGAAAGCGGCGTGTACGTGCTGGTTATAGGCGCTAACTAATGGTCGTCCAAAACAAGAGTGTAGTTATGTCACCCTGCTGCCGCTCGGACAGTTCAATGTACTGCAACCGGTACATTGGCGAATGATAAAAAATAGAGATTTTCTAGATTAAATGAATTGACACTCTGGCTGCTACCCATCTTCCAGACACGGCTGCATTAGTGGTTGCAATTGTTGCGCGGCTCGATGTGCAGGTTTCATCATGTTGGTTTCCTTCACCGTTAGCACATGATAATTGTAACAATATATACATTAGGTCAAAAATTGCCTAAGGGGCGATTTTTCATTTTTGTCAGATACAAGCTATCAGTCAAATAAATTATAACCAGAGTAAAATCAAACGAAACTCCATTCAACTATTTTATTTATGCATTTAAAATGTTTAATTTCCGTGTTATACTTTATTCTATGGATAACATTTACTCGGTGATTGAAAACACGGTGCTAAGTGGTGTATGCGTTCCAGCCAGGAATTGAACTCACGCCTTTTGAGTTTGGGATTCGCGCGCTAGCCTAAGCTAAATAATTATAACAATATAATAAATGTATGTATGGAAAAAAGACAATTTTTTGGAAAACAATCTTTTCCTTCGGTTTGCAATTTGACTTTTCGACACAGAAATTGATCCTTACAAGCTACGCTATCATTCAGTATAATAATTAATGATCAGTTTATTTTTCAAAATCAGCCGATTGACAAGAGTACATTGATAAAAAAAATGTAATGATATCACTTTAGTTTTCGTCAAAATTGGAGACACGAGGCTCCATTGAGTGTATTTCACTATTATAATAAATACAATAAAAAACTAAAAATAAACTAAGTTAAAAATAGTACAAGCTTTTATAGGCTGTGTAACAAATCGCTGCCAGATGGGCGCGTGTCCAGAAGGCTGGTCGTAATATGAGCCAGCCTTCTAATCACGGGTGGCATCAGAGTTTCTTGCAAATCTTTTAGAAGAAATTCTTTGCCGATGGACACCACGCACCTAATGTTTCGCTATTTGAAGGTCCACCTAAAAAATTCGCCTGTGTGCAGGGGCGGAATTAGACATTTGCCGCTTGTAGGCTATTCAAAGTTTGCCGCCAATAACGACCTGTACATATCGATACCCTGGTTCATAACCCTATTAATTATGTTTTTTGTTAATGTAATTTAACTTTATAATTAGTTGTGCATCTTACACACTTACACAATCTTTTCTTCTCGTAATTAGTGGATTGTGAAGCGCAGGATCGACGGATTGGTTTCTGCCGTAGCCACAAAAGCGACTAGATACTCAAATTGTAGGAAATTGTATCTGATTGTTGAAACATTACATGTTGAATTGCTTGAGAACTAACTTATTAAGTCTTAGAATTTAAGTTAGACATAATTTCTGTAAGACAATTAAAATATTGCCCTCAAATTTGCCACCCTTCCAAAATCTGCCGCCCCTTTTTTTTTTTCTAGGCTCAGCCTACTCAGCCTATAAATCCGCTACTGCCTGTGTGCATATATAAGCTTAGACTGGATTTCCATGGTATCCGTGAACCGTGGACGTTTGGTACACAGCGCACAATGTAATTGTAGATATGCGTCCTTGCCTCGCTTAGGTAGTGGCGCTGGGACTGTTTTCGCTCCGGCTTTGGCCGCACAAAGGGCCTCGCCGAGCGTGCCGCGATTTACGACGCGTCGCCCGCACTGTGTTTCGGGCATTGGCGATTACATTCAACCAAAATGCACACGTGGATGCGGTATAGCTCAATCATTCCCAAATATTAAATTAATGTTTCCTGATTAACGAGTGAATCAGTAAACGCTCATAGAGATATTCCGCACAGCTGCTGCATCAAAAAATTATAACGTGGCTTAAGTTTGCGGGCTAGTATTTATTTACTCATCTTTTTTTATGGATACAAATAATTATTGTACTTCTTCAAGCGTTTATATTGCTTTTGAAAGCTCGATGAGGGATCATTAATGTTTTAATGCGTTACCGACTCGATGTGGATGATCATCTTATTGGATGATTGCAATAAGGCAGTTTACATTTTATTATTAGTGAAATTTGCATATTTGGCGGAATTCTTAGGTTTTGTTAACGACGGCTTCAATAGAGACTATGGTTTTGCGGTGATTTTACAACTAAAAATACTCTTTGTTACTAAGTTACAAAAAATATATCTCCAACCGAGACCATTAAAGGTACCTACATTCCGCAATCTCAAGTATTGATCTTCCAAGTATTTGTTACTATAAAAACGGGAGGCTCAGCAGTGTCACGTTTATAGGTTGTTATCATCGCAATATGTTTTGTGGTCGTAGTCATTAGCGCATCCGCTTCAAATATCGTTAAGTTTGAATCGTACATCCGTACGTACGTTCTCTAGTGATTTTGTTATCGGCGGCGCGGCGCGCGGCACCCCCCGGCGACATCCGACGCCGCGCGCCATTACCGAGCCCCCCCTGCGACCCCCCTCGGTGCCATATACCCCCCAATAACCCCCCACCCGCTCACACTCATTAGCCCGATGGCGCGAGACCGGCTGCACCCGCGTTGACGCCGCGACTTGAATTTTTAGACGCTATAAGAAGGTATGTTTGTAGGTATGCTCATGTTGATGGAGCTTATTGAAGTGCGCCATCGGTGTTCTGCAGCTGGTGTCTAGTGATACTGGTCGTATGCAAGAGTCGGTATTACAACTGAGCAATTAACCAATGTATACTGAGCCTCCACACATGTAGGCGCGTTCACCTGCAAATGTGCCGTACCTACGAATCCAAATAACAAACAACTAGTTATGCGAGTCTATAATAGTATTGTTAATTGACCAAGCTAAATATCTTTGTTTGATTCGGTAAGCATATTTATTTATCCTTGCCGTAGTGTTTGTTTCCTTTGTTTTTTTATTACATGAGTTCAGCAGAGAGGCAGACGGCCCACCGGATGGAAAGCGATTACCATCGCCTATGGACATTTGCAACACCGAAGGTGCTACAAATGCGCTGCTGCTCTCTAAAGAGAGACTAGAACCGGGCCGCTTATGACGGAACACAAGGTTGTTATGGCGGCATACTTACACCAGCGGTGGTAGCCATCCAGTCGGCCAAATACCCTACCATCTGGCTGTGGGATGTTTTGTTGCCTCTTACGGCAGGCCGCCCGGCCGGAGGAAATTGTGTTATTTTCCATTCCTGCACTGATGAAAACGTAACGTTGTAATGGAATATATAGCGAGTTCATATAATATCCTTATTACAATCCATTTATTTATTAGTTAAAATTTTACATTGACTCCATATCTATATTTCGACTAGTGGCCGCTTCTTACACCTTTGTACTCATTCACCTTCCTTACTATCGGTTGAATATGACATTACTTGTAAGGAGCTTTAATCGATAGCAAGTCCAATGAACGCTCGGTAAGTTATCGCAACCGGCCAGATGTCAATTTTCGAAGTGATAACTTCTTATGGGAGGGTAAACCACTTCGTTACGTAACGCGTTACGGCACCAGTCTGTCTGGCTTCCTTTTCTTTCGCGTTGGATTAGTTTAAGTTATCACTTCTGTTGGGTGTCCCTAGATGCACGCCGTCTTTTTTTACCCATGGGAATGTAAGAGAGTGTATAGTCAGATGTAAGTCGTAGTCAGCCAATCGTAGTCCACTGCTGTACGTCACTTATTCCGGTCCTCCACTTTCCTCATCCAACGCCTACCGGCGACCATGCGCAAGTCGTCAGTCCATCGGGCTGGAGGGCATCCGACATTTCGTTTACTGAGACGCGAAGATGTACATAGAATCTGGCAATAACTGAGCACGGTTTATGGATGAGTAACATTATCTGCACCTTATTATTGTCATACAATGCACGTAAGCCGTGTGATTTAGTGTGACAATCGAAGCACGGATTTACTAATGCAGACTTGCACTTTGTCTTTGTCGTTTCCTTAAGGTCATACATAGCTCATTCGTTCCACTCAGCACCCAATAAGCACCGCCGTCCAAAGGTGGACACTGTATTGACAATCGGTAGATACGGCTAGATCCCCGAATTGGTCTATACTGGAATCCAAAGCGTAGCGGGTGGTTAGTGGTTCACTTGCTCTCTGCGCGTGTACAACTCGCGATCGAGGAAATTCGGCCCTACTTCGGTGCTGGCTGACTTTCAGGAGCTTTGGTCTTTATACTTACTTTTCAGTGTTTGATATAATGAAATCTTTCTGTGAGACAAATCAAATCATTAATTAAGTAATAAATCTATCCGTGCAGGAACGGAGAAATAATACAATTTCCTGCGGCCGGGCGGCATGTCGTAAGAGGCGACAAAACAACCCACAGCCAGGTGGTAGGGCATTTGTCCTACTGGATGGCTACCACCCCTGGTCTAAATCATGTCACCATAATAACCTTGAGTTGTGTTTCGACATTAGTGACCAGGTTCCAGTCTCCCTTAAGAGAGCAGCAGCGCATTCGTAGCACCTTTGGTGTTGCAAATGTCCATAGGCGATGGTAACCGCTTTCCATCAAGTGGGCCGTCTGCCTATCTGCTGAACTCCTGCAATAAAAATAAAAATAATAATCGGTAAATAAACACACGCATTGTACATACTCAAGCTAAGCAAGTTACACTTGTACTATTGGTAGTATACGACGGCTTCTGTGGTTGAACAGGCTAAGCCTTTGCCGGCCTACCTCACCGGTAACACAGACGCTCCGGGATCGATTCCTGGCGTAGTAAATTTCGGAAACGAATTTTCCCCGTTATTCACTATCGTCTGGGTGTCTGGGAACGGTTGCTTAATTTGGGTATATACAATGTGTGTGTTTGTCTGCCAATTATTATTATATATTATTTATACAACGAACCATCTTTGTTTTAATAAAACTATAAACTATTAAATAATGGAAATTTCGTTTTCGAATTTTTCGTTTCTACAATGTAGAATCCTAAAGGCCGTGACGTTTTGATAATAAGCATCCCAGTACATCTGCCATATTATTATCAAACTATATCTATCTGAGACATTAGATATTCTACAGGCTTGGTAGTGAAAGGAGGATGTTTATCTTGCAGGTAGTATTACATCACTTAAAACACGTACGTACTTAACTACCGTATGGCTGTAGGAATGTCACGACGTATCAGTCCTTGACAAAGATGAAATTAGTTTTAGTATTCGAGCCTGTTGTTGAATTATGAACTTTATTGCTACAGATTCGTAAAGGCTATTAATTCAGGCGCGGTACCATTTTATATAAAGGGGAGTATTCTAAAGAATCGTTTAGAATGGTTTTATAGCGACTAGGTATTCATTCTTTAGGCTCAAGTACCTACAAGTTCTCTAGAAAGTTTCTTTTACGCACTCCAGGTATATGAAATAAGGTCCTACCTCAATAGTTGGGAGCTTTTTTCATGTCTTATCTATCTATAATATTATAAAATTCTAAACATGCCGTTTGTAAGTTGAAGCTATAAAACAACAACTGCAATAGACTATATTTTATACACGACGGAGAACACCGTGCATTATTTTAGATTTCTTGTCTGTTTTTTCGGTCGACAGCAAATTCTTAGACATAAATCTGCGCTACTTTTTATCCTGGTAATGCCGCGGGATATTTTTTGGGACTAAATTAAAATAGTCAGAAAAAAAAACGAATTCCAGTGTTATTTTTGTACTGATCGATAACAAATTTAATGTAATAAAATGTGTGATATTTTTATCCCGGGAATTTCGCGGGAATTTAGTTGTTCGGGTGCGTAAAAATTAGTTTATTCCGACACAGTTTTCACTAAAACGATAGCTGCAGCACTTTGTGTTCCGGGAATCCCGCGGGAATTTCAAGTCAAGTGGACGAACCTGCGGGCCATATCCTAGTTATAAAGGAATAGTTTATTGGTCCGTTCCCACTTCTTACCGAGTGTACACTTGCCTTACTATCGATTAAAAATTGACATAACCTCCAACAGGTAATGTCAAAATTGTACCGCAAGTGAATGAATAATCAGATATAGGACCCGGCCATAAATGAATATGTATTCTATGTAAGTACATAAGTGCGTGGCCTTGAAGCATATTACACTCGAACGTGTTTGCGGTCTTGCGGTGTAATGATAACAAGCGGCACGGCAGAACAGGCAATGACCAGGAAAATCGTTCGAGTCGCAGCACTCTCATATCAAGTGTCATGGACACGTTGCAAATTATACTGATCTAATATCTGCGTGGTTTAAATCCGTGTTATGTTTTCAAGTAACTCCATCCTAGACTGCGTCATCACTCAACATCAAGTGAGACAGTGGTCAATCGCGAACCTATACCAATTTTTTTATGAACCTATTCCATAAAAAAATATATGTTTTTTAAGCACGTTAGGCACTTTTGATACGGGGAAAAACACTGAACTCACGTGAGCATCACGCTAACACACAAAGTTTTACATTAATGGATAGCAAATTTTCTAAAATAAAATCTTAGATTCTTTTTGCCCCGGGAGCGGTTTAAAGTTGTTAGACCGCATAAAATATACCACACCAAACCATAACCACCTTGAGTTGTGTTCCGGCATTAGTAGCCAGGTTCCAGTCCCATCTACGAGTACGGCAGCACATTGGTAGCGGCTTTGGTGATACAAATGTCCAAAAGCAACGATAACCGCAAGATCTCTGCCTCGACTTATCCTTCAGTCGACGCATTACGCTTTTCGCTTGACTGAAAACCTTCTGCACAAAGTCGATGAACATTCCGGGAAAGAGGAATAAGTCGAGGCATCAACTTATTTCCAGCCGCTGTGTCACACTAACTTTTAGCTGGAATGATTTTGTCCAAAGATGGTGGAGAATTTCAGAACGAAAAATTAGATGTTGTACTTATCATATCGTTTACTTATCTTTCAGCCGACGCGTCACCTTATTTCTCAGCGGCCGTGTCACACCAGTGTTTGATTGGAATCATTTCGTCCAAAGATTGCATAATGTCGAAAAGAAAAATAAATTGAGCAGTTCTCATATCGTTTACTTATCTTTCAGCCGACTTGTCACCTTATTTCTACGCAGCTGTGACACATCAATATTTGGTAGGAGTAATTTTGTCCAAAGCCTGCAGAACGTCGGAAAGAAATGTGAGTTGCAGCAGTTATCGTTGCGTTTACTATATTTCAGTCGACGCGTCACCTCGTCGCTTACACACTTCAATTGTACCGCATTAATATGTAAAGAAAGAAAGCAAATATTTATTTCTAAGCGTGACATACAAAACAACAGATTAAGAAACACATATTTATAATTTTTATGTCGCAAGTTCAAAATGAAGTTGGCATTCAGTATTTTGTTGTGCCGTAACCTGGTCCAATGTAATATTTAGTAGTAGTTTATGTATTCATTAAGGTTACATTCGTTCTGTTGATGAATGTATTAAAGAAAACACAAAGTGTTTGAGGTGAGAATCAGGGGTGGCACGATACATTTGACAAAAAAACCATATTTTAATACAATAAATCGTACGTTAAAAAAAATTACCTAAATATATTTTATTCGAAATATGCACAACTTCAAAACTGTTTTTTTCCTTTAAGAGTCTGGCAATAATTTCAGAATACATCATGCCGATAATACATAATTGCTTGGGGATTTTTGCATGTGCTCATATGAGGTAAAAACCGAAATACTACACATGGAAACGTTCGCTCAAAACTATTGTTACGAGTTGCAGGACTCGAATTAAAATGCCGTAATCGTATTCATTAATGCCGTCGTAATTCAATAACACACGCAAAGTCCGTCCCTAAATAGATTACCGAATGTACACAAGTCTGGCTTCGCTCGTGGTTATCGCTCGACTGCCTCGTTCCTCAATCGAGGTATTGCTTTATACTGCACAGATACAAATGTCTCCTCGGCCGCGTGGACCGAATTTCCTAGAATCAGTTTGTACTTTAAATCCGACACACCTGGCTAATGTGAACTAACTGTAGAAAAACATGTAAATGTGTTTCTACAGTTATGCAGGTGTGAATTTGTCTTTGTCGGCGTCTAGGTTGTAACACTATTGTGAATTTTGCCGTGGAGGAAGAATACAAAGACAGCTAATCGTCCATCTTAAAGCGAGCTATGTTTCTATATGTTACGTGACTAGATAGTGCTTCAGGTCATATCATACTTCATACTTCTCCCACAGAACTTAAATACATGATTATTATAACTAAGTAGATGGCAGATGTTACACTACAATAAATGCTAACGTTTACATAATAAAAAATAGATGTTAATATTCTTCTCTTTTAGAATATCATCTCTTTTCTTTCACCTTCTCCCAATTATGTGGGGTCGGCACAATATGTATTTTCTTCATACTTCTCTATTCTGATATACGTCCTCTGTCACACCACAAATCATCACGTGAGATGATGGTTTTTAAATATCACCATGTGATTTAGGAGGTGGGCACTGAAAATCAGTGCTATGTGCTACTATGTTTCAGCACAAATAATTAGTTTAGTGATAGTCGTATAAATCTAAATAGTGAAACCGGTACAAATATAACCGCGAAAGCCCGAGCTTTCCGGATGCCATATGTTGATGAACACAGCGACCAGTCGAGACATCTTTATACATACATCCGTATCTAAATGCTATAGATGTCTCGTGTTTCTTGGAACATATACCTACTCGATGTTATATATCGAACGCGGACGTGAGATCGCTACTTGCTATTTGTAGTTCGCGTTTCATCTACTTAAGTTGTCGAGATGCGGTATCTATCAATCTTATTGTAAGGGATTAAGGTTGGTTTTTGTGCGTATGGCATGTTGTATGAGTTGGTTCCACGTCGTAATTGTTATCGCGATCCGCGGTGCCGGGTGGCGCGGTGCAGCGCGGCCGCCTCGCGTCGCCGACGAGGTCACACGTCTGACGCATAGATAATGCTCGATGGATGCTGATGTACTAAAACCCTTCGAACTAATTAAGTAGAGGTATATGTATGCTTGTAATTAAATTCTAAAAAGAGTTTGAGAAATTTCAGCTATGCAATATCAAGCTCTAGCACCTGACGTTGTCAATTAAAGGAAAGTTTGTGAATTTCGTTGCGTTTTAATAGGCATTTGTTGAAGGTAAATTGTCTGCCCAAACATGTAGAGATTGCATACAAATATTTTCGCCTTTGCGGGGGACCCTTCGTTCCACGTGAACTGAGAGTTTTTTTGAAATATGCATTTCGATTTGAACTAAGTTCTTTATATACTATAAAGAACTTAGTTCAAATCGAAATTTGTGAAAGTAAATGTCCATGAAGAAATTATAGTGGTACGAACAAAGTGAAGTTAAAAGATAAAACTTCGTTACTGCCATATAATGACAGTAATCGGCGTTCCGCCGAACTACCTGTCCTTGAGGTACACGTCACCTCTTTGTTATGCCGATGGCACAATAACACCCCCGTAAGTCGCCGGTCGAGCGCGCGTTTCGCGGAACTACGATCAAATACTCATTTTCATCGTAATTAGGGCTGGGTTTCAACTGGGATCGGCAAACGTTTGAACAAATGTTGGAGCTTGATGAACTACCGTTATTGGCATTGTCCAACAAATAAATCCCTTTTTGTATTTTTAGTAAACAAAATATACACTTTTATTTTCTTCTAATAATTTTAGGTCGGTACATTATTAATATTTCTATCTTAATCCTCTATTCTGGCATAAGTCTCAATACATACAAAAAATCATATTGTAACACTTCATACAATTTATCAATCTCTATATGGTTTATCTTTGCACTTGTATCCATCAATCTTCCACTTGAGCACTCTACACATGTCTTTCTTCCCTCTTCCTTACATGTACATACCACCTTAGTGTTCTTGCTCTCAATTTTTGGTTCTCTACGAACCAGAGACACATCCGACGTTTCTAACAGCCAGAGCTGTTAAGACGGTCGGATGTGTATAGGCTGCTGTGAACTCCAGTTTGTTGGCAACTCTGGGTTACTAACAGACTGATGTCCAAATCTGCTATTTCGGTATCTTGACTTTGTGATAATATTCAAAGTACGATTCCATTGCGCTAGTGTCAAAAATTCGTATTCTACTAAATCGACAATATCTTCTCGATATCGCCGAAGCGGAATTATAATAGATAAAAATTGGTCTTGCCATAAGCAGAAATGAAATTATCCGGAATGAATATTGAAAAGCTACTAAAATTTAAAGATTTATTTCGCCATTTTTCGATTATAAATATATATTAAGATAGAGTGACGTGCCCGGGCAAGCCATTGGAATTAACAGTATACCGGAATCAGGCAAACCTACGATAAAGACGATAGTGTCCGGAAATATAGACTTTGATAGTAATAGCAGAAGTGGACCTCTCGTCCAACGTGTATTACGAGGTTTAGATGCGGACTGCTTTTTCTTTATTATCTATAATATTATAAAGCTCTAAAAATGCAGTGTCTGTATGTTGAATCTATTAAAGAAACAACTGGAATAGACTATATAAACGACGGAGAACACGATGCATTTTTTTTATAATTCTTGTCTGTTTGTTTAGGATTCACGGAAAAATTGCGGGGCCGATTTTGATGCGATTTTCGCTGATCGACAGCAAATTCTTAAACTTAAAATCTTAGAACTTAGAACGCATTCTATCCCGGGAATCCTGCGAGAAATATCCGGGAGCAGTTTGTAGCTGTTCGGGTGCTTATAAATTACCTTATTTCGACACAGTTTTCACTAAAGAGCTTATATCATTGGACGCTTATATGATCTAAGGTTACATTATCTTTTAAATGCTGCGGTACTTTGTGTCCTGGGAATTTCAAGTCAAACGTTGAGAAAGTCGCAAGCATATCCAGGTTTATTATAAAGCGAACAAACAAAAACAACCGGAATATAACATAAGACCAATGATGGAGTTTGCAATGATCTAACAATAATAATTTGTTGCATTGTCAGAATCGTAAATCTAAAATTCAACTTTCATAATGACGCCATTTTTTATATCTGAGAAAGTAGCTTACGTGACAACGCGATAAGACCATCGTGTCACAAAAAATGTCCCTTTGTCCTATGCACCGTGTAATTCAATACGCGGGTTTCTCTGTATCTCTCATAAGGGCTTCGCATTTTTTATAAAACTCTTTCTTTAGAGAACAAAACCGACTAGCAACGACTTTTTCTCGCGAAAGGTCTGGTTATAGTGTCGCACAGTGGGGTAAGTTTGTACAGAAGATACTGGAACATAGGTTTTTCTGGATCGTCATTTTGGTATCCTATTTTTGGTATTATTATTGGTAAATAGAATAATATATTGTTAAATTATGTATTTCGAATTAAAAGGAAATGTGCACATGATTCTGCGATACATACGACTACAGTTATTTGCTGCACACAGACTTTAAGAATGATAGGCTATTATATTAGGATAATTATATTATGCTAATAATATAATTATCCTAATATAACAAATACTAATATAGGATAATTATATTAGGGTAATAGATGTAATATATCCTCCACGTCATATTTGGGTCGTCAAGTTTTACGCACAGGTAATCTCGATGTAGTGGTGTCTTACATCTACTAGCATGTATGTGACTATTGTAAAAATTCGTACATTAGGCTAGATAAATGAATATTTTTGGCCACGATTCGAAATCATGTCAATGAAATGAAAAGATAGTTACAGAGCGACCATGATCTATGCAGGGTAAGCGGGAGTGCGGGCCAGGTTTGAACATAGAGAAAGGTGAAAATATGTGATATCCCCTAAAATTAGCTCAAACCGAGCAATATTTTAATGACTTGCTTTTGATATATAGGTATATATTTTTATCCGTGCAGGAACGGAGAAAGAATACAATTTCCTGCGGCCGGGCGGCATGTCGTAGGAGGCGCTAAAACAACCCACAGCCAGGTGGTAGGACATTTGCCCGATTGGATGGCTACCACCCCTGGTCTAAAGTATGTCGCCATAACAACCTTGAGTTGTGTTCCGGTATTAGTGACCAGGTTCGAGTCTCCCTTAAGAGAGCAGCAGCGCATTTGTAGCACCTTTGGTGGAGCTTACTTAACAAATAGTTATGAGAGAGCTTACCCACTGATCTGTCATATACTGTGGTCATAATGACCCTTCCTTATTCTATTGTTTGTAATGTGGAACGAGGAAATGTCAAAAAGCGCGTCGCGCCCGCGTCCTTACCCGCTTGCTTGTAAAATACTGTTACGCATCCATTTAAGGGTTGGCAGCTTTAGTATAAGTAACCAGTTTAACAAGAGGTAATCTAATGCTTATTTTTAGCATAGTGATTTTGAGAATGTTATATGATTTCAGTTAGAAGGCCTTTCCAACTAGCCTCATGAGTATTTCTTTTAACTTCAGTTATTAAATGGTCTAAACCCATTCTCAGCCAAAATATAGGTGTTTTACTGAGGCCAAAAGATAGAGTTGAAGCAGCTGGAAAAGCTTAGCTTCAATTAACAGCTGACAATTTTCATGCAAAGCATACAAGTAGATAGATGTTAGTCAAGTCAACTAAGCCACTTTCTATTATCTTACAAAAGGTCGAAGCCTCCTAGATTTATTTTGAGAACTGTCAGTTGTTATGACGTGATATGCAAACGAGTCAAATGCAATGATACAATAAAATTTTCTTTTCATGACATTTCAAAACTTACTACAATTTTATTAAAAATGTGTACAAAGTTTTTGATTTACGTGTTAATATATAGAAGATGTACAAAGAAACTTCATACAACAAATGATAGTGATACGGACTCGAAGTGTGTGCGGGCGAAGCCTTATGTTATGCATTCACAGAAATAATTGCTCCGCAGCTATATATATATATACATATATATATATATATATATATATATATATATATATATATATATATATATATATATATTTATTTTTAATTTTCCTCCATCCTGACGAACTAGGTTTTTCAGGGCCTTTTTCATCGTTTTTATGTTTTTATATCTTAATTCTATGACATTTTGCCATAGTTTGTGTTGTAATTGCTATGCTATTATATTTTACGATTTTATCGCAGCTATATTGAACTTTAGAAGGGCTTAAAAATGTATTGTAACTTTACTTGAATAGGCTTATTAAGAATCTTAAATGTTCATAATTATAGGTACGATAATGACCATAACATAATTACTGTTCCAAGAAACAACCAAAGTTCCTTCCCGAAGTAAATGAATGACTGTTGTTTAAACTATTTCCATGAAAGTATCCGTTCTCAGGGTGCACCTTTATCGTGTTTAACCGTAATATGTAATAACAATGGGTGGTGTCGGCCGATGGGTATGGGCTATGGGTCGGGTTGGCGGGATCGCGTCCCTTTCAATTAGTTTTTACGCGGCACGCAGATAATGATTTACAACGGACGCGGTGCGCGACGCGGCGGCGGCGGAGGGCGTTCTCGGCGGCAACCAGGGTTGGTACATTGTCATAGAGAAGTTTTTATCTTTATCTATTCACTGCAGATTTTTTTTATTTTTAATGTCGTATTTTTTATTTATTTTTATTGCATGAGTTCAGGAGACAGGCAGATGGAAAGCGGTTATTATCGCCTATGGACATTTGCAATACCAAAGGTGCTACAAATGCGCTGCTGCTCTCTTAAGGGAGACTAGAACCTGGTCACTAATGCCGGAACACAATTCAAGGCTGATATGGCGGCATACTTTAGACCAGGGGTGGTAGTCATCCAGTCGGGCAAATACCCTAACTGGCAGTGGGTACCTTTGCCACCTGTTAAGACAGGCCACCCGGCCGCAGGAAATTATGTTCTTTCTCCGTTCCTGCCCGAATAGAATAACTTATTGTCGTATTGGAACTATAACCTATATCGATATGTGCAGACTGCAGTATGTATTCCTTTTTAGACAACCGTATAATCTATAGTCGGTAGCGATCCTTTCGATCCCTGTTATAGATATGGAGTGACTTGAATTGAGAGATTTTTTGAAATTACAATTACATCGATTTAAATAAGAATTAACCATAAAAATGGATGGTTTAGATTCACAATTGGAACTGATAGGACGCATTAGAATCGGGTCCTAGACTTTTATTTTTATAGTCTGACGGCACCACTAGTTTATAATAAAAACAAACAAGGAATCATTCGCTTGATTGTTTTGCAATACTAATACATCTAGAGGAGAGTTTTTGGCTACCATTTGTTTCAGTAGACTATCTGTTTTATGTAATGGTGTATAATGGAGAGTTATTTACATATTCTAATTTCATTTTCATTTAAAGCACTATTTAGAAAAAACAGTAAGTCTGCTGTGTTTGAGATGAGATTATATGACAACCCTACAGCGTGCGTAATCGCGGGCGGGCATCGTTTCCCGGAATGATCGACAATGAGTGCACATTCGCGTTATTCCCTGCACGTTTTGGCCGACGCTGCTGCATGGGGTCTTTTAGCGGCATTTGATGCGCCCGGACTTTTGAAAGCTTTCTGTTGCCCGACTTTTTGTCCATTACTTATTACAACTTGTAACTAAGTCCATATTTCTGACCTATTCCAGAAAAGGTTATTTTTAAATATTTTCTGTACTTATGGATTAATTTTAGGCATTTGTTATAAATCGTAACAGGAATAAAAACTTTAAACTTAGATCTGAAAAGCAGCAAAACTCAAACAGGACGTAATACTATAATAGTACAATGGACATTTACATCTTACTTTATTTAAAACATTTTCTTTTTCTTACAAGATAAATTTAGTTATATTGTGTGTTTAGATAACTTTAATATGTTTCTTACGTTGACTAAGAACCTTATGGGCCATACTTGTAATCGTTTCCTAAATTTAAAAAACTGTTTAGCAACCGATAAGTGAAAATCTTACCTATAATCTCCACTTTAGTTGAATATTTTGGGTACAACCTACTTTAATCATTCAAATTTCGTTTACCTGTGCTCTTAGGTAAACAGCAGGTAATACACGTGTATAATTTAAAAAAGATATTCATTGATTAGAGTCTGATTCTGATTCTCTTACTTAAGAGATGCCTAATCGTTTCTTAACGAGATTATTATAAGCAAGGCCATAAATACTTAAGAGTAATTGGTTGCAAAAATCGTTTGTGTACTAAAATAGTGAAGTTGTTCCGTGCAGGAACGGAGAAAGAATACAATTTCCTGCGGCGGGCGGCCTGTCGTAAGAGGCGACAGAACAACCCACAGCCAGGTGGTAGGGCATTTGCCCGACTGGATGGCTACCAGCCCTGGTCTAAAGTAAGTATGTCGCCATAGCAACCTTGAGTTGTGTTCCGGCATTAGTGACCAGTCAAGACCAGTCTCCCTACGAGAGCAGCAGCGCATTTGTAGCACCTTTGGTGTAGCAAGTGTCAATAGGCGATGGTACCCACTTTCTATCAAGGGGGCCGTCTGCCTGTCTGCTGAACTCCTACAATAAAAAAAATGTAAAACTTGTATGTACATACATATACAGTTGTCCAGTGTCGGATTTGCGATATTATAGGTAATTATATTACAACTATTTTTATACGCAAATACACCACAGACCCCCTTCATATGGCAGCCATTTCCTTCCCTGTGTGCAAAGAACATAAGATCTTTCCTTCACAGTCCAAGCAGTTTGTCTTTGGAACGCGATGCCTGTTAATATAAAGCTAGTCAAATCACTGCCCATTTTCAATAAACTTGTGAAGAATAATTATAGCTAAAATAGCTCAAATTAAAGATGCAGCACTCATTGTCATATTTTTCTTGTCTTATATTTATTTATGTAAGTGTAATTTATAATATTTTATTTACATATATCGTATTAGTATAATATTTATATTTTTATTAATGTTATATATTATATCATGTATGTATTTATAAGATATGTATATTTATAAGATACTGATTCGGTAGTTACAATAATGCAACATACCCCTGTTCTTACCAATTTTTTGTCCATCCAAAGGTTGTCTGGAAGAAATCGCTAATAGCGATAAGACCGTCTATTGTATTTAAAATTTTTGTTTCTGATAACTGTATCTTAAAACAAATAAAACATATTCATTCATTCCTTATGTCTCAAAGTGATGGACTTACTGATTGTGAGCTATGTTCAAATAATAATATATCTTAAAGTAATAGATATACAGTACTGTATGCATATATAATATGTAAAATATTCTAGCGTAGGCTAGTTATTTCGTACGTCAGGACAAAAGTGCACCCAGCGGGATAGTTGCGTGCGTGTCAAATTTGGACTCCATCCACGTATACAACTAATACAGATGCCCACGAGACGCCTTCACGCTGTTTTCGCGGACAATGCCTCAGGAAATGGGCTGTTTGTTTTGTTCTTGTCGCATCAAATCATTTAAATGTAGTACACTTAAAGCCAAAAATAGTTAAATGTTTGTTGTTTAGATATAATCAGAAATTATTGAAGAAAGATAATGATAACAACTAACAAAGTTCGGAATATTAGTAAGTTGAAATGGCAGTAGGCCGGTCACGTCGGTCGCAGGACCGATAGACGATGGAATAAACGAGCCCTGGAGTGGAAACAGAGGCCTTACTCTCAGTCGGCTTTCGTCGTTAGTTTTCTTCCGATAAGCCCGAAAGAGTCAATGCAATTTTATATACATAGAAGAAAGAACGAACAGATATTTCATTAAAAGTATAATAATCCCTATGGATTATTATAAATGCGAAAGTAACTCTATTGAGAAAACTACTGGACCGATTTTGCTGAAACTCAGTATATTTATTTTTTCGATACCGTGAATGAACAACTTTTATCTTTATCTTTTCTTTTCTCTTAACTTTTATCCCGTAAAGTGGGATAGTTTCCGGAATAGAAATAAATTTCTTTTTTTTCGTTATGCTTTTACGGAAAAACTATCGGACCGATTTGGTTGAAATTCGGTATATATTTCATTTTCATATCGTGAGTGGATAAATGATACTTTTTATCTCGCATAATGGAATAGATTTATATAAGGGTTATTCAGAAAGTAGGATAGGTTTTTTTGTGATTTTTCATACTCGTCATTGTGGTCATTTTGGTCACTTTGGTTATTTTGGTAATTTTTGCCATTTATGTAGATATATACATAAATGAAACATACAATAGAAAATATACTTCAAACTTAAATGTATATAAAACAAGCAAATAAGTTCTAAAACGAGAATGAACGACGAGAAACGTTTGACAGTAAGCCCTCTGTACTGTATCTTGGTATACCGCATACGTAGTTTTTTTTTTGAGGCGAGGGAAAATGCTACCGCACAGACTGGGTCGTTGCCAGGAAAACGACACACGTCGGTCGGGGCGGCATCACTGCAGCAATAGTAGGTCTTGGCAGTGATCCGTCCGCGATCGACTCAGCTAGTCTTTCAACACTCAGAGGAAGCTGCACGGGCAAGCAACCCCAATACCCACTAAAAACCCCCCTCCTCCCTGTCGACCCTGCGCTTTTTTGTGAAGGAAAGGCTGAGATTTAGAACATCGTTACGCCCAGCCGATCCAGCGTAATAAAGTACCTGGAGTGTGCCCTGGGAGAACACACCCCACTTCGTTGTGCGGGGGTAAATGGTCCTTTGCTCCCTAGCAAGCTAAAGCCCCCCCGCGGTAAACGGAACCTAACTCAGGGAGGGAAGTAGTGCGCGTACCTGTCTCTCCGGGTGCCAGCTGTTGGCCGGCGAACTCGAGTAGATGCATTAGCACGCGCTGCAGGACTTCTCTCCCTATCGCGTTCTGCGGCCTCCTTTAGAGACATTACTGTCTCACAAAAAGTGACCGCAGCCCCCCGTTGTCCCTGCTCTGTAACATGGCACCGCATACGTAGTATAACGACGTCTTCCAGCCTGCCCACCCCGGTGGGCTGACGAACTGTACAAGGTCACCGGTAGGGGTTGTATCAGGAAGCTGAGGATCAGGATATGTGACGAAAACTTGTGTAGCGCTACCTACGGCCAACACTGGACATTGATTGGTAGAAGAAGGAAGGCAAATATAATTATATGTACATACATACACCTAGTAGTTTAGTGTCCGCTTAAATTTCTAGGTTTTTACAGTACCGTTTGCGTTATAATATTAAGACATTGTTGTCCAAAAGTTATTTCAAACACATGATTAGAAAAAGTGTTCAATTAGTATTTGATTAAGGACAAGTACATAATCAAAAAGATTACCTTTTTTCGGGGACTTATTTAGGTTGCGTTTACTGGCTGGAATAAGTAACTACTAAAACATTAGACTCGAAAAAAAGAAAATAACACACAAGCTTTTGTTATTAATACCGTGCCTATATAATATAGTTATTGTGCTATGCAAGGGTTGATGATATTATTACATCGGCTTAACCGAATGTCTGTTGCGGACACCAGGTACTGCCATAATGTGCATTGAAATATGGCAACGTTGCGTCGCGGTTAAAAAATACAAGTAATGGTTACGCAGGCCGCGATGCATCAGGCGGATGGCGTCCGCTGCGGCAAAGGCAGGTAGAGGGATAATGAGCAGGTACGTGCTGCGGAAGGGGCACGAAACAATCACTCCACAAGGGGCTCATTTGGCCCCCGCGTGATATTGTTTAACTCAGTTATTGTGCTCTGAAAGCAGAGGCAAATAAATAAATAAAACAACACGTGATAGCTAACGCTATACACATTATTCTTTAGCTTACTGAAAACTCACACGTATTGTATCGATATGAAAGCTATAAACTTCTCATTTTCTTTACTGCTATGTAGATAACCAACAAAACCTACATTCGATCTGGTTTTTTAGATCTACTTTTCATATATCCATTTCGGGAGAGAACAACTTGCCCATTTCGCTGTGAATGTATCGCTATGTGTCGTCTCAACCCGATAATGTCACGCTCTCGCGGGAGACGCGTATAGAAAATAACGATACTTCAGTTATAAGAATTTATACTGTCCTCCCCGGTACGCATGAATACCGATCACACGACATGTCGCTCGCCTCGACGATTGATGGCGGCAATTTTCGCGGCCGTGCCCCTTCAAGTTATAGCTCGCACGACTCGCTCGTATCTGTGTCGCGCTAATGGCGGCGCGGAGGCGGCGATCGGACGGTGACGGGCGCGTAAAATGCGTAAATGTAAATGTGAGACCGAGTACGTACGTGAATGCCATCCGGCCGTCGCGGCCGCGGCGATAATTTAGCCACCCCGCCGCGCGCCGCGCCGCCTCGCCGCCGACGCCGGCCCTGTCGCCAGCCCGTACACGCCACTCTCATCAAGAGCGTTACGTAAAAACTAGCACGTCTGAAATGCACTTAATCTTATGGATAGGGCAACAATAGGGTGCCTAATAACTAAGCGTTCGCGTCGTCATCGCACAACAGCTATTGACAAACCACAGACATTTATTTACAGAGTAATTGGGTCGTATTAAAAAAAATGAAGAAAATTTTGAAGTTCTTCTATTTTTAAAGACGTGTAGTGTTGACAACATGACAACAATGCAATTTGTTTTTTTCTTGCGTGTTGAACTGGCGTAAGCTCTCCATGCAACTCAATTTCACACGTGAACATTCCCGGAATCCCTAGTTGTGTCTGCATTTCATATAACACGACACGTGCTACGGCTTCGAAACATTGTTGTATATCTTGATACCTACGTACGGTTGGTATTTAGAGGTAAAATATTATTGGATTTAGCATTAGGTTATTAATTTAACATGAAGAACTTCGTCTTTTCGAAGGTAGTGATTCATTTAGACTTTTCTTGTTTTGAACAATAAAGATACCAAATTAGTCAGCAGATAATCCTGTCCGGCTATTGCTTTATCGTAGCTGCAGTCGGCAGTGTAGTACTGTCACAATCGGTCGATGCCTTTTGGAAATTAAATGACGTTATTTGACTTTGATTGTCATTTTTAATGTTTTTTTTCGATTTGACTTTAAGGCTCTTTTAGATTCTACCTACTTTCACGTCAGATAGCACGAAAGTGGCAAGAAGAGAGATCAGCGTAAATATGTAAACAATATTCATGCTCCTATACATTGCTGTGCCATTGCCACTGCTCTACACTTCCCTAGTTACTACATATTTGTGCGCTGTTGCGGCGGTCAATAGACCGGCAGTGTTGCCACCTTAACGAACGTGTGACTAGATTTAATGACTTTTGAAGTAAGATGATGATTTTCTAAAGTATGTTATCCTAGAAGTTAATGTAGGAATTTTAGTGAAATGAAAATTAATTTGCATATTACATGGTGCAGGTCTTTAATTATATAAAATGAAATGAAAAATGTAATTAATGAAATATTATTGTTATAAAATATTGAATTGAATGATGTACAATTAGGAATGAAACAGATTGATAATGACATTAATGATTATTTGACAATTAAAATACATTTAAAATAGATACCAGAAATATAAATATCTACTTACATAACAAATAGAAAGTGAAGATATATTGCCGGGGAGTTTGATGTGCCACTGCTTCATTTTTAACAGTAACTAAAATTGCTTTGAAATCGGTGGTAGACTCATGACTTTCAATAAGTAACCAGTAAGATTCCATTTTGAAATAAATACATAACTTTTTTTTTATTTCGTTTTATTAAAACACTGACGACGTCCGTTTTAGGACGTCTGTCGGTCTCGGCAGACGTCCTGAAAAACTTTTTAAACTGATTCCAGCACCAAGTATTTTCATTTTTTTAGATTGATAGGTTACATTCTTGGAGTTTTAGTCAGGACCCCTAATTTTTACATAGTCTTCAATTGGTGAAATGGTGAAAGAATTTTTGAAATCTGTCCAGTAGTTTTTGAGTTTCTTTATTACAAACATACAATACAATACACATCTTTCCTTTTTATAACATTAGTATAGATAGGTATCTAAAACATAAATACCGTTGGCACCCTAGCTTTATTTTTAATCTTTTGAATATTGTGTCTACACATGCATCTAGTAACTCATAACCCGATCGGGCACCAACTTTTATTTCAAAATATGCGGTAAAATTGCAAAATTAAAAATACTAATAGCTAAAACCTTACTACCTGACTATATCATTATTGCAAAATTTTGTATTGATTTTATTATTAAATTAGGGAAAGATCGATTCATGATCGTGCCATAGCACAGTTTCGTCCTTTGGTACATGGCATCCGGCATCTTCTAAAAAATTCAACTAACGAAAATAAAAAGAAATATCGTATGTAATATGTAATATTCGAATACACTCAACATAAATATAAATAATTTGTGTTAAATTTATCCTTATATTGTTTCACTTACTTTTAGCGATGTCAATGGAAATTTTTGTAACAATAAATTTCTCAATAACTAGTGATTTTAAAACCAAACTCAGTTATTTAATTATTAGCAAAGCGGCAACACTGTAGATCGGCAGCGCGAGCCGCGATTACGTGTTTACATACTGCCTTCTCGCTCACTCGCCGCAGAGCGCTTGGAGAGGGTGAACCTGTGCCAGTTTTTTTATCTTGTTTTCCGTGTAATAAACAGGAATAATTGCCATGTCTGATTGGAGCAACGATAAAGTACTGCAATTTATAGAATTATATTCGTTTGAGCGGCTGCTATGGGATCCGCAGGATAAGAATTATAAAACAAAACATAAAATTAAGGAGGCATGGCGTCGCATAAGCCGTAACCTTGGAGATATTCCTATAGAAGAGTTGAAGGCAAAAAAGAAATCACTTATGGCTACGTTTAGACCTTTAGTGAAGAAAAAGATACAAACCATGAGATCTGGAGTGGATGCTGACGATGTCTTTCAACCAATTTGGTTTGCCTATGACGCGATGGAAAGCTTTTTGGGGCACCTATACGATGTCGAAGAAACTGCTACCGAAGAACCAGCCGAAGAAGTTGTAAGTTCACTTTATATTAACATTTATGGATAAACCTTTTTTTCACATAGTCGACTTATATGCACATGTTATATATTAACAAATCTGTATTTTATTTATACTTTGATTTTGGGACCTTTTTTCTCTAAATCAGGGTAGTGTAATGAGTATAAGAGAAAAGAAATATTTAGCTTCGACAGAAATTAGTCTTGTATAAAAATAATAATCCTTTAAATATCTTAAAGAAGTCTTCAAACTTACTTTAACTCGATATTGACGTAAGTCTGTTTAAACTACTAGTAAGCAAGGATTTTACATCTACGTTCGTAGTGTGTTTCCAGGCACTTCAGCACTTTATGGCTGGATGATGTGAGTATATGTTTACATTCAGTCTTTTCACATCAAGCGCAGGGCGAAGGGAGGGGTTTTTTAGTGGTATTGAGGTTGCTCGCGCGGCATCGCTCGGAGTCTCCACTCTCTGTGTAGTCATAGGACGAGCGCAAGTAGAGCATACAATTGTACGTTACGCCGTGATTCGTGCGTTTCTATGACGCCAGAGAGTGCGTAATCGTAGTCATTTTCCGCTCAAAAAAAAAAAAAAAAGTCTGTTTAAACATAGATGAATAGTTCTTCTATAAAACACTTTTATAAAATACAATACAATTATATCAAGTCTTTTTGTTCAACTTTAAAATAAATTAAGATTGATATGTGATTAGGATTTCTATAACCGAAGGTATGAAGAACTATTATGGTCTCATTCCTATGTTTGTTAACAGAAATTAACTATAACAGGACAGAATGAAAGAACGAATGAATGAATGGAAATCTCTTGACTATTCGCCAAAAACTTAGACCAATATCTTTACGTTACCTTAACATTGTTAAGAAATTGGCATGAATTAAGTTTATATTATATTTTAAAATTTTAAATAATATTTAAGATCCGGTCATATGGCAGGTAGACAGGAACTTGGCATTTGGTACACGTGTAGAAGTTTCTTATATCTACGAAATTGTAGTATTAAATTTGTGAAAAGTGTTTTATTACTGGACAGAGAGCAGTGAAGGAAAATTATTATATCCTTTTCCTTGATCCATTTGAATCAGTGTGACCTCAATTGAATTATATAGTATACTAGCTGTCCGCAGACGTCGTCTGCCGGTAAAATAGGGTTGATCGTAGAGGGTTGAAATCTATGGTTGTATGTATTTTGTATGTTGTATCATAAAAAATAGAAACTAAAATGTTGTCTAAAAATAAAATTAGGGTGGACTACCTAACATTTAGGGGATGAAAAATAGATGTTGCGATTCATAGATACGGATAAGCAAAGAAATTCATCAAAATCGTCAAGCGTTCGAGAGTATGCAACGAAAACTGTGACACGAGAATTTATATATTAGATTTTAAATAAAAAAATATTTTGTATTTTATGTAAAGAAAGTATTAAATGCGTTTTACCGTTTGACCATAAAGGTTTTTTTAACTTTTAGATGTCGAAACCATAAAAAGGAGTGATAATTAAGGGTAGTATAAAAGTTCGCCAGGTAGTCAAAACGTAGTTGCATTGAGTAATTAATTTTTATTTCATATTTAATCCTGGAGACTAAGTTGGTATAAGTATATAAGTCACGTGACAAAGAGAATGTTAAACTACAAGATGGATGGGTACAGATGTAAAGATAGACCAAAAAAAGGTGGATGGTTTGCGTGAAGGAAGATATGATGATTTGTGGTGTGACAGAAGATGTATGTCAGAATAGAGGAGTGTGGAAGGAAAAGGCATATTGTGCCGACCCCAATTAATTCGGACATGGTGAAAGAAAAGAGAGATTTAATCCTGGAGTTATTTATTAATTCAAACTATCAAAATAATCAGCATATTCTGATCTAATTTCTGCGGCGTTGAGTGCCGCATCTGTTTCTACTGGTGCTATTGGCCGTACAGCGGCAACAGAATAGTCAATGTGATATTTTCTCCAAGCCCCTTCAACTAATAACCCATCGACTGTGGAATCAAATGTGCCAGGGGGTGTGTAAATATCCCGACATTCATTTCTTAAAAAGTTATGCAGCAGAACACACGTCATTGTTATTATTTCTGCCTTTTTTATGTCTATGTCTATTGGTTTTTTGAAAACTCGAAAAACAGTGGAAAATATACCGAAAACATTTTCGACAATAGCACGAGAACTTGACAGTCTGTCATTAAAAGTTCGTTCTTTTGTCCGTATGTCATGGACACCTGGATAAGGTGTCATTAAATGTTTATGCAATGCGAAAGTTTCATCTCCAAGAAAAACATATGGTACATTCTTCTCCCTTCCAGGTAATGGCGTATCTAGTGGTAAATTAATGGTATCAGCCTCAATTTTCTGCCAGAGTAAGCAGTTTTGAAAATTCCCTTCATCATCAATGCGCCCCTGGCCTCCGATATCGGCGAAAATAAAACGATAATCAGTATCCACTAAAGCCAGTAGTGTAAGGGTATATGTTGACTTGTGGTTGTAATATTTTGAGCCACTTTGCGCTGGACACTGTACTATGATGTGCTTTGCATCTATAATGCCAACACATTGTGGAAAAATTTCTTTAAATCTCTCTTCGATTGGTAGCCATTCCTCGGGTGTTTGTGGTAACTAGAATATAAAAAATCTATAAATTATTTGTTTTTATTACTTACTATTTTATATTACTAAATAATAAGAGACACTGCTTAAATCTAATATTAATGCGTGAAGAGAAAAGAGTTCACAAATGCAGAAACTTATATTTTATCCGTGCAGGAACTGAGAATGAATATAACTTCTTGCAGTCGGGTGGCCTGTCGTAAGAGATGACAAAACAATCCTCAGCCAGGTGGTAGGGTATTAGCTCGTCTAGATGGCTACCACCCCTGGTCTAGCGTATCCCGCCATAACAACCTTGAGTTGTGTTCCGGCATTAGTGACCAGCTCCAGTCTCCCCCTGAAGAAATCAGCATCTCATTTGTAGCACCTTTAATGTTGCAAATGTCCATAGGTGATGGTAACCGCTTTCCATTAGGTGGGCCCTCTGCCTGCCTTCTGAACTCAAGTAGAAAAAACTTGGTACTACATAACATTTTTTAACTCGAAATCATGTGATTTTAAGACTTGCTTGATTATGTAACAGTAACCCAAACCATCATGTCATTCTTCACACAATCAGTCCATCTCTTTTTTAGTCTACTTTTACATTGGTACTGAGGCGAGTAATAGTATAATATAAATACATAAATTAGTTATGAATAATTATAATATTACGTGTTTTGGTTTTTAGGTTCATGACAGTGACACGATGTTGCCAGAGCCATCACCATCACAGCCAAAGCAGATAAAAAATAAAACAAATTTTATTAAGAAGCGTATCATACCACAGTCTCGACTAAAGGAGGCTGAAAAAAGGATAAACGAGAGCTTCAGGACTTTGAACAAAGTTTTGGAAAAAAAATCTCCAGAGGAAGACGAGTGCGATATATACGGAAAACTTCTAGCAAAAAAACTTCGCAAGTATCCCGAAAGATTGCGGAATAGAGTTATGTACCAAATAGATGGTCTCCTTTTGGATAATCCGTATCCAGAAGAAAGACCATCCAGCTCGAACTCGGCGCAATCACCGACGTATCAATACTATCCAAACACTCCATCTCCAGTGTACATAATCGCGAGTTCTCCAACACAGAGTAAAAAGCACAAGGAAACGAAATAAATAGAAATTGTTCTACTTATACTAGACGTGTAAGTCACTAATAAATAATAATATTAAGTCAAAGTAGAGATCCAAGAACCGATATTATTAGAAATACCACACCGTAGAAATATTTTTTGCTCTTAACAAGTTATGATTTTAGTATATAGGTTACCAGGTATATTGAAAATACGTCAAAGGAAATCTTTTAAAAACATTATTAACCCTCTTATTCATAAATGTTGTTTGAGGTTCAAATAATTAATTGGTTAATTCGATTAATTTAATCGATTAATTCGACTAATTTAATTGATTAATTTAATTGACTAATTTAATTGATGAATTCGATTAATTTAATTTATAATGCATATTTGAATTTCGAATTGACATTAGTAAAACAGTACGCTAATGATTAGGTCATGACTGTCCGTCTGTTTGTCTTCACACATAAAAATATGAAACTAATATCATATTTCATATTTTTTGGTCGAAATTTGACAGGAAGGTAGTACAAATCATTAAGAGTGACCGCCGTAAACCGTATGGTTTCGTACATACGAGAACAGTGGACGTTTGTCCCTTATGAAACGCTTCATACTTAGTACTTACTTGAAGCTCTCGCGTTTACCCGATTTTTCTTTTAAGTAATTATCTGTTTTTCTCCGCATTGTAATTTTTGATAAGTTAATTAGTATGTAAGCCAAATTTCGTATTGTAAAATAATTAAATAGAATTATTAAATAAGTAATAACTGGTTTTCTTACCTTAATTTGATCCCTGAGAACAAAGTTAATAGCCCTGCATACTTCAGGCACTATTGTTGAGATAGCTGAGGTGGAGACCTTGAATAAATTTTGAAGAGTTCGATAACTGTCCCTGTTGCTAAATATCGTAGAGTTAATGCCAAACGTACTTCAGGCGGTATAGGTATTCTCAGTTTGGTTTGTTTTTTTATCATTGGTTCAATTTTGTTCAACAAATACTGGAAATCAATCGGTGACATTCTGCAAAAGATATTAAACTCTCCAGATTGGTCACAAGTCAGCTCCTTAAAGAAATCCTCCACGCTGTTTCTGTAACAATAAATAATGATTATAAATAGCGCTGGGTAATAATTCAAAATTAAAAAAAATGCTATTCGGCTGATAGTTATTCGTTAGCCGGCTAAAAAAAGCACTTGATGGCTTTTTGGATAATGGGTGAATGATTATCCAACCGGCGGCCGACAGCTGAGGACTAATTCATCAACTTGTCTGTTTCGGTTTTATTCGACAACCATTAGTTCATTGGTGAAGCAGTTGACAACTTAGCCATGGCTATTTTTTTGAATAAGCGCTAATTAGCTGGCCCTTTTAAATAGCTACCAAGACTACCCACCTCTAATTCTAAGTGCGTAGCGTAGATAAAAGCACGTTATATACTTTATAGCAGATAATAATATAGATAACTACTTACAACGATCTATTACGATAAATTGGTGTCATCCACCATCTTCGTTGGAGGCGTTTCTTCTTTTTTTGTATCGTGTAACTATTCAAAACTCTCACATAATTAGATAAACTTAGTAAGCAAAGAGCCGATGCTGTAACAACTTCTACGTCAGACATGGCTCACAGTTGAGCGCGAACTGAACTGCGTGAACAGCGTGAACTGGCGTGAAGTGAGTTAAAAGCCGGGCTGCCAGTTACTAGTTTTTTACAAGTATTAAGCACAGAAAGAAGTATTTAGAGTAAGAATAAATACTTCTGTGATATTTCTTCTTCTATTCTTTTTTTCAACTTTTTGATTGCAATCGTCAAACCAGTAGTGTAAGTGACAATAATTTATGATCCGTTCACAATTTATTTAAGGTTAGTTGGATTAGAAACTTTAGATATTATAATATTTCACTGATTAAACTAAACATTTGGCAAACTTATTTATTCTGATACTCTGTTTCAATATGAAATCATTGGGAAGTAATTTATTAAGTCTTTAAATTTTTGACTTATTGGATTAATTTCATTATTATTTATGTTTAACATAATAAATCATTTTAGTGTTACGTTTATTATTTATTCAAAGATTTTAACTCGACTAGGGCTTGACTGAGGTGGATTATTGCTGATTGTGAGAGTTTTTGGCGGGAACTGAAAGGAGATATTGTGCTGTGCAATTTTATTTTCTAAAAGTGTGTAAAATTACTCTAAAACCAACAATAGTGGTAGGATATTGATAGTTTTTGAGTAGTAATTGTGTGCTTTGTGAGAAATGTGAACTATATAGTCAAATATGGCCTTTTGAGTTGTCACAAGGACTCCGTTGAAGGAACTAGCTGATTACCTACAGATCAGCTATGCTACACATAGGCTTAAGATATTATTTATAATATTATAGTAGGGAATGTACAAGTAAGATGGAAACTGAAACTGGAAATTCAAATTAGTTTAAGACTTTACCGGGCTGTACAGAAAATTATATACACCGCGACCCTGAACGCTTGCGGTTGTTCATGTATTCATTAATCTGTCCGCATTTTTTGGATGTGAATAAGTTATTTCAACGCAGACGGGGACCGACGCGGCTCAGTAATGTAATCATAACATTTTGGAGATAAGCTCCGGCGACAATTACGAAGTCCGTAGTCACCAGCATTGCTCAAAGGCATGTCGGGGCGTGCCTTATCAAAAGGATGGCCATGGCGACGGGTTTTTGCCAGTTGCGATGCTATGGAACGCGGATAACGTTGCAGTTGTTTATTTACTGTTGCTGTGGCCACCATTTTGTTCGCGAGGGACTTGTACTTTATTGTTATCTGTGTAAGAACGGAGAAACAATGCAATTTCCTGCGACCGGGTGGCCTGTCGTAAGAGGCGACAAAACAGCCCAGAGCCAGGTGGTAGGGCATTTGCCTGACTGGATTGCTACCACCCCTGGTCTAGAGTATGTAGTCATAACAACCTTGTTGTGTTCTGGCATTAGTGACCAGGTTCCAGTCTTCCTTAAGAGAGCAGCAGCGCATTTATAGCACATTTGGTGTTGCAAATGTCCATAGGCGATGGTAACTGCTTTCCATCAACTAGGCCGTCTCTCTGTCTGCTGAACTCCAGCAATAAAAAAAATCCTTCTGAATCCTGCAATATGTTGAAATGAAAGAATAACATACATGTAAATTTAAGATAATTTTTATTTAATTACAATTAAAAAGCATCCTATAGTATTTGCGATGTCTATCTAAAAATAAAAAATTAAATATAAAGTTGTAAATCTATACCCAAAATGCAACTAGCTTATCTAAATATTGAAGATTATAAGAAATAATAATAAGTTAAATGCACTTAAATGATTACCTAATCTTTCAATATTATTGTGATAATTTTAACGGGAAATTAATAAATAAATAATTAAATCTGTATTTAACTTTTGCTTCCTTTTGTAGCTTATCGATAACTTTGCTAACAATTAATGATTGAAATACGCGTTTTGAAGAATCGCTTAAAAAGTCTATCGGTCTTATTCATATTGAGTTAGAGTAAGTTTGTAGGCTACTTTAAGGTTCTTTAAAAAACCTAGAAACTTACTCTAACTCAATATGAATATTAATTTTCTCCATAATTGGCCTTTGAAACAGGGCTAACAAACATAGGCTTTGATCACAATTTTTTTTAATTGTAATTTGTGAATCTGCTTCAGAGTCAATTTGACGGAAATTTTATACCAACATGATGGACAGACAAAAATTCTAATAACAATCAATTATGATTACGCTTCTAAATAAGTAATTTTCAGAGATTTTATGTATGCAATATTATGATAAATTGATAACAGCGGTCCATTTGGCGAACCCAATGGAACTAACCATCACTGGGATTATCATTCTTAGCATTCTACTTTCATGGCCTCACCTTATTGCGCCTTTTTTATCCTTTTACCTGATACCTAAAAAGTTTCAGTACACCCTTATAGGTAAATGGAACACATTATTATTTTGTCCGGTGTTGGATAGAGACGGTTAAAATAGTGGCAGATATTCGTGGGAACGCGTAAAAGAAGGGTTGACGGCACCGCGGATTCGCGACAAAAAACTAATAAACAATTTATCGGATGACGTAGAGCTTGCGTGAGACCGTGTCGTCCGCCATCGTTAATTGGCCCCCTCCTACCAAACATTACATATATTTGTACTTTATGCAGTTTAGATATTGTACACTTTTTAATGTTCCGGTTTATGTGTGCAGCGATAGGGTTAGATATCGTAAGGTAAAATAGTTCTTATCGTATTATTCTAGTCTTTGTATGATACAGTTGGAGTGTGTCAGGAACTACTATTAGAGATCATTCATCCGTGCAGGAATGGTGAAAGAATACAATTTCCTGTAGCCTGTGTGTGTGGCGGTCTGTCGTAAGAGGCGACAAAACACCCGACATCCAAGTGGTAGGGCATTTGTTCGACTGGATGGCTACTACCCCCGGACTAAAGTATGTCGCCATAAAAACCTTGAATTATGTTCCGGCATTAGTGACCAGGTTCCAGTCTCCCTTAAGAGAGCAGCACCGCATTTGTAGCACCTTTGTTGTTGCAAATGTACATAGGCGATGATAACCGCTTATCATCAAGGGGGCCGTCTACCTGTCTGCTGAATTCCTCAATAAAAAAAGATGTGAAATATAGCATAATTTTAGAAATCTTTTGGGCTACCTATTATAATAATAACATCGTAAGTACGTGTTAATTATAAGAATATGTCTTTGAGGCCAGAAAACTGCCTATGTAGTGGATGTTTTCCGGCCAGTTTACGAACCCGCCCTCTTTGAGTTTGGGTCGCATGCGCTGACCACAAAATATGACGGTTTACATGTGTACACAAATCTTTCCAGATAGTTTTGAATATTGAAAAAGAGTTTTGAAAGGTTAATAATAACAGCGAATGGCGAGAATCAGAGTCGACTCGAATTTATTATAACTATCAATTTTAAAACTTCATAAAACTATCTTAATATATTTTTAAAAGTTAGAACGAATATGAATTTTGTTATTTTTCAAGAGAAACTCTCGGCTTGTACACAATCACTTGATTTTTTGGTAAAATGCTTTCGTTTTGCTTTGTTAGTGGGTTATGCAATCTCAGAGCGTCTCTTATCTGCCCTGTTATCGCTCCAATGCTCAGGCAAATGCGCGGTTGCCCGTGATCTCTTATCAGCAGACAGGTTCGCCTTGCGATATAATATTGCGCACGCAGTTATGATTCCTACTTTATTACCTGCACGCATTTTACCGCTGTCGTTATGTTCACTCGTTCCGTCTGAAAGGTGCACTATGCACATTTTTATGTTTTAGTACTTTACGTCATCCCATTATATATATTTGAGTTTAGTTTCATAGCTAATGTAATTCATGTCGACCGCTTTAGTAATATAAGTTACATTCGTACCGAAAACTTTGACGACTGCACGCACTTCATCCTATTATGATAATTCTTTTACGGTGCAGGCTGTCAAATTTTGGAATATGCTGCCTCTTACAGTCAGAGAGGCCAAATCCTTACCAATATTCAGAAAAATGCTATTTGTATTGACACCTATTTGTCCACAAATAGCTGTCTGCTTAACAGAATATAATCATGTTAATACATTGTTTATAATAACTTATGTACTCGTATTATTGTTATATATAATAATGTATTTATGTATGTATTCGTATATTTTTTAAAAATTATTTTGAATATTTATGTATTTATTGCCTTTTTCCTGCACCACCTATTTCGCCTGATTAATTTTTTTCTTATTTAAGTTGCCTGGAAGAGATCGCTTGGAGCGATAAGGCCGTCTGTTGTATTGCCTAGAACCCTAGAAAATATTGCAAATATGGTCTGTTTCTGTAATTGTATATTTTGGTGTGCAATAAAGTGTTATCTACGTATCTATAAGTTTAAGGTTAAATGCATCCGCCATACATTTAAGTTTTATCAAATTTCTTTTCTATCGCGAAATAGGTATTTCCCTGTGGATATTAGTTTCGAGTGTTCTTTAGATGTCGAACGTGAATAGTTTTTGTATTTGGGAACGAATTTTGGCGTAAAATTCTGATGCAAAATTCATGACAAGAATTTCCTTAAAGCCAAGATCGCTACTGTGACGTAAGAAGTCTAGGTATAGTAAGCATCGAAGCTCTTGTCTTAACGAGGCAGCTCATAAGTTTTAAATTGGTGAGCGGTTGTCTTATGTCGGCACAATAGCCTAATGAGGGTCGCCGACTGAGTTTCAAAACGATTATCTCCACGAGTAATTATTTCCGCCGCGCCCGAGGCGCTGCACGCCGACCCTGGCTCGCTCCAAGCGTACACGTAACCGAACGTGTTCCAATATCGGACAAGCATTTCGAATTGTACATCTGCGCGCGGTCAATAGACGGCGCATGCATTTCACGCGCGGCTGCCCGTCCTGTCTATACCCTATACCTGACGTTGACGGTCGCGCGATCTTATTACAGCGCGCCGGCGGCTGGGAAAAAAAGACAAAGAAAGCGGCGGCGCTGCGAACAGAGCGGCCTCTCGGAGATTTATGGAGGCGCGGCGCCGCCGGGGGCCGGTGTGTGTCCCCGAATCGGCGGATCGCGGCTTCCAGGAAGCGCGATGCGGGCGAGGGTTGGCTTGCACGGCGAATATTGATTACCCACTGGTCGTACTATTAATAGGAGGTCGGTTGACGTCGCCCAGTGGGAGCCCGCCGTCCGCCCGTTGTTGTCCGCACTCGACCCACGCGACGTGGCACGAGTACGTTCGCCTTTCCGGCGTCCATTTTGCTAATTGCCCGGAGCCGAAACCGGACAAGCCAAAGGAAACTTCCCATCGTCTCATTTTGTGTACCATATTACAACTTACTTGAATATCAGTTACGTTATATTTATCTCCCCGGGGCTATAATTGTAATTCTAACGAAACATCAACAATGTACTATAATAAGATAGATCATTATTATTAACGATAGTATATTAATGAGAAAAGCGCTTCACTGCACGTCTTATTCGAATGTTGTGTGTTCAAATCCTGGCCAGAAAGCATGCGTGATCGGAAAACATCGTGAGAAGCACTGGATAAGTATTCGTACCATCCGTTGCTCTAAAATATATATAAATGTTTAGGTAGGAGTGTTTTGTCCAGTAGAAATTGTAACTTAGGCAAAATCCTACATGAATATGACATCTTACGGGTCATTCTTGTCTAGCATGTTGGCCTTTTTATTAATAAATAAATCAAGAAACAAACATACGTATTGTATATCTAACGCAAAGCATGTTGCGCTTGTGTTATTGCCAAACACCCCGACCATAGTAAATAACAGAGTTTGTTTACAAAAAAATCACTATGCCGAGAATCAAACCTGAACATCGAGAATGGAACGGCCTCGGGAGTCTATATAATCGGTTTACAATTGGCGGAGAAATGGAGAATAGAGTAATGAATATATAAAAAAAACCATACAGACAAATTGAGAACTTCCTCCTTTTTAAAATCGCTTAAAATATTAATGAGTGCAGAAGCAGCGAAAGATGTATATCATGATCGTAGTAAGTACGAATCCAACGTCTCTGCCTACCTCTATAGAAAACAGGCGTGTTAGTACCTATGTCTGCAACTTTGAAAATGACAAGAACCACGTTTATCAACATAATAAAATGTATCGCAATGTATTATGTAATAATTTTGCTCTAATATTATTGCAATACATTTATTGATGATATTGTATGAATCGGACATAAAAATGTCGATGTAATCAATTCTTGCACCTGTTGTAAACATACATTCATCCTTGTTTAATCGCTATGAATAGTCTGTTATAATGCATAATACTACAGTATTTAAAATAAATATGTATTTTGTAAAGTAAAGGATTAATGTTATTATCTGTATTCGTTTCTAGGGTTAATTAATTATTTTTAACTCCCTCAGTGTTCTAGAGGATTGAGCTTTGACTTGTCTCGTTTACTAGCGCGTCTCAGGTTTGAATCTTCGAGAGTAAATTTTCTTAACCGACTTTCTGCTGGTATGGGTATCTGCGATCGGCAACAAAGCTATGCGTTTTATATTACTCATACCTTACTTACTTTGGGAATACAAAACGTGGGTGTTTTGGCTGCTGATACAAAAATACACGAATAGGGATTTTTTAAATCCTCATTTCTATTTAATTATATAACGACATACAGACAACTTCATTCTTACTGATCCAGTAGTTCCTGCAGAAAATACTGGCATAATCAACACTAAACTGGATCAACAATAGATGGCTGGTTGGTTGGACGGACATGAGATGTTCATAAATGTTCCATTTTACTGCTCAACAACTCAATTGCTACAGAACCCTGGTCAAAATGGACCCTAAAGATCCTTAATCCTACTAGATACAGCTATCTAAGAGTATTGTTAAGAGTTGCAGGACTCGAATTAAAATGTCGTTAGAATTACTATAGAATTTATTAGAACTATACAAACACGTATAACACAGGTACAAATATAACTGAATACAATTAGTCCAAACGTAATGCACGATTCAATAACATGCGCAAAGTCCGTCACTAAATAGATTATCGAATGTATAATACACAAGTCTTGCCTCGCGGTTTTTATCGCTCGACTGCCTCACCCCTCCGTTGGGGCATTACTTTATACTGTACAAATACAATATGTCTGGTCGACCGCGTGGACTGAATTTTCCAAGAATCACACCTGGCTAATGACTACCATAAAGATTACAATACACAATGGGCTGTTTTTTTTCCAATCGCAAATTTTAAACACAAAGTTAACAAAAGAAGACAGTCATAAAACAGTTTTAATGTTATTAGCTCAAACGCCGGCGGGTAATAAATGTGCTTTGTTTACATATATGCAGGTGGCTCAAGTTGTAACAGTATGTTAGATCAAAAAAACATGGATGGGTTGAGTGAAACTGGTCTTATTTGTAGTGTTATAGAGGACATATACAAGAGTAGAAAAGTATAAAGAGAACAGACATATCGTGCCGACATTAAACGAGTGGGAGAAAGTGAAAGAAAAGCAGAGAAGCTATAAAGAATGAATATTAATTTCTGTAGCTGGTCAGTCTGCTGCAACAAGCGACAAAACCCAGGTGGTAGGGCATGTCCGTCTGGATGGGAATTACTTCTGGTCTAGAGCATGCAGCCGTAACAATCTTGAGTTGTGTTCCGGAATCAGCGGCCAGGTTTCAAAAACTTGGAGGCCGGCAGTACATTGGTAGCACCTTCGTTTTGCATAGGTATCCATAGGTGACGATAACCACTTTGCATAAGATGGGTAGCCAATCTACTATACTCCAGCATACAAATAAACAACTCTAAAACCATCCTGGAATCATTATATTGATTAAAGCTCTTAGGTCCGGCTAGATCGGTGTCATATCGAGAGTCACCATAATATTGGCGTGAAATGGTTAGCATGGAGTTAAACGTTTTTGGTACGATGAGCGGGAGATCTAACACTTCCTCCCCCTCCCCATCCTGTCTTCCGTTTCCTTTACCTTTCTTCCATACACTTATGCCATTCCTTACGTACCATTTCTCCTGTCTGATTTCTGTTTCTTATCCCCGTTATACTAACTCTCTTATCGCATCCTAAAAGCTGGCAACTCGTTGGCTTCGTCTCCAGTGTTTCATAAATCTATAGGCGATGGTAACCATGATGGCCTCTGTGGTTGAGTGGGCTAAGCCTTTGCCGGCCTACCTCATTGCAACGCAGAGGCTCTGGGTTCGTTATCTGTTTTACGTAAGCAGGCGTAAGTACAAACTCACGCCACCGTTTTATGGTGGAAATACCAACAAATCGGACGAAACGCTTGTTTCCATTTTTATCATACGTATCGCTGAACTTTACCGTCGTCCGTTTTTCCTCACAAAAGTCTCCCGTGAACGGTAGGAAGGTATCTTCTAGGTAAGCGTGTTTCACCTTAGGCTGCATTATTACCTGGCATCTGCGCAATTTCGGGCAAACGCGAACCTATTCAATATAAAAAAAACTGATATGTTAAATTTCAGAAATTAATATTCTTCGTTATTTATTATTATATATTTGCTTGATTGGCCTTGGTGTCTGGGATCAGCTCCAGAGTAGTTCGTTGTATATCACTCATAACACAAGCCTAATTTGATATACAATATGTGTTTGTCTGCATATTATTTATTTACTTTGCATTAGGTGCGTCGCAAGAAAAAAAACAAAAAATGTATCCACTGTTCTGCTTAAACTGTGGCACTCAAACGGTATCCACACGTAGGACAGCGTTTCGACCTTCGAATTTATGAGTTCAAACATCCCTTTTATTGCTCTAATGTAGGCGATCACCCTATCATGTGGGAAATCGACAAAAATAAATGATCTCGAAAGACATTCTCGATGTTATTCACGGTTTTATCACGTTCAAGAGGTAAGCCATTGTGACAACCTAGATTTTATTCAATAACTATTATTTGTTGTAATAAAAAGTAATATTTGTTTTGTGACTTTGTTGGAATCGTATAATGTGATTATTATTGTTCTATATACTATCAATACTTGGTCGAAAGTTTTATCATGGAGATATGATCCTACGAATGACGTTATGACAATTGCCCTCTAAAATAGGTAATTCAGAAAAGTACGTAAATCCTTTAAGCGTCGACTGGAGGATAATACGTCCCTCTGTTTTCGATTAATTGATATAGAAAGCATATTTTTTGACGAAATTAGTTAAAATTTGGACTATTTTTCTGTTGCCTCGAAAGGTAGAAAATGGGGTACCAACGAAACCACTTTTCGTTGGTATTTACTGATTAACAATTTACTAGAAAAAAATAACATAAATCTAATCACCATATAAGTCGTAACGTGATTTATTCGTACTTGTTCTACAGTTATTTTAAGTTACGAAAAAAAAACACCAATCCAAATTATTGCCATTAAACCATTTTATTCCTTCGATTTTTAATAAAACAGGATGTGAAAATATCTACAGATTTATAAAAGACAAATAAATAGTTTAGTTTTAGTATTTTAAAATAACTATATTATTAGCAATAAAATAATAATGAACCCGAAAAAAGACAGTATCTATGGAATCCCCGTTATCGCCCGAAAAATCATTACCAAAAAAACCCTCAGGACGTTGCCGTTGCAACAAGCCGTAATTTCTTATCACTGTCAGAGGAAAGCGTGCCCAGAAAGCTGGCTGCATCACTATGCTGTATGACTTTATGGCAATGCTATGTCGCTGTGTAAGTAGATAGACTGTATCCTAAAGAATAGGCTACGTTGGTCTTAAAAATAATATTGAATGTTATTTAAACAAATTATTAGAAAGCAATAAAACATGTGTTTTAGAGTTAGAGTGAGATTTTAACTTCAGAGAGAAAAATACATTGAGGAGAAAGTAAATTATAACAATTTACAGAAGGTGATAGCGAAATTCAATGTGTCCCTGGAACCATGTTGGCGCAAATGGAAGACTAGAGCTGTCTTAGGTGGGACTTATCCACATGCCGAAACATACAAAATAGGAAAAGCGTGTCCGCGACGCGATCGTTCTAGAAAGTTCGATGTTGTCGCGGTGCGTTAATCGTCCAGACAGTGACCTGAGGCGGCTGGCCGACACGGCATAACACTCACTCTGAAATAAGGTTGCCACAATCGGAATTAACTGATAAAGTGACGGTTCAGTACACGTATAGTGATGATAATGAAATCTGCATCTGAAAACTGATTCACTTTTGGCCATCTTTCCAAAAGTCACAGCCTCCTAGATTTTGCGAGCGTACAAAATTATCTAGTTAGCGGGGCAGTATTCGGAAAGTTTCGACAAGTCTTTTCGTCGATTGTTTTCCCCAATGCTTGACGACGAAAGTCTTCGAGCATTGTGTCTTACTCATGACATGCGATGCCTGTATAAATTGTATGGCTAGCAGACTGTATTTCAATATTATTATTATTATATAGAGATTAAATTAAAGGATCATGATGAAATGGTTTAGATATACATATGTGCTATATTATTTTATTTGATAGTTTGATTTTATGTTATAAAATAAATTAAAAAAAAAACTTAAAGAATCAAATCATCTAAAAATCATATGTCCAATGAGATTTGGGCAGTGCTGACACATGGACACTGACAATAGGTTTGTTCTACAAATTTAGAGTTAGTTAACGGGCTATGGAGCGCCCTACGTTAGGTGTTTCTCTTATGTATACAGTAAAATGCGGGTATCCGTAAGAGAACCAACGTAACCGACATAGTTTGCAAAATTAGCAAGTTGAAGTGACAATGGGTCGGTCACGTCTGTCACAGGACCGGCAGCCGATGGAGCAAACGTATCCAGAAGTGGAGACCGCGTCTCATTAACGTAGCGTAGGATGCCCTCCAATCCGACAGACCGACGCCTTGAGCAATGTCGCCGGCAGAGACTGGGAAGACAGTAGGTCGCCGGGATATGTGGCGCAATTTTGCGTAGATCTATGCCTAGCATTGAACATGGATTGGCTGAAGAAGAAGGTCCAAAATTATAATGTCATAACTATAACAATAGTATGTAAAATATAGCTAAACAGTAATGATAAAAAGTTATTAATTTACGGAGGGCTGATATCTATCTCAGACAAAAGATTCGTATGACGATCCAGTTGGTAGTAGCCAGCTTTTTGGGCTATTATTATAGAAAATTGTGTTGAAGACTCAGTATTCTATTATAGAGTAGGAGTATAGGTATAGGTAGAAGGTATGGAGTATATGTAGAACAGAATGTAACTAATATTAATAATAATGTTTACTCAGCGTTTTCTTTGTATTAGTTTCAAAATATCGTAAAGTGGAACAGTATCTATACTAATATTATATTATAAATGCGAAAGTTTGGATAGATGTTTGTTGCTCAATTACTTTATATCAACAAAACGGATCTGGATAAAATTAGGCACAGAGATAGATTATAGTCTGGATAGCATAGAGGTTACTTTTTATCCCGGAAATGTACGGTTCCCTTGGGGTAAGATCAACGCGAGTGTAGCCGCAAAAGTTAGTTTAATAAAATTATAGAAATTCGAATTGCATGTAATTTCTACCAATACCCCTGTGATTTCATCAATAATAATAATATTAACGATGCAGTGTGTGCATCCAACACCAGTAGTGATTAGTAACCCTAGTCACGCGGATGGGGCGTGCGCGTGCATCGATGCGCGGGCGCAGGCGGCGCGCGGCGGCATCGCGTTGGCGGCGCGGTGACCTCGCGGATCGCGACACGTGCACGTGCTAAGCTGCGAACGAAGCGCAATGATGCCAATCGAGTTATTTGAGTCATGTGGATCAATTATCGAGTCATTTGTAAATTCATTTTCGTCTGGTTCCCTTATCTTACTATTCAAACATCAAAAATGTTAGAGGCGTTGTTTTTTTTAAACACAGGCTTAATGCCTAGCTTGGAAATTAGGGAATTAGCGTAGGACGCCCGCCAGCCCGGTGGACTGACGACCTGCGCAAGATCGCCGGCAGGGGCTGGATGCGGAAGACAGGAGACCGGGATATGTGGCGCGTACTTGGGGAGGCCTACGTCCAGCAGTGGACTGAATTTGGCTGAAGATGATATATTTTATGGTATTTTAGTATTTACAAGACACACATTTGTACGCTAAGGGCTTGAGCGGTGTTGGTGATTGCAGGAGTCTATTGTTAGTTTTGGGGTTTGGTTAAGCTATGTGCAGTAAAGGATTGTGTTTTAGTTTACATAGCCGAAATGAATTTTTTCAAGATTTTTGTACAATGACCTTGGTAGTCTATTACTTACTTACTTACGAACTGCTTGAGCGATGAGGTTTTTAGGAAGTATTTTATCAAAATAAAACCTTCGATATTAAATGTGCACGACTCTGTGACTCAAATATTATAGTCACATCACTATGTACAACACAATGCGTACGCGCAATATTAGACTGTATCGAAACACTTATGTTTAGGTACAAAACATTTGAAAATTTTATATGTAACCAGAGATTACGTGAATTTAATTATTGTTTATTAGATTATTACAGTCAAGGAACTTTAATTTTAGCTATTTTAATAAGTGCAAAGGGAGAAATTATGAGAGGTAAAAATCAAACAGCGGATATTAGAAGAGAGTTTATTACAATGTTGTCACACAAATATATACAAGTGTTGCTATTCAACAAATTATTTTAAATTAATAATGTGTTTTAGTAAGTTAGTTAGTGACGTAAGTACGTTACTATTTCCTTAATATAAACATATTCTTTCTTTCCCTCTTTGAACAGTTGTCAATTAATATTTCTTAGCTAAAATTATAAATAATCATAAACCTCAAATTGTATATTAAACTAAAATATGCCCGTGACTTCGTTCACGGTTGGCTTGACATTTTCCCGGGATTCCCGAGACACAAAGTAGCGCAACCTTTTTCGTGACAATTTTGTTAATTCACGTGACGCGTTTATCGGACTTCTCTTCTAAAATAGGACTCCTTAGCCAAATAACAATAAACATGGTACCCTTTGCTGAACCCTTCATAATGCACGAATACGCACTTAGGCGTTTTTTGTCTATAAAATGTCGTCAACGGACATGACTTATCTGGTCAGTCAGTGTAACTACAAAAAGCAAGAAATTATTTTTAAACGGATAGGCACAACGCTTAAGGTGGTCATCCGCGTGACTCATTACAGTATGTTGATTAGCAGCTAATCGTGAGTCCAGTAAATTCATGACACAAGGTTACGTAAGGTCGAGATTCATGTTCGCTTATCGAGGTCCGTCGATTCTTCCCCGTTGCGATAACGCTGTCTTTATGGTCTTATGGCATTGTGGAACACTGAGGTATGTTATTTGTTTTGTTCTATCTGTGCCCGCGACTTCGTTCGCGTTGGTGTACAAATATTTAGATAGATAACACTTTATTGCACACTAAAATAAACGATTACAAAAAATGAATTTTTTGGAATACCTTCTAGGCGATACAATATGCAGCTTTATCTTTTAAAGCAATCTTTCAGACAACCTAAATTCAAGGTTTTTTTAGCTAATGTGGTGATGTAGGTGGTGCAGATAAGGAGAGTCAATAGATATCTATTATCTAAGTTTCATCCCAAAATTCAATACTTGGATGGTCAGTTCTAACTTAAAAAAATAATAATTTGGCACTCTAGTGGTTTAATAGTCGGTTCCTATATCTTACCAACCATTCACTTGCCTTACTGTTAGTTAAAATTTGACATAGCTCTATACAAGTAATGTAAAAAATTTGCGATGATAAGGCAAGTAGTCAAATATTGGAACTGGCCCTAAGTGACATAAGCTGGTATGGTTCGCTTTTGTAGAGAGGTAGGCTAGTCTGGTTCTCATAGCTGCTTATGCCGATTTCTAAATCTTACTGTCTTGTCTATTTTACTAATGCAAACTGGTCCCTTGCAGGTGTTTTGTTACCTCTTTGAATTTGAGTGATCTGTTGTTTGCGGCACCGCAAGACGTCATAAAACTTATTCCTATTGTTTGTATTTCATGCAAAGTCATGGAAAACATAAGCTTATAAATTGAAATTTTAGATTTGTGGCATGTTGTTAGAGCCATATCTAATTGGATAGAGTCGGTAAGTCGAGGAAGGAGTCAGTCGTGTCCTGACTGCGAACGAAGAAAGAACTTTGTAATGATTCCAAAGACATTTTTGAATCCTTATCCCAGAAATTCGTAACAGTATGTTACTATTAATAGAGAATAAACATTACTAGTATTAAGTATATGTCAAATTTTAATCAGTAGTAACGCAAATAAATGAATAGTATAAAGAGATGTAATGTATGGGTAGTGTATGTGTATATATGAATATGTAGAAACCCAATAAGAAATACCGCGGGCGCAGTTGCGTCACTACATTCGATGTATATGGATACGATAGATCAACATTCACTTCCTTTTATTTATAATCCCAGTTGTTTGTTCGAATTGGCATAGCTTGAGGCCAGATATTGTAGAGAGAGCTTTCTTTTCTATTTTAGACCGTACAGGAGTTTCAAACTCAAAAGTTTACACTTTTATTTTTGAATCGGTCGAACCTATATTTTTAGGGTTTCGAGACTTAAAGGCTAAAAAACTCTTTATGGCCTCACTCCTGTGTATGACTCTATATGTGTGTCCATAGCTGATTATAGAAGAAACTAGCTGATCCGTGCCTACTTCGCTGGGCGTATATATGCACCAATGCACTCACATGCACCCATGACTCACACACTTACGTAAACATGTTAAGGTCTTATTACGCTTTGTAAATTTAATTCATTCATAATCGCAGAAAGCACTCGTAGTGCCTAGTACAAGGATGTGTGCAATTTTTGCGTGGAACGTTATTGCTGTGACATATTTGACAGGCATTCCCGTGCCCACTTGCCTGGGGGTAAAACATTTTTACTTTTTTGATTAATCACAATTAAATACAGCTCATGTTACTCGGGAATAATGTAGCTTCCTACTGGTGAAAGAATTTTCAAAAGCGGATCAGCAGTACCGGATATTACCACGAACATCCACACTCACAAACTTTGTCTCTTTATAATATTGTTATAGTACAGATTAAAAAGGTAAGAAAAAATGTACATAGATTTTCTGTTTTTCATTAACTATATTGTCAAAAGACTATTAACCATTTTAATATAGAGAATTGCCCCACTTGAAATATTAAGGACCAACAAGTACTTTAGTCGGTTCCCCTAAAAATGAGAGACCCAAGCCCAGCAGTGGGACACCTCAGAGCTGACAATTATGATAATATATCAAAATTTTAATAAGAATCACGTACTATTACTCCATAAACAAATCGGTACATTGATTGTGACTACGTGATGATAATACGTTACCAAGAATTCAGTGCAATATATTTACGGTCTTATTCATATTGAGTTAACATAAGTTTGAAGGCTTTTTTAGGGTTTAACTTACACGAACTCAATATGAATAACATGTAATTGCCTGTTTTTTGGGATTAATAATATTGTTACACGCCGACAAAGTGAATGCACACCTGATTTATTAACTTTCCCGTATTTGGACTTCTTTTCTTTACTTTGTGTTTAAAATGTGTAATTAGAGAATAGCCTATTGTTATTGTACTTGTTTACTTGCCCAAACGGAGAGGTGAGGTAGTCAAGCGACGATTACGATACGGGCAAGACGAGTACATTGATAAGCTATATAATGACGGAATTTGCGCGTGTTATTGATCGTGCAGTTTGTACTGGTTGTGTCCAGTTATATTTGTATCTGTGTTATACGCGATTGTAAAGTTCTAATAAATTCTATAGTAATTCCAACAGCATTTTAATTCGAGTCCCGCACTCGTAATAATAATAACATAAACCTATCTACATACATAATTATGTATGTAGATGTTAACATGTATAACAAAGAGCCAACGGCCCTCTTCAACTGTTTATAATTTAGTTTCGAGTAGTTGCGTGGCAAAGGATAGCTGTTCGTAGTAATTTTGTTGAAATCGCCTCAGGCGACGCGAATTTCTGGAAGGTTTTAGAAACTGTAGCCCCACTCGGTATATCTCTGGTTAGCTTTCATCGATGGTTTTATAAGTAAACAAGAAGTTCAATGATTGAAAACATTAATTTCAATACGAAGGACAGTCTAAGCTTACATACTCGTATATATAAGAGAATAAATAGTAAACTTAACATAAAAAAAAAAAAAAAAAAAAAAAAAAAAAAAAAATATAAATTAAATACAATAGTACACAGAATGTATACTACCAATACGACTATAACACTGCGGGCACATACAACTAACACACACACACACGCACACACACAATCTCTCTCCCTCTCTCACACACACACACACACACACTCATGGTTTTAGGTTAATTAAATAGTTAATAATTCCATTATTTTTAAGTTTCTATATTATAATAAAATTGTGTTGGGTGCCGCGATACAGACCACGAGTCTAGTGCAGCAACCGCCGGCAAAAAAAATTGTAGCCTTAATTTTAATTCAAAATGTGTTGTTACTATAAGTTTTATATATAATTATATAAGGCCTAGAATAAGTTTATATAAATAAATGAATTTGAATTATATCATCCATGTATTATATGTATTAGTTAGTTTATTGTTTTCAGAATGCTGTTGGGGTTGCCGCGGCACTGTAGTGCGTCTGGGATGTTTGCGGAGGCCCGAACAGATGGTTTAAAGGCGATTATCCGCAAAAATTCCGCTTCGCTAATGCAACGCTTCCGCGGCAGCACCAATAGCCTTCTGAAGGCTATTGCGATTAGATTTGACTGCCCTTCCAAGAACATTGGATAGGGGTAGTCATCGGCTTAATATACGTGGCTCGCATAATATTATAAAAGTAATACTAACAGTACTAACATTATTTTATAAGATAATTGTAACTAACACACTAACTAAATATGGACCCCGTGGTCGGTGGTCCGTAATAAAGTTTATATTATTATTTATTATTAGTATTAGTGTATGGCATATCTTTGGAGACCACAGGACATTAAAATGGCCAGGACTTTTGGAAGGCTTGCGTGGGGTCATGATGGGAAGGCCAACACGTAGAGGCCCCTTGACAAAAATGTAGTTTAGTTTTAGTTATCATTAGTATTACATATATGTATACTCCATATCCATTCTAATCTTAACTAATATTATGACCGCGAATGAGAGTCACAGTGTAATAAATTATAATAAATATAACTTACGTGTATATTTGTATATATAGTATAGTTATATATTTATTAATAAAATGTAATCGTACAATAATTATGTATACCACCATCGCCACTCCTAATCAGAATATTCTTGCCACGGGTTGTCTGGAAGAGATCGCTTTTTAGCGATAAGACCGCCCTTTGTACCCAATTACATTATTACCAGTTTGTAAGTTTTCTGTAATGGTGTACAATAAAGTGTTATCTATCTATCTATCATCTATCTATGATTTTCTCTATAGTCCTGTTATAGTCTTAAACCTTTCTTTCCAAAGTTTCAATTTCTATTCTTACTAATATATAAGAAATACGAATGTGAGTTTGATTGTTTGTGACGAAACGCAACTCGTCAAGACTCGTCGTCGATCGTCAAGAAATTTTTCATACACGTTGTCAGGGGTATATATTAGCATGACCCTTTCATCCGGACTGTTCCTGACGGATAGACAATTATAGATGGGCGCTCCGATCGCCTTGATTGTACTACCACCAACCACAAACCACCACCACTAACAAATACAGCATCATGGCAACGATAATGAGCTATGTAGCTTTAATATTGTTACAACTTAGACCCCGATAAAGACAAATTCCACGTACAGATCTGTAAAAGCACATTTTATTACCTGTCGGCATTTAAACTAATTGTAATCCTTTTACCATCGTCTTCTTTTGTTCACTTTTTTATTGGTATACGTTTTTAAGTTATTGTGGAGAACAGCCTATTGTTCTATTGTACCCGTTTATGGCCGCTTGCAGGCTACACCATTAGACAGGTGTTGCGGATTACAATTACAAACTAATTCTAGGAAATTCTGTTGAATTGGATTCAGCGCATCGAAATACATAAGAATGTGGGCCAGTGTTACTATGATTTCTTTATTTATATTGTTGTAATTTTTATTTATAATGTAATAACATTTAATTTGTTATATAAATTTAGTTATTAAGTCACTGGAAGCAACTAACACCTAAGGATACAGGCTGAGCCTAGGTTTTAGTACCCAGTCTTAATTTTAAGGCAAATTTTTTTATATTTTTGGTGACAATAAAAATTCTTTTATTTATTTTTTATTGCTGAATATTTGTGTATAATGCGTTGCTGTACGCAGGGGTCGATTGGTCGTTGATTAGGGAGCCATTTATCAATGCGCGTGGGAGTGGCGCGAGTGTAATCGCCGCGTACGGATGCGTCTGCGCATCTGCACAACTCGCGTCGTTAAAACGGGACTGATAAAATTGAGAGTTTCATTTTGATAAATATGGTAGTTGAGATAAATTGTTTAGTGTTTTTTTAACTTTTTATGCTACAATTTCGATATCGACTAACTTTGCCTGCGACATAATTCGCGTGAACTTTGACTTTGTTAAATCGTCTGAACAATGCAAGATTATTCATCATTAGTGTCTTCAAAGTAGTGTTAGAGATAATAATTCACACCGACTGACAGACATTAATTCCTAAATACGGTTATGGTCAGGCACAGTAAAAAAAGTTTTTGATGAAAATTTAGCATTTATTTTGGAATCGCAGACACTTTGATTTTATCACTATAAGCTGCATACTAATAAATGTATATCAATGGGAAAAAATCAATTGTCGGTTCAATATGGAACCAACATCAGAACAAATTGTATATATTGTAATAACATAATTTTTACATATAATTGCTATGAACGACTGTATTTCACTAAAGTACTGAGCTCTCATAAACAGCTAGATTGATTTTGGTGAAATTTATTCTGTGTTTGAGTGGGTCCTTAAATTGTTTATATTCATAATTGGACATGGTGCTCAATTATGCTATGTTACTATGGGGCGAAGATATTCAAAGTACGATTCCATTGCGATAATTTCAAAAATCCTTATTCTACTAAATCCGCAATATCTTCTCGATATCATCGCGGCAGAATAATAGTAGAAAAAAGTTGTAAGTACCATTAGCAGAAATGGCGTTAGCCTAAATGAATTTGGAAAGCTACCAAAACTTTAAATATTTAGTTCGCGAGTTTTCGGTCATAAATATTTATAAAGATAGCGTGGTTTGCTGCGGGCACGACATTGGAATTAACAGAATACCGAAATCAGGCAAAGCTACGATAGAGACGCTAGTGGCCAGCGATATTGATGACATAATAATAGCAGAATTAGGTCCCCAGTAGGTGGTGCTGCAATCTAACTCAAGGTTTTTTCCGGGCAGAACAAGGTCTGCCGGGCCCGCTAGTATGCATATATATTATGAATAACATACTTTTAATCCTGGAAAACGTGACACGGGTAAAGCTGGCGAAGACAAGTTAATAGTAATGTACTGTAGCCTTCGATGTAACTGGATTATTCGTACATGGGTGTGTGTTTTAGGGGCTCAGATGTCGCGTAATGAGGAGGGCCGTAGCGACGCGACTTCATTGCGATTAGCTTACCCTTCTTGGACCCTTATTCGGACGAAAACTTCACGTTTATCCGAGTTCCATTTATGTAATAAGTAAACGGTCGTGTGCGAGTCGGATTCAAACATAGGCGGTTCCTCTATGAAATACAATATGTATACTAAAGTGACAAATTAATATATTTGGTTTATATTTGATAAATAAAATTAGTTTAATAAAAATGATGTCATTTTGTCACGTCAAAAGGAAGGTTGGCAATGAAAATCAGCTTTGCGTCTGATATTCCGGCACAACAGTATACTGAGTGCAAACATTGTTTGCTGAAATTGCGCCGTATTAAATCTCAAATTATGCTATGTATACAATAATAATTAGTAAAAATGTTATTACGTCCCCATTTGTCTTCGAATAAATTCTTTTTATTTCTTTCTTCAAGCTACGGGTTGGATTTTGATTTTTAGTCTTAATAAGATTTTTGAAAAGAAAACTTCTTTAGGCACGTTGGGTACTTTTGGGGCGGGAAAAAGCACTTACTCGTGTGACCGTCTTTTTTAATAAGGATTATCGCATTACGTGCTTTAATTTTACAAAGAATAAATAGCCGAGAAAAGCGGAGGCATCACTAGGTCGGGTCCCGCCTGTAATGCGCCGACTCCTAAACTTAAAATTTGACACAGATGGCCAGCGCTGAATGTTTCTTACTGAAAAGGTCTCACAAAATCATCTTTAGTATATTTATTTAAATAAACAGGGAAAGTAATCAAGTATGTCTTTAGAACCAAATTAGAAACTGTAGAGAATTATTTATTGCATAAGTTCAGAAGACGAGCACACACAGACGTCCCACCTGATGGAATGCGGTTAATTGTCTATATTTGTAACACCAAAAAACCTACCAATGCGCTGCCGCTCTCTCTAAAGGAGACTGGAACCTGGCTACTAATGCCGGAACACAGCTCAATGTTGTTAGACAACATACTGTAGACCAGGGGTGGTAGCCATACAGACGGGTAAATACCCTACCATTTGGCAGTGGGTTGTTTTGTCGCCTCTTATGACAGGCCGCCCGGCCGCAGGAGATTATATTATTCCTGCACGGAAAACTACTATACTATTGCAATATAAATTAATTTTATACAAGGTTTGAGTTTGTACAATGAACTTAAAAAGTGAAAAAAATTAGGGGATTAATTTGGATTTTTGAGATTCCGAAAACGCAACTATAAGTTTTTTCTCTCTGTCTACGAAATAGCGCTATCTAATACCCTGCTTCCTATCCTTCATTTACGTTCAGTAGTTTTCACGTGATGCTATAACCAACACCCAACACACAGAACAAGATGTAAACATTCTATTAGTTACATTTACGAAATCTTCCAGTCTGAATTTACCTACCTAATTTTTAATCACATTTTAATTCATTGTACAAAGTCCACACTTGTAATTTATAGATTCATTATAGTAAAGAGAGAGAAATACATGGAATTTTCAGCATCATATTTGCGACTTACTTAGGTACTTTCGAAAAGTTGAAATAATGCAGATGAAGTTGCAGATAAGAACTAGTACCTAATATTTACTTTTCGAGGTTTTGTCTTATTGTAATTGAAAGAAGGACTTCTGACGCCAGCATAGCTTAGATCACTAGACAAAATGATCTAGAATAGATCTGTTGCTATTAGCCGCATAATATTATACCTACTGTACACCGGATCGATGCAAACAACCGCGACAATCCGCATTTGGCTTCCCACCGCGACGCTGACGGTGAAAGGTGACTCACGTTGTGCCCGTGTATCGTGAATTCGCGACTTGTGTAAGTTGTTTACCCATGTACTGGTAAATGAGTAAATAATAGTACAGAGCGATATCTTCTTACAGGAGTTTATAATCGATATCTGTATTATTGAATCTGTAGTCTGTGATGTAGAGCGGAAAATTCGACTGATGCGGTTGCAGTGTCAATAGAGGAATGTGGGACAATTTAGATAAGGGAAGTAGGGAAGGAAGCGCAACACGTAGGTACCTGGTTGATGGTAGAATAGAATACCGGCGGCTCCTCGGTTTCTCACTGCATTTGTCTTGTGTTTGTTGCGTATGTAATGTTTATAAAGCGGTACAGGTTGTATTATATGTTATTTAAAATCATGTATTATTATTACAGGGTGGATTAACTCATTGTATTTACGTTATGTTCAAGTTATTTGTTAAGTGTTTATGAAACATACATATTTGCGGAGTACTGCAGGCACGATATGTTTCATATAATTATTGTATTAATTTATGATGACATGAAAATGCATTGTGACGTGTTGCATAAAGCGAACCCTCTTCAGATTTAAACAAAGAATTCAAATATAAGATAAGAAAAGTTTTATATCAGCCGAAAAAATGTTACTTGATACTAGTGAATATGATATATTATATCAATGTAACGCATGTACAAATTGTAAATTGATACAAATTCTTTAAATCCATGAACTTCAATAAAATTTTACATGTATCGGTTGATCGAATTTTAATATCAGGTACCCATTAATTTTGTTTGTCTACTATTTTTAACTTTATTTATTTTTACACGTATCAGAATAAACCAAGATAATGATTATTATAAAGTGTACGTTGTGAAATAAACTTAACTTTTAGGTATGTATGCACGACTTTAAAAATATATTCTTGAGTGGTATTTAATTTAAACAAGTTTTGGATTTGAAGTGTCTCCTCTGTTCTGATTTAATTATTTAATCTGGCACACGTGTACGGACAAGCGGACGCGATTTTGCGATCTACGCAGATCGAATTCGAAACTAAGATATTCGCCCACCAACATGTTTTATCACTATGTCTTCTCGGAATCGATTAATGTACCGACTTACGATGGACATGGCGTGACATTGAACTTTTAAATGTCGCTGCGCGCCCGAACTCGTGTCAACTAGGTACAGTATCTAACATTGTGACTGTGGCACTTCTGTTTGGAATCGTAAAAGTGTATTAATTAACACGTAATTAAAAATATATGGACTTACATTCGATATCTCAAAAAAAACAAATTTTATTGACACGTGTCCATACGCTGGGCGTCAAAAAACCAATCAAATATACTAACCTATGTCATACAAGAATAAAGGAGCTTTCTACTGGTAAAACAATATTCAGAATTGGTTTTGTAGCTATAAACAAACTCACAAACTTTAGCTCTTTATAATACTAGTATATATTTACATACTAAAACTTTTTTATAAATGAGCATTTTAAGCCCCATGATCAGAAGACAAACTAATATCCATACAAAGTAATTTATGTAACCAACTTTATTACCAAAGCATGTATGTATGGTGATATAGGTATGGGATGAGGAGGGATGAAAGTCACGAGACAAAAATTATACAAATGGAAGATTAAGGCGTGGCCACAAATGACGAAAATAAAGATCGATGTATTGTGTGAAAGATGACATGATGATTTGTGGTGTGAAAGAGGATATATCCCGGAATAGAAGGATATGGAAGGAGAAGATATATTGTGCCAACCCCAAATTATTAAAAGAAGATGAAATAAAAGCAAGTATACCAGAACATAGGGCCTAAAGCGGTCGCCTTTGGAGAATAGCTAAGTGAAATTAACATGTGTCTAGGTATACTGGTAGTTGTAAGACATAGCATAAAGTTTCCTTTTATGTTTATACTTGTCATGTTCATCATATCGAGGGTTTCATAACAAATGGGCGTACAGACAAAAGTACAGTTTTACGCAAGGGACAAAATTGTGAATAAAACAAAACTAGTTGATTGTAGAAGGCTGAAATTTGGAATACCCTTCTTTTTAGGTACACTTGCATACTGGTGAGACCTTCTAAATTATATTGTAACATGCATAGTTTTTAGTAAACAACAAAAAATGGCATTTTTGCGTATACGCCTCGTTATGAAGCCCTCGATATGAATTGGCGATAACGACATCTTTAGGCACTCTTCATTTTAAAACCACGTTCTTTGTACTAGCAGAAGGTGATGTCAGGAGCCTTAAGAACAGACGAGCGTGCATGACAAGAACTATGAATGTCAAAGAAGCAAGTGAGGTGTGTAAGAATAAGCCTAAATGGCGCTCTGTTGTTCGTGCCTACCCCGCAAGGGACCTGGCGTGAAGTTATGTATGTATATATGTTCTTGGTAAAATTTGTTGGAATTCATCAGGCAACCCTTTAATTTAATTCGATTATCAAGTTTATAATTCCGCCTTGACCCCTATTTAATTCTTATAAGTGAAAAGTCAGACATCCCTGAGACGGAAATTAAAAACCGCAGTTACCATCATTAAACACAGCTGATCTAAACGAGCCACTAACATGGTTACATGTCTATAAAACCTTTGTAACGCAAAACGTCTCACTAAACTGCTAAATGCGCCAATTGTCTCCAGTTATTAATACAAAAAACATTTTACTGCTATATTAATACAGTTGAAAATCTGTTGTAACTCTCTGGGCAATGATAATAACAACAGGGCAAAGAAACGAACTGGTTTAAAATGATCTACCTCATCCCTCTTGGGTGTTTAGAAATAGGAACTGAAAGGTATATATGCTGATATGAAGAGGGTTCTCTTGAAAATGGTCGATTTGTTGAGTTTCGTCGGGAAGTTTTGTAGATATTGAAACGAATAGTGCCACCTGTTGAGCCTCCGTTTTGTAACTTTGTTAATAGCCTCATTCTATTGGCAGAGTGAAGTTAGTTTGATGTAATTATTTCGTATTTATTAATGAAGATCTTAATTTGTTAAGCGAGTCTGTCCGGAAGTTTTACTTTTAAAGTTTGGTCCTTCGTGGAAAGTTGTATAGGTTCTTGTTGAACTTAGGCCAGCTTAGTAAGAGGTTTTTATGTAAAGAGGGAAGGGAGATGACTTTGAGCGAGTATTTAATACGTTTTTAGGGTACCATGGGCATCCGTTGGCATTTCATCCGTGCAGGAACGGAGAAAGAATATAATTTCCTGCGGTCTGTCGTAAGAGGCGAGAAGACAACCCACAGCCAGGTGGTAGGGCATTTGCACGACTGCATGGCTAGCACCCGTGATTTAAAGTATGTCGCCATAACAACCTCAAGTTGTGTTCCGGCATTAGTGGCCAGGTTCCAGTCTCTCTTAAGAGAGAAGCAGTGCATTTGTAGTACCATTGGTGTTTGAAACGTCCATAGGTCATGGTAACCGCTTTCCATCAAGTGGGCCGTCTGCCTGTCTGCTGAACTCCTGCACATTGGTGTTGCAATGTTTATAAGCGATGATAACGACTTTCGATCGAGAAGGCTGTCTGCCTGTCTTTTCTACTCTAGCTTTAAAAAAATTGTAACTGAGGGATGAAAACTCTCCGAATTCGCGTGAGAACTTTTACCTCTTTAAATTAAAAATAATTAAAACCTACCAAAAATAATAATTAATTGTAACATAGACAAACACCGTAATGAGCAGGGCTGGGTTTACCTTAAGTGGCGCCATGGGGCACCATGAAAAATACTGCCCTATTATGTATATCCTATCCTATCTATCTATCTATCTATCCTGCACTAAGTAAGTAAAGGTACGAAAAAAATAATTACGCACTGTAATTAGACTTCAAACACTATACAATGAGAACTCGATTTTTTTAGATTTGGCATGAAACTAATAACATCTCAATTTTTGAAAATCTTGATTTTTATAACACAAAGTTGGAAATTTTAGAGAGGGTTCTTAATGTGTCCATCAATAGAGTTTTTCCGATTATTTTGATTTAAAGATTTAAAAAAATTTAAAAAAGCAGTGAAAGTGATTAATGAAAGCAACTCAACCAAAAGTATATGTCAAGGTGATATCAATCCTGTCTACTCCCGTGGTAAATAGTAACTCAACTTTTTATAACAATTCTTTCACTGTTAAGGCTATACAGCCCTGGAACGCGCTTCCTGTTACAATCAGAGAAGCATAATCGTTAGCGATATTTAAAACTATGATCACAAAATTCTATCTGTCGTTGGAATATAATATTTAAATTCATTTATAAACAATTATATATTTTGTGCCACCATCGCCATTATCATCTCAATTCATTCCTGGGGTTGCCTGGAAGAGATCGCTTGTTAGCGATAAGACCACCCTTTGTACATAACTAGATATAATTTTATTATTACGGTCATGTTTGTATTGGTGTACAATAAACTGTTATCTAATTAAATAGGAATGATAATATGTATGTATATATATTTTACACTTGCCATTCTAGTATGATCTCATAATCTTCAACGCCTTATAAGCAGATGAACTTGTCTATTATCAAATTTTCATTTATCGATGGACATTGAGAAAGTTGATTAGTTCGAGTTATCCAGTGGAAGACGTTGTCCGGCCGGGTACATATTAATGAGGCCAGGTAGCCGGGGGTGGCTGAGGGTGGCCGCGGGCGAGGGTGCCGATGGGTCGCCATGGCAACGCGACGCGCGGCCTCGAGCGCGGTATTACAATGAGCTCTCGTCCGCGTCGGTACTCTCGGTACTAAGCTTGCGGATCGGGGACTTGGGCTTGTTTCTGAAAAATACTAATACTATCACTTTTATCCGCTTAGAAACGGAGAAATAACAGAAAGTAATAAAGAAAGAAAAGTATTTTATTTAGAACAAAAACTAAGTTAATATAATTCGGTAGTTGACAATTTTTGAGAAACAGGTTTATTTTGAGCCTTATGGTCTATTTTATCCAAACTATTAATATATTATTCAGCAAAAAAACAACATTAACATATTTAATTTAGCAATTTTATAAATATTTTGACATTTCGTCACAAAAACGCCTCAAGCTGCCATGGCGTCTCGTATGACGTCACAGTGTGCAAACAAACATTTGTTTCATTGAAGTGTTATCTGAGAAGTCATGATAACTTCTGTGTTTTGCATACTATGACGTCACGCGCTCTGATCGGCGTTCATTGTCACGCGGCTAATGGCAGCAATATAACAATTTTATTTCTCAAAAATATCAATTAATATTTAATATTTTAGTTAAAACAATTTTTTTTTCATATTTAGATCGTAATCTACGATATATATATTTAAATCAGCCTATATTTTTCATACTGTCAACTACCGAATTAGAAATAGTAAGATAATAGAAACAAAATAAGTCCTAAATTGGACTCATTCTCAGCATGATATTAGCCAACAATGACTAGCGCTGTTCTTCCGTCTAGGACCATAAAGTGAAGTAATACAATTTCCTATGGCCGGGCGGCTTTTCGTAAGAGGCGACAAAAGAACTTACCTAGGTGCTAGGATATTTGCCCGTCTGGATGGCTAACCACACGTGGTCTTGAGTATGCCATAACAATCTTGAATTGTATCCTGGTATTAGTAGCTGGGTTCCAGTTTCCCTTTAGAGAGCGGCAGCGCAGTATTAACACCTTTGGTGTTCCAAATTACCGTAGACGATGGTAACTGTTTTCCATCAGGTGGGAAAAGTGGAAATCCCTTTTTTTTCATTGCGTATTAAAAGGTTAATATATTATTAGTAAAGCTATTCAAGTACTTGGGCAACTAAAAATTAGAAAAAAAACAACAAAAATAATACCGACTTCAAACTAAAAAGCAAAAAATAAATGTTTTGCACAATATCTTGAAGTCGCTATCAACTTTACAGAATACGTCGACTTCAAGTTGTTGTAGATAATATCTATTCTAGGTATTTTAGTTACTCTTGTAGTCGGTTTTTTTACTACAAAACTTTTATGATAATACGGAATCTGCGAAAGCGGGCGCTTTAGGCTCGTTGATGTAAATTGACGAATTCACATTTGAAATAAAATTGTCATTACCGAAGTGAACTTGGCCTATGTGTGCGAGTCACAACGGGGGTAGTAGCCAACCACCCCGTATCTGGAGCCGCGAGCCGCTCGCGAGGGTGGCGCCCCCGTTGTCCGGTACGTGCCACGACAAAAAACCAGCGCTGACCCAAGTCCGGCCGCCATAAAGCGTCGGCGGGCGTAATAAGCTCCCCGATGTTGCCAGGTGGGGTGTGCAAAATTATTTATAAACTCTGAAACTAGGGTAATAAACACCATTTTCTATTATAAATTGATTTGTTTCTATTAAATCTAATTACTTAATTCAATTCATAGTTTTGGTTAATAAGAGCTATCTTGATTAAATATTGTTTATAATGTAGTAGATGAAAAGGTATTTTAGGAAGAAAAAACTATAAATAAATCGGCAGACGAATAAATGTCCTCAAGCTAAGCAATTTATGCTTGTGCTATCGTTAATATACAATGGACAATTCTGGGATCTGGTGTCCGGGGACTACAGATATATTAGAAATAATACTAAAATATTTAGTATGTTCCATAGCTATTTTGGCGAAAATTTTACCTTTATAGAATTGTCATATTCCGTTCATCTGTCTATCTAGTTTTATATGTATATGACATTATTTTTCTCGAAGACTGGTGAGTTTATTTGGATAAAAAATAGGAATATGTAATCTATATAAAACTATATTAAAAAAGAGAAAAGAGTTTGAAAAATGAGAGAATCATGTTAGGCACAAATTTAGATCATTTTAGAAAATTTTAATATTCTTGTGCGACCCTTGAGAAGTATTCAATTCCTCTAAAATTTTAAGAGGCTTCCTCCATTCTCAAAATCAACATGGAATTTTTATATCTTACACTTGAATAAAAGATAGTTAAAATTATTTATTTTAATGTTAAATACCTATGAAAGTTTTTAAGTGTAAGTATTCCCAATTCCCAATCTTTGATATGCATTTATTTACTTTAATTTCAATACAAGAATTACCCTGAGATATGCAACTATGGGCTACAGAAGTAAAAAGGTAATTCCATTTAAATACGCCTCAGGAAGTTGTTAGTTGAGCACACTTTTTACAATCATGAATAGTTTATGACATATGATAGCTGAGAGCAAAATTATATTATTAAAATTGACGTGTAACGATGTTACGAATAAAAGATTTCTGTTTTGTTAGATAAAATAATCTTTTTCTTTCACCATATCCCAATTAATTGGGGTCGGTCCAATGTCTTTTCCCTCCACACTCCTCTATTCTGACATACATCTTCTGTCAAACTCTCATATCATCCTTCACGCAATCCATCCATCTTTTTATTTGATCTACCTTTACATCTGTGCTTTGCATCTTGTAGTTTAACATACATTTGGCACGTGACTTTCATCCCTCCTCATGATATGCTCATACCAACTTCTCTTCTAGTCTTCTTCCTCTCAACTTTTCAGTCACGGGTGCAACTTTCAAAGATCAACTTGTAAGGTAAAATAATAAAACCATAAAATACATGTATTTTATATGATAATGGCAATACCAAGCTCCCCTTTGCTTGCCTTGCTTTCTCTAGCAAATGGCGCACAAAGGAACGCACGTTCGCGCGTTCTAATTCCGAACGAGCAATTCTCTTTGATGGGGTATCGGGTGCTTTAGGTGCTTGGTCACAAAGTATGAGACAGAAAGTTCATACACCACTATGTGCGGAATCAGGCGCAATACACGCAAGGTCTTTGGGGTCCAAAATTTTAGGAATAATAAAAACATATCTCTGGGATTGATAAAATCATGTCAAACACTAAAATGTGTCTAATAATGACGCCAGCCTAAATGTCATGTTATTCTGGAATAATAAATTCATGAAAGTGGAGACATTCCTAATCCTCAATCTTTTTCTTCAGACCTTGCATTTTTTTATAAAGCTTGAGTTCAGCAGACAGGCAAACGGTCATCTGAATGGAAGCGGTTACCATCGCCTATGAACATTTACAACACACCAAAGGTCCTGCAAATACGCTGCTGCTCTCTAACAGGAGCCTGGAACCTGGCCACTAATTCCGGAATACAACTCAACGTTGTTATGGCGATATACTCTAGACCAGGGGTGGTAGTCAACCAGTGCAGCAAATGCCCTACCACCTGGCAAACATAAACCTCCATAGATGCGCGTATAGTTGATTCATTTTCGTGCAAGATATTTTTATCTGTAGTTACGTTTTGCCTTATTCATCTTCGAATCCATTGTTGTAATTACCTGTCATTTATGTAGCTACGCACCGATACATATCACAAATGCATGCTTTTTATAAATATCAACTTATTTTTTCAGATAACGTGCCTTTCTGATATTTCATAGTTTAGATAATTTACAGAACACACTATATTTTTTACAAATACATTAAATTGCAACTTTGCAGAAATATGTGTTTTTAATTTTTCAACAAATAGGTTAGGAGTACTATGGTTTTCAGTTATTTTATTTCCTTCGAATTCAGCATACTGTATGTGTTGTTATATGTAGTTTAATATTACTAACTATATACTAAAAACTCATAAAAACTTTTCATTGTATGAAAGCGTTAATAAAGGAAGAAGGAAAGGGAAATCTATAAAAACCATTAGGGTTAATACTTCATTTGCTAATCATCAATATAAAATGCACTCTATACATCTATTTAATCAAATTAATAAAGTATTAGAATTTAATAATATGAAATATTATGCTTGTAAGAAAATTGTTACAAATTGATTATTTTCGAAAACATACAAAGAATGTGAAGAATTTTTAGTGTATATTACATAGTTTCTAAGTTTTTAAACATAAACATAACACTCATACATTTAGACACACACGCACACACTCATTCTTACATAGATTTACACACCACAAATATAGGTATACAACACATAAAAATTATTTGTATAAGGTTTATTGTAATAATAAGTTATTTTTTTTAATGTTTAAGTTAATTGAGAGCGGGTCCTTCTGACACAAGTATATGTTTATACTTAATAGTTTTTTTTTGTATATGTACTTTTGGATCAAATAAACATTTATTATTATTATTTGTATGTCTTTCAAGACCACGGGCCATGAAAATGGCCCGGACTTTTGGAGGGCTTGCGTGGGGCCATGGGGAGGCCAACACGTAGAGGCCCCTTGACAAATTTAATGTAAATATGTGGCGTGACACTGACCGGCGATTATCCCTGTCTACACCATATAATAATGCACCCAAGGACAAGCCCCGGCCAGTGTAGGACTATTGTGGGAAATGAGGACAAAAAGTACCGGGCTATAGGGGTGAACTGTTAGTGGTACTAGCAGTCTGGGAATATGGGGACTATGACGTTATTATTATTATTATTACTATTTTTAGTGCAGCACTAATATCGTATGAAGCATCTATACGTATATAAAATTTTCATGTGGTCAGGATCGTCGGAATTACACCTCTACGTACTTTTAACAGTTTGTCAAAGTTGTTCAATGTATACCTTCTGCTATGTTCTGTGGCCTAGTACATTTTCGGCGCCTCTATCGAGTCACCGTCTCTTGTTATCGATGTCAAGTGGAGACGAATAATGTTAGCGATTTCGGCACGTCCTTATTTTAGAGATTAATTAACGTTTGTCTCAAAGAGCGCACCTCACTTGAAATTTAAGAATATTTTGTTGATTGTCTTTATTCTCGTTTCGCAATGAAACGTCTTTTGTTTTAAATCAGGTTTTATGGTAAGATGTTTATGCTCAGTCTTATAGTAGCAGTATTTTCTCTTTGTTTTTTTTTTAGATTTTTGTTCACATGGCGATGCTAATCTCATTAGGTAACATTAATTAAATCTATCAAGATTACTGGTGAGCAAATTTTAATAAATCAAAAAAATTAGCAGCAGTTGGAGTACAAAATTTAAAAGTCACACACAAACGGGAAGTAGAATCGGTTGTTGATTTAGTCCTCAGTTTATTATATGAAGAGTAGTCTGTGCACATATGACAGTTAAAAACAAAATTACATTTAATAAAATATTTTTTGTCTTTTTTATATTTACAAATAATTCGGAAATAATGATATAAAGATATAAGTAAGTTTGACTTCGGATTCTACACATACTATTTGTTATTTGTGTTATATATTACAATTGATTATAAAAGTATATAGGAATGATATAACAAAAAATATGTATTGAAAAATTGATATTTTTTTTAACTGCCTTATGAGCACCGTTGATGTCTTTTACAACAGGATCTAACCGCTTTTATTACAATCGCTTATTTTTTCTTATAGAATTGACACGTTGCAGGCTGTTTTAATATGATTTTTAGTAGCAGATGTGTTTTAGAATATTTGTGAGATGGTTGATCCTGGACAGCAGATTTCTATTAGTTAGTTGCTTTCAAATTGATAATTTAAAGTTAATGAAATTACATATTTAACCAAAGCATCATAAACATGACCTTATGGGTACAATCCAGGTGTCTTTAAGTCTCGTGTCAATAGGTGTTTTCTAGGTAAGCGTGCTTTAGTTTTGACCGCATCATTATTTATTGTTACGAGTTACAGGACTAGAGTTAAAATGTCGTTGGAATTACTACTTTAGAATTTATTCATCATCTTCAGCCAAATTCAGTCCACTGCTGGACGTAGGCCTCCCCAATTTATTCAACAAGAATTTATTAGTACTATACAAACACGTATAACACAGGTACAAATATAACTGAGCACAACCAGTACAAACGTAATACACGATTCAATAACACGCGCAAAGTCCGTCACTATATAGATGACCTAATGTACACACGTCTTGCCTCGCATGTGGTTATCGCTTGACTGCCGATCTCTCCATTGAGGCATTGCTTTATACTGCTTTATAAAATTTCTTAGTATCACATCTGGCTAATGACTACCGTAAAAGATTACAATACACAATGGGCTGTTTTTCTAATACAAATTTTAAACACAAAGTAAAAAAAAACACGTACAAATGCCGAAAAGACCATAAATGTGTTTCTACAGATACAGGTGTGAATTTTGCTTTGTCGGCACCTCGGTCCTAACTATATTGCGTTCCGTGGTCAAAGAAGAACCTATTTCACACGAAAAAACTTATGTCAATAAAATCTCCATATTTATTTATTAAATGAAATCTGAAAGAACAATTTAAATGAAGTAATTAATAAGGTAATATTCAGTTGATTTGACAGCGTTCGCATAGCCACGGTTAAATCGGGCAATTATCTGCACAGGGCCGGCTGTAGAACGGGCGCAGCGAGCTTTCACGAGCGCACACAACCGCGCGCGCATTCCGCATGCCAGATGCGGCACGTACCGCGCACAATAGTGTACATGTGCGTACGCGCCGTCGCGCACTATTAGGGCTGTCACCTTCTTATACGTGTTGAGCGCTGAGTTAGAATAAAGCGCTGGATTCAGCTAGACGATCACAATAAATTAAACCGTTTTATATTATTAAGAGATTTTTAAAATTGTTTTTAAGACAAACCTTTATATATATATATATATATATATATATATATATATATATTATATATATATATATAAATAAATAAATAAATCGATTGGTGTTCGTTGTGTCGCTATAACTCGAGAACAGCTAGGCTGATTTGGCTAATTTTGGTTTTGACTTATTTGTGGAAGTCCAGGGAAGGTTTAAAAGGTGAGTAAATGTGAAGAAAAATGCTTGGAATATAGTAAAAAACAACAATTTCACTTTCCTTATTTTTATTTTTTTGGTTTCGAATTTCAAACGTTTGATGTTCGTCCCGTCGTTCAGAAATCAACGTTTTCTATTTATTGATTTTGAGACGTTATGAAGTTTGCCGGGTCAGCTAGTCTTTTATCTATATATATAAAACAAAGTCGTGTTAGTTATATCACTTATAACTCAAGAACGACTGGACCAATTTTTATGATTGTTGTGTATTTGGAATTGTATTCGTCCGGGATAGGACAATAAGTATTAAACTTTATATATTCATAATTAAAAAAACATCAATCACAACATCAGTCTAGCCGTTCATTTGTTATGATCTTTCTATGCCGATTTCTGCAATGGTGACTGCATTCAAACACAATTTCATTGTCTACTTTAATTAAGTAAGTAAGTAAGTAGAGTAAACGCGGTCGAGATGCGAGCACTGCGCAAAATGTACGGAGTGACGCTCGCAGACCGCGTTCGTAATACCGAAGTAAGAAAGAGAGTTGGTCTGAAAGAGAGTGTTGGGGTGAAGGTAAGGAAAGGAATGCTCCGGTGGTTCGGGCATGTGGAAAGAATGTATGATGAAAGAATGACTAAACAGATATACAATGCAAAAGTGAATGGATGCAGAAGTCGCGGAAGGCCACGACACACCTTCCATGATCAAATTGATCGTGTATTAGCAGAAGGTGATGTCAGGAGCCTTAAGAACAGACGAGTGTGCATGACAAGAGCTATGAATGTCAAAGAAGCTAGTGAGGTGTGTAAGAAAGGGCCTGTGTGGCGCTCTGTTGTTCGTGCCTACCCCGCAAGGGACCTGGCGTGAAGTTATGTATGTATGTACTTTAATTAATTATTTTTGCGTGTGTTTAAGTGGGTCCCGGGATGGTTTAGATTCACGATTGGTCCCGGTAGGTGGCGCCGCTAAACACCTATAACGGTAAGATCAATTTTGATGATTTTTTGCGTTTTTTCAACTAGATTCGAGAATGGTTTAGATTAACAATTGAGTCGCTGCAATCGGTTTCTAGATTTTCATTTTTTAAGGACAAGACAACGTCTGCCGGGTACAGCTAGTATTTTATAAAATATATTTTTCAAATTTGACTTATGGAATTTTTTTGGGTGGGTAGATTTGGAAAAGGTAACATCTTTGAAAATAACTTGTGCAATTATTTAACCTTTTTAATTAACTAAATAAGAATTAGTGAGTGATTATTACATGATTACTTACAGTTTGTAGCAATAATAACTGTCAGGTGTTATCTCCTACCAATTCACAACACAACACACATTTTTTCTTGTAAGTACATATTCCTACAATATGGATGCCATACAGGAAGCTATGAATCAGCTTTCTTCAACATTTGCTGAACGCATGGATGCCCTGGAGGGTGAACTACACAAGGGTGCACCAGCAAATACTTCTACTTCTGCTCTGAGTAGTGACTTCTACAATTTTAAGACCTTCATATTGAAGTCTCTTCGGGCTCTACAGGAGCAGATAGACCTTGTGCAGCAGTCGGTAGACCAGGTGGAGATGCGGTCTAGAAGAAAAATTCTTTTGTTACATTGAGTCCCTGAGAATAAACAAGAGGATACCACATCTGCTGTTACTAACATCATTTGTGAAAAACTCAAGTTAGAAGGCTTCAAAGAAACTGACATCCGCCGGTCGCACAGAATGGGTAAGGCACCAGCTCCAGCCAAGCGTCCGCGACCTATTCTATTCAAGCTCTGTGATGCAGTGGACCGTAACAAAATCTGGTTTGCTAAAACTAAGCTCAAGGGCACCGGGATCACCATATCGGAGTTTTTAACTAAACGACGACATCAACTCTTTATCCAAGCTAGGCAGCGCCTAGGAGTGAGGAACTGCTGGACGCGGGATGCCCTCCTGCCCTATCTATGTGTTAGCCCGCGACGGTACACGCCAACGCATCGAAAAGTTAATCGACTTGGAAAGCTTCCCCGCTTCGTCTAATTTAGACCAGGTTGCAGCACAGGTTGTGACCAAAGAACCTGTAGTTGTTCCCAAAACTCGTCGTCCGACAGCAGGAGCTAAGAAGTAGCGATTCTCAAACGAGCCTTTTGCTTGTTTTATTTCGCTCCGCTTTATACATTTCCGTTTATTAATTGTTCTGTACTCCATTTCTTGTTGTGCAATTTATAAAATATGACAAAAATCTCATTACTATTATAACTTTCGTTCTTTTATAGTTTTCGCACATTGACTTTACATTAACTTAATTATTATTATGTTGGTTTGTTTACCTTTTTTTTTTTTTCTCTAGTCTCTTTTTCTTGTAATTCTGTCATAATTGTCAATGTCATTCATATAATTTACTTTTTTGCCCTGTGTCATTTGTTGCGTTTTGTTTTTGCTATTATTGTGTTGTTATACTCATATCAGCTATCTCATCCGCACACCTGGCAGACACATTCTGACTGATTTGTATTTTTATAAACAATATTTGTGTATTATTATATATTTGATTATTTATATATTTGAAATTGTAATTTATTTATATAAAGTATTTATTTTATTTTATGGATAACTATGAGAGTTATAGTGATTCTGACTCAGATTTTCATTCCTGTTTGTCTTCATCTGACAGTTCACATGGCAGCAACCATGATTTATCTTCACTACAAGAAGTAATTGAAAATCAATTTTCAGGCCTTTCCCGTAATTTCAATGTGGCACACATAAATGCTCAGAGTATTCCAGCTCATTTCCCCGATATGCTGGCGTCATTTAGTCATAATAATTTGCACGCTGTATTAGTTTCGGAATCTTGGCTTAAACCTTGCCTGTCCTCTACTTCATACTCTTTGCCAGGATATCGTCTAATTAGAAATGACCGTATCGGTACTGGTGGTGGAGGTGTTGCTATATACTTGCGCTCCCATCTAGCATACAAAATCTTAAGTGCATCCTCACAACCCCCAACACCGGATAACGGTGAGTATTTATTTATAGAAGTAGAACTTACGCATACCAAAATTTTACTAGGAGTATTTTACGCATCGTCTGTTCGCATTAATTACTTCTCCTCTTTTGAAACTTTACTAGAAAAGTTTTCTCCTTTATATATGCATAGTATCATCATGGGTGATTTCAACACTTGCCTCCTTAAACAAGACCATCGTTCTTCTGCTTTAGAAACTTTAACAAGATCCCTTAACATACATATACTTCCTCTGAGTGCTACTCATCGTTTCCCTAATTCATCCCCTTCTCTTCTCGACCTAATAATGGTTTCATCACTACCTCACGTATCTCATTATGGTCAATGTTCGGCGGATGCTTTTTCCTATCATGACATGATTTTTCTCTCATATAACTTACATCCGCCGAAAGCTAAGCCCAAAATCATCCTGCAGCGTAATTTTGGCGGCATGAGCCTAGATGCCTTACTTAAAGACGCTCAGGAAGTTGACTGGTCTGGGGTGGTCAGTGCACTCACTATTGATGATAAGGTTCATGTGTTTCATGCTGCTTTGATGAAGCTGTATGATACTCATGCGCCTTTACGCCGTATCAAGGTCAAACACTTGCCTGCACCGTGGCTTACCGATGATATTAAATCGCAGATGCACAAGAAATCTAAAGCTAAAACTCGATACAAAATGAAGCCAACCGAAGCAAACAAAGCTGCTTATGTGAGCATTCGTAATCGCTGTAATAGAGTGTGTAGGGACGCTCAACGCCGTTATATTCACGAATCAGTTCAAAATGATGATCCAGCTAAAGTATGGAAGTTTCTACGCTCTTTGGGGATTGGCAAACAAACAGAAAACTCAGTCAGTCAAAAATTCAATATTGATGATTTAAATCAACACTTCTCAACCACTTCTGACTTTGATGTAGTAATAAAGTCTGAAACTTTGAAAAGAATCTCGTCCAAGCCAACACCCAAGCATTCTCCTTTTCTTTTTAGTCGATTTACTGATAGTGATGTTAAGAAAGCTGTAAAATCCATTACATCAAATGCTGTCGGCAGTGATAGCATTAGTCGCAACATGATCCTACCCATACTGGATGTCATAAATCCTACCCTTACCCATATCCTTAACACATCCATAACATCTTGTGTATTCCCATCTGCCTGGAAGGAAGCCCAGGTTACTCCTCTACCAAAAAAACCCAACCCCGCTTCCTTTTCTCAATTTCGTCCTATTTCCATACTACCTTTCCTTTCCAAAGTCCTCGAACGCTTAGTTCATCAGCAGCTAAGTGTTTTCCTGAACCGTAATTCCCTTTTGAATCCTTACCAGTCTGGTTTTCGTCCTGGCCACAGCACCACCACAGCCCTCATTAAAATCACAGATGACATCCGGCATGGCATGGACAATGGCTTGCTGACTGTGCTATCGCTGCTCGATTTCAGCAGTGCTTTTAATAATGTTGACTTTGAAGTGTTACTCGGCATCCTACGCTCTATTAACATATCTCCTGAAGTAATCGACTGGTTTCATAGTTACCTGTATGGACGCCGACAGCGCATTCGAGTTGATGACGACTATTCGTCGTGGTGTGATCTCTCTGCCGGTGTTCCACAGGGCGGCGTACTATCTCCTTTATTATTCGCTGTTTTTATAAACTCAATTTCCAATGAACTTACTTCATCCTATCACCTCTATGCAGACGATCTGCAAATTTACACGCAGGCACCGGTTGCTACACTAAATCAAGCAGTCGCAACGATAAACACTGACTTTGACCGCATACTGCAATGGAGTAAATCGAACGGACTTCTTGTGAATCCTGAGAAAACTCAAGTAATTATCATCGGTAGCTCGCGGATGCTGTGTAAAGTTGACTGGACCTGTATGCCAAGTTTTCTTTTTGATGGGAAGCTTATCCCTATCAGTGATAAGGTCAGAAACCTAGGAGTTATATTTGATAGTGAGCTGTCCTGGAGACCCCATATAACGGAGTTGAGTCGGCGTTTGTTTCTCTCCTCCAGATCACTCTGGCGGCTGAAAAACTTCCTGCCCATCGCCACCAAAATTAAGCTAGCAGAGTCGCTACTTTTGCCCATACTTGATTATGCCGACGCCAGCTATCTAGATTTAACTCAAGAACAGCTTAATAAACTTGAGCGACTCCAAAACTTTTCCATAAGGTTCATATTTGGATTACGCAAGTATGACCACGTTTCTGAATTTCGAAAAAAGCTCAAGTGGTTGCCAATCCGTATTCGCCGGAATACTCATATTCTTTCATTGCTTTACAGTATTTTATTCATCCCTACTACTCCACAGTATCTTAAAGAACGCTTCGAATTTATTTCTTGCTCTCACAATTTACGCCCTTCCAGTCAACATAGACTTATTACTCCTATTCATAGTACAACGTTCTTCAATAATTCTTTCACGGTTAAGGCTGTCCAACTTTGGAATTCATTGCCTGTTGCTGTCAGACAAGCAAAATCCCTAATAATATTTAAGAATTTAGTCAGAAAATTCTATCTGCAATATAATGATATGTAATTTTATGTAATTAGTATATATTATATTGCATATAGCTATATGTCTATTATGTTTAAATAGTTGCATATTATCGCTATACATTATATATGTATATAACTTATGTGTATATTTGTATATATAGTATAGTTATATATTTATTAATAAAATTTAAGTAATCGTACAATAATTATGTATACCACCGTCGCCACTTCAAATCGGAATATTCTTGCCACGGGTTGTCTGGAAGAGATCGCTTTTTAGCGATAAGACCGCCCTTTGTACCCTACTATAATAATACTAGTTCGTAAGCTTTTCTGTAATGGTGTACAATAAAGTGTTATCTATCTATTATAATAATAGGATGTCTTATAAGCCTATAGAGCCTGCATAAAAGATTCTTACAAAGAATTCTTTAAATATACAGATATGGGAGAGAGATCATTAAAATATTGATTTGTACTGTAGTGCTGCCATAATAAGAATATGATGAATGAACTACTGTGACTTTTTTGTGATCGCAATTAAGTCAATTTGCAAACGATTCATCTGATGGTACGTAAATACCACCGCCCACAGACATCTGCAACACTAAGGGAATCGATGTGTTGTCTTACGCCTACCTTGTTGGGACTTGAAGATTCTGTTTGCACCATTTTTGAAGAACGGCTATATAAATTAGTACTATAGATAGATAACATATATTGCTCACCAAATAAATAATTACAAAAATACACGATTACAATATTGTCATGGTGAAAACACTAGGCTATGAAGGCTCGACGCCGCATCGAATTTGAAACACTTCTTTATTCTTTAAATATTTATTTATTACTGTTTAAAACCATCCCATTACATCATACGGCCTTATCGCTTAAAGCAATCTCTACCCGGCAATCTAACTTAAAGAATAATTCAAACAAATCTGGCGATCTAGGTGATGCAGAGTATTAGATAGAACAAAATTTAAATACACATTCATTAAACTAATTCATAAACTAAATACATATATTTGAACTAATTTATAACTTAAACACATACAAACAATCAGATAAATATGTATTTTTATTAGTTAATAGTATCTATAAGAATTAGAGATAATTAAATTAAGGAAAAGTAGTGTTTTCTGATTAAATATAGACAATGTTTTGGCCTCTCAGGCAGCGCATTCCAAAGTTATTATACTTAATTCGATATTTGCTTGTCATACAAAACCCGCTAGAGTTGGTTCTCATTTAGGTTATCTTAAATAGCGTTAGATTTAGCTTCGAAAGCTTTAAAGTGGTAGCCCTGCGCTCCATGTAGATCGCGGTGCACGCCGTGCGACAAGAGAGCGGGCACAGTTGCCGACATGGGCGGCCCTCCTTGATTTTAGACTCGATTTTGTGTCGCAATATAGTTGTGGTGCGGCGTCGAAAGATCTTTAGAGTCTAGTTCTAGAGAATTCTAGTTACTATCAGTAAATCAAAAGATTCAGTCGATTGTAAAAGAATTCGCAACAACTATTATAATGAGATTTTTTATTCGGCTGTCAAGCAACATAATAAAACATTTTATTAGGTATCAAAGTTTTGTTAAAACCGTAACAATGTGCTATTACAATATATAATATATATAAGGATGCTACTGCTGGGCTTGGGCTGCTTACTATAGGGGAACGGACTGTATATCCGCCACGCTTGTCCACGACGTCTTGGCAGGTTTGACACATCGGTTATCTCGATGTGCAGGTATCATCACGATGTTTTCCTTCACAGTTCTTAGCACGTCGTAATAGTTTGCACATTTTACAACTTTGGTAGCAAATATATCCCAGCACGTATTTAATATTAATCTAATAAAACTACGTTTTAACGGGTTTTATCGCGGTATTTTATTTGATTTTTATTCCGATGTTTATTTTACCTGCTACTTAAATTTATTAAAATTATTAGAGCTACACATGTTGCTGAAGACTTTCTTCTCCCGTTTTTTCTCTTTAATCTACAACATGTTGCGAAGCGATGATAAATATGATTAGGCAACCATAAAGTAAAAAAATGCCATAAACAAATAAAATGATTAAGTTGGGGGTAGGCTATATAATAACTTTAAAATTACCCATCGACACATAACGTCTTTGTCTTCCGTAATCACGTCTACTGAAAAGAGGCCGAAATGTCTTAATAAGAATCAAGTAAAACATCGCGCTTGAAACAGTTAAAATTTTACGTTTTATTATGTGTAGATACTTGTCACTAACAAAAAATCTCAAAATCTTTCTAATTTAATTTATCTTGATGCATTAGATTTTGAGACGAATATCTGGACTATACACTTTTACAACTGCATCGCTTTTTTATTGCAGGAGTTCAGCAGACAGGCAGAAGGTTCACTTGATGGAAAGCGATTACCATCGTCTATGGACATTTGCAATACCAAAAGTGCTTGTCATCGGCAGGATGTTAACCTCCATTTCCTTTAGCTCTAACATTCAACTCTGCAACGGTTCTTTAGAACATTTATTTCGCATAAAACAATGATCTACATGGAACTTTCCGCCGCGGTTTTCCCTCTGCGCTATGACATGGGGTTTTTTTAAGGAGGCCACTTTGATTATATAGTCAAGTATATAATCAAAGGAACGGCCGATATAGCATTTCTTAGAGGTCGCAAACGCATTAGCATAGTCCTTGTAAATATCCATAGGCGACGGTAACCGCTATTCATTAGGTGGGCCGTCTGCCTGTAGCCTTGTCAGCAGGCAAAGGCCTTCTTCTTCTTCTACGGCCTCTTCTACTGCAATAAAAAAGGCAGTCGGACGCACAAGAGACAGCACAAATTGTAAATTGTAAGCTCCTTAAAATTCCAAAATTCTAACGCGAAATTCTTTACCAAAATCATATTAATTTATCTTCCCTTTTTATGCTTATGCGGACAATTGAAGTGGCCACATGTGGTATCTGAGAAGCGGTCAGGACCTCTTGTATACTTATCTAATCAGCGTTGCAAATGTTGCCGTCGTAAAAGCCAGCATACTTGACGTTTTATGGGGCCGTCATTTCATTCTTTTTAAACCTCACGTGGCGCTGATATTATAATCGTGATTTACCGGGAGATAACTTTTCTAGAAAAAAGTATATATATAGAATATAATAGAATATTCTTTATTGCAAACAAGAAAATAATACATTTGAATTACCGATTATATAACTAGTACCTATAATCGGCAGTCTTATCGCTAACAACGATTTCTTCCAGACAACCTTCTGGAGATAATTTTACATTTCTAATAATGGGTCGGTATTTAGTGCACATATTTTAAAATATATACAATCATATATACATATATTAATAGTAAGTAAAAAATACACGTGTAATCTATGAGGAGTATATTAAACGATGTAAGTGACTTTGCACTTCTGATGCTCTTTGGTAATGCATTCCACAACCTTTTACTAAGTAAGATACTTTTCTATTATACCCGCAATTGGTAATGGAACCTTGTCAAATTAACCTTCAAGTGACGTCATCCGCAACTCGATATGTACGCGTACCCGCCGGCCAGTGATGCTAACAGTAGTGAGTGTTCGCCAATGGTTACGTCACCAAAATGGCGGCCCGGCGCAATAGCAATTTGCGGGTATAATACATACATACATACACACATCATAACAATTGCTAACTGCCCCTGTCGTCTGGTGGCCTTGACGCGTATTGTTTACTGGAATGTAGAGGTTTCAGATTTGATTAATTTCGTAAACGAATTGTGATTTAGTCTGGGTGTTCGAGAGCCGCCGTAGAGTTGTGCGTTATATAACCTATATATAGCAGAAAATTAGCTTTAACTTGAACATATAATGTGCGTGGTCTACTTTTAAAATATCGTTCTGTTCCTTGTGTTTATTTTTTTATCCGTGCAGGAACGGAGAAAGAATACAAATTCCTGCGGCCGGGCGGCCTGTCGTAAGAGGCGACAAAACAACCCACAGCCAGGTGGTAGGGCATTTGCCCGACTGGATGGCTACCACCCCTGGTCTAAAGTATGTCGCCATAACAACCCTTAGTTGTGTTTCGGCATTAGTGACCAGGCTCCAGTCTCCTTCAAGAGAGCAGCAGCGCATTAGTAGTACCTTTGGTGTTACAAATGTCCATAGGCGATGGTAACCGCTATCCATCAAGTGGGCCGTCTGCCTGTCTGCTGAACTCCTGCAATAAAAAAAAAAAAATTGCGGCTCAATAATTAATGTTGATATAAATAATAATAATATATACCATCTAAGCAATATTTTTTTTTGTATAAAAGAGTTAGATCAAATATTATTTACTTATGTACACTTTTTTTAAGTAAATTATAATATAAATTAATTGAAATGATTGGATCAACCAATTTTTGTATTAAGTCTTGCTTTATTCACTACCGTTATTTAAAGCACATATACACCAAATCTCTTGTGAAATCGTTTCATACGTTTTCATTCTATATAAATATATCTATATATCGAGGGCTTCATAACAAATGGGCGTAGACGCTAAAATGCTATTTTTTTGTTGTTTACTAAAATCTATGCATGTTACAATTTAGAAATGTACCAGTGGATGTGTACCTCAATAGAAGGATATTCCAAATTTCAGCCTTATACAATCAACTAGTTTTGTTTTATTCACAATTTTGTCCCTTGTGTAAAACTGCACTTTTGTTTGTACGCCCATTTGTTATAAAGCCCTCGATATAATAAGTAATAAATTGTACATGTACGCAATGAGATATGGTATTATCATCAAAGACACAATGATAAATGATCCGTTATTTACCGTGGTCTGGGTGTCTGGGATCGGCCCCAGAGTGGTCCGTTGTATATTACCCATAACACAAGCGTAATTTGCTTAATTTGGGGATATACAATGTGTGTGTTTGTCTGCCGAATATTAAATTAAATATTAAATATTTATAATATTATAAAATGCTTAACATACCGTGTCTGAATATTGAATTTATTAAAATATGTCAACGGGAATTGACTATATCAACGACAGGAGAACACGATGCATTTATTTTTTCTAAAACAAAAAAAATAAAAAAAATAATGCTCAAGTAATATACATTTTAAACCCTGTTTGGACATATTTTTCGTTAGCATACCTTTGGGTATCTCAATATCTTACCATAGGACATACCCAGCTCCTAGTCCCTAGCCCGTAATGATAATCTTATAGCCAAGACTATAATTTTAAAAAGTTTCTCAACCCTAGATGGGTAGATTTTGCCTCTGTGAGGCGTTTTATTATTTAAAACCATATTTATTAAACCGATGACTTAATAATTAAAAGGCATAAGTCATTTTCAATTTTCTCATATATTTTTTAGCCTTGAATATTTGCCGTAAGCGTTCTGACGAACCTGTAAAGCTTGCCCTAGCCGAGCATGCCAGAGCATTCCATCGTCAGCGGGAATGTGGCGCGAGCTCAACGCAACGAACCGCGGTATGCGACGGAGTTGCTATACCTAAATTTAAATATTTATAGATACTACACTGTCATGCAATACATCTGAAACAGTTCATTGATATCACTTCCTTTCATCACGAAACTCCAATTTTCCGAGATATAAATTCATTGGATATTATTATTTATTTATTTTATTGCATGAGTTAGGAGACAGGCAGACGGCCCACCTGATGTAAAGCGGTTACCATCGCATATGGACATTTGTAACACCAAAAGTGCTACCAATATGCTCTCTAAAGGGAGATTGGAACCTTGCCACTAATGCCGGAACACAAGGTTGTTATGGCGACATACTCTAGACCAGAGATGGTAGCTATCCATGTTCGAATAGGTTCATATACTCCTTTGTCCAGTGAGGAAGAAACAAAGAATGAACTTATATATAGGATACATATACTTGCGTACAATTAACCAAATAAAATCACTTTTATGTACTTGTACATGCGTTTAATTGGATATTATGTTGAATGTTGACTAAATTCTAAGAGTTGTTATCACCCCAGAATTAAATCCCAGTTATGTTTTGAAAGATCATTTTAGAGCCCGGGGATCACTTTTCTATTTTTTTCTCCACATCACACGATCTTCAGATAAATTACAAGATCCGCTTGAAGAGTGATGTCTTAGAAATTCTTCACGATGTCAAGCCAGCATTTCTTAAGCCTACACATCCCTCGGAAGGTAATGAAGGCGGCATGGTTAGACTTATGCACTCACATGAGTGTGACCTAGCAAGGGTGATAGCCATCCAAAGTGGCAAATACCAAGCCACATGGCTGCTGTTTTGTCGCCTATTTCCACAAACCTCCTGGCTGCAGGAATTACTAGATATTTTATTCCGTTTCTGTACGGATAAGGTTTAAAGGAATGACTGAATTTATGAAAACTCTATATTGTCCACTTTAACCTTAAATCTAGACAATTAGTATGAATACAATTACATTGGATCAATGGGCGGCCTTAACGCTCACAGCGATCTCTTCCAGGCAACCCGGTGTCCAAGGAGACTTTAAAAGAAAATTCAAAGAATATTTGGCAGAGCATTTGAAATAAAAACGAATACTCGTACATTCTTAATCAACTACTAATGTTATAAAAAACCACAAGATAATGGAAAAAAGGAAACTTCGTTTACAAAATTTACCTTTTCGGAAATCTAACTTGGACCTAAATTATGAATTAGGCAGGTCCACATTTAACCATTATACCACAAGCCGTCAATTGAGACGTGTGCCAGAAGCAATGATGGCAAACACATTTGGGTGGATATACGCAGAAGTTGCTTTCATATTGGAAACAAACGTATTTACATAACCGACCAAATCAAACAGGGGTCACATATCAAATATAATTGCACGTAATATCTCGTTATATTTCGGAGACAATTCCATTAATGCGGCAATCCCGGCGGCCTCATGTCAAGACAAACAATAAAGGTACGTGACCGGGATACCTTCCCCCATCTTCTTGTTTACATTGCGATCTATTTACTATCTTTATTACAAGTAATGAATAAATGAATTGCGTTCAAATGTATTCTATTATCTCATTTAAGCTACCGTTCTTCGCAGGTCCCATCCTTAAAGCGGCTATCTCGAAAACCAGACGTCTTTTCCGACTTACGCAACAGAATTTACGCTTAACCGAACTGAGGCGAGGTCCAAGCACTAACGTTACTCACTCACACCCATGCAATTTGTATGAGAACAACGTCCAGTCGTGTTTGAGCTCCCGCATCTCTCGTGCCACGTACGGATTGGACGTTAGAGGGGTGTCTTCAGTAAGTGGTCAGAGGTCTTGATGTGACAAACTATGGTATAGTGCGGTATTGGAAGCTGCCCTTTTAAGTGGAACTTCCTCGTCCTGCTTGTTGTCTTATGATTTTCAACAGTTGTGGGTGCTGGAGGGGTCCTATTCGAGGTCTGCTTAAGGTGGTCCCGTTGGCCAGTACATTACGGTAGGTATGTAGAGGCGAGTGGCGAGTGGCGTGTGGGTGAGACGTTTACGGTCGGATCGCTGGTCGACGAGCCTAGGGTGACAATCAGCTATTAATTAAAATAAATTTATTTATATGTAAATATTTCAAATGAAGACAAAATATATGGTTATATTGAAATTGAAATATACCAGAATGTATAGCCATAAGTATGATAATTTTTTGCAAGCATATTATAAGTTTGTTTAAGTTTGAGTACTTTTTAATTGAAGTTTGGTATTAAGAATAGTTAGTGAAACAAGTGAGACGAGGCCCGATTCTTATAATCGAGACTTGTCGTCAATAACATTGCGATGATCAAGATTCTATAACAAATTTACACAAAAATGCTGTTACAGAACCTCTTATAGAGGATGGTCTTTTAAAAATATTTTATCATGTTATTGTAACTTTTTCCGGTTTTGCAAGCATTTTCGTAAAAGGGTCACTACCCTTTTATTTATGTGTAGTATTCAGGAGTGTATTATCTAGGTTTCTACGTACTACTTATCTCGTATACCTACGTTGATATAAAGACATTTTTTTGTTTTGTACCTGCGATCAGCTTAGGTGACTATGAGCAGATTTGTTGGATGTATAAAATAAGATGCAGAGTGTGCCTTTCAGTTAGAACATCTACCCACGAGTCAGTCAGTTGACTAATTAAGAGTATCCTTCCCTTTCAGACGCTTCGTTTAGTTTTTTGTAATGAGTTCGTCCACAAGTTTCTTGGGATGGTGTTGTAGCTTTTGTTTGTAGTGTTAAACATACAACTTGGCATATATTATCTTGTAGCCTTTGATTATATGACAATTTTATAATCAAAGCTTGTAGCAAATTTCGTATCTCCAGACTTCGTAGTTCCTGAAATATGTAATTGTTATATTCAGACAGAGTTTTTTACCATTAGGTATTTTCAAATAAGAATATAGAGAGCGAAATCCTGTTTTCACCGTTAACTCATGGTGTCCTTACACGCGGGAGCAATAGCGCGCTGCGAACGAGACTCGCCGCGGTCGGCCCCTCGCGTCGCGCCAATTAATTACGGTGGCCATCTTAGCCCCCGCACCCAACCCCTCTGAAACCGGGTGGTTTCACGCCCCGCCTTGCTGACGGACAATAATTGCCGCCGAATCTACTCGGCCAAGCCTCTGATGCCGCCGCCCGAGAACATTTCAAACGGCTAATGACAGTGCAGACAGATCAAGGGACCCGAAATTCCCTGACGAAGAACATTTCATACGGTAAAGGACGGTATATACAGATGAAGGCGAACTGTTTTCATATAAGCTTCTATATCCGATAGAATAAGCATGAGAGATCGCAAGTAGAAACTCGCTATTACCCACGATTTCGTCTGCATTTTATTTATTTATTGTATAATTGCAGCAGACAGATAAACGGCCCACCTGTTGGAAGGCGGTTACCTTCACCTGTGGACATTTGAAACGCCAAAGCTACTACCAATATGCTGCCGCTCTAAAGGGAGACTGGAACCTGGCCACTAATGCTGGATCACTACTCAAGGTTGTTATGGCGGCATACTGTAGACCAGGAATGGTAGCTATCCATTCGGGCAAATATCCTACTACCTGGGAATTTTAAATCTACTACTTTCACATTTCATCATCCCAGTGAATTTTGTGAGGAGACGTAGGCAGCCGCCAATGTTTGTAGTTACCATACAGCAGAATCTACTTGCTTAATAAGGCGCCGATGACACAGGCCTTGTGAACATTGAACATGATCGAATTAACAAGAACTGTATACTATATTATATGTTATGACGACTGAATATGTATATATAATGTGTTATGTGTACCACGCTATCCTATTGGTAACTGTAATGATACCGATGTTTGTAAGTATAATAAATAAATAATTATTTTTTTGAATCCTGCAACATATCAAATGAAATATATATGGCAAACTAAAAAAAAAAAACGAATCACGTTTAAGATAGAAAAGACGGACAGGACAATTCGATAAAAGTTATTTTTTTGGCGAAAATGGCTGAATCGCTTGCCTATTTATCTTGATCCTATATTCCTAATTTCTTCGCCCTATTGCATTCTGTTATTCCATCCTGCCCATCGTATTTCTCTTGTTTGACCCTTTTGTCCCATTTCCTATGCCATCCTGAAGGCTGGCAACTCGTTGGTCTCGCTTTTGGTGTTAGAAACATCTATAGGCGACAGTACCCACATTACATTACGTGGGTCGTCTGCCTGATTGAGCTGAAATTTTGCAGGCATATGTATATCGCGTGATAATGCAATAATATGACCATGGAGCAGATCTGATGATGGAGTCGGAAGGTGGTCATAGGAACTCATGTACTTAACAAGATAGACCCGTCGTGTTTTATGTTGCTGTTGCCAATAGTGTTTGGGCTCGTTTTACTTGTCTGGTTAGCACTTGTGCTATATGATATCCAGGATCTCAAAAGCTTGTATTTAAAAGCCTTTTTAAAAACAAGTTTTTGATCTAATTATCACGTACTAACAACGGTGAAAAAAAACATCGCGATGACAAAACCTGCATGACGAGATAACCGATGTGTCAAATAAGCATGGCGGGCTTCGTTCCCCTATAAAAATGGGAGATCCGAGCCCAGCAGTGAGATGTTTATCACTATTACATATTATCACTTAGAGTATGTTAATCAAGTATTAATTTAATGGCACTGATGGAAAATACTTATTTCGCGTAGGTACTTAATAGTTAACACACAATAATTTACTCTCTTTACCAAAAACAAGAATGCTAAGGGAATTTTGTGGCAGTCCAAATGTTGTTTTGTACGCCTTCTAATTTGAGAACTTAATTATGTTTAAATTTAGTGTTTTCACAGTAAATTATATACATAACTAGGTCTTTATTTTGTAAAGAGGTTAATATTAATGGTATATTTGCCGAGGGACAGAGCCGTACTTAAAACGTTTTGAATTACTTACCGTAACAAATATACCTCTCAAATCAATCAAATCCAAGTAAATCTGAAACGCTACGATAATAATATTTTTCTTATTATATTTATCGATATGGTCTAAATATATACATATTAATTCTGACGTTATACCTTCAAGAAGTGACAGTAGAGTGACTTGTGATGCCATCTAGAAACACAGTTTTCATAATTATATGTATATTTCTTTTGTGTTATCTTCTTCCACTGATCGTACTTCCACACCAATCACACTTATCTCAGGCTTAGCGTCTATTATTCTGTAGCAATGTACAGAATTTAAATTCGATTCATAATTATTAATACTGTAGTGCACGCGTTTCTATGGAGTTCCATAGGTTGATGAATTTCATAGGTGTGAAACGAAGGCAACGAATAATAGTAGTCCGTGCATATAAGACGTAAAAATAAATTTACAAAGTCGTATTAGAAACATCGTTACTTATTTTTTTTATTTTAGTCTCTACTTACATACAATATGGAGGTCACCTCCAATGTTTATGTTTTTTCGTAATCTCAATCATCCATATAGACCCAGTAGTTAAAAAAAAGTACTGACATATATGGACAGACCGACGGTTGGACATGACGACTTCATAAAAGTCCTGTTTTTGCTAAAATGGCTACGAAAACCAAAAAATAACAAAACATATGAAAAGTTATATTTTAACGTGTTTGTTATTTTAAAAACCACCCTTTTTGTACCAACTCCGGCCCTGGTTAGGATTGTTTATTGACGCCAACGCGGCGCCTCGCCGACAGACGCCCCACGACGCCTAACGTCGCACGGAAAGGAACGCGCCTCGTCCTCTGCGTTTAATTAAAATCGCACCAGAGTCGCGGCGTGTACAAAAATTGCGGGTATTATGTCACCGCTTAGGTAAATTAACCCTCAAAAACGTTAATATTAGGTTTGTTTAACTTTTGTATAGTTTTCAATAACATTGTTATTTGAAAAATATATTATATTCGACTTTGTAAACAAGAGATGGTCTTCTTAATTCCTTTTCTTGCCTTCGAGTCTGGTCCTTCGAACTGGATATGGATAAACGATCTGTTCTCTTTCTATCTATCTATAAATGTATCTTTCTCGCCATACTCCTCTATTCTGATATACTTCCTCTGTCAGACCACAAATCATCATATCATCCTTCACACAATCCACGAATGTCTATTTTGTTTACACACTTGTATCTATGGATCTTCCAGTTTACCATTCTTTGGGATATAAATGATTTTTATCCCTCCTCATCACATGTCACAATACCACTGTAGTCTTCCTCTCAATTTTTCAATCACGGGTGCGACTATCAAAGTTCTCCTCTTAAATACTCATTTCTCATCTTACTTATTCTTGTAATACACACAGGGTTCAGCGATAAAAAAACTTATTAAAGCGTAACCAGTTCTTCATACTCTTGCACAATCGAGTTTGTTTAAAATAATTTTCGTTTTAAACTCAGATGGACAAAATAGCCCAGAGCTCTATAGAGTGAAATCGGCTAAAGAAAGCCGATGTTGGAATAGAAGACCGATTTCGCCGCAGTGCGTTACGATAACTTAATATTAAATCATCATATTAGTACGAATAAAGGAAAAATAGTCTCTAGTGGATATATTAAAATTTCAGTAGAAAATTACTAAGCCAAAGTGGTAGCAGGCCGGTCACGTCTGTCGTAGACAGACAGTCAATGGAGCAAACGTATCCTCGAGGGAGACCATGTCCCAGCAAACGCAGCGTACGATGCCCTCCAGCCCGGAGATTGACGATCTGCGCAAGGTTGCGGCAGGGTCTGGATGAAAAAGACGGGGTATATGGCCAAACTTGAGTAGGCTACGTCCAGCAACTGGCTGAAAAAGAAGAAATTTACTATTTCTCACCCAGACGCAAATCCGTGTGTACTAAAATGTTGATGTGCAGAAGTTTTTGGTTCACATAGGTTCCGTTTATATAGTTTATTGGTCAGCGCGTTGAAAGAACTCTTCACCATAACTGAAAGGAGAGAGCGGGAAACACGCTACATAATTATGACTTAAATAAAAAAGCGCTTAAAGAGTTATGTAAAATCATAAAGATAGACAGATCCGCATGACGATTTTATACAAATTTTAATTGCTTCTTTTGGCTAGAGAACAATTGGCACCCCTGCTCTCCATGACGCGCGAAATTGGCCCTGGTAACTCATATCACATAAAGTCTCGACTCGAAGCTTGTATGTTAATATGTGAGATTACCTTCGCCGTGTAGTGCAACTTCATTAAAAGCCGATAGTGGTATGGCGGTAAACAGCGGCGCGCGTTGCCGCAGCGCGGGCGCTGTTTAAAGCCCATCAAAGAGTCGTCTACATAAAACGAGTCCCATTCCCATTTCACATTCGGCTAGCTACGAGCCGAGTTTATAGCGGACCGGCCAGGAATTCTCGGCGTAATGAGGAAACCGGACCCCTACTATGGAGACTCGATTATATGAGCGCCCGACGCGACGGCGCGCGCGGAAATGTTGCACTGCGCTTAATTAGCACTTAGAGCCAAATTGAAGATTCTTTTATTTATTACCGTTTTGTTTTTGTGATACTGTCATGGCGATTTAGATTTGCGATATCTAAATGCAAAAAGGTATATTTACAGCTACTATCAGCATGTAATGGTATCTCTATCTGTATGTCACACTCATATAGTGCAATAGTCACAGCTGATTATCTTAAGATACAAGTTACCGTTCATATCTTCTATCTATTCGAGAGAATGTTGCGAGAACACTTGAAAAGAGTAATAGAACTTGTTCCACGTTTTCGTTTCTCGCGAGAATGTACAGCGCCCATCAGAAACTACTTTAGCTAAAGAATATATCTTAACAAACTTTAAGGTGTCTTAAGTGGGTAGTATAACATACATACACATATTATTTAAAATTTACTTAGTTTTTATACTTAATTAGTTACTGTTAGCAACACCAACATAACATAATATTATTTTTAACTTGCAACACTGTTGTTGCTTTTTGTTTCTTCTTGCATTTTGGTTGCAGCCGAGCGCACACGTATTTGTTATGTAACAGTGATTTATTATAAGTTACCACCACTAACAGTGTTTAATTCTATGCCTACAACAGCGTAAACAAAATATATTATATTGCGACGAGCGGTGCAAAGTTGCTTCGTTTTAGTACTTACTTGGAATAGGATAAAATAGGATAGAATAGAATAGAATATACTTTATTGTGCAATAAAATTAATGAAATAATACACGAAAACAGCTTAGAATTAGGTACAAATGGCGGTCTTATCGCTGACAGCGATCTCTTCCAGACAACCCTGGGATGGAGAGAGAAATATGGTACAAAAGCTAGGGCAGGGTTTGATGCACAATATTTTAAAAGTATTACAAATACTTAGTTACTCTTACTATATATAATTAGGTACTCTTGAATTCTTATTTCTGATAAGTGGTTTTGATTTCGGCAGAATATATCAACAGAAGACGCCGTTCTAACTGTGAGAAAGTCAATCGCCACAACTCTGGTCATAAATTGATATTGCTTAGGTGTATTCTAGATTTAGCGAAAGCTTTGACACGGTCTTGATTTTAATGCTCATAAGCAAACTAAATCATATTGTGTAAGAGGTATAAGCGAAACGAACGGTTTAAAAGAGTGAAAAGCATGCAGCAAATTTTGGAGTATCCCAGGGCTGCATATTAGATCCTACACCATTCTTAATATATATTAATGTTCTGTCGAAAATTCCAATCCTGGGCACTAACATAATATGTCATGCAGATGATACGGTTGTATTATTTAACAACTCATAATGGGAGACAGTGTTTAAAACAGCAGGCTTAACTGACATCAGTAAACGCCTAAAAGTCAACTTACTAACATTAAACGTTGAAAAAATAAAAAAAATAACATTTCTAAAAACCCGTGCTTCCCAACCTCGTACCCATCTTAAATTATATATATACACATGTGGCACAACCTCAGCCCTCTGATCATATCAATTGAACACACCTCACCTCATTACGACCTTGGTATAAAAAATTGGTACTTGGTATTCAAAAATCACGTCACGTCCCTATCTAAAAGAATCAGAATGACCATTAAAATAATGAAATCCCTCTGTAGCTGTGCGGCATCAAAAACTTTAAAAATGGTTTCAATTTTATGTGCCAGTCCTTACTTATTTACTGTCTTGATGCTTGGGTAGCCCTAAAAACAAACATTATAAAAGTAGAACGAGCATAGGGCGCAATCTTATGCACCAAAAACCCGTACAGATATCCCACTAATACATTATACATAGAAAGAGACGCATTGACTGTGCGACTGCTCTATATTTGCAAGGTAGTGACAGCAATTCATAAAGAAAATCTGAATGCCCCTAACTTCTCATACCTCACCTCCAGTCGAATATGTAAAATACCCTTACCCAAACCCATACATCATTTGCCAAACGGCTTCCTCCATACGTCCACATATTTACAAGAAAGAGACAAAGTATGCCAAACACATCCTACGCCAAAGAAATGTCACCGTCAAACTTTAAACGCCAATTAATTAAATGGCTAAAAACATTATACTACAGAGACGCAGAATGCATATTAGCACGCACGCACGCATTTTACATAGTTATAAGTTAATCACTAAATAATTTCACTATATTTAAGTTCTTATAATATAGTTGTTTTGGTCGCTGCGATACAGACCTAGAGTCTAGTGCAGCAACCGCCGCCAAAAAAAATTAGCCTTAATTTTAAGTATTGTAATTAAAAATGTATTATTTTCATAACCTTCAAATGTATAATTACGTTTGCTGACCTGCTACTGAGTACTTTATATAAATTATAAATAGTAAAGTCGGGGCCACACCCATGATCAATGTCGTGCTAGCAGGTGATTCAGGCTTGGACGAGCGTGCTGACGCTATGTGTCAGGCATGAGTTGTAGATAGCTATCCTTTTTCTGTAAACTATAAGTATGTAGTATAAATAAAGCTTATAAATACTTTGTGATTGAGATGCTATCAAGTTGCTAACGAGCTCCAAGTTGAATCCAGGGATCCAAGATCTAATAGTACGATAATAAATCCCTGAAAGCAACAAGGTGTATTTTCTTCACTGTACTATAAGAAAGCACCAGCAGTCTACCAACTATCCATCACTAGAAGCAAGAGCGAGTGCACACACTGTACAAAACGAGAAAGATGGCATGTAAATGTTGAGCAATATAGTGGATAAAAGTGATATAGCAAAATTATAATGAAGGGTAATGAGGTTTAATGTATTACGTATAAACTCAACGATGAAAGGGCTTTTTTTCTCTTTGCATGTTTGATAAATGTTGAATTTATTTCTCAAATTTTTGTTTTACAAAATACGAGTAATAGAAAAAAAACTAGTCTCTTATTGCTATTAGGAACTATACTTAATGCATTCACATTCCACGTAGTATTTTGAACGTATACTTCTTACTTTGGTGAACTATTTGCAGAATGGCAACAGCTCACTTCAAAATATAGTAAAATTTAAATACAAAGGATTTTTAGGCTACATTTGATATATAATTATTAGATCAAAAATGTGTTTTTAATATGTCTTTGCCAACTTTTATGTATAGATAACTCTTTATTGTTAACTTATTTAAAATACACCTTATTTATTACGTAACCCAAATCCCAGTAACGGTAATTTTACTATCATCGTCAATATGGAATGTTTTATTCGATTTCAGCATGTCGATGTCGAAACACTAATTGATCGCCTTCAATTAACGCGGCGGCTCCTGTTTGATAATTTTATCAATTTTGCGCGGACAAGTTTTTCATTCTATAAATTGTTACTTTGTTATTTTTTTTAAGCCTCTGTTAACTTGGGATAAGGGGTTATCTATAAATTACGTCACTCGTTAGGGGGAGTGGGGGTCAATGAAGTATGAAATTGTGTGACAAGGGGTGGGAGGGGGTCCTAAATTCATGAAGTCACATTTCAAAATTGAATATATTTAAGCTTTATAAAATAATATATAATAACAATAGCACATACACGTATCCCACTGCAGGGCTCAGACCTCCCACTATAGGGAACGGATAGTACACCCACGCTTGTCCAAGGCGGCTGGGCAGGTTTGACACATTGATTATCTCGATGTGCATGTTTCATCACGGTTTTTTCCTTCATCGTTGTTAGCACGTGGTAATTTTGGTATATGCACATTAGATCAGAGAACTGTCCAGCTGGTGCATGCGTTAAGATTTAAAACAGGAAATTTCAACTATTAATGAAAAAATTGAAAATATCCAACTCTATCTGTATTATTAGAACAGTGTTTTAATTATTAGAAAATAATTTAGATGGAAATAAAACAATTTAATAACTCCTGTTTTAATTTAATAATACCTTGATGTAAAATTGCAAAATATGTGATGTCACGTTAGAGAGGGGGGAGGCCCACGAATGTGACCACCTGTGACGAGGACCGGGGAGGGTCAAAAATCATGAAATTCGTATGACGTAATTGGTAAATGGTCTCTAATGTTAGTGTTAGTGATTGTGTAACGTGTTATTTGAGATTAAACATTGTTAATGTCGTATGTATATACGTATATGTATATATATATATATATATATATATATGTGTGTGTGTGTGTCTGTGTAAGAATGGGCCTGTGTGGCGCTTTGTTGTTCGTGCCTACCCCCCCGCAAGGGACCTGGCGTGAAGTTATGTATGTATGTATGTATATATGTATGTAATTACTTATTAACTAATATTAAGTTAAATAATTAAATTAAATAATATTAAGACTAGCACAGGTGGAACAGCAGCGTAAATGAAAGTTATAGGAATAAAATTTGTGGGTACCGTGAATAAGTTGACGCGTTCCTGGTGATTTTACAGGGCCACAATTTTAAAGCTTGTAATATCAAATCGAGTCATTTATAATAGGTATCTTACTTGATGTGAGCATAATTTTATACAATGTATCTATTTATTATAAATAAGCAAACAGGCTAAAATATCTTTGGTTTATGTAATGTAAGTCTTGTCCTATGAAAATCAATGATATGGAGATAACATTAATGTATTCTCCCCAGACAAGAAAGTTATTTACCCTCAGGTTAGATGTGTTATTTTCGTAGTACCAAATTGGTGTGATAATTCACTGTATAATATTATAGCTCCTAGCTACGTTGAATCCGCTTGCGTGTTCTTCAAAGTTCAATTATTCGCCGCGCCGCAGCCGACCGATACATCAGGTGGGCGAGCACTCCCACGCGACGCGGTCGGCCCCTCGCCGTTGTGCTTTACCTGCCAAACAAAACAAACGCGACTGAACCGAACATCAGTCGCCCGGGGGGTCGGGGGCCGCTAAGAAACGGGCGGAAAGGGGGACCACCTCCTGCCATTCCGCCGTCGAGGCCGCCCGCGTGTTATCGAACCGCGACCCGCGGAAACCGCAGCCGGCCCTGGTGACGAGCTCCGATAGCCCGATACCTACCTGTCCGTACGTTTCTATCCACTTCACGGAACATTCTCGAAGTTTCCAACCTCCATCAACGGGGACAAGTTACGATCTGCCGGGAAATGCCCGCGGTCGAAGTCATAACACTCGGCGAAAGTTCCCTTTTTATTTTTTAGTATTCACCCGACGGACGCCCATGGGGTTTCCGACCGTCGGGATCTGTCAAAACTTCACAGCGATAGATAACGACTTGTTCCACCACGAGTAGTTTAGCCTCTAAGCAACAGCACCCACGTATGTGTTGCGATTAAATCTGACCAAAAAAACGCCGGACCCGCGACGGGCACAGGCTCCCGCCGGCCATACAGCGATAACGAACAGTGTTCTTGGTAAAAAAGTACTCGACGCGACCGAATCGATGACCAGAGCTATAGTTCAACTTTATCGTTTTTGCGCCGTAACTTGGCACCCCCTATGTTCGCCGAAAGCCAGTAAGTATGTAAATTACGGTCGCGAGCGTCGGTCCTCGGGTGCCCACTTATCTATTCAAATTCGGCTCCGGTGCGGGGCTGCGTCGCCGGCCCGCGCTAATCAAAATCCGATCAGCCATTAAGTCCTCTCGCTATCTGCGTTTAGTTTACGAGCGGAGCACCCGAGCGAGCGGGATGCGGGGTGGAGGCGGCTGGGGGGTGTCGTGATCACTTATTTATATGGCGGGGGTACGCGAGGCGTCTGAAAAACTACCCTCGCCGCTCGCGTTGCCGAGGCAAGGCACAGAGCCATCCGGCTGCTGAGCAGGCGAGCGGCGAGGCACGCGAGATGCGCGCCCATAAACCCGGCGCGGCTTTTGTAATCAACCGTGCCGCGCTTTTTACGAGGACGTCTTTCCTTTTGCAGTCTCTGCTCGGGATAAATTTAACCCGCTATCTGATATCGAGGCGGTCGTAATACGTGTCGTGTCTTAGATATTTCGTATTCGCCTGTATATACGCCTCTGCTTTACACGCCTAAATGAATGGATTTATTTGGAAACAAGGCTTCGACGAGTAAGCTTTAGATCTGTATCATGCGGTGTTTTCTTTTCATTTTTCGCCATAAAAACTATATTGTCATTCAAAAATACTTTTTTTATTGCCAAAGTAAGGCACGCACTGTGAAGTCTCACAATAGGATTTACTAACTCGTTGAGGATCATGAAGAAATAACCACCGTTTTTTTTGCCACCCTTTGTTGTATTGCGTCGATTCAAGTTTCCTACGCATACAGTAAAAACGTTTCAGAGACTGGTGTGTAATGCGTAGTTGAATATATTTTAGTCCAATGAAACGATGCATTTCCCGCCAATGGCAATCGGTGCAGTTGTTAAAGTTAGGTGTTGGCACCCGATCAAACAGTTCCTCGTAGCATTCTCGGTTGTACAGATAGTAAATTAAGATCTCCCTTAAGAGAGTAGCAGCTCATTTGTAGCGCCTTTAGTGTTGCAAATGGGGTGTTTCCGGTTTCTACCCACTTTTTCTACCCAAAAATATTTTTTTCCGCTTTCAACCCAAAATCTATTCCGTTTACAACCTACAAAAATAAATATAATATTTTTTCCGTCTTCTACCCAAAAAGCTTTTCGTTTTCAACCCATTACTAATTTTCATTGTTTTGAAGTACGGTCAGAACCATTATTGCTTTTAAATATTTATTTATTGCAAGATAAACAGCTCACAATATTAAAATGTAAATCTACTCAATAATAGTTCACGAACGACTTCTTAGATGCAAGTGTATATGTCGTCACTGGATAATAATAACCCAACACGCAAATGAATAAACAAGTTTTTTCAAAAGTATTTCACCTGAAACTAAAACCAGAGCCTGTTACTTCACCTTTGCGAAGCGATGTATAAAAAAGGCAAATAGTTCAATATGCCCAAAACAGGCATTTTAAAAAACACGTACGTATGTATCTTTGATGCTTGCCTTAGGTTTAATACTGAAAGAAATGGTGGATGATGCTTTTCTCTATATTATGGAATAGAGTCCCACGCATTAAGATTCAGTGAGATGTAGTGATTATATTGTCAAAACAATATGTGTTTGGCGGAAAATATCCCCTAGAATTATGGTCTTCATGCGGATGTCGACACAAAACAACTAACGCTCTTGAAAGCTATCATGTGACTGTAAATCGCGTTGTGGCAAAGGAAAAGTCACTAAAAATGCTTAATCAAATATTAATAATGACTCTAAAAAATAAAATACACGGTCCAAAGGAAAAGATATTGTAATATCAAGGAATCGAAAAACATGATGTGTTAGAGAGAGACAATAAATAGAATCTGCGTTTATTGACTTGGCTTGTGGCAAAAAATTTATAGGCCACTGTTAGGAAACATAGCTCGTCTATATATGAAATTTTAAAAAAGCTATTACATAATTTATGTCAATACTTCATGCTTTTAACGTCGATTATTAGTATTACACAATCTATCCAATTATGCAAATTTTACTTAACTTTAAGTTATATTTTCAATATATGATTCCAAAAGCAATAAATGCATCCAGTGCATTGAACAACAGTTACGAACATTTTCTTTATTAAACTAATTTATAGTTGTTCCTCAAAGTCTATTTCATATTTTACTCTGTGTTATTTGATATTTTGACGAGGTTGTGAATTTTGAAAATGTTATGTACCAAACGTTAATTATATGTATGTAATAATGTTTCATAATCTAAATATGAGTTTTAGTTGTTTGTAAAGAATGTATAAGAATCTTTTTGACTTTATTATTTTCTAAATAAATATTTTTAATCGAATTAACTTTTTCTGCTGCCTGTACTCAGTTCAGTGGGTAGAAACCGGAATTGTATTTTGTAATGGGTTGAAAATGGAATTATTATTATTATTTTAGACTTGTGGGTAGAAAAAGTGGGTAGAAAACGGAAACACCCTGCACATGTCCATAGGCGATGGTAACCACTTTCCATCATGTGGGCCGTCTGCCTGTCTGCGGAACTCATGCAATAAAAAATAGGACATACAATGTTCTCTATTATTTATTTATTATCACTAATAATTAGGTTCTACTAATCTTATCTAACATACATAACTGTATAAGAGAGATAATTCAACAAGAACTCATTAATATAACTTAAAAAACCAATTATGACATGAAAGTGTACCAGAACAATATAATAAGCGATAAATTGTTTTTTTTGTACATTTCAATTCACTAAGATCCATCCATACTGAGTTTCTGTCCATCCAAAGGTTGTCTGGAAGAAATCGCTCCAGCGATAAGACCGCCATTGTACTTATCATTATGATTGTATGTTTTGATTTATTTTGTAACATTGTTCAATAAAGTATATTCTATTCTATTCTATTCTATTCTAAGATATATTAGGTACATAACAAAAGGTATTGACATCATTACCATAGTACTTTTTTGTATGGTTTTACTTTTATGTTTTACAATGCCAATCAGAATCTCATTAGATGACTAGAACTTTCCACGCTGCTTTGCTTACGTGAAAGAAGATCTATATCGCACTAAAACAGAACTATTTTCCTGCAAGGTCAGCTACGTTATCGGCAGTAGATATACCCTAAATTTCATGACAACTAACTTATTAATTTAACTAAAAATATGAAAACAGCAATATCAACAATGGGCCGTTTTATAGCTTAAAGAAATCTTTTCCAGACATTTTTATTATTTACAAATTATTATTGTTTTTTAATATGTTTGTACGCGCCATTCATGACATTCGTTCGCTCCTTCCTGTTCCGTACTCAAAATCTCCCCCCTCTACCCGCTTCTCTTCCAAAAAAGAGAGGAGCAAAACTCGCCCGCTACCTACGCATACCAACTAAAAAGGTTCTATTCAAAACCATAAGAGCTCAAAATCCACCGCGCTTCGTCGTGTGTAAAACTTTAAAATAATTCAATTAGAGGATGTGAAAGTGTGACACTGGTGCCTGGTGTGGGGGTTTATTTTATGATGCACCAGTGGCGAGAGCCCATGGCTCTTTCGCCGCGGGAGCTATGCTCAACCGCTGGAGGGGAGTACAAAATAGGACGACGTGTCTTGTATTCTCTATGTAATTATTGGTTGATTAATATATCATTAAACTTAAGACTATAATATATACAGAAATCTTAATTGCTACGTGAAAATATTGTTACGAGTTTCAGGACTCAGATTAAAATGCCATTGGAATAACTATAGAATTGATTAGAACTATATATAAACGTATAACATAGGTACAAACATAACTGAACACAACCAGTACAAACTGCACGATTCAATAACACGCGCAATCCGTCACTATATAGCCTATCGAATGTACAGACGCCTTGCTCGTATCGTGATTTGGACTGCCTCACCCCTCCGTTCGGGCATTGTTTTATTATAAACTATAAAATACAATACTCGACCGCGTAGTCTGGCTAACGACCACTATAAGGGATTGCAATACACAAAAGGCTGCTTTTCTAATTACAAATTTTAAACACAAAGTAAACAAAAGAGGTCCAATGGGGATATTTCACAAAAAGATACCCTCAGATTTTATATTTTTATTACCTAAAATTTATTTTAAGATACTAATTTGAATATTTTTGTATTTTATAAGGCGGTTAGGTTTTATTTATAATCAGATTTTAAAATTATTTCTCCGATGACGTCATAAGGGACAAGTTACTGTGATTTCTTTGCTAGAAAACAAAAATAATAAAAGTATGTTTTATCTATATATAATCATAGTAATCTGTGCTACTATTTAAATGTCACTGTAATGAGTAAACTTAAGTATTGTGATCATTTTAGTCTTTTTTGCCGCTAGGCTTATAATTTTTTGTGTTCAACCATTATTATTTTCTATAGTTATCGTTAAATTTTTGAAGAAATGATTAGGGACACTATTCCTTGAAATGGTTTTTGAAATAGCTAGGTTGAAAAAAAGTGAACAATCCCAATTGCCGAAAGGTAATAAACTGCAGGTGTGCATTTACTTTTGTCAGTGTGTAATAATATGTAAAACCCTAAACATGTTCGTAGATGCATCTCCGAAGCTTTTCTGTTTCTGTGGACAGATTTTGGCACGTAGGTACATGGACAGTTTTAACCTTCCTAATTATATAGCTATAAATGTATGTGACGTAACACCTGGCTCATATAAGCTATCGAAGGACATACTTTTTTTATATGTAGCTATCTGGCTCCCGTTTACCCCTAACATAGTCAGGGACCTTGTTTTCTTAAATTATGTATAATTAGTAAAAAGTATTGATTATTTCTATGCTTATACTTATTATATATACACACATACATATATACATATACATATATATACATACATACATGCATACATACATACACACATGCATACTCATATATATATATATATATATATATATATACATTATTCCATATGTTTGCACACTAATATATAGCCGACGAGCGTCGGCTGTCTATTGGTTCCGCGGAGGGTGAGACGACGTCCCCCTGGTGCTGTTCCTTTTTATCACTGGTTTAGCGATTTCCATACAGAAGCGCTCAAAGGGCGGCCTGGATTTCTTTTCTGCAATTGGTTCTTTTATTGTGTCCTCTGTCAGCCTATTTCCAGGTCGCACCTATGCGCCTCATTTACTGGGCATTCGAGCATCAGGTGTTGAATCGTCTCGTCCACCCCGGGCCTACACAAACAAGCTGAACTGTCTTTTATTTTAAATCTGTGTAGATATGCTGAGAACCCGCCGTGTCCGGTCAGTATTTGTGTCCATATGGGGGTAAGTGTTATCTTCCTAACGGTTTTAAAAGCGCCCTGGACGGTGGGTAGAAAAAGCTTTGTTACTCCCGCTGTGGTCCCTCCGACATAATCTCCCGTTCCACTGCTCCACCGCTTTCACCCTTATTTGTTTCTTACAGTGAGAAATCGGGCAACAATCGTATTGAGGCGCGGTATTCACCTGAGCTGCTGCCTCCTTTGCCAGCTCGTCGGCCCGCTCGTTGCCAGGTATACCTAATCATTGATTGCTATAAATGTATGTGTACATAGATGTTTTTTTTGTAGTAAGTGTCTCAATACATTTTGCCTTATTAGGCGTGCAATTTTCACATCTTATAACTAAATCTAAATTGAAACTAAATAGCATTACAAAAATATTGAAATAATTACTATAATAATAAATAAATTAGATTATATTAAATGTCAAGGCTAGGTAAACATGGCTTTCGAGAGGGAATTCAATAGGACGATACAGCTAGGCTGGGCAGCATTCGGTGAGCTTCGACAGGTCTTCTCTTCGACCATTCCGCAATGCTTGAAGACGAAAGTCTTCGAGCAGTACGGCCTACCCATCATGACATACGGTGCCGAGAGATGGACTGCTCCGTCTCAAAGAAAGATCTTCCAACGAAACTATTGTTGCTCCTAGCAGGCTTAGGCTCATCTATTATTGATATATTGATGAATTTGTATATATTCTTTGCACGTTTTGGGAATCGCTTGCGACCTCAATTATTGTGCAGCGCAATCTATTGGATTGTAAGTGTTGTTCCACTACATGTTCATCATTATCTTGATTTCAGCTTGTTGAGCCGTTGGTCTGATACGTTCTCTCAAAATATTGATGTAAAACGGTTAGTCTTGTTCTAAGTGTATCTAGTACGCTGAGTGAAAGTTGCAATGGCCTACTTCCCCCTCTTTTTCCATCTTCCCTCCCATCTCCTATTTCAGACTCATAATCCATTCTGTTGGCAACGCGTTGCCTTTGCTCCTACCTTAACTGAATTCGCTACGCAAATCAAAATCGGGCTTAAAGTTGTCATAAAACAAAACAAAAAAACCATATACAGCGTACATGTGTATGTCTATGTATTGTGTAGGCAATAGCCATGTGTATTTTTATATCAGTGGTAGGTATATGTACATACATTATTATTGCGGTTTCGCCTATCAGCACACGTCAACGTTATATTTGTTCCACGTGGCGGATGAGCGTGTCGCGGGAGTTCGCGCCACGTCGCGTCCAAAGCGGATCGTGAGTATTTTTACCGACGTGTGGGCATTGTAAAGGTTACGCGGTAGCGGATTTTTTTGCAGGTTAACATTATTTATATTTTGTTTTAGGCCCGGAATCTAGAACAAAACAATAAAAAGAAGAAAACCTGGCTTGAGAACATTATCTTTCAAGCGCGACAATTTATTTGATTTTTATGATTCGTACGTTTCGGCCACATTTCAGTAGTCGCGATCACGGGAGACAAAGATGTTCATTTTAATTATTTAGTTTTAAGTTTGTTTATGGTTATTACTTACTTTATGGGATAGGCTCCCTCTAAAATCTCCCTCTAATCTAATTTACCCCTCTCTCTTCTCACCTTCCTAGTTCCATTCACCTGTAATATTCCTTCTGTCTGCCTATTCGATTTTTTTTTGATATAAGGGAAATCCGATTGAAGACCATAAGCCGCATGAGGGGGAGAGTTTGTGGTTCGTTTGTGGGATTAGCCAGGTCGGGTGGCAATAGCACTTCAAACATGGGATGCTGCGCAGTTAGGGAGACCTACTAAAACTCCTAACTTATCCTCGAACGTCGACTTTCCGAGCTGGGGGCTCCCTTCCGCATTTACCTCCAACTCAACAATGCCACGACAACGACGAGCCCAGACGGACGACGGCCAACCCTTTACGGGCTGGCCTCTTCATTTGTTAGTTAGAGATCTGGATCTCACTACGTGGTGAGAGGGTGGGCAGGTCAGTGTGCGTCCTTACTCTCCAGCCGTTGTTTGTAGGTGGATTCGGTTTCCCCGCCGGTCGCACCCACGGCCGTAGCTGACAGCTGCTGGAGGTCACCATGACCCTCCATCGCAGTCGCCGGCTCTGGTGGGAATGGAGGGTGGTGGTCTGCTCCCTTTTCTGCTCCGTCGCCTCCTTCGCGCTCATTACAGTCTCGCAGAAGGAGGCACTGTCGCCTTCACCAAGGGGACAGACAAATGTTGCCCGATAGCCGCGATAAGATCAAAGCGCCACTCGTCCCAGGTTGGACAAACCTAGACGGCTTGCAGCGCTATGTCTTTGTTGCCGCCGACGCAGTGCTGGCTTCCTGACGTCTGTTCACGCCTTATTGAACACACCTTCCGAAGCATTCGTGCCCCGAGAGGTCCTGCGTCAAACGGATCTTTTATCCCAACCTTCATAACCCATCCTAATGTGGCTAACAACGAGAAGGCTTCGCTGCTGATGTTGCAAACATCTATTAGCGACAGTAACCACTTTTGATTAGGCGGGCCGTTAGTAGTCTGCAGTCAGTTTGTCATAAGAATAACTTGCTTGAGGGATATATAATGTTTATGTTTGTCTGCTGGTTGTTATTAAAAAAATATTCTATGAACTCGCTCCCGCTGTCGCTTTTACACTCCGTCAACATCCTCGCGTGTGAGGCGTAGGCAACATACGGCATTATAGTATTTTTACCGAGATCGATGGGCCACCGCCGCCACCTGTGCGCTTTCACGTCTCCATACATTGATTACACAGGGCTTTTCGCGCGACCAATCACGAAAATGTTTATCTGAGAAAATTGTTTTTATTTATTTATCACAAGAAGCACTAGTAATATATTCCATGTGTTTGTCTCCTCTTCACGTTATTGTTTGTGAATGAATTTCAAGAAATTTGTCCCATGAGCATTTAGATTAGCATAGCATTCATTAGCATAGGGTTTCGAAATTAATGTAAAATAATTGTTATTAAGGAAGACTTGATTTGCTAAAATAGTTTTCAAGCACGTTATACGGAGACGCTGACAAATAGACACACAGGCACATTGTGACAATACTTCAATAAGATTTAAAAAAATATTTTTTAGATTGTTACGAGTTGCAGAACTCGAATTAAAATGCCGTTGGAATTATTATAGAGTTTATTAGATCTACAGAAACACGTATAACACAGGTAAAAATATTACTGAACACAACCAGTCTAAAAGTAATGCACAATTTAATGACACGCGCAAAGTCCGTCACTAAATAGATTACCGAATGTACACACGTCTTGCTTAGCTTGTGGTTATCGCTTGGCTGCCTAATCTCATAATAGGGGCATTGCTTTATTTTCTGTACAAATTCAATATGTCTGCTCAGCCGCGTGGACCGACCTGGTTAATGACAACTATAAAATACACAATGGGCCGTTTGTCTATTCACAAATTTTAAACTCAAAGCAAACAAAAGAAGTCAAAATGCCGAAAACTTAACAAAATGTGTTTCTACACCTGGGTCGTAACAATATTCTTAATTTCGACGCTGCATTTCACGGGATCTCTTGTTTATTGTTGTTGAATCTTGTTATTGTAAGAATAACTTCTTTTATCGGATGTCTGTTAATGACATGTATAAAATACGCTTAATTAGATCAATGGTCCTAAACTAAGTTTAAGTAAGTTTTGAACTGGCAAATAAAAATTCCCATTTTTCTACTAAATATTTAAATAAACGTGAACAATAACTGTAAGGTATTTGCGTCATTTCACTCGAACTGCTGGACATCACAAAATGTTTAATGCATTTTTAGTTATCCTATAATAATTGAAAACACAATACATAGGCACGGCTGTTCAGGGATACGTATTGTTAATGTAAAACCCGCGCATGTTCGTGATATACGCGCATACACAGTGAAAAGGATGTATAATAATCATTCAAATGATCATAAATGGTTTTGTTAACTTGATTGGTATATGAAATTTGGTACATGCCTTGGACCATACCGTCACTGCTTTAAAAATGAGAAAGCCTCAGTGGATTCTTATAGACTGATAAATTTATAATCAAAATTATGGAGTTTGTTTTATTGATCTCTAATTTCCTAATTTAAATGAATTCTTGTAATTAATTTTGGTCATAAATAAAGAAGGAATACAGAAATAAAATAGAAAGAAAGGAAGTTTTATTACCATGGAAAACGACGAAATATTAGCTATAAAAATATTCATGAAGAGAAAGAAAAAAGGAAAGTAAGAAGACTTTATTTGAAGAAAAGCAATGTAATTACAATCCTGGTACATTAATACCATATACATATAATATTTTGAAAATTTGTATTCTGCATTTTCAACAAACAAAGTTTGCACTCAGCATATTGCTGTGCCGGCATTATATCCGACACAACGCTAATTTTTTAGTGCAAATCTTCCTTTTGGCGTGGGAGCAAAGCGAATCAATTTTGAAACAATAATTTACTTATGAAATATTTTAATTAGTAAACCTTTTTTAATCATTCGCAACTTTAGATTTAGATGTAGATGATCAGTGTACAGAACCTACATCTACTTGTGGCCGCACACGCATGTTTGTTTGTACGTATCGAAATGTTTTTCCTTTGTCCGCGACCGCGCGAGTGCGTTCACCTCATTGATATTCTACAACGTACTCAGCCACACTTGTTTTGTTGGTAATTTATACAAAATAATAATAATTACCAAAATAATCCCAACGCGTGTTTATTTAGGTCAATAACTAATGATGATGATCAAATTGATCGTGTATTAGCAGAAGGTGATGTCAGGAGCCTTAAGAACAGAGGAGCGTGCATGACAAGAGCTATGAATGTCAAAGAAGCAAGTGAGGTGTGTAAGAATAAGCCTGTATGGCGCTTTGTTGTTCGTGCCTACCCCGCAAGGGACCTGGCGTGATGTTATGTATATATGTAATAACTAATCGCCAGTAACGATCGAGGATGTTTTTTTACATTCCACTGATCCCAATGATTTTAAGACAATCTTTCAATGCACTTTTAGATTAGCGCCTGTTTTATATAGACTAAATAGTTATTTATAATTTAAAATAATTTTATGTAATAATATTTATCTCTAATAATTTGTGCACAGATTATAATTCAAAATCTCTCAATTCAACGAACAGACGGTATTCCCTACATTTTATTTTATGTTAGCAAACGCGATAGATTTATACTGTATTCGGTTCATTTTATTTCATGTAAAAAAAGTATAATATTTTATGTAATATCTTATATAAAATATTATCTAAAATTTCCAAACAATAATGCATTAAATTCATTTCATTCATAAGCCTTTAATTAAAATAGCTTAACAATGACTTCAATCCGCTATTGGTTGTCCCAATTTACTAAGTTTATACTGCAAAATTGTTTGAGGGATGGCGAGGTGTTCTTAAAATGCTTGTCGAGTGTGAAAAGTCAAGTAAGGTCAAGAAAGTTCTCTGATTATAAATGTAGTGACCAGCTGCTGTTCTTTTATTACCATAAGCCCTTCTGAGTTGTTGCAAGTATTACATATTTGGAGTGTGACATTGTGTGACAAGAGGTGGGAGGGTTCTAAATTTCGTGACGTCACATTTCAAAATCTGATATATTTAAGCTTTAAAACACGAAATTTGACTGTTAACGAAAAATCAAATTATTTCCACCTCTATATACGATGTAATGTTTAATTTAAAAAATATTCTAAATGGAATTAAAACGAATTACGGACCTGCTGTTTTAATTTCTTGATGTATGTCTTGCAAAATATGTGATGTCACACTAACATCAGCTCACGAATGTGACCAACTGTGACAAGGACGCGGAGGGGTCAAAAATATTTTTATTTTTTGTTGTTGGAGTTCAGTAGACAGGCAGACGGCCCACTTAATGGGAAGGGGTTATCATCGCCTATGGACATTTGAAACACCAAAGGTGCTACAAATGCGCTGCTGCTCTCTTAAGGGAGACTGGAACCTGGTCACTAATGCCGGAACACAACTCAAGGTTGTAATGGCGACATACTTTAGACCAGGGGTGTTAGCTATCCAGTTGGGCAAATGCCCTACCACCTAGCGAAATGAAATGAAATTCGTGTGACATCCAAGGTTCAACAAAGGTTCGCATTTAATCACGATCTCACTTAACATTAAACGGTTATGCGGTCGGAGATGGAATACGCTTGCCTATTGTCGCCGCACAATTTACAAGGTACACACTGGTCCAGGCAGGCATGAAAACAATACACACGTACCGGTGTGTACGCGCAATATCAGCCTTTTACTATAGAACAAACGCTCAATAGTCTACGGCCAACCGCCACGTTTCGAAATCAAATACGGAACGCAAAAAGCAACTTTGTACGCGAAACAAACTATTAATTAAATTATTGTAAAATATCAAACATACGCATATTTTAAGCAAACGGTGCTTCATTGAAGACTTCCTACGCTTCACTTACATAATATATCCCTATATTGTACTTATCGGAAAATACAGACTCTGGTAGCACATTCAAAAGTTCTGCGTTACGCAGAAGGAGCGTGGGTGCAAAACAATTTTTCGCACTGGTGCAGTTTCCACTGTAAAAAGGTGGCGTATACCAGGGGCCCATTTCCACTACTTCAATATCTTGTCATTGCGAACATATTCAAAATACGATTACTATGCAAGTGTTAAAAATTCATATTCTACTAAATCCACAATAATTATCTTCTCGATATTGTCGCGGCAGAAAAATAGTAGAAAATAATTGGTATACCGTTACCAGAAATAGCGTCAAGCGAAATAAATACTGAAAAGTTACCAAAATACAATAGCGTGCCACGGGCCTCCATTGGGATTAACAGAATACGGAAAACAGATAACCTACGACTGAGAGAATAGTGTCCGGCGATTTTGACGAGGTAGTGATAGCAGAATTGGGTATAGAGCACCGTATCCTCGAGAAATAGAATGGTGTAGGAGAAACTGACATTTCTACCATGATAAGTTAAACATCCGTAATGTATTACCAAAGCAATAACGGCCTTTAGTGGAAATATTAGTAACAAAACCGTCCAATGCCGTGTAGTATGTACTAATAGTACAAATATATAATAGCGTGGGAGTGAGTTTGTTAGCATCCGACGTCCGTGTGTTGTGGCGTAAATGCGGTCGCGCGATGCGATGGCCGATTACCGCACCGCGCACGTCTGCATGCGCGCGCGCATCTCGCAATTTAGCGGGACGATGTGCCCGATGTCGTGTAGGGCTGATACGTGTTGCATTGTGGTTATTAGTTTCATAGTTTATAATGAATTAAATAAAAAATACATTAAATTTAAAGTAACGATTGTGTGACTGTTATGGATAGAATGAGGATATACGACATACTGTTACGAGTTGCAGGACACGAATTAAAATGCCATTGGAATGATTATAGAATTTATTAGAACTATACAAACACGTATAACACAGGTAAATATAACTGCACACAACCAGTCCAAACGTAATGCACGATTCAATCACACGCGGCAGTCTAGCGAAGCAAGACTGCCTCATTCCTCCATTAGGGCATTGCTTTATATTGTACAAATACAATACATCTGTACAATGTACTTAATACCATGACAATACCAACTGATTTTAGAGTTAATTTTGCCTTCCTGAACATTAATAAAAAGTTTATTATTATTGACAATTGCTGACCATCTGTGGATGTAAACAAAATAGAAAACTTTATGATTCTATGAATGAACCTTCGTGTATTTGTTTGTTGACTCAGTCTTTGTTTAGACTCGGTCGCAATATCTGTGATAGATTTCTAGGAACTTGTAACAACTGGTTTATAAAAACTAGCCGCCATACCCGAAATCGGCAATACTTCCGAAGTCACTATAGCCAAATTATTTTCCTCTAAAATTATACTTTAAATTCAAGAGACTGAAGCGTGACGTCGCTATACCCAGAAAGTCGTTACAACCGAGATCGATATAAGTGAAATCCACATTAGGTTTTTCTTTATTTTTTTTTATTTTTTATTGCGGGAGTTCAGCAGACAGGCAGACGGCCCACTTGATGGGAAGGAATTATTATACTATTTACATAATATAAAGGTATTATCAACAACTTGAATAATCTATCTAGAGTATTATTTAATTCTAATCATACCACGACTACATTGACGCTATTAAATAAAGAACAACTGGAGTAGACTGTTTTTTTCATATTTATTGTGTGTTGACGGTTTGTCTATTTAATCCGGATTCACGTAAAAACTACTAGGCCAATTTCGATGCGGTTTTTGCTGATCAACAGCAAACTCTTAGACTTAAAATCTGACTAGGTACTATGTTTACCAGGAATCTCTCGCGAATTTTGCTGGGAATGATTTAGAAAGACCAGACTAAAAATCGAATTTCAATGCGATTCTTTCACAGATCTATAGCCAATTTTATTTAATAAATTTTTATGTAATATTTAATCCCGAAAATAACGCGCCAATTTTTCCGGGAGCGGTTTGTAGTTGTTCTGGTGTATAAAAAAATAGCTTATTCCCACACAATTTTCACTAAACGATAGCTTGCATTCTTTTATTAAATGCTGCGGTTTTGTTGTGTACCGGGAATCCCGCGGATATTTCAAAACAAACGTGGAAGCCAGCATATCCCAGTAGTACTCTAAAAGTTTTAAAAAAAATATTTTCAAGGACAAGGCCATTTGTTATGCCTGACCACGCTAACTCAGCAGTATCAAATCCACCCGTACTAACTTGGGGAGGAAAAGTGGTATGAGTTAGGAGGCAATTTACAGTTAGATAATAGACTTTATGTGCTAGCATTAAGGTCTATTTTAGGGGTTTTTTTTGTATTTTCGCAGTTTAGAACTGGGACGTTATGGGTCCATCGGCACTCGTACGGACTTTACGACGTCAAGTCAGCGGGTAAAGAGACGCGAAGTGTTATTCGCTGGATAAGTTTGGGACTAGTTTTCCCAGTTTGAGTGATTCTGTGGTTTTGTTAAAATACCTTTGGCTGCGATTCCACTTGTGAATATTTGTGAACTCGGCAAAAATGGGGTTACCCAACCATTGTATTTTATTCGTAACCGCTATCAAGTGCAAGTTTTTTTTTCACGATATTTTCATATGCATACAGCATGGTATTATTATATATATTATGTATATTATCTGGACTAGGGACTATTATAATATCAGTATATGTAATTTTAAATAATAATTTGACGTTCTTAATTTTCTAATTAATAAAAATTCCTATAGTGCTTTTCCTTAATATAAACGTATCAGGTAAGTTTTAAATACCCTAAACTGTCATGTTTTGATAAAGTCCTTCCTTACTGATTAATTTTCTAGGTTTATATTTAAGGTGAATAATAGTTTTCTCTTCATACCCATCTATAGAGTTACACAACAGGGATGTATCAAGATCGGTGCAATAAACATGTTGCAAGTTACATTAATTTCATGCTTAAAATATATGAAATATAAAAGTGTTGTAGTTGACAGCCCTACCTACACGCGCGTAATGCGCGGCCAGCGACGCAGCGTTGCGCGGCATGGCAGCGGTGCGGGCGCCGCGTCCGGTCGCAGCTATCGCTCCAGGATGATCGGAATCGTTGACATCGCGCCAGCCGCGGTGTAATGACCGCACCACGTTAATTGTCGCGTCACCTTCGAGCAAGGGCGGTCTCGCGACGCGCGTCGATCGCCCGCCCCCTCCGCCGCTCGCCCCGCGAACGCCGGTCCGCCGCCGCGGTACCTGACCCCGCGTGCGGCCCTCGCGCTTCTGTCGCGTTACCTATTGCTAGGGCTGCCGTGGCTGACATTGCTGCCAACATTTGAAGTATCGCCTACATCCTAACACAATCTTACAAAAACTACTGAAACCTATTACGTATAATCTATAACTATAACTTATTATATATATCAGAATATTGTGATCCATCATTTGCACACCACACACACACACACACACACAAATAAGTTAACATCTATTGTATAAAAAATAATCTTAGATATATAAATTGTTAAGTCAGTCACACACGTACTTGGTGTTCGCGATATAGGCTAATCCTAGTGCGGAGCCTATGAAAGCATTATTTCTGTGTAATTTTTTGTCACTAAATTGTTTTGATTTGATTTGATAATGGGCTGTGTGGCTGAGCAGGCTAAGCCTTTGTCGGCCAACTCACTAGAACGCAGAAGCTCCGGGTTCGATTCCTGGAATTGCAAAATTCGTAAACATATTTTCCGTTATTTAGTATAGTCTGGATGTGTGGGATCGTCCCCGGAGTGGTCCGGTGTATATGGATAATATACTTATAGCTATATTAGTTGTCCCGGCAGACGTTGTCCTTGAAGAAATAAAATTTAGAACCCAATTGCAGCGCCCCCTACCGGGTCCAATTGTAAATCTAAACCATTCTCGAATACACCTGAATACACACACAAAATAATATCAAAATCGGTCCAGCCGTTTAGGAGCAGTTCAGTCACATCACACACGCACAGAAGTATTTTATATATAAAGTTTTATATACAAGTGTAATTTACTCAGTTTGAGGATATACAATATGCGTGTTTGTCTGTCGATTATTATAATATTATTATTAATCTGATTTCTCAATTATTCAGTGAAAATGAATATATTTATTTCAAAATAGATCGCAGTATTTAAATTTCCTCTAAAATATTAACGGTTATTCTTCGACTTTGATATTGTTATAGTAATGTACTAGTATTTATGGCCCGTTCTTATCTCTTGCCAAGAGTTCATTTGCCTTATTATCGGATACAATTAGACATAATCTCCATACAAGTAATGTCAAAATTCAACTGATAGTAAGGCAATGAATAGTAATATATAGGAAGGTACAATAAATATTGCCGGCCTTATTGTTAAAAGCGATCTGTTCCAAGCAACCTCCTAAACTAAGAAAATATTAAAACGTGACATTTTGCTGTAAATTAACAAATGTAACTATTCCTTCTTCTTGAATTAAGTATATGATTTCATCCAAGTGCCTAGATTTTTCATAAAGCAATCAAAGATTTGATATATAGTATTTTCTAAGTTTTCGCGACTACTATATATACATAATAAAATTAGGTTTTAAGGTTTTTCGGCTACTTTTGAGTAGCCGTTATCACGGAGGACAAAGACGTCATGTATCAATGAGTATTTTTAAAGTTATATTTAGCCTTCACAACCGACTTGTTAGTTATTTAGTTTTAATTTTTATGGTTATTACTTTACTCTATGGGAGCCTAACCTAATTTATTAAAAGTGGCTGAAACGTCGGAATAACAAAAATCAGACAAACTGCCGCGCTTAAAACGGTTAAAAAGTAGTTTTATTATTGGTATATAATAATATAATCAAGCATTAAAAATAAAATAAAAATAAGACAGCCCTAAGTTTGACGGTCAGCCACCCGCGCTCGCGTTTTGTTTAACACTATACATTGGACATTATACATGTACATAGGTACATCGACCGACACGATATGTACTTGTTATGTATCTACTAACTAACTATATAAATTGTAGATATAAAATAAATGCTTTCAGAAAGATTTGTTTTGATAAATAAGAATAATTATAAAATTACATACGCGCCTACGGACTCTACCTCATAGGTGGCGGCGAAACCGGAGGAACTTTTCTACCTGCTTAACATTCGATAAGTTAAATTGGTAAGTTCTATGGTAAAGAAAAGATTTAGGAATGAATAAAAATATCACATTTTTTTGCTTATAACTTCTTTAATTTTAATTTAGGGAAAAAGTTATATAACATATTGTAGGAAAAACAATTGCTACAATTATGAATTTGCAAATTATTTGTAAGACGCATAGTTTCCGAGATATCGCGAAAAAGTGTTTCACCACTTTTTCCAAGATGGCGGCCGGGGACAAGGGTGGCTACCCACAAACTTGAGGTTAAGCTTCTGTTGACCCCCCACACATGTCCCCAATATATTTAGTAATTGCGTCCTCTAACAAATACAAATCTCATGTAACATTTCATTGGAGCATATATGAATGCAAACTCTTCACTCTGCTGTGGTTCGTCAAAATGCGTTTGATTTCATTAAAAAGATAGATGATAATTAGTTTTTAAAATATTCCTCCAGTAAAAAAGTTTATTACTTTTTAGTGCTAAAGTAAAGTTTTAAAGTAAAGGTAGTAATAAAAGTATTTCCTGTTCCTGCTAATAAAACTTATGTTACTCATTGATATCATAATGGCTTAGTGTTTATATTTTTGATAAACTTATTTAATACGGTATTTACACACACGTATTTAAATAAACCTACCAAAGTGTATCTAAATATACCGAAAGAAAAGAAATACTACTTTAAAAGATATATATATAGGTATGTAGGCCTGGGTATCTAAAGATCAGTAGCACTCACGAGGTTGTCTAAAAGCCGGTGTCCCTGGCGGTATCGGTGTCTAGAGAGGCTAGGAGAGAGGAAGAGAGAGCGTGAATGGATGACAGTAGAATCACAAAACAAGTGTACCACAACAGAGTGTCACGAGAGAAAGTATAAGCGTTGGTGCCAGTAGACCGGGACGTATTTACCATGATCAAACTGAAGATATTTCAGCATTAAATCATAAAATATTTTAGTATACACAGCCTTGCCTTTTGCTTCTCCTCTATTCACTAGACTCATAGTTTTGGAAGAAAACTCTTTTAGGGTTAATCTCGCTTTTGTACATTACTACTTTTGTATGTAACTGTTTTGTTATTAAATACACATTAATTTAATTAGTATAGTTTTATTTATTATAGAAAAACAAAGGAGCGAAAAACCATATCAACAGAACATGACATAAGCAAGTATAGAGTGGTGGCATAGATGTTGAAAATATTATATCTTTACATGCCTTCTAACACAAGTCATAAGTATCCAGTGAACTGGTATTCTTTATAAAATAACATTCAGAAACAGTAACTTTTTGTGTACAGTTAAGAAAGATATTTTGAAGAAAGTTCAGGTAAAAAGCATCCCAAATAAACGTGCATCTATGAAGAGAATAATGAAAGTAGATGAAGCGAGAGGTTTGTTAGGATCATAACTAGTGGAGATCCATCATCTCGGTCTACACCCACGGAAAATAGGCGTGATAAGTGAAGTGATATGTACGTATTATTTTATGAGAATAACACACAGAATAACCCCGCTTTATACGGCACCACCCACACTCGCAGCGTATAATAATTCTAGCGTAATAGGTCCACGAGGTGGCGCCAACGATTGGAGACGGGAGGAAAATTGCAATGCGACACTCATTATCGTCACTTTATACCGAATTAGAACTGATAACAGAAAGGAATGGGAAAATGTGGTTGCTTATTAGTAATATCGATGTGTCAACGAGTTGTGAATCACGAGGACATATTCCCACCGTGTATTGGATATATTGTATTGTTACGAGTGCGGGACTCGAATCAAAACGCCGTTGGAATTACTATAGAATTTTATTAGAACTATACAAACACGTATAACACAGGTACAAATATAACTGGACGTAACCAGTACAAACTGCACGATTCAATAACACGCGCAAAGTCCATCACTATATAGCTTGTCGAATGTACACACGTCTTGCTAGTATCGTAATCGTTCCTTGACTGGGTTACCTCTCCGTTCGGACATTGTATTATACTAACTATACAATACAACACGCGAACGCGTGGACTGGATTTTTTCAAGAAAACGTAATCTGCACACGTGCGGCCATAAACGAGTACAATAACGATACTATTGTCTAATTGCAAATTTCAAACACAATATCCAAATGCGGGAAAGGTAATAAACTAGGTGTGCATTCACTTTGTCGGCATATAACATTATAATAAATTATGAAATTACTGACATGATCATCAGGCATCAGTGGCCAGGTTCCAGGTTCATCTGCAAGGCCAGCAGCACACTGGCAGCACATCTGGTCTTGCTAATATCCATAGGCGACGGTAACCACTTTCCATCACAGTTGAGCCGACAGCCTGTCTGCTGTGTTTCAATATTTAAAAAAAAGATGATACAATAATAACAGCCCATAAACGTGCCACTGCTGCGCTCAGGGTTACCAATTTTGATTAAGGAAAGTGGACTGTATACAGCCGCACGGCGGTAGCGGCTTGGCGGGTTTGACATATCGGTTATCTCAATGTGGCAGGAATCACCACGATTTTTTTCTTCACCGTCAGTACGTGGTTGTAACAATAAGCATATGCCAGAAAATTGCCAAGTGTTGTATGTTAGATTTAGCTTTTAGATTTTTTTAATTGCCTGAGGCAGGCAAACAGGCAGGCGGGGCCCACCTTATGGAAAGTTACCGTCGCCTATAGACGTTTGCAACTTCGGGGTGTCGTTAACGCGCTGCTAAGAAATTTTACACCGCCCTTCTTAAAAAACACCATGTCATAGTGAATAGGCAAACCGCGGTGAGAAGTTGCCTCCAGATCATTATTGTACGCGGAATAGATGGCGCAGATGGGCGAATCTCCTGCGCATTATTTTCTTCTCAACTACGGTTGTTTAACATGCAATTTTGGTTACATTACCACTGATTTGAAAAATTGTCTAAATAATGATATGAGGAGAATGAATGAGATTAGGAGAAGTTAATGATATACATACAGACAAAGAGACGCGAATGGTACTTCGTTTTATACTATGTAAAAATGCAATAATACTTTTTACCTTGTAAATCGGGATAGTTTTACCGGATACGTATGTAAAATGCTCATTCATTTTTTTACAAAAAAATTCAATGATGTCAGTTATCATTCACAAATTGTCTCTTAGCGCCATCTCTTGTTCAGTAGCTTTACTACAATACGAAAATCAATAAACAAATTGTTATGACTGACTCCTGTATAACATTACAAAAAAGTAATAATAATAGACATGGCTTTTATTTTAGTTGATAACTGCAGAAAGTGCATAATTCTCGTTACAAAAATAAGTTTGTTCTCGACGAAGCGCCCTTTCGCTTTCATTCATGCTCATTGCTCAACTAAAACAAACTTTATTTCAATTTATAAATGTGTGCATTTTACAACGCGATCTCACTGCGCATGTGTGTGCCAGCCTTTGTCAAAGATTAGGACGGTATTGATTTGGTCAGTATTATGCCTAGAGTAGACAGAAAACAATAATTAATTGGACAATTTGGATTGCTGTGAACGTTTTGTTATGTTAGTGATTCTTTGGTCCAAACGAAATTGATTGCTAGGAGCACGAATATAATATTAACTATAATTCAATAATTATTTGTAAATGCTGATGTCGTTTTTTTGTATCTTAGCCATTTTACATACTTTTATTTTAGAATGAGATTTATGTAGGTAGAATTTCTTATCCGTTTGCTTTACTATCTTCATTCAATGGGATGTGCACACTTGTTTCAACATTCTAACGTATAATATAAAAGAACGAGTATTAAAATAACATGGTATTCCACATAGTAACATTTCTTTTGCAATATTATGGTATAAATAATTTTGATTACTGTTTGAAGAATAATTCATTTGCTATTTGGCTCCTTTTACTTATGACATAATAAGTTGGTATACTGAATTGATCTTACAATATCTACGAGCAGTTGCGGATTTGCCCTAAGGCCCAAGAGGCCCGAGCCTAGGGCGGCCAGATGTTAGGGGCGGCAATCGTGACAAAAAATCACTAATGATAGCAAGAAATAACTTTGAGTTATTTCTTTACGTAAATATTCTAAAGGCTCGCGCATGAATCGATTTCGATAAAAGTTGTCAAAAATTAAATTCGTTATGTACTCAATATGATGGGTGCTGACAACGGGGCGGCTGGTACTTACTACATGGCCTGGGCCTAGGGCGGCCAAGACTGTAATTCCGCCACTGTCTACGAGACTGCAACATTTTGTAAGATAATAAAAAGTAATTCAATTGTTTTAACTGTCCACTCCGAATATTTTATTACTGATTTAATTCAGGTTTATTATATAGACTTATAAGTACTTGGAATCTCATTTATATTGAATTGCACAACCAATTTGGAAATTAATTTTTGCTGACCTTTGCCCGTTGTGTACCGCAATTTAATATCTTGAGTCTTGAGCAAACTTATTTCATAAGTTCGCCTTTTGGACCCATTGATGATTCTACAACTCTTCATATGTCTAATCGTATTCCCACAAAACTTCTCTAAACCACTTTATAAAGTTAGCAACTTGCATGCTATAAAGTTTTGTATTCCACAAATAGTACATATTTATTGACACTCTTACTTACTCACACTTATAGTCACTTACTATAAGTCATATACTTTTCTCATATGCTACAAAAACAAATCTTACACCTCAAAAAAATATTATTGAAATCGCGCCGCGCCAACATAGCATGTCTAATCTATAAAATATGAATTTATTAATCTTTGATGCATCACAGCCGCAAACACATAAATATGTAGGAGGTATCGCCGCAGATAAACTTGTAAAAAGTTATGAATGAAACTGAGAGTGCTCGTAGTAGAGTTGTAGACTCGCCCCCGTTCCTTCCACCCCGGACCCCTCTCCCCTGTGCCCTCCCGCAGTCGGCGATTTGTTTCACGCATTAGTTTTATTTTGTTTTGACTTGTTTTATAGAACTTGTATCGTTAATGGAGTGTCGCTTGTGTAAGTCGTGTTATGATCTGTGACATTTTATTTTTAATGTTTTGTTCATGAGTTTCTGTTTGGGTGTTATTTTTATTGGTATTTAATTTCGTGTAGTTCTTTTATTTATTTGATGAAGTGATCGTTTTTGGATAGTTCCCGTCGTGGTTTTTTCATTCACATTTAAGGAACTTGTATTGGTGAATGATAAAGTTTGTTTCTACTTTTACTTTACAAAGGTTACCTGGAAGAAAACGCTGAGAGGATAAGACCGCCAATGGTATTCTTTTTGTTACGCCATTAATATATAATTATAGTTCAATATGCAACCCTCAGTGAGACTTATATGTTTGTGCCGTTTGCTGTCAAGACGCTTGGACCATGGGGTCCTGAGGCCATGAGCATCTACCAAAATTTATCGAAATGACTCATTGACTCTTCAGGTGATTAGAAGGCTGGTCCACGGCAACGCATCAGTATGGCGATCCAGCGAGGAAACGTAGCCAGCCTTCTGGGCACCTTACCCATAGAAGAAGGCGATCTGGGCTCAGTATTCTACTTATAGTCTTGAAGATTTACGGGCAGATTGTTAATGTACTTGTCCAATTTGAAAACTTGCACTTGGTGACTTATAGCTGAGAAACGTAAAAATATTTTATTAATACACAAAACTTAATTTATTAATTTCAGCCATTGTTTTAACAGTTTTATTTCCGATCGCAATTTTGAAGTCATAATGAGACTTTCTTTAAATATAGAAAGAATACAATATACTTTATTGAACAAAAATGCTACATAAAATCAATCAACATTAATATACAAGTATAATCGGCGGTCTTATCGCCCAGGGCAATTTCTTCCTGACAACCTTTGGATAGGAAGGACAAAAAATGTCGGTAGTTGCTAAACCTGCATATACATAAATATATAGATAGATAACACTTTATTGCTCACCAAATATACAATTTCAAAATACACAATTAGAATATTGTCATGGTAGAAACAAAAGGTGGCGTTATCGCTGAGAGCAATCTCTTCCAGGCAACCTAACTTAAGGAATAATTTAATCTTATCTGGCGATGTAGGTGGTGCAGATCATTAAATATATTATAAATAAACATACTTATATGTATATCATAAAAAAAAATAGCTAAGAATCCACTGAATTCCCTCATAGAATAGAGGTTATGCCTCCACGGGGTTCATTTCATACCGTTCACTGTTTTTCGTTTGACGCGGTTTCCGTCCTACCCTCAAAAATGTAGAGAGCCCACCCGGTCTTTGTAAATAGCTCATTGGTTTATCTTTCGGTTATTCTATTTGCGTAAAAGGGAAAGAGTAAATAAAATTTATCTAAACCACACAAAACCGTTTGAATATTGTTTTTCTTATATAAATCGCAATTACTTACGTCTTACGACGTTTCGTTCTTAAAGTAATCCCTCGTTGTGGAGATATAAATAAACATTGTAGATAGACATAATTTAATTCATTAATTATATAAAAGAATCTGTTATTCATTAATTATGTGAATATATAATTAATACAGCCTTTATACACGATAAGAATAGTACAGTAGGTAGTCTTAGTCTTTTTGTAATGTGTAAAATATAGTTATTTATCTATATATCCAAGAATCTCTGTTATCCGTATATTTTATCCGTGCAGGAACGGAGAAAGATTGAAATGAATGATTTCCTGCGGCCGGGCGGCCTTTTGTAAGAGGCGAAAAAAACGACCCACAGCCAGGTGCTAAGACATTTGCCCGACTGGATGGCTACCCCACTTGGTCTAAATTATGTCGCCATAACAATCTTGAGTTGTGTTCCGGCATTAGTGTCCAGGTTCCAGTCAGTTCCAGTTGTTTGGGATAATGCAGCGCACAAATTCTCAAAATATATTTCATTTTTAAGATACATGTTAGCAATGTAAGTACGTCGCTATTTATTCAAATATTTTTTTTCTTTCTTTCTTTAACACCAAAGGTACTGCCATTGTCTTGCCGCTCTCTACAGAGACTGGAACCTGGCCACTGCCGGAACACAACTCAAGGATTATATGGCGGCATACTTTAGACCAAGGGTGGTAGCCATCCAGGCGGGCAAATAACGGTCCATCTGGTTGTAGGTTGTTTCGTCACCCGGCCGCAGGAAATTGTTTTCTTTCTCCGTTCCTGCACGGATAAAACGGTTAAGACCGCATGGACTGCTAGTATAGAACAAGAGAATCTGATAATGTAAAAAATCCAAACAAATTCTTTAGCCAAAACGATTCCTTATCAAAAATGGAACTCCAGTGTTTGTCTTTATGTTCCACCGAATTCTAACCCGTATTATATAAGATACGCTCGTGTGCCGGTGTTTGTTATCGGTGGATTATACATGCTATATGTGTACAGCTATATGGGTAACGTTATGCGAGTCCTTTATGTCTCACGGTGCGCGAAGCTCCGTCCATTTCCATGACGTCGCTGCTGCCAGCCACAGTGTAACGCCACAATTATGTTAGTGACATGAGCGGGTAGCGATTAACCAAGGTTTTTGAAGTGATAACTTCTTATGTAAACCGCTTCGTTACGTACGCATTACGGCGCGAATCTGTCTGGCTTCCCTTTCTCTCACGCATACGGCAGCAATAGGCAGGCTCCTCCTCTCTCACTCTTACCAACAGCGCTAGCCGTATTGCAATAATTAGATTAAATAATTATACTAACATTTTACATATTCAAGAATTGTTACTAATAATAAAATATGTTTTATAATCAATAAAAGATTTTATTTATAAATAACCTTTTCTTACATTATCATATTAACATACACAAAATTTAATCAATAACTTAAGCTTTTCTCAAGTTAAACAATATTAAATAGTTCAACTTAGATTTGTTTAAGTTATCACTTCTGTCGGGCGTCTCGAGACGGACAAGTATTTTTTGAAGTGAAACCTCTTTAGGATCGTTTGTGATTTAAAAATCGATGAAACAAAAAATTCACACAGATTCCAACGGGATAAAAAGTCCTATGTCCGTCTCCTGGTGCTAAGCTTGAGTTATAAATAGAGTGACTAACACGACTTTCTTTTATATATATAGATTTTTGTATGTACTGTTCCATCTTTTGAATAACTATTTTCTGATGAAATCATCCCAAAATTATGTAACACAATTCGCTCCGCTTGTCACTATGCTAGTTCCTTTATACCGTCATCAGAGAAGCTCGTATTCTAAGCTCGCCCATGCAAGCGAGCCGTTCGCGTACGACCCATCTACCTACCAATACCTATAAATCCTTATATATGCATACTCCTAACGTTCTATGATACTGTATCACAGAAACTGCATATACGCAATTCTGTTTATTCAAGAGGAACCAATCTCTAAGGAGACTCCTCACTGGAATCCCTGTTTATTGGCAAATATCGTTTGTGGGTAAGTGGTCTGAACTCGATGACGTCGTTATTTATTATTACCTGATTAATAATAATGATATTCTTCTTTATTCACTTATCTAAAAGTTGCGGTAACTTAGTGGCTATGGCATTTCTTTCTCGATCTAATATCTCGCTTCGGCAGTTTGACAACTACCAACAGAAGACCAATCGCAAAGACACGCGTTCTTCAATATAACTTATCCTAATTCGTTTTGAACAACATTTTAAAGCTTTACAGTTTGTTAAAGACCATTTATTTAAAGTTATACATGTGTATTGTATTATAATTTAAAAAATACAATGAATCTTTATACATATTCTACGAATGTCGTTAGGTTTTTTATAAATGATGATCCTGTACCGACTAAGAGGTATTATTTTATTTTCTATCTTTTACTTTATAGTCTGTCGACGTTCCATGTACATAAAGCATGTTGCTCTTCAGGCATTTTATTCCATGTGGTAACTGGGACAGCGTAATATCAGAGCAGAATATCCTCAAAACACTGCAAACACATAGTGTTAGGTATATAGTATGCAGGGTTATTGCGCGGGCTCTGTTCCGGCGTAATCTCAAGGCGAGAGCTCGCGTGTCGACGCAGCTAAAATGCCGCTCTGATAGTTTCCATGGGACACACGGGCCGGTGTAACAGCGAACTATTTCTCCCACACTTTTTTATGTTTCGCAATACAATCGTATGCTAAGTACATCCATGACATTGAAGAAAGAAACCAGGTTTCTTTTCATGTTGTTACACAAGTAAAAAGTGAGCATAATTGTGAGCATATTGCCTTTGGTGCTTCTTTTACCTTCAGCCAATTGGTGTCTGTTCATGGAAGAATACTTGTCTTTTGCGTCACATGTCCCTCTGCTTTCTGCATCACACACTACGTTTACCAAGATGCCGTCTTTATTTCATAACCCGTTTACTCCATCACCCATAGGTCATGTAATAGACATAACCAGCCTTCAATCACTCCAACTTAATAATCTTGCGAGTTATGTCGGCTACCTTGGTTCTCTTATGAATATTCTCATTTCTGATTGTATCTATAAGAAAAATGTTTATTATTATAGCCCGCTGAGCTACTTTGAATTTGTGAACTGGTCCCTTCATCACTGTCCACGCCTTGGACACGTCCATATCTATATTTCTTTCTTTCTCAACATTGAGGTAATACAGTGAACCTTCATATACAAAAAAATCATAAAAATAATAACTTTGCCTCCAGGGGTGGAAGTGATAATTGGCGTACCGTCGGAAGTAACTTCGGTGAACCTGCAGAATACCTCTTCACATCTTTTAGCCACTCACACCTAAGTTGCCCCTCGTCAGTCTTGTACGGCCATTTTTGGGGCCCATGCAAGGAGTAGTGAGTCATCGACTGGTCATTTTTTCCATGTTAAAAATACCCTCTTGAAAATATGAATTTATTATTTTTGTGTAGCGTCTAAATATTATGGAATGAGCTCCCTCCAGCGGTTTTCCCAGAGCGCTACAATATGGGGCTCTTCAAAAAGGGCGTGAACAGATACCTAAAGTCTCAACGAGGTAGGCAACGCATCGGCTCCCCTTGGGTTGCAGATGTCCATGGGCGACGGTAGCCACCTATCACCAGGTGGTCCGTTTGCCAGTTTGCCTACTAGCAAACATAAAAAAAAAACATTCCTCTTAATACAAAGTGTTTGCATTTACTGTCAATTTGTCTGCTGAGGCTTACAGCTGTGTGTAAGCGCCTACCCCCGCTTGTCCAGCGATGCGGCTGACTCGCGCCGTGGACCCGCGACTCAGCTCATTTTCCGAACTCCACCCCACTCGGAATTATTCCCAGCGCACGCCGCGAGGAAATTACACGGAAAAAATATCTCCTTCAAATTCATAAAGAATTCCAGTCTTTTCCGAATTACTCATATAATTTTTTATGACTTTCTGTTTTCTTCTGTAGCTAAGATACAGTTGTTAAAGCACTGGAATTTAAGTTCACTAGTTCGTTGCTCGATTTTCGATAGATCAAACTTCGAAACACACTTCCTATGGTGTTGTGGTCTGTGTCTGACTTCATTGTCTAACCAAATTTTATGCACTCGTATATACTAGTAGTAATATTCGTTTCTGAGAATGGATAAGATAATAATATAGTATGTACAGAGAGAGACGTACGAATGGTCATGACGATAGTATTTTTTGGAAAAAATGAGCATGGGACCCTGGAAAGCTTTCAATGTGATATATATTGTAATAACCGATCATCAAAAATCAAGCAGCGAAAGCAATCGACCAAACTGAAATCCGTAATTACTAAAATGTATAAATATTAAATAGGTCAGGAAAAGACCTATCCACAGCCCTAATTATCCACAGAGTAGTGTTACAGTCTATATAAATAACTTGAGAACGATTTTACCGTTTTTGATGAAATTCTTGGTGTATGTTTGAGTTGTGTGGAATCGTTATGTGGCGCTGGGATCGGGTTCTAGGTTTTTATTTTTTCAGGGCAGGTCAACGTTATACCGGGACCTCTAGTTATTTAATAAATATGAAAGTGTCTTTCTTCAACTGCTTATTCGATACTTGCTTATATCCTTAGGAGTCAGCAGATAATTATGAAATGTAATGTGTCGTGTATACATTTCTAAACGAGAATGAACATAAGATTCGGTTATCCCTTAAAACGGCGTAGTCTGCAGGAGGCACATTCGAGAGCAAAACAGCGAAAGAATCTAGGCCTGCATTTAGACCACACCAATTTTTCGTATTTTGCCCATCGAATATCACAGTTAACTAAAGGAAGACTTCAAGCATAAAGTCTTCGTAGTACTTAGTACATAAGATACTGTTTCAAGGAAGGTGTACATAAAGCTATATAGTATCTGGTTGTTATATACACAGCTCCATGTACCCAGAACTCACGTTACATAAACTGAACGGCACGACTGCTAGAGCCGGACCCGGCCGACCAAAATACGGGCACCTGACGCCTCCACCACGGTACGGGTCAGTTTGTGTTACTTGAGAAAGCGAATAATAATTATTGTATTTTTTTGGAAATGCTTTATTTCCTTCTTATTTTAGGGTTCTCTAATCATTTTGGCAAATATGTAACCATTAAATTAAACGTTGAGCTCAAAGTTTCAGTTGAGTAGGTACTCAACTAAGTTGACTTGCTGGCAGTAGTTTTTGGAGTATTGATGCTTTCTTATAGTAAGGCAAAGAACTCAGAACTTTGTTTCAAGCATTCATTCTTCCAGGAGTGGTGCTTGAATGCTGACGATCCCTGGAGTTGCCGGTTCAATTTAGTGGTGGTTACGTTTTGAGGTCCTTTGTGGGTTAATAAAAGAATAAACTCAATTAATAGTGATATTATATATATTATGTGACACAGTCTACTTGCAATAATAGTGATGTGCATTGTAACACAAATATGGAACTGATTCGATTTCCAACAGTGGTTAGTTGAAATCGTATGTTACGAATATTAGCAAATCATGGCAAGTCACCCAAAAAATAATTGTGAGTGTTATTTATATTAAAATAGCCTAAGTATATGTGGAACTGGGGCTTTAAGACAAGCACTACAAAAACAATCACATCAAAATTTCAAAATAAACATATCAGAAATCAGAAGATAAAATCAAACAAAGTAATACGAGTTATGAAAATTGACTCATGCTTAGCGTCTGTCTATTGCATTAACGCTGTTCTTCGGCTTGAACCTAGAGCAAAGAAGCTTTTTTATTTCTGCAATGCCCTAGTGCACAATTAAAATTTTCTAACGTAAATCTCTAATTGTAAGTCGCTGTAGCCTTACCACAAAGCGTTGCCCTAAATTTGAGTAGGGGTCGGCACAAAGGCTGTCCGCTGTGGTCGCTCGTCTTACCAACGTCGCACGATCGTCCGCCCGTCTTACGATTACCTATTTATAATTATATTGGAAGTAATCACTGGTCTCCGAACATTCGACTAAAAGAGGAGAAAGGGAAGGGTGAACCAGATTGCCTTTTTCGCGCGGTTTAAGCTAAAATTCAAAGAAATCGGAGCTGTTACCACCACGTCGATTGATCACCAGGGGTAGATGTCATCTCTCAGCTCCCCTTAGACTTAGACTTTTTTTTTAATGTATTGAATCGGACAAGAACGTGATCCACAATGCAGTGGGGTACTTGATAGCCTAATTAATAGAGGTGCTTTTAACATTTTACTTATGAATCTCGTGGCCACCTGGATTTTGCATAGCTATATTATGGTAGGCATAGCAATCATATTTAAGAGCTCAGCTCTTTTCAGTGGAGTCTCCTCTAATCCTCTCTATTCTTGGCCACCCATATCACTTATAGAGCTAAGTTCCCTTACCCCTTCACAACGACCACGCTTTTTCCGGTCCCATTTGTTTGCCCGTCGATGTGACGAAAGAGCGATTTTCAAATCAACCAAATCTCATTGGTTGATTTGAAAATCGCTCTTTTATCAATGTATTGATAGAGAGAATTAATGCTCTGTGGTCAACACTCACTTCCATCCACCTCTTGAAATGGTTTATTGTGAGAACTGCGTGATTAAAAATTATGCCGTGATTAATAACGTTTTCGCGGGGACCACAACGACCGTGGTTGCTATGTGGAACGGCTGAAGGAGCATTTTGATCATCGTGAGCTACTAGAAGAACGCACCCTATGAACCACAAACCACCTATAATCATCTTCGATTGGTCAACAAACAGCTAGATTATGGTTGATTATGGATTAAATAAATATTTTATAATGAAATTTTAAGAATGTGGTGCGTCACACAATACAAATCCCACCCCCACAAGCGGTGATCCCGGTGAAGAACATATATGGGACATTTTTGATGATATAGGAAAATGCTTAATCGTATCGGCAGTTTTAAGACCATTGAACACAACTAGTTAAAACGTAATGCACGATTCAATAAACCGCACAGACTCCGTCACTGCGTAGATTACCGAATGTACACGCGTCTTGCCTTGCTTGTGGCTATCGCTAGACTGCCTCACCCCTCCGTTTAAGCATTGCTTTATACTGTACAAATACAATAAATCTGTGGACTGAAATTCTAAGAATGACACTGTTAATGTCTACGATAAAGATGGGCTGTTTTGCAATCACAAATTTAAAACACAAAGTAAACAAAAGAAGACGGTCATAAAAGCGTTTCAATGTTATTAGCTCAAACACCGATGGTTAATAATAATAATGTGCTTTGTTTACAGATATACAGGTGGTTCAAATTGTGACAGTATTATGTAACATATTTTTAGACCCAATTGGTCTTAACTTAAAAAGCTTAATAAGTTTCTTTGAACGTTGATTTATCAAGTCGAGTTGAATGATTGTAGTCCTGCTTTGTCTAAATGCTTAGCAACTCGATTTGTGAAAAAAACCTTATCGGCTCCCGTCGACTAGAAATAGGTCGCGATGTCTCGTCACCATGACGACGGCTCGGATTCGACGCCCATTTATTGTCCAAAAACCAGGGAAATTGTAACGTAGTCTTTGCTTTCTTTCTACGGGTTCCGTATAGAGTTTTTTTAATTTTTTATTGCAGGAGTTCAGCAGACAGGCAGACGGTCCACTTGATGTAAAGCGGTTACCATCGCCTATGGACACCTGCAACTTTCCAAAGGTGCTACAAATGCGCTGTTTTTCTCTTAAAGGAGACTGAAACCTGATCAGTAATGCCGGAACATAACTCAAAGTTGCTATGGTGACATACTTTAGAGCAGGGGTGGTAGCCACCCAGTCGGCCAAATGCCCTACCACCTGGCATGTGTCGTCATCCCTATTCACTTGTGACTTTAAAATGAACCTGACTACAAACAAATCTGCTCTCCTTATGGCAAACGTAGTACTTGCAAATGGCGTATTCATGAAAAACGGTGATTTTGTTTCTTATATGTATTTAAAAAGATTTCTTACATCTTTCTCATTCCCGTTTTTGCGCTCTAGTAATAACCTCTCCTTAATGACACCTGTACACACTTCTTCCTTTGTTGATAACTCTTTCACGGTTCAGGCTGTCCGTTTATGGAACTCCCTGCCACTCAACATCAGACAAGCTAAATTATATTGTCTTTTAAAGTAATGGTTACTAAATATTTTTGGTCCTCGCAAGTCTAAAACATGCTGCTGATCTTATATATAATATGATATGTCTTATTTTTGTGTAGTATATAAAGTATATTATTATTTGTTTATTTACTTACTCTTTTTGTATGTTTCTTATTATTTATTGTTTTCACCGCCACTGTTGTCTTAATGTTTCCTTAGTTTAGGGGGTTGCCTGGAAGAGATCGCTTTAAGCGATAAGGCCGCCCTTTGTTCAACATGTATACTGTACTTAGTTTTAAGAACGTAGTTTTAATTTTTGGTGAACAATAAAGTGTTTTCATTCATTCATTCATTCATTCACATTATCACAATCTAATCTAAACTAATAAGTAATTTAAATATAACCTAAATTGACTAAAAGTATTTAACTAAGAAAGTGTCCATTAGAAATTTTCTTATTGTCTCTTAAGGGGAAGACACTTTGTTGATGTGTTCTTTAATAAGTTAGCACAGTACACTATACTTTAGTTTTGTTTAAAGCACTAGTTCAAACGGTTTTGTCCTTTTGAACCTTCTATATTCTATATCCGTGTTGTCGAGGAGCTGGATCGCCTCAACATTCACGTGATGGTGAAGCCGATGATCGTGAGCTTCCGCATACTTTCTGATAATACTAGAAACAAACTTCACTTTCATCTCGCTCGATCTAATGTACCATGGCGCGTTTACAATACCTTTCAGTACTTTGTTTTGGAAGAAAAGCGGGGTAACATATTTTTAGAAAGAGGTAAACAAATTTTTACCCCATTACAAAAAACACTGAAAACATACATTTTAAATATCTAAACAACATTTACATGTTATGTAACTTTTTTGTGTATCTAAAAACATTAAAAAATCAAGCTTTATCAAGATTAACGTCTTGAGATACCATTTCTGAAAAAAAAATATCCAAAAAAGTCTATTACTGCAAGTGCAATTAGTAGAGCAAAATGCGGTATTTTTTCCAAAAGTATAACAGAAAGTGTTCTGAGAACTTTTCAGTTTGGTGCCTTCATCTTTGTCTACCACCGCATCGCTCGACATCGGCTGGGCGTTGATCCACATTTCCTCGAGCCACTTTGCGTACGCAAGTTTATCAAGAAAGTTTCTCTTGCGTATCATGGGGATTTAGAATGAGCCCCCAGTTGAGATTTCCCTCAGTGCTACAACATGGATTTTTTTGAAAAAGGTGTCTCAAATTATTTTCGAGGCCGGCAGCGCGTTGCTGATACCTCTGATGTTGCAAACGTCTATTGACGGTAACCACTTACCATCCGATGGCCGTCAGCCTGCCTACTGTACTTCAGTTACATTAAAAAGTGGAGGCACTTCTGCACACATTGATCCCTAAACTACTTCCCCTAACATTTGCACTATCTATCGTTGATACCGGATAACTTTATTTCTCTGTTTACATGTCACTTGGTTTTTTGAGGCCGGCACATGACCAACCGACTATGTGAGTTCATAAAATACGCGCAGTTAAACAGTAATCATGGTACAGTAGTTAGTTTTATGTCTTGTGATTAAATGGACTTAGGCTGAATGTTATAGTAGAAAAGGGACATACGAATTGCTTTTCCAATGAAATATATTCGTTCCTGAATTAGACTACCGCGTTTATTTCGTCTGGCTTCGTTTTTCACGATAGATATCATAGATCAATTATGCGGTGCTACTCTTCCACATAAATACTGTAACAACTAGGTCCCGAAAAAAATAATTTCCACCTGCATATCTGAAACAAAGCACATTTATTACCCGTCGGCATTTGAACTAATAATCGCCTTCTTTTGTTTACTTTGTGTTTAAAATTTGTGATTACAAAACAGCCCATTGTTGTATTGTAATCTATTATATAGGCAGTCATTAGCCAGGTGTGTCGGATTCAATCGACTTAGATACGGGGACTTTGCAGTTGCGTGACGTGTGTACTACAATCGGGAATCTAATAAGTGACGGACTTTGCGCGTTTTATTGAGTTGCAACCTTCTGCATTACGTTTGGACTTGTTGTGTTCGGTTATATATAATCATTCCAAATATAGTTAGTTCCATAATAGTGGTAGGATTCGAATTAAAATGCCGTTGGAATTATACTGTACTGTCGATTAGCAGCGATATGGTGACGGATTTTTCGCGTGTTGCATTGCATTGAATCGTGCAGTGTGAACTGGTTGCATCCAGTTTAATTTGTACCTGTTTTATACAGTTTTAATAAACTCTATAGTAATTTCAACGGCGTTTATTTTAATTCGAGTCCTCTAGCTCGTAACAATATCAATTTAAAGTAAGTAATATAATTTAGGTTAAATCTCATAGTATGATCGCTTACCGTCATAATTTTTCTGTGAAGTTTATTAACTGTGTGAAGTAAGTGCATCGACGAGTTATCTTTGTCGGTCGTAACCCTTTCATCCATAAAAGGGAGAGCTTCAAAAAGCTAGAGGATGCTCGTTGTCTCTTGTTTATAAGGTGGCAATCTCGTCTTCTAGTATACCGTCGCCATAGCGGATGCATTTCATTTCCTTCAGCTAACACACTCAACTATACTATGCAGTTATTTTCTAGAACGTTTGAAATACTTGGAGGGAGCTTCCGTTGAGGTTTTCCCTCTGCGCTACGACATGGGGTCGTTAATAATACGTGCGCAGAAGGTTTGCCGATGGTCGCCCCTCCCGCTTCCAACGACTGGGATCGGGGCTTGTCTAAGGAGTATTAACAACTAGACGACCGCGGGTCGCAGTTGTAGGAGGCGGGAGGGACGGTCATCGGCAAATCTTCTGCGCACGTTTCATAAAGGTGCGTACCGAAATGCGAGCGCAAGCGCAGTGAGCGACTCGACTCGCAATACTCCGGGCTTTTGATTAATAGTAAACTATTTTTGATTATTTGCATGGAATTACGGTCTCACTTCTGTGTTTGTCCGTTCGTCTATCAGTTCGTTCTTCTGTCTGTCTATCTCATTACACAGGTAGGTTCGTGTTTGCAAATGAATAAAAAATTGTGTGTGTGTTCAGTTCATACGCAGTAGAACTGAAACTTCAGAGAATATACTTGCAGACAATTCCTCTCTAACTTTTATTAATATAAATATATTTCATTTAGCCTACATCCGTCAACATATTGTTACATACCAACAAAGACCGCACACCTGCATGTTGTAAAAACGAGTACTTTTATTTACTTCGTATTTAAACTTCAAAAACATCTATTGTTATCGTACTTATTCTATGGCTATAATTAGTGTCGAACGGATTAATCCTTGTTTTTATTGCATTGCGTCGAAGCTTGCCAGATGTGCGTGAACGGGTCCCTTAGTCGGTTTTATACAGTTTAGTATAAAACAATGCAATGATACGAGTAAGACGTGTAGAATTGCATTGAATCGTACAGTGTGAACTGGTTGCATCCAGATTTATTTGTATTTGTTTTATACGTGTTTGTACAGTTCTAATATACTCCATCCGAATTCCAACGGCATTTATTTTAATTCATTAATAATTAAAAAAAAAAAATCGATAATTAATTTAAGTTTTTAATTTTGTAACAACGATAATATTTAATAAAAAAAATGAAAAATAAACATTTTCTAATTTTTCCAACGTGGTTCTATTCTAAAGCCTTTCAAGAATTGCTCCAAGAAAGGAAAAAAATGTTAAATTTATAGTTTAACAATTATCACTCTTGCAATGTTCATGTTCAAGCAAAAAAAATAATTAATTAACTATTGAATAACTAAATGAAAAATTGTTGTAAAACATTTCAAGCATATTATTGTTCATTCATCTATTCAGTTAGTGCCTGAATTTTTTCAATTTTTTATTTTCATATTTAGTATGTTTAAATAATATTTATTCATTAAAGGGCCAATGTGGGTGTTGGCTTGCGTAAGCCAGAGTACCTGTTTTCGGCCGTATTTTCATCCCTCTAGGAAAATTATAAATATTGATCTTACAGTTTCGGGATTCAAGATTTTTTTAGGAAATTTCCTCCTCTTTTCGAATCTTTTTTTCAAATTTGAAAAATCTTTATTTCTTTTTGAGATATTTCCAAAAAAAACTATCCCCCTCCTTTTTTTTAGTTAATTGTTAAAAACTTTTACAATTTTTGCAAGCGGAACTTCATTTTTTTCAAAAATCATCTGGATGCCATTCCGAATCGAATGACACCTCATTTATAATTTTTGGAGACTGCTGAAAAAAGTTGGTCCAAAAGGCACTTGTTGTCTAGTCAAAAAAATATTATTATCAGTTTTATTTCAGTTCAAATTGTCCCTAAGTTTAATCATCGATCTGATTGACAATTTGATTGATATTCTTTCACAGGTTTAGTTCTTAGATTAGTATGTTTATCTCTTTTTAGTGTCACTTTTTCGTTTCAAATCACACCGATTCTAAAGAAGTTTCACTTATAAGACTTACGCTCTCTCGGAGGGAATATAGTGAAAAAACATAAATGTAATGCCATTAACCTGGCGCCAATTTCCAGGAGCTCCCAGTTCTGAGCAACTGCATTATCCGCCATTGTGCCGCGCTTGCCCACTGTCGTTATATCTGGCCGGTAATGACGTTATTCAGTCCGGGCTGCGAACACTACGATCCTCCCGGGCAAACGCTAAAATTCAAGCACGGTGTATGTTTATTTTGCAAAGATAAAGAGAAAATAAGAATAGCGACCTAGCTACTGCCATCTGTGTTGCAAATCCGTATCTAATTATTACTTATTTACAATTCTTTGCCAACTGAAATTATAATAAACCCGCAAGAAAATCCACTGTAGTCATAACACAGTGGCTGATCAAAGAGCGTTTCTATTCTGTAGAACGATTTTTCAATGAGGGGCTTGTCGTTATTATCAATAGGGGAAGCTTAATGATTTATTTCTTTTGACATATTTTTATTTATTTATTACCTACCAAAGCCTATTTGACATGTTTCTGAATTAGAATAGTTATGTAAATTTTATTTTAGTATTTAAGTGATTTTGTATATCACTATGTGGAAGAATGTACTGTGCATCTACAATTGTAAAACATTTGTATAAACATAATACTCTACGTTAACACTAATTCACGTAATGAATGAAAAAATATGAATCAGTCGATATAAGCATTTCATCTTATTAAAACTTATTGTTAGGTATCTGAAAACTTAATAAAAAACGATACAAAACTCGCGTTGTCAGCCGGGACGGGACAAATATGTATCCATTGTTAATGGGTACATATGTGTGGCTTATAGGTTTGAGACCTCGAGACCGTGGGGACCTAGAGCTCATCACCTCGATCAAAACCTGTCAACGCGTCTAATAAAGGTCTCGCGTGACTAAAGAGCTGACTTGCACCTAAGGCAACGGATAAGCGTTGCCATACAACGATTTAGAAAAATTTTTTACTCATAGATTTTTGTTATTTTGTAAGTATAACTTACCTAACAGCCCTAGAATTGATATAAATTTATTTGATGTAGGCTGGTGCAACAGCATTTTGGCAGATCCCTTATCATACTAAACCAAAAAAAAAAATAACTTGCAGGCGGTACCTAATTTAAACATACTATGTTGATTGTTAATTATTAAGGCGACATAGCCAAGTTCCGGCTATGACTAAGATTTAAGAAGAATAAAACCAAAAAAAATATACTATAAATAAGTTTATTTATTATTACTATGTTATTTAAAGTATAGTTAATTTGTAATTAAGTTTATTTTGAGAAAGGACTAATTTTATGATACTTAAACTTAATTAGATGCTATGGTTATACCATAAACGACAAACATTGATATAGGCAGAAATGAAACACGCATGGCATTAGTTTCAAAAGCAGTTTAAAGCTAGTTAAAACAGTGATTACTTATTAATATCAGAAATATTATAAAGTAAATAGTTATTTAAAAAGAATTATTATAAAATAAGCGATACACAAAACAGTGTTATTTTCCCGTGCAATACTGTGTTGTGTCAGAGACACAAAGAGGAGATAATTATGACGTTCACTAAAGTTAGTAGATTCGCTTCTGAAATTAATACCGCTGCATTAGGTATTAATTTGAAAAGCGATTCTACCAATCTTAGTAAACTTTTATTTGGCACTTTTCGTGTGCTTACAAAGAATGTAGACAAATATGTAATACACGAAATAACCGACATGTAAATTTTTACATAGTAAACAAAGTCTGTGCATTCGCTAATTCGTTCTAAACCACGCAACGGATTTTTAAGCGATTTTATAGTCAGTTAATTTTTCAAGGCAGGTAAATATATGCCAACTTTTGCCCGCGGCTTCGCTCGCGATATATAAAAAACCTATTTAAGTTTTAGGTATGTTGTACAATAAAGCTACTCACTAGGGTTTGAGTGACCTGGTAAGAGCGGGTTTACCGCGGTGTCGGGGAAAACTCTAGTGAAATATAATCACAGAAAATCTATCTAAAAAATTAAATACTTCAGATGTTTAAAAATACGTTTTAAAAGTGCGTATTGGTGCGTGTCTCTGAATGTTAGGCAATTATCTTGATTAAACTTGCCAGTGTAGAACGTTGTACAACGTACCTACTGGTGGAAATATCTTAGTGTAATATAACTGAATTCGTGTATCTCCCATCCCTAGCACGTAGTTGCCACTGCTGCAGCGGAGCTTGCAGGTCGCGTGCCATTTTTACGACCACCATGACCAAAGCGCAACTCGTTCTAGTTTATTGTGACGACATGATGTCACCGAACGATATATTCTCGTAGATGTTTTATTTCTTTCGCCTGTTAATTTTCTTTGATTTTGAACTTAAGATACTTATCATATAGGTACATAATAATATATCGACGCAAAAAAGCGGAAACGTAAATGTACCAATATGCTTGACAATTTTTAAAAATTAAAATTTTAAGCACTTTCAGATGATCGTCCGCTTGACAAACTTGTTTGGCAAAATACGTTGTCATCAAATAATATCGAACACGTTCAAACATATTTGTTAAACATTCCTTTTTGTCATGACGTGAAGTTTCGTACAGAACGCTTACACCGCGTCTTCATTGACTGGTCCCTATATATAACCGACTATTCATATAATGTTCATACAAGTAATGTCAAAATACAACCGATGATAATGCAAGTGAATGAATAGTAATATATAGGAACCGGCCACATATAGTTAAATAATTGTAGCGTTGAAACTTATATTATATATTAAGAATAAATAAGCTTAAAAAAAAACAAATACAAGCTTTTGAGATCCTGGATATCATGTAGCGGCAAAGTGCTAGCCAAGACAAGTAAAACGCGCTCAAACACGACGGGTCTATCTTCTTTAGTACAGGAATTCCTATCATATCTTCCGACTCGATCATCAGATCAGCTCCATGGTACCATATTATTGCATTGTCACGCGATATACAGATGCACGCAAAATTACAGCTCAATCGAAAACCGGGAAAGTGTTCAAATTCAACAAGCAAGATTCCACCCGAACTTACATCTCATAAATACATAGGTACATCCATGGCAAGTTAAATAAAAGCTTGTAAAAATAGCAGACGATACAGTAAATAATGGTTAAAATGAAAAGAAAATTATACTTAAATTCCACATAGAGAGATAGATAACTCTTTATTGTACACCAATACAAATATGAACTTAAGACTAAATTATATCTAGTTATGTACAAAGGGCGGTCTTATCGCTAAAAAGCGATCTCTTCCAGACAACCCCAGGAATGAATTTAAATGATAATGGCGATATTGATGGTGACATAATTCATTGTCTGTAATATTACCGCTGTTATCATTGTTCAAAATTATCACCATTGTCCTTCAAATTTGTTAAACACGCAATCAAACAAATTTCCATCGAACAAAGTTGCATACGATCAAAATATAATCTGATAAACAACTTGACCATTTACAGGTTACTTAACAAACATCACTTTTTTAAATTATATATTCCAAATCAGATAATAATGCGTCGAAGGGATTGAGTCTCGCAGCTGAGGAATAAATAGTCTTTTGTTTGTTCAGTATGGGTTTTGTAAGGAGTTTATATCAACTTTTAACCTCTAGAAATCCGGCGTATACCAGCCACGGTTGGTAGGTACAGATCCAACAGTATTTATTAAAATCCGTAGAGCTCTAATGAAATAAAAATAATAAGCATAGTGACGTTAATTTATAATATTCAATATCTATCGCATTTTTGTAATAATTAGACAATCATTTCTAATAGACATTTTTTATTAATTAGGTATTTGCTTAGACCAGATTTTTTTATTCGTCTAATCTCAAGCTATTTGAATGTTTTTGGTAAAATAAAAAGAATCAAAAAAGTGTTGTATTGACACCGTTAATAGTGTTACATACCGACAAAGAAATGCTTCCCACCTTCCCGTATTCGGAGTTCTTTTGTTTACTTCGTGTTTAAAATTTGAAATTAGAAAATAGCCTATAGTTATTGTTTTCGACTTTCTTGGCCGTTCGCAGGAATAATTAACCAGGTGTGCATATTACGGTTTCCCGGAAACGTCGATCGCGGTCCTTTTTTTGTATTGTATAGTTAGTATAAAACGGAGGGGTAAGGCAGTCAAGCGACGATTACAATACTAACAAGACGTGTATAAATTCGAGAACGTATATTGTGACGGATTTTGCGCGTGTTATTGAATCGTGCAGTTTGTACTAGTAGTGACTAGTTATATTTGTACCCGTTTTATACGTGTTTGTATAGTTCTAATAAATTCTATAGTAATTCCAACGGCATTTTAATTCGCGTCCAGCGTAACCCGTAACAATAGGGCAGGTCGATGTATTATGTTTATGAATATGAAAGCAGGTGCACTAGTTAGGAAGTGAATTAGCTTTCTCATTCTAAATACACTTCATTCGGAGAAGACAGCGTGAAACGCTTCTAAAATTAAACTCGGACATCCATTGAATTTTAAAGAACTTGATTCTTAAACTTTATGAGCTGACAAACTTGGCGCACTTGTTACGTATTGCAGAGAATAAAATACGCAATGAGACTGGCTAAAGTGCTGTGCAGGTGGAAGACAGAGCGGATCAGTTTATTAGCACTGGCTTACGAGTTCACTTGCCAGTAAACTAGTAGTAAATAAATCATTTGGTACGTGACGATCCTTCCGAGCTCACGGATAAGTCTGGAAGCTCTTCGATATACCCAAAAGTAATTCTCTAAAACTTTAATATTTGGACTTTAATATCAGCAGCTGTGGTTTGCTATTTTATTTTGATCCTCACGAGTTAAATTTATTTTTAGATTAGCACTGCCATTGAAACTTCATTCGTGTTGTCGTGATGCTATGTTTGTTAATGATTACAGCGGCGTCACAAAAAAACGCAACCCCACAGAAACGTCGTCATCTACGGCATAAAAAGTATCCTAAGCGTTGAGCCAGAGCATAAGCTTGCTGTGTATCGAGTTTTCCCAACTGTTTGTAAGGTTTTGTGATCACGGCTTAAATAAATAAATAGAGTATAGACGGAGTCTAAGTGAATAAAACTTATCCGTGCAGGAACGGAGAAAGAAAACAAATCCCTGCGGCTGGGCGGCCCGTTGTAAGAAGCGACAAAACAACCCACAGTCAGATGGTGAGGTATTTGCTCGTCTGGATGGCTGCCACCCCTGGTCTAGAGTATGCCGCCATGACAACCTTGAGTTGTGTTCTGGTATTAGTGGCCAGGTTCCAGTCTCCATTAAGATAGTAGTAACACATTGTTAGCACCTATGGTGTTGCAAATGTTCATAGGTGATGGTAACCACTTTCCATCAAGTGGGCCGTTTGCCTGTCTGCTGAACTCGTGTAATAAAATAAAAACAAAAGCGTCTAATAAAATGAAGCATTTCCTACATTTTGTTATGTCTACTAGTCGCAGAAACATGAGAAAAACCATTTCAAAAACTTGTGTGCGTAAACTTTTTTGTATACACCTGGTTTGTTGGTCTGAGGATCTAGGCTAATAAATAAGATCATCTTATTTTCTCTCTTAAGGGAAACTGGAACCTGATTACTAATGCCGAAACACAATTTAACTTAATGGTTGTTATGGCGGCATACTCTAAACCAGGGTTGGTAACCATCCAGTCGGGGACATACTCTGTCACCTGGCTGTGGGTTAATTGAGGGCCGCCTGGCCGCAGGAAATTGTAGTCTTTCTCCGTTCCTGCACAGATAAAATTTATCCATTGCGATAGTATCAATAAATCTTATTCTACTAAATAAATTCTAAATATCTTTTCGATATCGTTGCGGCAGAACAATAGTAGAAATAATTGGTATTACCATTATCAGAAATGAAGTTAGGCAAAATGAATTTTGAAAACTACCAAAAATTTGAAATAGACCAAAAATTTAATAGACACGTATAATAATAGAGTGAAATTAACAGAATACCAAAATCAAGCAAACTTACGATTGAGACATTAGTGTCTCAGTGTAAGTTGAGAGTTGTCTCGCGATTTTAACGAGATAATAATAGCAGAATTGGGCCACTGATGGTAAAGTTAAATATCGATTCCGCTTCTGTTGTTAAGGCCTAACGTGATCTAATAGTTAAACGAGTCCTGAATTGACAACAACAATGATGTAATGAAGGTTGTTCCGTACTGCCCACAGGCCCGTGTCAACTTGTGAATTTAAGTAACCTTTATAAGTAGTACACGTTGCGTGTATTACTGATGTGTGTGACATAATTACTTTGTGAAAAAGTTATAACATGAAAACAAAGTAGGGGTAAGCTAAGCCAGAACACAAGCACGTGTCCTGTACTTTCAAATATATTAAAATCGCCCAAAGGCCTGTCATAAGATTGACATTGAAGAGTTCCGTAGCGGCGACCAACCTTTAATGTTTTTGTCATTTGGATGAGGCTTGTGGGGGTTGAAATACCTTATGTGGTGCGTCTATGATGTTTAGCCCCGTTGGATAGGGTGGCGCACCACTGTTGTGATTTTTCCCGGCATGAATCTTGAGCGATTGGCATAATAGTAGAGATCGCTTTGTGCATTGTTTTGTCGACTTATCGATAATATTATATTTCTGTCCCTTACTCCAAAGGGATAATACTGCAGGGTTCCTACTTTGAAGAGGAACCGAAATGTCACTGTGCGTACGCGAAGATGACCGCTGAAGAATAGTGCCGGGACTATACTTTAAATGTATTTTTGCTTAATTAATTTAACATTAAACTTCTAACTATATAATGAGAGAAATCTTAAGGGCTACGATGAAGATATAGAATCTAAACATGTTCCTAGATGGATCTTCGAAGGCTTTGTCTGTTTTCTGTATGACAGCTCTTAGCACATACATGGACTTCTTAGTTTTAGCCTTTCTAATTTTATAAAATAAGTTATTTCATGAAGGTACCTGATGCAACAAAGCCCAAAGAAAAGGATTCAATTATCTAAACATAGTCATTCATACAAACAACTACTGAACAAATCTTGATTCATGAACTAATTTTTGTTGAAGATATTATTTAGATAGATAGACAACACTTTATTGTACCTTACGAACTATAGTATTAATCTAATTGGGTACAAAGGAGGTCTTATCGCTAAAAAGCGATCTCTTCCAGACCAACCCGTAGCAAGAATATTCTGATTAGGAGTTTGCTATGGTGGTATACATAATTGTTGTACGATTACTTACATTTTAATAATAAATATGTTGGAGGGAATATATAAATCGGATAATTGTTGATTGGATTTATAACTCACAATATTATTTGTTTACATTTTAATTGCTTCTAAAATTGTTAATTTAATTTGGTTTGATGTCTTAAATGTTTCTATACCTAAAAGATCGTTCTAACCTAATAAAAGTTATGAATATTGTAATTTAATAAACGACCAATCAGAGCAGAGCATATGGCGGAACGGGGTCAAGGACGCCCTCTGTACTTAAGTAGTATCTACTTCGGTAGACGGAGGAGTTTTTGTGACACATTTGGTTGATGGCAACAGGTCGAGTTGGACCGTAGAGTATTTTAAAAAAAGTATTGAAGTTGGAAGTATGAGCGGTGCCCTGAACCCGCTGCTCGGTCTAAACTATGTTAAAATGTCTTTTAAATCTAAATTAAAAGTGTATAAACCGTTGACCATGTGTTTTATGCTCGCATTTTATCCTGATGACGCCCACTAAACCTGCAATAACTAAAGGAGATGTCGTGAGAACGAGGCCGTTCTGCGACTAATATACAACTATACGATATATACAAATATACACATAAGTTATATACGTGTGAATATGTGTGATAATATGCAAGTATTTAAACATAAACATATAACTATATGCAATATAATATCTACTAATTATATAAAATTACATATCATTATATTGCAGATAGAATTTTCTGAGTTTTTAGTTGTATTAAATACTAAGTTAATATTTAGTTATTAGACAATTTTTTTCAATGTATTTTAAACAAAATTCAACCCTTTTGGACTTAGTTATTTGTGGTCATCCAGAACATAAACATGCTACATATAAGTACCTATAGGTAGGTCCTAAGTAACATATTAACCTACATATGACCGTCGCGAAAGGCTTCGGACAGTATCTCGCGGCCCGGGCCCATAAATCAATATCGGTGGACCCTTGTACCCTTATTAATTAGTGCGTTCGGTACGCGGACCCTCCGCGACTCTGGCCCCCTGGCCTCGGCCAGCGCCCTCTACTGTCTCGCAACATTTTTTATTATCCTCACAGCTGTAATGTTGGTAATGTTTTAAGTCGACATAAGTTTAAGTTGAGCTTAAAGGTTGAGATTAAGACTTAAACCATATAATTCTTATACTATAGATTAATATATATATACATTAAATTAAATTAAATTAAAATGATTAAATTTAATTAATAATAATTTAACCATTCCTTAAGTTAGGTTGCCTGGAAGAGATTGCTTTTAGCGATAAGGCCGCCTTTTGTTTCTACCATGACAATATTGTGATTGTGTATTTGTAATTATGTACAATAAGGAGTCTATTTAAGTATAATTTATAATAAATGATCATTATATTTAAAAGCCAGCCATAAGTTGTAATTTGTTACGTAAATATTCATTTATAGTTGTTTGATTTCATTTATAATAAACAGGTGTAGTGTGCTACCGAATCACAAATTATAAATTGAGGTTTCAATTTTCGCGATGTTTGTAACCTTTGACGCACGAGCAGAGAGGGTAGACGTTTCATAAAAACCGTTTGTAACTGCTTACTTAATGAAGGTAAGAACAACGGGAGGTATCTTAAATATTTCGTATAAGGCTGATACGCTTAATTAACGAATACTTTATGTTCATAAATATCATTCTAAAGGTTGAATGTTATATAATAGAAAATACATGGTAGCAAAAAATAATTGCTTGGTTTTGAACAAAATATTATTATTATCGCCAATGAGCAATGAATGGTATAGAAGACAATCGCATCAATTGAACCATTTTTTATAATCTTACAAATCGTCGCGGCCTCATCATACATTTTCTACGAGCGTTATTCGTCATTTTGTTTAAGTAAAAGTAGTCAGTACAGTCGTAGTAGCGTAATGGCTAGCGCTTGGGTCCCAAACTCAAAGGGCGCGTTACTTAGGCAGTTGGCTGACCGAATGTTCACGGTGAAGGAAAACATCGTGATGAAACCTGCACATCGACGTAACCGATGTGTCAAACCTGCCAAGTCGCCTTGGAAAAGCGTGGCGGGTATACTGTCTGTTCTCTAATAGTAGGAGGCCCGAGCCCAGCAGTGGGACGTTTGTAGACTGTTATGCTTACATTAGTTATTGTTCACATTAGTTATATTTATATTGAGCACATCAGTCATTGTTCAAAGAGTGACAACAATTATTTCTATCGTGAGATTTTACTCGTAAGAGTAACATAATAAGATGGTATTTTAATGCCTGTTTTTTTGTATTATAATATGTGTTGTGTGTGTGTGTGACTATATTCATAGATTTAAATTATTGTCTTATGCCGATATGTAGTCTGCAAAAATATTCTTCTTTCCCCTTACTGAGTATGCACTGTTTGCTATAACTCCATTATTTAAAAAAAAGTAATTCTGTAACATACTTTTGTATAAAACATACAATAAGAACTTGAGATATATATAGAATAAGAAATATAAAGAAAATCAATTTTTACTAGCTGTGTTGCTGGGGAGTTTCTTGCCGCTTCTTCTTTTTAACAGCCATAACACGTTGTAAAGCGGTGTACATAGAATAGGAAGTGTTATATATCACTGTCATGTGTGGTCCATTGTCCACCATGACTTCACTTTCAGGTCCCAGGCGGAAGAACAACACTGGTCCTTGTTGGCTAGCATTATCCTGAGACTGGGTTCAACTTAGGACTTACTTTGTTCTATGGTCTTTCTATTTATTGTATCTTTCGGTTTTTGTATTTTCTTTCTTTCATTAACAACAAATTTAATATATAATAAACTTCAGAACGCATTTTAACGCACATGCGTACAATTGAATCTGATACTGACAACATAATCTCAACCGGAATTTTCAAACGAACAACGACATTAATCGTCGAGCTAATAGAGCACTAGACTAACTAACAGAACTGTACATTACGTCATCAAGAAAAGATTATCGGGCCAGCGTTGTAAATCGGACCCGAGCGAGAAAACGGAAAACGAAGCGAGGTCCCCGCGGGCGTCGTCCGCGTCCGGTACGGCGTCAATTAGAGGGGGTCGAGGGTGGAACTTGGGAGGGATGCTTCTGGCCACGTATGTACGCCATGGCACACGTTTGCCACTAACTACGGCTTCGAATTGTACGAATAACAAATGTGGTCGAACATTAATTTAAAGACATAAGTAGATAAAGAGAACATGTTACGTTAAGAAATAGATCATATTAAATAATTATGCCTAAGTCTTATACTATAGACTTATATATATACAAACATATATATCTTATATATATGTTTGTATGTATTTAATTTGTAAAGTAATTTAAGTATGTTTATTAAATATTTAACTAATAATCTGCATCATCTACATCGCCAGATTAGGTTAAATTATGTTTGCTTAAGTTACGTTGTCTGGAAGAGATTGCTAAATGCGATAAGACCGCCTATTGTTACTACCGTGACAATATTGTAATTGTGCATTTTTAATTGTTATGGTTGCAATAAAATGTTATCTATCTATCATAATTTTTTAAATCTTTTGCTCCCTTTGGCTTTGCATGTAAGTAGTTCGTACTATATGTTACGCATATCACCATCGCCATTATCATGTCAATTCATGCCAAGTTTTCTGGAAGAGCTTTATAGCTATAATACCGCCGTTTGTCCATAATTCGATACAGTTTTATTGTAAGTTCATTTTTGTATTGTACAATATAGTGTTATCTATCTATCTTTCTTTCTTACGATAGCTCCCTAATCAATTGAGATGAAGAATGAAAGAAAAGAGAGAAATATATTTTATTCAGGACGAAGATAAAAAGCTATTAAAACGATAGGAAAAAAGTGAGTCCTAAATTGAAACCAGTCTTAGCATAATGCTAGCCAACAAGGACCAGCGCTATTCTTCCGCTTGGGTGCAGAAAGTGAAGTCATGGTAGACAATACAAAGCACATAAGAATAAAACACAATACTAGGATATGCCCGCGACACCGTCCACGCCTGACTTGAAACTCTTGTGGGATTCCTAGGGCACAAAGTACGGCAGCATTAAAAAAATGTATATTGTTGTTTTAATGAAATTTGATCGAAATAATTTCATTTTTTGCACCCGAAAAGTACAAACCGCTCCAGGGTTATTCCCGCGGGATTTCCAGAATAAAAAGGATCACAGATTTTATTACATAAAATTTGCTATCGATCAGTAAAAAATCAAATTGGAATTCGATTTTATTAAATCAGGCCATTTCAAATAATTCCCAGAAATTTCCCGCGGGATTCCCAGATAAAAAGTAGTGCAGTGTTTAGTCTAAGAAATAGCTGTCGGTCAATGAAAATCTTACCTTTTTCTGATCCAAACGTAAAAGCATCATTAGGCAATACATACTCACTTAATCAGTCTGTCTTGCAAAATTGGGCATTGGCTTTCTAACCGCGTCCGTTGTTAGGTATGTATGTGTATATGCGGAAATTCGAGACTATGTATCGTTGCGGGGCACGAGGCGTAGTACATAGTCCGCCTTGGGCGCCGTAATTAATAGCGCGGCCCGGCCGAATCGCCCGCGCGTTCTAATCTCAAACCGTAGGGACGGCTACGCAAACGACATGCATTTGAACGCACATTTTTTTCTTAATAATAATAATAGTGTAGACAGGTCGGCCGGTCAGTGTCACGCCATATTTATATTAAATTTGTCAAGGAGCCTCTACGTGTTGGCCTTTCCATGGCCCCGCGCCAGCCCTCCAAATGTCCGGGCTATTTTCATGGCCCGTGGTCCGTCCGTGGTTACAATAATAATAATATAAACTTTATTTAGGACCGGGGTCCATATTTAGTTAGTGTGTTACAATCTTATATAAAAAAACTAGCTGTCACGGCAGACGACGTCCTGCCGGTAAAAAAATAAAAAATTAGGGGGATGAAAAATAGATGTTGTCCTATTCTCAGACCTACCCAATGTGCACACAAAGTTTCGTGAGAATCGGTCAAGCCGTTTCGGAGGAGTATGGCAACGAAAACTGTGACACGAGAATTTTATATATTAGATGAATCGTAAAATGTGTTGGTAAGCGCATAACTTCAGAACGAGTTTACCGATTTTGATGAAACTTTGTGTATGTGTGTGTGTGTGTGTGTTTTTGAGTGGGTCTCGAAATGGTTTAAATTCACAATTGGAACCGATAGGTGGCGCTGAGATCGGTTTCTACAATCCTCCTAATCACCTGGAGCGATTTTGGTGATTTTGTTTTTGTGTGTTTGAGTGGGTTCCCGGATGGCTTAGATTCGCAATTAGAACGGTAGGTGGCGCTGAGATCGGGTTCTGGAATCCTCCTAATCACCGGGAGCGATTTTGGTGATGTTATTTTGTGGGTTTGAGTGGGTTCCCGGAAGATTTAGATTCGCAATTAGAACGGTAGGTGGCGCTGAGATCGGGTTCTGGAATCCTCCTAATCACCGGGAGCGATTTTGGTGATGTTATTTTGTGGGTTTGAGTGGGTTCCCGGAAGATTTAGATTCGCAATTAGAACGGTAGGTGGCGCTGAGATCGGGTTCTAGAATCCTCCTAATCACCGGGAGCGATTTTGGTGATTTTGTTTTTGAATAAGGAGATTAAAATTCTCGCTAGACCATTTTCGTGTAGCTGCAGTGGCTAAAGTACATCCTTTACGGGCAGTAACTGAAAGTGTTCAACTTGTTTAAACCTTCCTTGCAAAATTACCTAACTGATGGTGAAAACAGCTTACGTGGTTTAGCGGATATAGAGACAGACAGACGCAGAAAGTGACTTTGTGTTATACTCTATCCTCATTTCTATGTCCTCTGTGTGTCCGCTAATTATTATTCGAGGACTTTTTCCCGGGGCTTGTTTATGCTCTGAGAATACGCGACATGAAAGGAATTGTTCGATGGCTCGTCTCGACGGTACGTTTTATGTGCCTACCCCCGTCTTTTTATGCGTATTTGTTGAAACGTTAATGTAAATTGGCGGTAGTCTCCCGTTTTATTCTCTTTCTCGTCGCTTAGTTAACAGGAAGCTTTTTTCTATAAAATAAATATTTTTGATATTCCTTTTGACATTGAAATTCTTTATATTCGTATCGAATATTGTATTTTTTAGAGGACGCAATTTTATTTTTGGGACATGTTAGGGTCAATAGAAGCTTAACCTCAAGTTTGTGGGGTCGCCACCCTTGTCCCCCGGCCGCCATCTTAGAAAAAGTGGTGAAAACACTTTTTTTGCGATATCTCGGAAACTATGCGTCTTACAAAAAAAATGTAGTCATAATTTGTAGTAAATTGTTCTGCCTACTGTTTATATAACTTTTTTTTGCAAGGTTCATCACAATGTATTACATATCGTAAAAAAACTGTCCAGAGGCGCATGTATCCTGAGAGGAATTTGAACCCAATTGTAATTATCATAACAAACAGGCGTTTCCACGTATTGGCTAAAACGCCCTCTTATTAGCTACTACGCATCGATAGCTTATTAGCTACCAGAATACATTATTGATCTGTTAGGCACTAATGAAATGAATGAAATGATTCCTCTCCCTTAAGAGAGTAACAGCGCATTTGTAGCACCTCGTCTGCCAGTCTGCTGAACTCCTGCCATAAAAAAAATCAAACTATATACTGAAAGGAGTATAATGGGGAGCTAGTCGCTTTAGTAAAAAGTTGTAGTCAAAATTGCAGGCGACAGGAGACATATGACTATGTATAAATGAATAGACATAGGTCTGTCTGAACTATTTCAAAGCACTCGCCATTGTGTTTAACTACTCTACTAGTGGCGATTTATTTCGATCGATAAAATTAATTAAATAAGACTTTCGAAGGGTATCCATTTTGTTTTGCAACTACTACAATTAAAATGTTAATGTTTACACCCTTTCCATACATTGTACCCTAGACAACTCGATGACGAACTAATTAGTAATGTCCTAATCAATATCGACTCGATGTGTATAAAAATCGACTTCATTTATAAATAAGTTTCAATCAATTATTTTCTTTATAGTAGAACATAGTGTTACACACCGACAAAGAAAAAAAAAGAAGAAGAATTTTTATTGTCACCAAAAATATAACAAAATTTTGGCTTAAAATTAAGACTAGATGGATACTAACACTAGACTAGCCAAGCTGTATCCTAGTGTTAGTTGCTTCCAGTGACATAAACTAAACTTATTAACAAATTAATTCCATGTTAGAAATAAAAATACAACAAAAATGAGTAGTCCAAAATACAATATAGCAATGAGCTTGTTAAACGCGACCTTGAATCGCCACAGAACGAGAATTATGTAATCTGGGACTTAGGAACATTTTTTTGTGAGTTTGTGAGTACAATTTATTATTTATATACTACTTATATATTTATATAGTAGACTAAATATATATATATATATATATATATATTATATATATATATTATATATTATATATAATATTTTTTTATATATATATATAATATTTATATATATATATATATATACATATTTATATATATATATTAGGTGATCAATTTTTTTGTAAATGCGCATCTGGTTTACTACCCTTCCAGCATTTGGACTTATTTTGTTTACTTTGTGTTAAATAATTGCAATTAGACAATAGCCTATTGTTATTGTACTTGATTACCCGTCGCAGGTGTGTACATTACGGTTTCTGGGAAATCTCAGTCCACGCGGTCCTATTTGTTGTATTGTATAGTTAGTATAAAACAATGCGCGCACGGAGGGGTAAGGCAGTCAAGTGAGTATTACTATACGAGCAAGACGTACATTAGACAAGCAATGTAGTGTCGGAGTTTGAGCGTGTTATTGAATCGTGCAGTTTGTACTAGGAGTGTATAGTTATATTTACCTATGTTATAGATGTTTGTATAGTTATAATAAATTCTATAGTAATTCCAACGGCATTTTAATTCCAGTCCTGTAGCTCGTAACAATATTTTACATTCGAATCAGTTGTTGATGCAAGTCTGTGCGTTACATGACTCACAGAACATCACTATCATGTCAGCCACAATAATAAAGAACAGCTGTTGTCATTTGTTTCATGTGGGTTTTACTGTCAAGAAATATGTTACTTGATAGTAAAAATAACATAAACGCTTGGAAACAGTACAGGTGTGCAAAAACAAGACGGATTGTAGAATCCTAGGTTAGCCTAGTTTTATAAGTTTTTTATTTAAAACCCTTTCTGTATTTTGTATAATAATATGTTATGGTACATGCCTTCTAAATATTATTCTCGTTCTCATAACGACGTCATTTTTGTTTGCAATGGCGGTACTAAAAAAATGCGACACATCGTTTTCACGATATAAATTTATCCCATCGAAACGGAGTCATTTATTGGGATAAATAGTATCCTAAGTGTTGACCAGGGACGTAAGCTAGCTGTGTGTCAAATTTCATTTAAATCCGTTCAGCAGTTTTCACGTGATGCTCTGACAGACAGACAGACAAAATTTTATAAGTTACAATTTTAAAATTTGCTAGTCCGAATTATACATGATTTTTTCGATTACCCCGCTCAAGAAAAATACTGTGGCATTCCGTAGACTAAGTCTGAAAACTTGCTATTGACCAGTGAAAACTACATCGACTCCCCAAAAACAGAATAAGAAATCTAAAAAAACAAAGGTATGGTGTTCTCCATTGTCATCTATCCCAGTTGTTATTTTTAAATATTTTCATTTATTTTAAAAAGTTATAACATTATAGCCAAGCTCTAGATCTTTTTTGAGTATCCATGCAGTTGTAAAAACAAGATATGTATATACTCGTAGTACGGAATAGAATTCTTTGCTTAGTTACGTAGAGCAATTTTTGTCTCGCTTTTGCCTATGATTTGTGCTAGAATAATCTTGTACTTGTACGATGGACATTAGAGACGGAGCAGCGGTATCGTACACGTGGTATCTGCGTAGGTAAATCTGAATACAAATGAAGACATTAGCCTGCCGCGGTCGCCGCTCGTTAGGGCTCACAGATGTCGCTTCACTGGATAGGTCACGCGTAGGTTTATTGTGGGCATATAAGAAAGGCATGGAAGACGTATGTTAAGTATACGTGGGTATTTGAAATCATGTATTGTATTAGGGACACGTGACCCGAGAATGAAGGTAGATAAATGATAACGAAAATCTAATTTGAGACCCAACCAAAAGCCTTGTAGGCTACTTCACTATTCGTTAACATAGTGAAAGAAGAATAAGCTGGAATGATGCTCATCTAGTAAAAAATGTAACTCTAAAAAGTTCTTAAATCTTATATGACTAGATGGCGCCAAATAAATATCTTCTTTCCTTTTTGACGTTTTATTTAAAACATCAGTCATTAAAACCTTAATGAGCATCTTTTAATTAGGGCTACTTTGATCTATACGAGTATAAGCACGTTTTAGCGTCTTCGATGTGCATGCTAGTTGATGCTGGTAGACCGCATCGCAATTATCACGATGATACGAAAAATATGTCGAAGAAAATTCGGGTAAAAAGCACTTCAAATAAACTTGCATGTATGAATGTAATCACATAATTTATTACATAATAACAATAGATATACAAATGTGTTTTGATTTTGTTATTTTTATGAAGACCACAAAGGTTTTTGCCGCTTCGGAATACAATTTTTTATATTTCAATGTTATTATAGGTACAATGTACATACTAATCTTACAACATTATATTTTATTACAAATGTAATGATTACTGGTTACATGGAATTCTTTTTCCATGCTGCAAATATTTTAATTAAAAGATTATTGAAGTAAATGAAGCAAAAGCCGTGTGTCAAGATCGTTGCAAACAAACTCTTCAGCTTTATATATTAGTATAAGATAATGTGAGAATGCCACATCCAGCCTGATGTATCTCTTTCAAAACAAAGGGTGTGCCACCCGGGTGACCGGTGGTCGTCCCGTCTTATCCCCATTGTGGGGTCCGGGGGTAGGACAACACCCCCTCTGCATGAGTGATTAGCGGTTGATACTTGAAGAGTATAAGTAGATAAAGCTCATTTATTACCCTACAAGATTTTGGGTGAATGAGAGTAAATTATCGTTTTACCTACCTCGAAACTAATTATAATCTATTTTATTGTTGGAGTCCAGCAGATAGGTTGACGACCTACCTGATGGCGAGTGGTTACCGTTGAACAATTGCAGTCTTATCCGTGCAGGAACGGAGAAAGAATACAATTTCCTGCGGCCCGGCGGCCTGTCGTAAGAGGCGACAAAACAACCCACAGCCAGGTGGTAGGGCATTTGCCCGACTGGATGGCGACCACCCTGGTCTAGAGTATACCACCATAACAACCTTGTGTTGTGTTCCGGCATTAGTGACCAGGTTCCAAGCTCCCTAAAGAGAGCAGCAGCGCATTCGTAGCACCTTTGATGTTGCAAATGTCCATAGGCGATGGTAACCACTGTCCATCAAGTGGGCCGTCTGCTGTCTGCTGATCTCCTGCAATAAAAAAATGCATCATTTGATATGGTGCCAATGTGCTGATTACCTCAAAGGGGGATCGGAATCTGGCCATTAATGTCGTATGTATTGTCATTTTTCCAAAATTACGGGTTGCTTGGAAGAGTTCAGTTTAAATCAGGGATTCCTAAACTATTTTGGGCAGGAGACTCCTTTTTCAAATTCCGAACGCAGCTGTCATTTTAGTCCAGGTAATTAAAAAGCAGAGTATACTGACTTACTTGTACTACCATTTTAGATCTATTTGAAGATTTACCAGAGATGCTTTGTTGCATATATTCCTCGATTTTTAGTGTTTATGGCGGAAAATTATTATTAAGGAAAGACAATTAAACGCTTCAAATGTTCGACGAATTCTCACAAGTTCATTCGGTTTTTGTTGTCAAAAGACGGAAAGTTATTTTACGCCGTAAATAATTAATTATTTATGAGTTACAAAGATACTCTTGTAACAAACTGAAAATGGGAACGTTTTCTTAAAAATACAAACTGAGTATTTTATAAAACAAATAATTTGCTGTATTTATTGAAATTGTTTCGTCTTTTCGATTGTTTTATCTCTTTGATGCTGGGGCCTTCATCTTGGATCAAGTTACAAGGTTTAGGCTGTTTCACGCAGATGGGTATGGGCAATTTGAGATATGACATTGTTAACTACGTTATTGAGAGATAAAGTATGTATATTGTATATGCACTAATGTGGCTATGCGTTAACGACGATTTTTTACCCTTTCAACAAGACACATTCTGCCACAGTCTAAATGTTTAATACTAACGCAGATGAAGCCCCAACATGACATGTTAGAAGATTATTCTTTTAAATTATAAGCTAGTACAATGAAGAAATTTATAAATAATGTAATATATTATATAATAATAAATATATAATAACAACCCTTAAATATCCCACTTTTGGGCTAGGGGAACGGACAGTATACCCGCCACGCTTGTCGAAGGCGGCATGGCATGTTTGACACATCGGTTATCTCGATTTGCAGGTTGTATCACGATATTATCCTTCACCGTTATTAGCACGTGGTAACTGTAACAATATGCACATTAGTTCAGAAAACTGCCTAAGTAGTGCATGCGTTACGGCCAGAATCAAACCCGCGCGCGCCCTTTCAGCTTGGGATGCGTGCGCGAGCCATTACGCTACTACGACTTAAATAATCTACTACTACTTATCTAATACGAGTACATAAAAAATAAATATATTTTTATATTTTATTCGAGGCATAGTCTCTCAAGACTATAAGTAGAATACTGAGCCTAGATCACCGTCTTCTTATGGATAAGGTGCCCAGGCTGGCTACGTTTCTTCGCTGGATCGCATAGTGATCCGTTGCCAGAGGTAAGCACCAGCCCCCTGATCGCCTGAAGACTCGATGAGTTTTACTCTTTAGAACCAATTCTTTTAATATGACTGGATACTCAATGTTTGTGACAACCATCTAGTAGTGGTGTACGTAGTTACTAGAGTGGAGAGTAAAGACAAAGAATTGCATTTTTTTAGTAATAAATTTAGCGTTCATACATGTTCTTCAGGAAAATTTTGTTTAATTAAAACTTCTGAATTCGAAGTTGTTCAATTCAAGTGTTCAAACAAATAGGTATCAGCTGAGAGCCGGATTAACATTTTCAACCTGTTCTTTATTATACGGTCAGTAACAAATATTTCCAAAAGTGTATGTAATTCAAATATGAAAGCACTAGTTAGTCTTTATCTGCTACTGATTTAGGTGACGGAGAAAAAGAAAGAAATTCAGTGGTCGATTTTTATGAAATAATTATACCTATTACTACCATAATTAAAAAAAAATATTGATTGTAAAAATTTGTTTCAATTTGAAAACTTTCAACCGTTTACCGAATATGCTCTCGCGAGTTGTCAGAAAAACTCCCTGGTGCCTCTTTGTTTAAATTAAGTATATTTTAAAATTTGAAGGAGAGTTTTTGGCGGGAACTGAAAGTGGGGACTTGTGCTGTGCAGTTTTATTTTCTAAAATTGTGTAAAATGTGCAAAAAGTATATAGTCAAAGGTGGCCTTTCGAGTTTTCACAAGAACTCTGTTGAATGGCGTTGATTGACAGCTGCGCTGCTATACAAAGACTTATACATCAGAATTGGCTGTATGGACTAAGATTCCTTTGCCTGCCTTTGTGGCTACTACTACTTAAAATTTGAATATTTATGACTATTTGACAGAGGCTAGGTATAAAAGTCGTGCTAAGCCATATTTAAAGAATAAGAGCTTTCGTTATTCGAAAAATGAAAATTCACCCGGTTCGTCTTCACAAATAACCTAATATGTATTCAAGTAGATGCCCGCATCGCGGTACGTCAGACAGACAGCAAGCTAGGCAACCTGCGTCAGACGCGGTTGGACCTAAAAGGGCCTTATTTACTAAGTACATAGCCGCTATGTACTCGGCTGGTAACTGAACTCGAGAGTCTGCGTGATGTGTTAATGCCATCTTGGGTTTGTCGATGTCGATACGTTTTATCGATAATTTTATATTTAATATCATATAATGTCGTTTCTAGGTATTTTCTGGCTGTAATGTAAAACGACGTGCTTTTTGATGTATATTACAAAAACAAGATAGATTTACTCGTTAGATAGATTATATATTAGATTTATATATTAGATAGTTATACTTGTTTTATAAAGTTATATTAATATGTAAATCTAGACAAATTCAAATTTTTAAAACGTTGTTTGATCTTATTTTGATATTTAACCATTTTCCGTGAACATGACCGTAAGAAAAATGCCTGAAACGCCAGATTAAAATAAAAAAAACAAACATTTAGTGATTAGTGTCGTTTTAAATATATTTCAAACATGGATACTTTAGAAAATTCTAAATTAATAAATGTTCATATAATAATGAAAGCTTGTTAAGTGTCCAGGGTGAATCTTGGGCAGTAAAATAAAATTAAATGAAAGTTTAAACGTACTATCTTAAGTTCAAAATAGAAACATGTGTGATGCGCGTGTTGGGCGAGAACGAATTCGCGCTCACGGTAATATTATAATATGCCGTTGCATCCTACAGTGTATTTAATATATTATGTCGATAGCAGAAAAGTGGAACAACACTATGTCAGGCTGCGGGTGTGCTTGGCGAGTGTGCGCGTCGATAAATTCCGAGCGCGTTGTCAATCGGCCGCGAGGAGCGCGTTCAGGAATTAACGGCGCTGCGCTGTCAAGGCGTCCGCACTGCGCCCCCCATACTATAGAATAGCCTCTTTGCCACAGGGCTGTCGAATATTTTTTATTATTTTTCTTTTATTCATAAAGAGTCTAATAATATTTACTAGCAATGTTATAATTGTAATAAAGAGACCTTGCGATACTTTTTATCATGAAAAAAGGGAAAGTTTTTACATAATAAAAATGCGAATATATGATATTACAATGCCTATATTAGTTACAATAAAACATTATGTGCATAGAAATAGATAATAACGAGGCTATTTTGGTTACAGGCTAATCAGTAACACGGCAGTCAAACTAATACAAATACGAGATAGTCACAATACAGCCAAATACTGAGTGCCAACCTCGTTTGTTGAATTACGGCATACACCTATAAAAATGTGTTTTCTCATCTATTTTATATTTTTTGTGTGTCGCATTTGGCAAATAAACGTTTTCTTTCTCTTTCTACTACCTTGCTTTGAAAGTAATAAAAATTAAACACCGCGAATAAATTAATTCTTTAGTCAATATTTTACTTAAGAAACTTATAAATAAAGATTTGAAAACCACCATCGTAATAAAAGTATATTGTGTAGAGGAACTGTAAGTGTAGAAGAAGCCTTATGTTTGTTCTTCAAACGCATGTTTTCATTTTATTCAATACAAACTTGAATCATAAGGGTCAAATGAGTAAAGCGCAAGTGCTTTAGCTACTAAGTTACCACGATATTTTTTAGCACAACCCTAGGCAAATTGCACGTGTACACTAGCCATGTGAATTATATCATGCGAACTATGTGGGCGTCCGGTCGCCGTATCGGGTCGTACTCGACTATATCGAGCCATCTTCCCGTTACTATCGATAACAATATAATTTACGTGGACATCACTAGATTTGCAAGTGTCACAAATAGTCTGCATGTGGGTACAATATAATTAATTATTAAAGATTTGTATGATTTTATATAAAATTATTATAGCTTACGCATACTAAATACCAAGCATGACAATTGCCTAGTAAAAAATCTAACTTTAAACAGCTTCTAAATTCTATGTAACAAGAAACAATAACAACATAGAAAGATTGTCTGTGTTGCCACTTGATCATGCAGGATTCAGGAGCTGTTCAAACTTATGGTTTTTACTTTTTACTGGATATTTCTTGCATACCATTACGAACTTTTATACTTTTTACTTTAAGCTGTGATAGCGCGGAATCCGATAAAGTCATTCCCATCGCAGCAGTCGAGCCGAGGTCGAACCTCACAGGAGGTGAGTCCTCGAGCGCGCTGCTTTCGGGCTGAACGCCTCCGCTCCCACGAAGTTGGGAAGCCCACAAAGCGCGTTATCGCTGAAACAACCATCTGCGACTATATAGCTGGATCCTGTACAATAAACCCGTGATAACTTAATGGTTACCGCATTCGAAGGGCGCGGGTTTGAATCCTGTCCACAAAGTATGTTTTTCTTTGTAGTTTTCTAACCGAATGTGCATACGATAAATACCACGTGCTGACGGTGAAGGAAAATAGCGCGATGAAACTTACACATCGAGATAATCGATGTGTTAAACCTGCCAATCCATATTCTACAAGTGGGGTATTAGACTGGGCCAGAAAAATCGAGTATATTTTTAATATATCGAAAATGTTATTTGGCGAGTCAAAAAAAGATTATTGTGAGAATTTTAATCCTTGTGGATAAACCCAATATAAATAGGAGGCCCGAGCCCAGCAGTGGAATGGTATGGGTATGGTATGGGCAGGCTGTACAATATATAGCTAGATATGAAACTTTGAGCAGAGATTCTACATATTGTTACGAGTTGCAGGACTCTAATTAAAATGCCGTTGGATTTATTATGGAATTTGTTAGAACTATACAAACAGTTGTGTACAGTTATATTTGTACCTATGAAATACGTTCATAGGTACAAATATAACTGTACACAACCAGTCCAAACGTAATGCACGATTCAATCATATGCACCAAGTCCGTCACTAACGTCTTGCTTCGCTTGTGGCTATCGCTAAACTGTCCCTCTCTCAATTGGGGCGTTGCTTTATACTGCACAGATGCCATATGTCTGTCCGATCGCGTGGACGGCATTTCTTAAAATCACACCTGGCTAATGACTACCACAAAAGATTACAATACAGAATGGACTGGAATGGTTTTTCTAATCACACATTTCAAACACAAAGTAAACAAAAGAAGTCCAAATGTCAAAAAGGTAATGAAATGTGTTTCTACAGACAGAACTTGCCTTCGGCACCTTGGTCGTAACTGTATTATAGTTTTTAGAAACTTAATAATTTTAACCTTAAAATAATTCGATCTTGCCACAGCGATTTCATGTAAATGGTCTTATTCATTAACTTACTCTAACTCTCTTAGGACTTCTCTGCACGTATTTAGCAAATTGACAAGACCCCATAAAAGCTAAATCATTAAAAGCTGGCCCAATAACATTACCAAGTCAGAACCGAGTGGATACTTAACTAACCTTATTAAACAACGGTAACGACGAGGCGGCGCATTATCTTGCGACAGCAGCGCCACCGCGTTGCGTTCTCCCGCCAAATCCAATATCCGCACGCGTAATAACAATCGCGAACGTCTATCGGCCGCGCATAAATTATGCACGTCTCGTGCAACATTATTATTCTGATCAAAATAAAGAAAAATATGCCTTATCGCTCAAACTATAAGGTTCTGTAGGGTGTATTTATAATTTTGTATTCGACCGGTCGCCGTCGACGACACGGCCGCTCGCCGTGCTAATGGCTAAGCGACCCTCCCCCTCCACTCACCGAAGCACACGTTCGGAAATGAAGAAAAGGCTGTACCTATTTGAGAGTAGATAAATGGTATAAGGTGTTCGGAGTAGTTATTCATCTAACCTAAAAATAGTTCGTCAGAAAAGACACGTTGTATATCGACGGGTGCAAAGTAAATCAAGTTATCTACAAAGTGATGATTTTTAATTTATTGTACAATCGGTTTTAATAAAACAATTCTTTACAATATGACAAATTTGTTTTGCATATATCACATTATTTCAATAAATTTTCGTAGGTATAAAAAGCCAGCTACGAATGTTCTTTCAAATACTACGAAGTTAATACGACCATCTTTTCGTTCTCCTGTAAAGTAGCTATTTTGAAGATATCTCTTTTTATTTGCACCCGTCGATATCCTCGAGCTAAATATGCTATGTTTTTGTTATGGGAAAACGCAACTAATGATTCTAATTCAGGGACACGGACTAGAGAAAATAACGAAAAGTTCGCTTACTAAATTATATCCGGTTGGAATTCGAACCCAGGAACTTTAACGTTGTTGCTGTAAACTAGGCAAGTGGTCAATTTAATATTAAGTATCTGTTATTCTTAAAAAACGAAAATTGGCGCCCAACGTGGGATTTCATAAGCATCCTACAAATCGCCGACAGTCAGTAGATAAATGTTTTTGCAAGCGCAGACCTTCTAGCCGTCGTGAGGTGCTCGCTAAAATGGATGAGGGTAGTTTACGTGAGCCCTAAAATGTCGCTCGAGGATAACTATAAAATATATCAGGTCTACCAAATATAGTAAGAGGCCCATATTGTTTTACAGGATACCTATCATTATTTTAACAGGGTGGACTGATTTCTTCTCTTAGTGTAAAGTCGGTTTTGTTTTTGTTAAAAGAAAACTATTAAGGGGTCCTTCAATATTTTTTTTGGTTCTGTGGCCCAAAGACAAAAACAGTCAGTCAGCGTTGTTACTTCTGCGGAGCCCTTTATCCGTGGTAGAGGGCCACTGTTTATAGGGGTTTCGGTGGAATCACCTCTACTGTACGAGGTGGTACGGCCCTGCTTCCCGGGGCTTATGCCAAATCGGCGCACTAGGATGTCAGAAGAGTTTAACTACGTTATACGTTCCTGGCATTCTAGATATATGCTCACATAGGGACCCAGGTAGGTTTAGGTAGGTAGTTTGATCGGCCTCCTCCTTTAATGAAGGAGATCCCGAAAAATACAATCTAGGTGTCTTTAAGTCTCGTGTGAACAGGTACCTTCTAGGTAAGCGTGCTCCACCTTAGACTGCATTTCCGCCTGACATCAGGCGCAATGTCGGTCAAACGCGAACCTATTCATTATAAAAAAAAGAAAAAGATCCCGTTTTCCGTTTGGTGCAAGATATCCACACGCACACGAAGCGTGCGGCACTAGGCGGCGCTTTTGGTCTTCCCCTGTATCCAAGACCGGTGTGTGTGACAAGAAAAGACATTCCCCTGAGTTAACAAAAAAAAACTCTGCGGAGTCTTTCATTATAGGAAGATTGAAACGTACTATTTTATTTCTATCCAACTCTAAAGAGCGTGATCGATAAAGTAAGCGGCGACACGTCGGCCCTCGGGGCGCGTCAATTTGGCCTCCACCTCGTCAGCGCTAAATTATCCCGACGTCTTTAAATGGGAATTTCGCGAGTCCCGCGTCCCAGAAGTCCCTTCTCGTGTTCTCGTTATAAATCCACGTTAAAATGTGCAGGGACTTTTAGAGCAGTTGACGTCCCTTGCCGGGTACACGCGATATCCCACCTGACTTTGAGCATTTGTTGCTGTATTTTAAAAAGAAGGGAAGAAATTCTCTGTTATATTATACCACGGACCATCGTTGTGGTGCAGTGGCTTAAGTACTCATCTAGCTCACTGCAGTGCAATATTTTTTATACTTGCCACGGTATTCAAATGAATGACTGAATATGAGTTATTTTGTGTTAAAAGATACGGTGATTAGAAATAAAATTTCACAATACAACAATAAGCGGTCGTGTTGCTATAAGCGAATTTTTCTAGACAACCGGTCATTACGTGTCCGAATATTGTATCACTAAAGTGATAGACCAAATGCATCTAAACTCTGCTGAGATGACTAATTAGACATGGACGATGCTGGGAGATAAAAGATGTGCCCTGGTAGTGGATGTGGCCTGCAGGCCCCCGCCTGGCAGGGCACGCGCAGTTGGTTGATCTTCCGTATCCCAGCAGCCCTACCGTAAGGTGCAGGACGGGACACCCAGGGGTTTTAGTGGGCATGCTAGTGCTACCCCAACCTGCCGGATCCCACACACCGGTCGCGAACTATCCCCCCAGGCGTACTGTGCCTGTCGCGGCTTATGGTCCTCAATCTAATTTCCTTTGGAGATTAGAGGAATATGGACAGAAAGACATATTGCTGACCTGAAATAATTAGGAGACGGTGAAAGAAAGAAGAGTTATGTGTTCAGACTAATTACTTAACTTTCCTTCGTATAAAATAACAGTGTAGGTTAGAATTTCGCTCAAAAGCAAGGTTCGCCAATTTACCCAAGCCTAATGGTTTAGTTTGTGGCAAATTCAAAATATACATCATTCCTCACCTTGCCGTCTGTCCTGGGAGCTTTCGCGTCGGTCGGATTATCAAGTCCGACCATTGTCAACAAGCGGCTGTAATCACCGCTGTCGGTGACCGCTCGCGCGTAAATTGTCCTACCCGACCAGAATTAGAAGGTCTGTCGAGAATTGTATGACTTACATAGTATATAATTGGAGAAAAAATTATGCGAAATTTTTACTAAATTCGGAATGCTTTTGTAGTGTTGTGATTTACCATACTTAAAGAATTTTCAGTCAATGCGTTTGATATCTATTAGATTTTACAATCGATCTTCAAGGCAGTGCGTATGACACGACAATCAGCCACATAAAACTATTATAATATTATAATAAAATAGTAAATTAAAATAATCGTATTTTATTTTCAAATTTGATGTAAATCTACAGGTGTTTGTTGTAAGTGCATTCGGAAACAAAAGCATCTTGCCTCCTAGCCAAATTGACTAAATACCCAGCAAGTACCTACTTAAAGGAAAGACTCACTTTTACATTTGCATTAGTAAGGAATTCTTTGTTATTTAGGTTTATGGCTTGGCAGCTAGGCCTTGAACCCAGATCTTAGTTCACAGTATAGTTTCTTTATTTCCTTAAGCCTATGTGTAGCACAACTGAACTGTAGGTTATCAGCTGGTGCCATTCAACGGAGTTCAAGTGACAACTCAAAAGGCCACATTTGACTATACAGTTCACATTTCTCACAAAACATATAATTACTACCTACTCAAAAACTATGAAAATCCTAAAACTATTGTTCATTTTAGAGTAATTATACACATTTTTAGAAAATAAAACTGCACAGCACAACATTTCCTTTCAGTTCCCACCAAAAACTCCAAGGAATTCTTTTTATAATAAATATACATACGCAGAGTTCACCATCTACTGGACGGCGTGAAACCCACGCGTTGTCCACTAATACCCGCTTAAGGTATATTCACATATACCGACTAATTCTATAAAGTTGCAGTGAGTCATCATAATTAAAATTTTATACCTATCTATAATATTATAAAATTCTAAACATGCCTTGTTTGTATATTAAAGATATTTTAAAAAACTCGAAAAGACTATATAAACGACGAATGAACGATACAATTTTTTTTAGATTTCTTGTCTGTTTGTTCGGGATTCACGTGAAAACTACTAAGCCGATTTCGATGCGGTTTTCACTGATCGACAACAAATTCTTAGACTTAAAATGGGCATACTTTTTATCCCGGAATTAAAGAAAATTGAATTTCAATGTGAGCTTTTGCTGATCTATAGCAAATTTAATGTAATAAAATGTGACGATATTGTGTATGAATGATATTTTAAAACGCTTATCGTCTATATCTGTATTTAGACCTCAGAAGCTAAGTTCTAGCCGCTCACGTCGTATGCGTTTATAGTATACCCTTCAAGTCAAAAATTGTTCTATCCATTTACTGTCTGTGTGTACGGTTGTTTGCGCCTCACAAGCCCAAACTCTAGGGCCGCAAACGTCGTAAGTATGTTTTTATAGTCTTCCTCAAGACTATTTTTTTTCTGTCCATCGAGTCTTATCTATTTGTACAGTTGTTTCCACCTCACAATTCCAAGCTCTAGGCGCGCAAACGTCATATGTTTATATGTCTGATTCAAGACTAAAATTGTTCTTTACCGTATCAAATCTGTCTATGTGTACAGGTCTTTACGCCTCATAACCCCAGGCTCTAGACGCGCTAACGTCGTATGCCTTTTATAGTCCCCTTCAAGACAGGGCTGGCGCAGAATTGTGCTGATTGATTGGTCCGGGTTTGCGATTTTGGGGATTGGAATTAATAGGGTATTAGATTATTCAAGGCTTTCACACGAACGTGGGTGACTTGAGTAATAACAATTATTTTAAGGACTTAAGCTGGTATTTTCAAACTATACTTGATCGTGAGTCAACGTTTAAAAGGTAATATCGTACTATAGTTAAAAGGCCTCGCCCGTGGTCGAAATTCGACCATAATAATGCGAAATTTCATACTTCTCCGTCCGCGCAATTTTCGTAAAAAGGGGTAGAAAGTTTTTGCTCTGTTTTTGCTTCGCGTATTTATACAATAATAACTCATCTACCACATTACATGACAGTATTTTCTTAAGCTTTCGCGACTAGTACCTTATATATAATGTAAATAAACAAAATGAAAAGTCAGTTTGTAATGTCAAAATAACAGCTTTTTACTAAATGTATATGAAAGTGTATACGTTACTTTGTCTGCTTTTTTGGCTTATCTCTGAAAAGGCTGAACCGATTTTGACGGGACTTTCACTGGCAGATAACTTATCCTACAAAGAGTAACCTAGGCTACTTTTAAAATTAAGATCCTGCGAAAAAATAATTGTGTATGTGTGCAGTTCACACGCAGTAGAAGTGCAACAAAGTGTGACAAGGGGTGGAAAGGATTCTAAATCTCGTGACGTCACATTTCATATATTATATCGTTTTAATATATGTAAGATATAGGTAGGTGTGAGGTATAAGACACAGCCAGTTGTACGTAGAATAAACAGGGTCGTGTATCGGGGCTTTGGACATCGGGCGGGTGGGTCCGCGGCGTCCGCGCTCTAATTAAAACACCCCCCACGGCACACAAGCCCCACAAACCCCCGACCGATACTCGTCATAGAATAATTGGGTAGATGGACACATGTTATAAATTCCAAAATTATCCCAAAGTTAACTTTAAAACTTCAAAGCATGGCAGTAATATTCCATGAAAGGCTTTTTACGGGCAAGTCTATATACGGTTATTTTTGTAACCAAATTATCTTATTCTTATGATACAATTTTTTTTTGTTAACAGAACGGTGTAGTTACCAATATTAACTTACCTGTTCATACCTGCTTGACGGTATTGTGGAGAACAGCCTATTGTTCTACTGTACTCGTTTACAGCCGCTTGCAGCCTGCATCATTTGCCAGGTGTTGTGGATTACAATTACAAGCTAATTCTAGGAAATTGTGTCGTCTTTGCCGCGCGGGCGGGCATATTTGCTTTTTGAAGTATAAAGCGACGACCTGATGGAGAGAGCAGTCAATTGAGCTATAACTGCGACACAGGCGTGACGTTTGTACATTCGGGAATCTAATAGTGACGGACTTTGCACGTTTTATTGAATTACGACATTCTGGTATTCGTTTGAATTGTTGTGTTCGGTTATTTTTGTACATACATACATACATAACTTCACGTCAGGTCCCTTGCGGGTCAGGCACGAACAACAGAGCGCCATATAGGTTTATTCTCACACACCTCACTTACGTCTTTGATATTCATAGTTCTTTTCATGCACGCTCGTCTGTTCTTAAGGCTCCTGGCATCACCTTCTGCTAATACACGATCAATTTGATCATGGAAGGTGTGTCGTGGCCTTCCGCGACTTCTGCATCTATCCACTTTTGCATTGTATATCTGTTTAGTCATTCTTTCATCATACATTCTTTCCACATGCCCGAACCACCGGAGCATTCCTTTCCTTACCTTCACCCCGACACTCTCTTTCAGAGTTGTTATATTTGTACCTGTGTTATACGTGTTTGTATAGTTCTAATAAAATCTATGATAATTCTAACGTCATTTTTATTCCACTTCCGCCAACTCGTAACAATATTATAGATAGATGAGTATAAATTATTAATAAATTGTTAATTAGTCACTTCTACTACAATAATCTATGATCCACGCGACCACTCGCCCTCGGGCGATGTAAAAAAGAAAATCCACGCGCTGCACGAGTAAGATTGGCTCGTAAAAACTCCACGTATTAGTTTACTACGTCTACCTACCCCCGTATGTGTAATACATTGGGAGAGAGCTCTTTAATTTCGAACAAGAATCCAAATCTTGCCACACAAAGGATTTTCTGCCTTTATCCATTTCATTGTTTTTGTTGATCTGTTTGTAAGTCGTAATTACAGCGGCAATGTTTGGATTTACACGTAAGAAATAAGCTGACGTTAGTTTAGTTTCCGTAAGATTGCAATAGAAACTGCAAGAAAGTTCGTTCTGGTGTAGTATGTAAGCATGTGCATTGTTTATTGAAAGGGGGGCCATCGCACAATTAAGTATTTGCACACTTAGCCATCTAAGGTTTTCATTTTGTTAAACGAAAACAGAATGAAGACACCATACACATCGGGATAATGTAGTTTTACGACTGCAACCACCTCAGTCCGCGAGCAGCCACCGCTCTTACCACACTGGAAACAGTAAAGGGCCACTATGCGCGATGTTCACCCTCATTCCCGTAGCTACAACACGCACATCTGTGGGACGCCCAACTTCAGAAATACATAATGTACGATTTAAGCACTTCATGTCTCTGTTTGTCTAGATTCTTGCGCCGTTGCTTCTCTTCAAGCCATAACATGTTGCGAAGCGGTGGTAAATTAGATTAGGCTCCCATATAGTAAATAATAACCATAAACAAAATAAAACGAAATAATTAAAATGAACACTATTTCTCTTTCCACATCTAAACACAATTCCTATAATAGATTTTACACTTCTTTGACCTTTGCTGGTACACAGATCTCGGTCAAATGCTCGTTTTCAACAAACACTACCCGTTTTTATATTGTTGGGCTAAAACCAACCAATTTCCGTAAACGGTATCTCAAGCGACGCCATCTTAAAATTACGAATGTTCGCGGAAATAAGGTATTCATAACAATACAATTACATATTTTCACAATTGTCAAAGTTATACATCGTATGCAATTAATTACATGCATCTTCTTCTTAGTTTCTTAAAATCTATTAATTTAAGACATTACTATTTGAGAAATAACTACAACTATAGTTATATGACATTTCCTATATTTTTTTATTGCAGGATTTCAGCAGACAGGCAGACGGCTCACTTGATGGATAACAGTTACCACCGCCTATAGATATTTGTAATATCAAAGGTGGCTACAAATGCGCTGCTGCTCTCTTAAGGGAGACTGCAACCTAGCCTAGGCCCTAGCCTATCGTAAGGGGCAATGAAACAAACCACAGCCAGGTGGTAGGGCATTTGCCCGACTGGATGGCTACCCTGGTTTAAAGTACGCCGCCATAACAACCTTGAATTGTGTTCCGGCATTAGTGACCAGGTTCCAGTCTCCCGTAAGAAAGCAGCAGCGCATTTGTAACACCTTTGGTGTTGCAAATGTCCATAGGCGATGGTAACCGCTTTCCATCAAGTGGGCCGTCTGCCTGTCTGCTGAACTCATGCAATAAAAAATATAGTGTTAATATGCGTTTTTAAATCTTACAATCTAAGGAATCTCAAATAACTGTAAATAGTTCTGTACCGATTTCGCCGCAACACACGTCAATGTTGAGTCTATATACCTACACTCTTATATATATAGGGATATAACGCAACGCCAGCGTTTTCCCCACATTTGTATCAAGTGGGCAAATAAAGAAGGAAACAAGTTAGATGGAGTGGAGCCGGACCGCGTTCGCGACTAATTAACCGTCCTAGCGCGTTAGGGGGTGGCATCGACCCCCTACACCCTAGAAGGGGGAAGCCCCCGGCTGACCCGGCGTTCACTCGCCTAAAAAATATGCGGCTCCCGCGAGACGCGATGCGACGGCTCTAAGAATGCCACACCGAATGTATGCTTATTTGGGAAACGTGTTTCATTTCCATTGTTTACTATCTACAATCTATAGTAGTATTGTTATAACCTAGGCGCCGACAAAGACAAATTCCGCGTACAGATCTGTAGAACCACATTTTATTTATTACCTGTCGGCATTTGAACTAATTTTAATCCGGATATGATCGTCTTCTTTTGTTCACTTATTTATTGGCATACGTTTCTAATTATTGTGGCCTATTGTACTCGCTCATTAGAATTATTAGCCAGGTGTTGCGGATTATTTAGCATTTGTGAAGTATAAAACGACAGCCTGATGGAGAGAGCGGGACAGTTGAGCTTCGACTACGATACGGGCGTGACGTGTTACATTCGGGAATCTAATAGTGACGGGCTTTGCGCGTTTTATTGAATTACGACCTTCTACATTACGTTTGGATTTGTTGTGTTCGGTTATATTTGTACCTGTGTTATATGTCTTTGTATAGTTCTAATAAACTCTATAATCATTCTAACACCATTTTGATTCGAGTCCTGCTAACTCGTAACAGTATTATAAAACGGCAAATATATAGTCTTTTGTTTTTTTAGAATTTTGCGTTCTGTTTGTGTTTTTAGTAATAATGATTCAATTAATACTTAAATCTAGGATATTAGTTAAAGTGATGTATTATAAGGATAATAGACAAAGAAAAAGAAAGCATAAAACAAAATACTAAACAACTGAAAAGGTGTGATCTTACAACATAGAAATTACCATTTTTTTAAAAGCTAAAGGTTAATTAATCCTCTAAAGACACAATTTAATAAAAAAGTTATCTAAAAGTGTATCTTGTAAGAAAAAACAAGATATAAATATAATTACGCCTGCTTCCCATGGGGGTAGGCAGAGACGACTGATTTTCACTTGCGAAGATCCTAATAAACAACTTTCGCCTCATCTACTTTCATTAAATTTTTCACTTATGCATGTTTATTTGAGGTGCTTTTTACGTAACCTCTCCTTAATTGATCAAATCAAATGAAAATCCGGAATTTATGAAAGCTTTATTGATGAGCTTGATTTAATTTCGCAGTCAGCCGGCAACGAGCGCTAGCCAAGGCGAATTTCGAGCAAAGCTTTAGCAGGGTCTGTAATCACAAGGCCACACCGCTGTCGAGCGTCAGAGCCGTCCCCGCGGGGTCACTCGGACCCGTGCGCTAATGAAGGTGGATATCTTCAAAGCAACCCGCCGCCCGCCCGCGGCGCTGTTGAATCTTTAAACGGGTCGCGCAGCGGAGGGTTAAGCAAATGGAACTAAAATGTATTCGACAGGATACACTGGCCTTTGTAAATGTAATTTTAGAATAGATGCACGGTCGATACCCATCGGCTTTGTGTACACGTGAGAGAAGACACGTGCCCTTATAGGGCGCGCTTTACAAAAATATAATTGCAGTGCTTTTTACATGATATTGAGTCTTCAAGTATCTCATGGAAGACCTCATTTGGGACAATAATTGTGATTATAAAATTATGAAATTAGATTCGAAATAAATATTTTTCTTATATGTAGCAATAACAATAAACTTACTACACTGATTCGTGTATATAATTTTGTTTTAATTCATGACATCACGAAATTAACAATGTTTTTTTCATTCCCTTTAAGAGCGAATAAACGTTTCGGAAATGTTGCAATCAATTTTTAACATAAATATCAGGTTTTAATGGAAATGTTTGCACACAGAAAAACATTTCCAACTGTATATGTATGACTATAGTGTTGAAATTATTAAATATAATGTATTCTATCTCATTCTCTCGCAAGCTTAGTACTACAGATTTATTTATAATCTTGTTTAAGTGTCGCTTTTTCGTTTCACGAGTTTCAAATCACAACGATTCTAAAGAATTTTCACTTCAAAAGTCAAGTGTTAATTAGTAAGGATAAAGTTAACATTTAGTCTACCTCAAAACCGTTAACCTTTTCATTTATTGCCGAATTGTCACACATGACAAATTGGGAAGCACCACAAATTTGTGGTCAAATACGGATAAATGAGACGAACGGTGAACGGATGCTTTCTCCCTCTAACTACATAGAATTTGTGTTAGAGTAAAAGAGACGATATAATTCTCTTGGTTTGGCGCGGTAATTTTGGTGGCAGCTGACCGGTTATTGAGAAAAATAACATAAAATTTTGCCCCTTTTAAGGGTTAAAACGTAGTTTTTTGATTGTGTTTAATCAGAATTAAATTCACGTACAGCCAACCATCAATGCGTCTATCATCCGAACGTTCCTTTAGCAACGCTCTATAGAGCTTGAGGAATGGACACACTCCCCCTATTTCAGGGGGTTGGCAGTGCATTCGCACAGCTGACGTCGGCCGTAGCTAGTAATGTACGCGGTACATAAGGCGCCGGTATATAGGCCGGCAAGGCTAAGATAAGTATGTAGTATATATAGTTTTCTCAGTAGTTCCATTGCCGCGTTTACATAAAACAACAATTTGAATATATTTCTAGATACATAGATAACACTTTTTTCTACACCATTACAGAAAACACAGAAAAACTTATAGCCTTATCGCTGAGAAGCGATCTCTTCCAGACAACCCGGGGCAGGAATAAATATACTATATTGGTCAAAGGTGGTATACATAAAGATTATAGGATATGCAGTTACTTACGCATTATAGTATTTTTATAATTATTGTATTTTTAACACTAGGCAAATATAAACACATAAAAATTAAATCTTTTGATTTATAATTAAGTTATAGATCCTTCCTATATACGTCAAATAAATCGCCGTGGTGTCTCTTTAATAACCCGAGCGACGGTCGCCATGGCAATTAAATAGAATTAATATTAGTTAACACTCTATTGCCTATAGACCTTTTAACATCGATTCTAATGGAAATATCCACGAGAGACAATTCGAACTTACCGCCAGGGATTTGGGTAAATATCACAAGTTACAATAAACTCTAAAATTAATTTCATTTCAAGGAGCGAGCGCTATCATACCAAACTATTTTTGAACATTTAAGATATCATGCTGAAATAATTGTTATTAAATAATTAATACGATCTGACTTGTTAAAGACATGAGGTTATAAGTTGCTACGCTAAAAATCTAGGCTGCTTCGGAATTTTATGAGATGATAAAAAGTATTTCAGTTGTTTGACTGTTAACCACTCCATTGTACGAACCTTTTTATAAACCATAGTAACCAAGTAGATATTAACTAAAATTGTATGAATAATTTTTGTATAAATATAATCTTGAATACTCACTACGATTGAGTAATAACACTGATAATACGAGTAACTGGACGCCTTTTGGCTTTTTCCCTTCAGCACCAAGAAACTACTATTACTATTTATACTGTGTTTATGGTTATGTACAACGGTACGATGGGTACGGCACCCGACCTATCTGAAAATCATTGATTTCTGCTTTGTTTACTGGACGCTGGTAACTGAGATATTGGTAACTAACCGAGAATTCATGAAGATGTTGTTTTAGGTCGAACAAACTATACCTCATTTTAACTAAATCTTAAGGCCTAAGCATTAAACATGACAAGTATTAATATTAAGTGGAATTTTATGCTTTGTCTTAACTAGTAAATATACCAATATAAATAAGTAGACATGTGTTAATTTTATTGTTAGCGATTCTCCCACTGCTTTAAGCCCTCTGAACCTTGTTCATATGGAGGTTCAAATATTTTTAAGAGGTGCGTCGTAGAGAATCCATGGCCCAATCGCCGTGAGGGGAGTACTAAATAGACATAGATAACACTTTATTGTTCACCAAAACAAAAACTTACCAAAATGCACAACAAGACAATAGTTACTTGGTAAAACTAAAGGTGGCCTTATCGCTAAAAGCGATCTCTTCCAGGCAACCTGACTCAAAGGAAATTCTTAAATTATTGTAATTATTATACAACGTACAGGGCGTTCCATTAGTAGCTCACAACGCACAAAATGCTCCGTTAACCGTTCCACAAGGCAACCACGGTCGTTGTTATCGTGGCGAAAATGTCAGTAATGACGTCATCATTTTCGAGAACACAACGTTGTCGGGGCCTAAGTTATAACAATATTTTCAAATGACAGGAAAGCTGCATAATAATAAAAAAGTAGACTGAAATATATAAAGTCCTAATCAATTTTATCCCATAAATAGTAAGGCCTGTTTTAAAATGTTTTAATAAAAAGAACTTAAATTCAAAAAAAATATCAAATATGTGTATTTCGCGTATAAAGTCATAAAGACCATTTTTACGGCTCGCACACACTCCGCACCTACCATAGATAATTTACCGTTCTCTCTTTAATGAAAAATAAAAATAGCTGTCGAAAAACGGCGGCTGACGCAACGAAACCTGTAGTATATGCAATCTATCAGAAGGAGAACTATTCGAACCTTGCATTATCTCCCAAATAAAATTGATGTCTGTCTCATTTCATAATAAAAAGCAGAATTCAACGAACACTGCTATCTATGCCATGCTTAATTACACTAGCTTACAAAAGTATAACTTTTGACCAGACCCTCTATTTTATGTCCATGTGCTTAATCCGAAAGTGGGGTCTGTTTGGTCCATACATCCTTAAAATAAATAAAATGAGGGTGGACCAAACTGACCCCAGGTTTGGATTAAGCGCATTGAAATACATAAGATGGGTCTGGTCAAAAGTGCAGACCCCTTTTTTGTGGGCCAGTGTTATAAATGACATGACATCAAAATTTTTGTAATTCAGCAATTTTTCTGTTCTATGGAGCTATAATTTAAACTATTACAATAAAGAAAACTTAACTTACATTGTATTTTACCTCACATTTAAGACTATAAGTACTAAGTAGAATAATGAAAATAGGTCATCGAAGTCAATGAGTTCCCAGAAGGCTAGCTATCTTACCTCGTCAGAGCGTCATACTGATCTACTATCCGAGGTAGAAACCAGACCTCTGATCACCTAAAGGTTTGATTAGCTGTTTTGAGAAGTCTTTGTAGAGGTCCATGGCCTTAAGAACCCACGTTACAAGTTATCAACAGCACATGGCACAAAAATCATATTATGATTTCCTTTCATTTGAAAGTAGACGCATAAAGTGCTATTTTCTGCAAATATATTTTGTAAAACACTTCTTTAAATATTCATAATGAAATGAACTGTTAATATTATAATAATTAAAACAACATGTGCTGTTATATAAGACGATTTAATATAGAGGAAAATATTTGACATATGAATGTTCATTGTTACGAGTCGCGAGACTCAAATTAAAATGCCTTTAGAATTACTTTAGAGTTATAAGAACTATACAAAACGTAAAACACATGTAAAATATTATAACACGTGCAAAGTCCGTCCCTAAATAGATTACCGAATGTACACAAGTCTAACTGCGCTCGTGGTTATCGCTCGACTGCTCATCTCTCAATTGAGGCATTGCTTTATACTGCACAGATGCAATATGTCTGCCACGGCCACGTGGACTGAATTTCTTAGAATCAGTTTGTACTTTAAATCTAAGACACCTGGCCAGTGATTACAATACAACAATAAGCTGTAAATGATTACAATACGCAATGGGCTGTTTCTTTAATCACAAATTTTAACACAAAGTAAACAAAAGATTCCAAATGCAGAAAGGTAATAAAATGTGTTATGCAGGTGTGAATTTATCTTTGTCGGCATCTAGGTCGTGACAATATGAAAAACAAAACAACCCTAATGTTCCATATTTAAAAAATATTATTAGTGGCCAGTTCTACGCCTTACTAACCACATTTAAAAACTCTAGCTGGAGATTCCATAACATTCCTCTGTTGAGTTTTTGAATTTTCGTAATCGAAAAAGCCGAATGCTTCGTCTAACTATATCATTGTACTATATGAAAACCCTTTTTAAGGCCTCGTTCGATTTACGATCCCGTTTACGATTATGTCAAGCTCTGTTAACACGTTTCGCAGGTGTGCCCTTTTCAACAGATTAGTTTTAATCCACAATGACTTGTGCACAGCGACTACTGAAGCTGCGCTCACACTCACACTGCCAGGCGTTTCTTAACCGTCACTTTCTGGCCTACGCATAACTAATTAATAATATCGAAGAAGCAAACTAGGCATTACAATCGTTCCGTTGTTAATGTAGGAGCGAAAAGGTTCTAAATTTTACATGACTATATTAGACGCATCAGGCCATACATAAATATTCTTTCTGTACAATAAAGTATAGACAAACAGAAGAATTAAAAGACAAAAAGATAGAACAACCTGGGCACACGCCTAAAAAGCGACCTTTGATATCTGAAACATATTTTGTAGACCAACTTAGTCGATGCTATATTACTTACTGTGTGGTTGTCATTCCTAATATTCTTCTCGTTGTTGATAAATGTAACAAAGAGATTCAAAAAATCTATTTGTCGCTCAATATTGAAACACCGGTACCTTAAAACAGGTTGCAATTTTCATATTTGTTTTTCATAATAATCATAACGCTCTTAAATATTTGCAGGTCTTGGCCACATTTTTTGCGATTACCGTCATCTTATAACATACAATCGGTACATATATTTCTTTCGTTCGTAATATCGTTTGTTTGTTTTATGTTTTCAACCGTAAAATTAAATTTTTATGCCCTTTTCAGCATTTTGAACGAAGGAAGTTAGTTTTAAACGCGTGGCTAGAACTATCAACTAAAATAAATTATTTTTGTCCACATTTTCAATCGTTTTAAGGTCATTTTTGCAATTCTACTGTTTGATCCATCTCAGAATGTGTGGTATAAGCACATGTCTTAAAGTAGGCTTGCTGTACATTCACTTGTCCTTCTTATAGCAAAAAAACGCTACGTAATCTAGTGTACGTATGAACGCAGCGCGAGGGTGTACGGATGACACTTTATAAAATACCTCTTACGTAATTATGACTGATTATTTTGACGACTGTCTGATTAGTGTAGTTGACTGCATACTTTCCTTGTCTCATTTAAAATTGGAATCAAACTTTTCCATACTTGCGTTTTCTTCTTTTAGCATTATTTAAACTATCTTCAAGATTTTGTATATCAATTATATTTGATTAACTCGTTCAAATAAAAGAGAAGGCTTGAAGCACACATAGGTCAGTCTATGCTGTACCTTTTCAGAAAGGTTTAGGACCTTTGTTTACCTACCATCTGTTATCTGTGACCAAACCAGCGGACATGGTGAGCTTTTTAGGATAAGATGCAGGTGTTTTATCCACTAAAGGTCTTATTCATATCCAGTTAGAGTACATTTGTGAGCTTATTTAAGAAGCCTACAAACTTACTCTAACTTAAGTAACCACACCTTGACATCTTGTTAGACCTAAATCGATAAGTAGTGAAAATTTTTTAATTTAAAAAATCTTTTGGATCTGGAATGACCTCCCAGACAAAATGTTCCCCAACGCCACAAGTTTTTTAAACAGTGTAATACAATCCTGCGACACTAGGAACATAACCTTAACACTCTAGGGTTGCGAATCAATAAGTGATCGTAACCATTTAAAAAAAAGAGGGTAGAGAGGAGTCAGGTAGTAGGGTATTTGCTCGACTGGTTGGCATGTCTAGAGTATGCCAACCATGACAACTTTGAGTTGTGTTCCGGCATTAGTGACCAGGTTCCAGTCACGCTTAAGAGAGCAGCATCGAATTTATAGCAACTTTGGTTTGAAATGTCCATAGGCGATGGTAACCGCTTTCCATCAAGTTGGCCGTCTGCCTGTCTGCTAAACTCCTGTAATAAACAAGCAAATAATTAAAACTACTACATTATCGATTTAAAATACCGCTTTTAATACCGTTAAAAATAGATTTAATTACGTGTGCTAGTTGCGATGACTTGAAAAATCTATAGAAAATATTTCATAATTTTACGAATGATTCCACTATACTCCTCTCGTTATAGAATACTGACTTTATATCCGCTTAAATGACTCCTTGTTCATGACCGATTTCACATAACCTCGTGCCAGATTAAAAAGAAAGGACTACGCACCGGTGAATGTAGTGTAACGAGTCCTTGCGGGCCAACGCGGCGCGGCGGTGGCCGTGTGGTGACCGCGAGCGGAAGCGCGCTGTATGCGTGCGCGCATACCCACGGGATATAAGGGTTGATGTTAGACTAAACGATTTTGTAAAGCAACTTTATATTTTAATTCTTTTTAAATACGCATCAAATTGTGAAACGTTAACTCCTGAAACTTCTGTCAATCGAATTTAAAAGTACCTATCTGTACTAAAATACTATACGATATTATAAAAGGGAAATTTGGATGTTTCTTGCCTAATTACACCAGAACGGCTGAACGGATCTGAATGAAATTCAACACACGGATAGATTATAGTCTGTAACAGCATATAGGTTACTTTTTATCCCGGAAAAATGTACAGATACCGTGGAATAACATTAACGCGAGTGAAGCCATGGCCTAAAGCTAGTACATCATAAGTTCAAAATTCACACACATCATAATTTTTTTTACTTGTATTAAGCAATTTAAAAATGAGCCTTGTTCGAGACAGTGCGAGAGTTGGAGAGACATTAATTATAATTATTATTGTAATCTTTCTTTGCCGCACTGGCTAAACATGATGGACCCTAACTTTTATACCATCATGCATACCCTGATATATAAATACTCATGAGTAAGAAATAAATAATCTTTGTTTTTGAAAATTTTCCCAAAAATGTAGTTACAAGTTCCTACACTGACACCGACGACATGTGAAATTAACTTACTTGCTATACTATCCAACTATTCATCTTACGGTGTTTCAAGTTATATGAATCGCTTTATGTGAGAGTGCCCTAATTGCGATTGTGTACAACGGGGGGTTAGGGAAAGGCAAGGAAGTGGGAGGGAGGGATGTGGTCACGCACATTCGCAGCAGATCGTATCACGGTCTCCTGGGAGTACAGCCACACGCGATAGTCGCGGACGCGGAGAAATCGCGCCACGTGACCGCAGTAATGATGAGAAGCGTGCAACTTATAAACGCCTAAGTACTTTAATATTGAAGGATTTTCATGCTGTTGGCTTAAATATCAAAACTAAATACAAATTAACAAAAAGATGTATTTATTTTTTGCTTTTTAATTACTTTTGAAGGCGGTTCTGTACTGCACTCATCAGATCCAGACCTGGTAACAATGCGGCGACCTCAAGGCATACTCGTAAGAATAAAAAAATGAAAATCGGTCCACCATTCACGGAGACAACGCGTAACAAACAAACAAAAATAAATAGACTGTTGAATTGAAAAACTCCTTTTTGACGTCGGTTAATAAGATTCTTAATGACCCAATTAAAAATTAGTGTGGTTAAATTCAACTTGTTTCTCTCTCTCTTTTCTTTAATTAATTAAATTAACCATATCCAATTCATTGGGGTCGGCACAATATGTCTTTTCCTTCCAAACTCTTCTATTTTGATACTTCTGGTTCTGTCGATTATGTTAATTTTATTCTATCATAATGTCTGCTGAACTCCTGCAATAATGAAAAAAATCATTTACCTTTACCCATTTTCTTACTCTTAACTTTGCCAAAAAACGAATAACTTGATAATTATTACTAATAACGTCAATATGTTCAATGCGCGCGCGCAGATTCCAATCGCGTGTTCCTGCGAGTCCCTCGCTCATTATAATGATATCGATCGATTTGAAATAAACTGTAATAAGCAATTAAATTTATTATATTTTTAAGTATTATTAGATTGTCGTTTCTTTAAATTTAAAATCAGGTGCTGCAAATACTTTTAAAAATTCTCGTCCATAAGACGATGACACACGCTCAATCTTATAAATAAAAATCAATGTTTGTATGTTTGTCCTCGATGCGGTCCTAACCATTGACCAAATTGTGATGAAACTTTGGTAGGGTCTCCTGATGACGGCCGAAAGGGTTTTTCGCGCAAAAAAATCTATATAAATAAAAATCAATGTTTGCATGTTTGTCCTCGATGCGGTCCTAACCATTGATCAAATTGTGATGAAACTTTGGTAGGGTCCCCTGATGTAGTTAAAGTAAGTTTTAAGGCTTCTTTAAGAACTATAAAGAAGCCTTAAAATTTACTCTAACTCAATATGAATACGAGCGATAGTGTAAGTGAAACTGGCAAAATTCAATTACTATATAATAATAATTGAATTCTTGCCAGAAGAATAACCTTACAATACAATACATCAATATAGAAAGACGTTACATGATTTATTAATTACATAACACACTTCATAAATCTTGTAAGTTGACATTATAAACTTAATTACACAATAAATATTTCATAAATAACAATAACCGGTTAAACACATCATAATACGGGTGAACCGTAAGCATTCCAGCCTTGACGGGTTGGCTATAAAATAACTCGTAATGTAACCACCTGTTGTCGGTTGTTATTGCCGGGGGTGGTTGTTGTGTAACAAAACATCCGGTTCCGTAAACTTACAAACGAACCGGTTGATTTATTGACCCGGTTTTCGGTTGTTTTATTTTAAAATGTTTTAACATTTCTCTTTAAATTGAATTAAAGGTTCTATTATTGCCTTTTCTTTGACGGCCTCCATTGTTTAATTATCTAAAAATATTGTTAAATAAAAAAATAGTACTTAATACTCATGCTACCATTTTCATTGACACTAAATATGGATTTGGACTTTTTAACACGTTTTTCATTTATATATTCTGAACCCTGCGTGATATAATGCAGTTGTTTGACCTCACTGCCCAACTGACTGACTAAACTCTTATCTGACATATCAACGCACAGCCCAAACTACTCCTATTACTACGGGACTAAGGCCATCAAAATTTACACGCGTGTTCTTTCTATACTGTAGGTACATACGATGAAAGGGTTTTGAAAAATTCAGCCCCTAAGAGGGGGGGGGGGTGAAAACAACGAGATTTCGTATGAAATCCATCATTTTCATATAAGAAACACATAATTTTATATACCCGTTTCTAGTTAGGTATAAAAGTACATGAACAGTGGCGGAATGAAAATGTACTGTCAACATTTTAATAGACGTTACTTTTGTCGTGGGCACAGATTACTAGCTACCCGCGACAATCAGGACTTCGTCTGCGTGGATTTTTTTTCTAGGAATCATAAAAACGAACAAAAGTTTTTAAATTGATTTTTTGATATAGGTACGGTATATATATTTTTACCTAGTAAGAAGCTGTTATTCTGACATTAAAAACAGACACTTAATTTTACTTATTTTAATGAATTGATAGAAACATGAAAACGCAATGATAGACGCTGAGATTCACAATAAGAAACAAAGAGGATGCATTCACTACACTTATCATAAATATTAAAACTAAAAAAGTCTAAGCAATGTTCTTAGACAAGATAGAAAATCAAACAACTTTGATATAGGTAGTTTTAAACTTTACTGCCAAACAGTTAAACATAATTTTCTGTGGAATAGTCTGTTCTGTAACTTAGTTCGAAAAATAACATGTGCTCGCAGAACGTTAAATGAATCAATTTGAAAACTGGCGAACATATTCACTCCGCCATTGTAAGTCGCATTTGTTCACAGTCACGAAAACGAACATTATCCCAGTAGTAACGACATTATAGATAGATATATTCTCTATTTGAAACACCAGAGTTAAAATGACAAGGTCTTAGCGAGTATTGCCCTAAATACATCTATGTAAAACAACAGAATTAGTTGAAATAAGATGTCAAGAGTTGAAGCCACTCCGGGGCCACGTCTGCGAGTCTAGAACTTTCTATGTTTCACGCTGAGTGAACAATACATACAAGTTACTCCCATCGGGGGCCAGTTTACAAATTACGCAGTACCAAAGTGGTTTGCCTAGCGTCCATTTTCAACAAGAATTAGGCTATATAAGTTTCCAGACTTGAATTGTAGATTTTACACTATTAGTGCGACAATTTTCAAATTTGGCAGCACGTCTCGCTGAGACGTTTCTGTAAACAACTTTTGCTGGCCTAAAGGTGCGTACACACTAGCGCAACAAAGGCTAACGAGCGGATTTAATTTACTTTTCAAAATTAATGTTGTTTTTTAAATATTATTAGAAAATAAAACTCACTGAAATAGATTAAGATGATCTAGGCATGTAAAGAGGAGGGATGAAAGTCCGGTGACAAAAAGAACGTTAAACTGAAGATGAAGATGTACAAAGGTAAAAGAAGGCCAAAAGAGATGAATTTATTGTGTGAAGAATGACATGATTATTTGTGATGTGACAGAGGATGTATGTCAGAATATAGGAGTGTGGAAGGAAAAGAGCTATAATGGAGATTGTTCACAAAAAATTACCCTCTAATTGTATATTTTTATTACGTAAAATAGGGTATTTTAAGATACTAATTTGAATATTTTTGTATTTTGAGCGTTAGTTTTATTATAATTCGAGTTTAAAGTTATTTCTCCGATGACGTCTAAGGTACACGTTTACATTGGTTTCTTTGCCTAGAAAACAAAAATAATAAAAGTAAGTTTTATTTATATATAATCATAGTAATCTGTGCTACTACGTAAATGCCACTGGTTCACACTCTCATTACGTATCGTGATCATTTTAGTTTTTTTTGTCGCTAGGCTTATAAGTTTTCGTGTTCAACCATTATTATTTTCTATAGTTATCGTTAAATTTTTAAAGTGGTCTTTAGGGAAAATCCATGTTACAGAACTTAAAACAAATAATGTACAGCTAGAATGTTTTTTACACCTGAAGCAGGCAAACAGGCAGACGGCCCACCTGATTGGATTTAGTAAGGTCAAATAAAGGTCAAACGCATTTCTTACAAAATACAAGAAGATCGTACGTTTTTTGGAATTTTAACTAGACAGAAATGATTAGGGACACTATTCTCGAAATGGTTTTTCAAATAGCTAAATTGAAAAAAAGTGAACAATCCCAATTGGTCACCCACAGCAGGTGGTAGGGTATTTGCCCGACTGGGTGGCTACACCTTTGATGTAGAGTATGCCGACATAACCTGAGTTGTGTTTCGGCATTAGCCACCTTTGGTGTTGCAAATGTCCATAGGCGATGGTAACCACTTTCTATCAACCGGCCTTTCTGCTGAACTTTAGTAATAAAAAACGGGAAAAGATATATAAAAGAGGTTAGGAAAAAACTGCATGGCAAAACATGTATATTTGTATTTTCGCCAAAGACTTCCAAAGCCATATATTATAACAAAGATTACACATATAATAGAATCCAATTAGCTGTTCGTATGCAGTTGAATCGATATGTCACCGGAATATCCAAAAACCGTGAGTTTTTACATTAACTAGTCAGATTAAATAACAAGAGCTAAACCATAATATAACCTATTTAGCCAACGCATAACCGTTGCCAAACAACGCGGTAATGCGGTGTTTTGGGAACGTTCCCAACTGATCGTGATTTGGGTCCTATTTACTATTTATAGTTTTTATTTTTGGAAATGAAACTGTATATATATAGATATTATTAGTATAGGAAAATTATGTAAAATAAATTCGAAATTATGTAATAAAAGGTTAAGTTTTAAGGTTGGAAATAAACGCATAAAAAATTAACCTTTAAGACTATTATTACTTAAAAGTAATGATATCGGCAAAGTTAATTTAAACTAACTGAAAAAATTCGAACTGAGAGCACAATCTTTTTTCAAAAGATTTCCCAAGATAAACTGACGACTAGACGTGTTTAGGCGGCTTTCCACTCACTTCACTGATTTGTGAACTCTTTAATATTTCGTAAATAGACTGACTCGATTCATTTTATTAGTCGAATAACATGACATTAGAAAATAATTATTTATAAATATACAATAAACCTTCAAGACACATACATTACAGACCTTTAATCTAAATCAGGGTGGTGGTAAAAGCCACATACACTAAACACGAAAATGAAAACGTTAGATATTCTCAGTGCCGTAAATAGAGCCGGTGCCCAGGCACAGGGCGTAGAGTCTGGGGGGCGCAAGACTGGCTAGACTAGGCAGGACTATTATTTTTTCGGTTTGGTCCTATTAAGTTCTCGTTGCGCCCCTGGTGCTCGATTCCATAACATACGTTAGAAAAAACATTGCGCTCATTTTTTTGGCACCGCACGATTATATTTGTTTTCTATAGTTAGGTTAAAAAAAATGTGTGCGTGTATGTGTGTATGTACACTAGATACACACGTAAGGGCGCGTTCCCACTATGTTGTGACGACAGATAATTGTAGTTTTAAGTGTCGTGGCTTATATGTTATGTGTTGGAGGTGTTCACATATAGAACGACACGACTTACTGTCGTCTACAATCTTTTGCAGTGACAACAGACTGTCATGACAGTGGGAACGGCTAGCATGATAGTCGTAAAACGATAAAAGATCGTTACGACTAAATCATGACGCCAAATCTATCGTAGCCACGTCGTCGCGATCCAATGGGAACAGCTAGATACGATAGTCGTTAAATGATAATTTAATCGTTATAACATAGTGGGAACGCGCCCTAAGAAGTGAAACTTCTTTATGACCTTATTTTTGGAAAAATGATCTAGCTACTATATGCAACTTTACAGAAATTGGTTGAATCTACCGTGGTAGGATCAAGAAAAAGATAGCGCGTAACGGAAACTATGTGACACGTAACCGAAAAATGTGACGGAAATTTTTTTTCAACGTCGATAAAGAAGTTTCGCTTCAAAAATAGTTTTTTCTTCCAAAATATTAGATAATTGGTCCAACAACACCAAGTACTTATGCGTTGTTTTATCACCCTGAATAAAATAAAGTAGGCCTGTATATAGCATTGCTCTAGCTAAGGTACCTATAATATCTAAATAAAACAAGGGCGCATTATAGAAGCTCGCAAAGCGCGCATAAAACGCTATTAACGGCACTGGATATGCTCATTTTATTGGCACATCCTGTCGGTGGATTATAATCCGACTAGTTAGATTGTAAACTCACAGTTCTTACGACATTACTGTGACAGACATAAGTAATAGGAGTTGCGACGTCATGCGGCATATCCCACGCTCGCTGCCCACGCGCCACGGCTGGTCCCTTTTGAGTCTGACAGATTCCAGCCCCAGGCGCGTAATTCCGACATTATAAACACTCACTGGGGGCTCGACGGAAATTATTTCGACGAAAGCGCTTATCAGAGGGTAAAAAACATACGTAGAACAGACCACTTTAGAAGATATATAATATTTGGGAGGTTTGCAATTGTGGCAATGGGGATGGTTCACAAAAAATTACCCTCTGATTTTATATTTTTATTACGTAAAATAGGGTATTTTAAGCGATAGTTTTTTTATAATTCGATTTTAAAATTATTTCTCCGATGACGTCATAAGGGACAAGTTTACATTGATTTCTTTGCCTAGAAAACAAAAATAATAAAAGTAAGTTTTATCTATATATAATCATAGTAATCTGTGCTACTATTTAAATGTCACTGTAATGAGTAACATTACGTATCGTGATCCTTTTAGTGTTTTTTGTCGCTTGGCTTATAATTTTTCGTGTTCAACCATTATTATTTTCTATAGTTATCGTTAAATTTTTTAAAGTGGTTTTTAGGGAAAATCCATGGTACAGAACTTAATCAAATAATGTACAGGTAGAATTTTTTTTACACCTGAAACAGGCAAACAGGCAGACGGCCCACCCTATTGGATTTAGTAAGGTCAAATAAAGGTCAAACGCATTTCTCACAAAATACAAGAAGATCGTACGTTTTTTGGAATTTTAACTAGACAGAAATGATTAGGGACACTATTCCTCGAAATGGTTTTTCAAATAGCTAGATTGAAAAAAAATGAACAATCCCAATTCGGGATCGGCAGTGATCGAATGTATCAGTTATATATATGTAATTAATGAGCACTATAAAATATATAAAGGCCCTTAATAGATTAAATGGTACACAATTGAAGATAGACATGACGCAACAAAAGAATAGATGAGCAAAACGTGGTGTCAAAAATATTCAAATATAACTTGACATCTGAGGTGCCAGTTCCAAGTTACAGACCTCATTTTAACAGCAATTTTGTTTTTAAAACTGTTAACGAACTTCAGGTTCAAAATTAGTTACATTGTTACAAAGTCAATTATACATGTATGTGTATAATTTTGATATATGCCATGAATTCTACATAACTGTAAATGTAATCCTAACTAATATTAATTTGTAATTGTTTTTATCAAATCGACTCATTGACTCTTCAGGTGATCAGAAGGCTGGTGCCTACCTCGGCCAACAGATCAGTATGGCGATCCAGCGAGGAAACGTAGTCAGCCTTCTGGGCACCTTACCCATAGAAGACGGTGGGATCTAGGCTCATTAATCTACTACTATGGGTAGAATACAATATAAATAAGTTAAGTACGCTTTATTGTATTAGATTATTTGTAAAAACTAATATTATAAAATATACGACTTTCAGTTTGTTTGTAACGCTTTCACGCCTTAACTGCTCAATCGATCGTCACGAAATTTTGCATACACGTTGTCACGGATACAGAAAAAGTCATCGTACTTTTCATCTAGGAAAATTACTTCTCCCGAGGTATAGATGACTGTAGCCGATAAGGTGTCGCTCTAATAGCGTTTTATTGGCGCCCCGTTTCATTTCACTAATAAACCATCTTCATAGCAACGACAATGACAATGCAATTTTAATGTATTGCTGGCTACTACCGGTCCTCCGTTATGTCAACAAAATTTATATGTACACGAGCGAAACCGCGAATTTTTAAGCATGAAAAAAGAAACTGCTCACAATTTTATCGATTGATTGTAAAAAAAAGGAATACGCACATAATTTTCATTTCTGCCCAAAATCAAATTAGTGCTGCACGCACGCACGGGGATCAATATCGCGTGATTATCGATAATAATGGCGGGTCTCGCGCGTCTCCCACATTCGCTGATCGGGGGCCTTTGACGGGTCCAAGCCCCCGACCGAGCTCATAATTCTTACCTTATACTGACCAGGGGTACGCACTACTCACACATAATATAAATAGAAAAATAACAAACGAATTCTTGATAGAATTTTGGCGGGAATTTCAAGTGTCATTTTTTTCTAGACAGTTCTGTTTTCAATAAATGTATAATATAGTATTTAAAAACAATAAAAATTGTTGAAAGGTTATTATTTGGTTATAGTGATTGTTGGGTGTACAATAATCGTGTTATCGTGCCAAAAATCTCAACTGTTTAATAATTTGTGACTTTAATTTGTCAGGAAAGTATTGACATATAGAAAGTGCGGTAATATTTACACACATATATAATATCATGCCTTTTCCCATAGGGTCAGTCAGAGATGATGGATATCCCCTTGCTCCAATAATGACCTACAACATTTTTTGCTTCATGTTTTTGCGTATGAATACTGTAATATAAATTTAAAATAATCGATACTTAAAGACGAAACTTTTTAGGGGTTTTATTTTATTTTTTAGCTTCAGTTTTACTTTGCAAACATAATAGGTAAAATAAAAAACAATATTGTAGAATTTCTAGGTTATGTATTTGTATCTAAAGCCTCGACTCTCTAGTGGGATCTGTCTTGAAATCGTCAATCTCTTATACAGATGTAAATGTTTCATACACCCAATTACAAGGCACAGAAAAAAAGGAAAAATGTGCACCAATTTTCTTTACGTAAAGCTCGTTGTCACCGAAGCGGAGTGGCTCGGAGCGTATCCGTTATAGCCTGAATAATTTACTGCGTTTTGATTGGTCATCACGACCGTTCTATTTGCATAATTGGCCATTAGCAAGTTTTTGTTTATAGACCACTTTGGACGTAGCAAGAGTCGTGTGTTGCCAGGAGCGTCTCGAAGGGTCGTCATTTACATTATTTAAGTAAACCCTTCGCGGCGATTACCTTTCGTATGCGTCATTGAGACCGCTCTTTAAATTTATTATGATACTAGTATATTTGACGCGGATTTGCCGAGTTAACTTCGAATATTTCTTTAAGTTTTCATTTTTACTTCTCGCTACCAATTACAATTATCAATCAAATTTAATGAATATTAACTCGTTTTTAGGCGATGAAGAACAAATAAAAACAACTAACAAACATACGAAAAAACTAAATTTAAGATTTATCTGCTAGTGTTTATTTATATGTTAATTACATGAACATTGATAAAGTTATGTGAAATACACCATCTACGGTATCACCGTCTTGTTTATTTTTGCCGTCAAATAGTTTCGCTGTGTTCAGTAAAGACGGCTAGAATAAACAGAGAAATTACAGGCACTTACACTGAACAAGTAATGTCTCAAAATGGTCAACATATTTACGGTGAAAGTCTAAACTGTTATGATCACTGGATATGTGATCATAATATGTCGTAATTTTAGCAATATGTAAATATATTTTTCATATGGTTAGCGTGTCATTTGCTTGTTTGCCCATCTTTCTCACACAAAAAGATTAATATTATTATGAATTAAATTCTATTTTGCATTGGATGTTAATAATACACGCAAAACTTAAGAAATTAAAAAATTTAATTAAGGGACTTGTAAAGAAATAAATTGTTTATATAAGGTATAATTGAAAGATCAATTTTAAGAGATTGATTTTTCAAAGTTAATAACTAATTACTAACGTTTATTTATTTGAGTATAAGGATGATAAAAATTGGCAAAACGTGCTTTTATGGATGGAAATTGAAACTGTTCATTTGTGTACCAAAAGCTTTTGTGTAAGATAAAACGTGAGACTTTTACTTATGAGAGCGTAAAATTCTTTGCGGCTGAATTCACGACACCGACTTGGGGATTAACGAAACCCGACCAGCTCATCAATAAGGGTCCGAGAGAAATTCCGTTTCGAATATCATGTGCGGGCCCCTGTTTGTACGTAAACACGCAAAATCCCTCTAAAGGTACACCGCGGTCTCTAGACATGTGCGGGACATAAATTTGGCGAGCGTTACGTAGCTGTAGGTACAGGCCGGCCGCTATGTACCGCAGTACATAAGGCGTACCGCGTACCTATGTACCGAGTGGAGCAACACGGGCGTCACTTATCCGCGCGGAGGATGCGGTCCGTCCGATCGCCCCCGAGCTGCCCGCCGGGTGCCGCTGCCAGGCTGCCACCCCAACCCACTCGCGATTCATTAAGTCGGGCGCGGCCGGTACGGCGGACGCGTCGCGGAGTCTCCGTGAATTCAAATTAGAGCCGGCTCGGACGTCGTGCAAATAGGGATGCAATAGGAGAAGAGCTATCGATATACTTAAAATGCACGATACAATCTATAATCAACACTATCTTGTGCTTGCAGTGCAATTCTGCTGACATCAGATACAACTATAGTTCTTACACACTTATTACTTACAACGACAATAATACTCTTTATTGTACACCAACTTAAAACAGTGACATATCAACACGTACGCGTGAGCAACGTCTTATGGCGTCGTGTTGAGCTATTTATGAAACGGCACAACGTCATATGACGTCCTGTACTTTGTTATATTTATTTCGGCGGAACGTTATATTACGTCTAACATAAGGGTGAATTCTTATGACGAAACTCCTTAGCGCCGCAATACACTAAATTTCGTAGTATATAACCGCCGCGTGACTTTCAAAAGTTCATTTTCAAGCATACACACGGGTGTGTATCTGTAAAAAATGTACCGAAAAGATGCGCCTCAGCATATAGATTCAGAAGCAGGATTGCTCACGCGAACGTGTTAACATATCTGAACTAGGCATATTTGCTGAAGAGTTTCTTGCGCCGCTTCTTCTCTTCAAGCCACAACATGTTGTGAAGCGGTGGTAAATTAGATTAAGCTCCCATAGAGTAAATAATATCCATAAACAAAATTAAAACTAAATAATTAAAATGAACAAGTTGGCGATAGGCTAAATAAAACTTTAACCAATACACGTGTACGTTAGACAAATGTCACCTTTGTCGTCCGTGACCACGGCCACTGAAAAGCGGCCGAAACGTCGGATAAACCAAAATCAAATAAATTACCGCGCTTAAAACCGTTAAAACGTAGTTTTATTATCCATTGGGTGGTTTAAAAGTTGCGAAATAAGATTTGTCGATATTATCGGCAACGTGTCCCAACGCAACGCCCCTTTGTCTCGACAAGACAGACGCGCGGCGCGGCGGCGGGTGGCGCGGGCGTGCGCGGGGTGGGCGCGGGGGTGCACAGAGCACGTGCCGGACGGAAGTCACGCGGGGCGTCGAGCCGCACCGCGCTAAATGATTCAAAACTCGCCCCGGACCTGCAAGATTTATGCCCCTACCCGATCCCTAGATTAAAGATGTCGCGCCTTTATTGAAATACGCTAAAATATTCCCTAGCAATGGTGCACTTCGCCAAATGGGGCCTATTGGTATTTATGATACTTTTGTCAATGGACACTTATTAAGTTCATTTACTTTTGTTACATTCATATTTATGAAAGTTGAAAGTCATCGTAGCGATTCCTTTTCGAAGAGACCAACTGTTTTTAAAATTGATTTATATTTGTCAACAGAATCTTTTTTGAAATATCCCCACAAGTAAGGGCGCGTTCCTCCTGTACCTCACAACACCAAAAATGCTCTTTTGCCGTTCCACATTGCTACGAGTATGTGGAACGGCTATTGTTGCTATTATGATCATTATGCGTCACGAAAACACCACTAATGAGGTCATGATTTTCGCTCATGCAGCACTCACAAAGACCCGTGTGTTCCACTTGAGTTTGCGGTTGTAACGCCAAAAAGCACGCAGCAAGCAAGTGGAACGAGAAAAGTTGCCGTCGTGAGCGTGGTCGTTGTGAGCCGCATGTGCAACGTAGGCTCAGTGGTTTGATGGCAGCCTTTTATCAGTAACTGACGTTTTTGATTATTATTGTTGTGAACTGTCCTTTGCAGGTGTTTTATTACCCCTTTGAACATGAGTGCTCTTTTAAAAAAATTCAACTAGAATATAAATATAACTAGACTTACAAAATACATATATACATAACTTCACGCCAGGTCCCTTGCGGGTAGGCACGAACAACAGAGCGCCATTCAGGCTTTTCTTACACACCTCACTTGCTTCTTTGACATTCATAGCTCTTGTCATGCACGCTCGTCTGTTTTTAAGGCTCCTGACATCACATTCTGCTAGTACACGATCAATTTGATCATGGAAGGTGTGTCGTGGCCTTTCGTGACTTCTGCATCCATCCACTTTTGCATTGTATATCTGCTTAGTCATTCTTTCATCATATATTCTTTCCACATGCCCGAACCACCGGAGCATTCCTTTCTTTACGAAGGTAGAGAGTTGGTCTATAAGAGAGTGTCGGGGTGAAGACCCCGACACTCTCTTTTAGACCAACTCTCTTTCTTACTTCGGTATTACGAACGTGGTCCGCGAGCGGCACTCCGCAGATTTTGCGTAGTGCTCGCATCTGGACCGCGTTTAATCCACTTTCATGCTCTCTCTTCCATACGTGAGATTAGGTACCAGCACCGAGTTCTGTATGGCAAGCTGGGCCTTACAAAATAACAATCTATAAATAAAAAAATAGCCCTTACTTAAGTGTATGATAGATTTGACCAATTATAATCATATAGAAGCATATAGACTTATGTAAAAGTATCGTATTGATAAAGAATGACACTAACCTACGACACCGTTTATTAGTCGATTGATATCGTATTTTATTTAAAAGCAAATACCTCTACATTAATTAAAATGTAGATTTATTTGAACTACCCGAGCAAAGGCTGAGATGTACCGTTAGCTAGTAATTCCCGAAGGCAACTCGAAGCGGGATCGGGAAGCGACAATGAATTCACATTCATTCCTCGTACTCGTTCCATTCAGTTCTTTATTGTTTGTTTTTCGTTAGCTCCATTAGGAGGGAGTTCCCTCGTTAATATTTCTTCTCTTATAACAATTTGTTTAACGACTCACTCATTGGTTAATGTAGCTTTGTTATCAGAGAGTCATTAGCGAGAATTTCGACGGAAGTATCGTGTTGCAATTTTTTTGAAGGGCTTTTTCAGAATTATTACAGGTTTTTTGTAACGGATGTGTTATATCATGACAATAATATAATTATATGGGGAGAAACATTTTTGACATGTTAGAGTCATGATGGACTAATTATTTTATTATAGCTCGTTTGGCCAGTTTTTTCGGGGTAATACCACGCTCACACAGATTATCGACGTGAAACGATTTTATTCCAACTCCTTTGCCATGCAGGCTGTCCTTTGGAACTCTTTGTCTAATGACGTCAGAAAAGCGAAATGTTTTGGCATATTTAAAAAGTCATACGGGAAACTTATGAACTTACTAACAGTTAGGTGCGCCTTTAGATCATATAATAAATGTTATAACTCAATGGGTGCGCCTTACGCTGCTTATATACCCGGAAGAATCTTCTGGAACCCAAAATTTCGATAATTGTTTCGTTGTTCTTTTATTTACTGTCTATCCCTTACTAAACATCTGTCTCTCTGTCTTTTTCTTCCTGAACCTTCTATTCTAGAATTTCGATCTTCATTTAGTTATTCTTTTGTTAATCATCTATCCCTTTTTAAAATGTCTTGTCTTTTCCTTCCAGAATAGTTTACCTTTTTCTAAAAGTCTTGAGACCGGCTTATGCTGCCAGAAAATTCTACCGTCGCTGGCCACAATATTATATACCTATCGTCTTATTTTTCTCTATTCGAAACAAGCTTTCAGACTGGGAGATAAAAGTTCTGAAAACAGACTATTGAAAAAATATGCTGAATATAAGAAAAGCTGGTTGAGACCACTGGCAACTGGGAGGCTGGAGCTTCCTCGCTGAAAGAATTACTGTTTTTTCAGCAAGGTAATGCTGCCAGCCTTATGGGTACACTGCCCTGCGACAGTGGTCTGGATCGATTTTTGGTTAGATTTATTTTTTGTATATATTTGAGGTATTTTTTAGGATTAAATTTATAATGATAATAACTTTATTCCAGAAATACATGTCATTTCCATATACAGACATTTAAAACATTTATTTTATAAATTATGTTATTAAAACTCATTACCCGCGTAGTATTTCACCCGCGTCATTATTTAAAGAAAATTGTAAGCGCCATTCATTCCATTCTTTTGTTCCGTCCTGTTCCGTACTCAAAATCTCCCCCCTCTACCCACTTCTGTTCCAAAAAAAGACGCTGCAAAATTCGCCCACTACACACGCATACGAACTCAAAAAGTTCTACTCAGAATCGTTAAATAAGAGCTCAAAATAATCCATTGCATCGCGATGTGTGTAACACTTAAAGAAAATCAAATTAGACGATGTACCTGGCTCACATAACCTATCAAAAGACATACTGCAAATTGTGTAAGGTGCGTATCCTTTTGTCCCACGGTAATAATACCCCGAATCAAAAGTACATATCTATCTATCTCACTTTATAACAAATTCTAGCTGACCCCTGCCCGCTTTGCTGGGCATCAGAAAAAATACTCATTATTAAGGACAATAAAATATACCCTATGTCACTCAGGAATAAATTAGCTTTCCACTGGTGAAAGAATTTTCAAAATCGCTTTAGTAGATCCAGAGATTACCCCCTATAATAACACAGACTCACAAACTTTACCTTTTTCTAATATTAGTATAGATTTAATACTTAATTACATGTACGTTTACTTATTAGTGTATTTGTATATTATGTTTGTATATCTTATACTAATATATAAAGCTGAAAAGTTTGTTTGTTTGAACGCGCTAATCTAAGGAACTACCGATCTGATTTCAAAAATTCTTTCAGTGTTAGATAGCCCATTTATCGGGGAAGGCTTTAAGTTATATATCACGCTAAGATCAATAGAAGCGGCGCACTTATGAACAATGTTTCAAAATCGAGTTTTTTTAACTTACTTTTTCCACGCGGACGAAGTCGCGGGCAGAGGCTAGTTTAGTATATATAATATTAATATGTGTTATAGTTTACTCTCTATTTTTTATTAATTTCAGGTATATTTATGGTGTAATATTTATATATCCTATTTATATGTGTATTTAATTTGCACACCACCGTCATACACTTGCGAATCTTCCGCTCATAAAATCTATATCCCGGGTTGTCTGGAAGAGATCGCTCTTAAGCGATAAGGCCGCCCATTGCTCCTACTTTTACCGTTTAATGTCACTAATGTAAATTGTTTTTAAGTGTATGTGGTGAACAATAAAGTGTTTTCTATTATATTCTACAAACCTATAGCTATACCTCGTATATATAAAAATCGTTTTGTAGATTCCCTCTATTAGATTTATATCAACGTTTTCGAAATCACTGACAGATACTTTAATTTGATTAATAAAAAGATTTATATTGTTACAACCTAGGCGCAAATTCCACGTATAGACTGTAAAAGTACAATTTATTACCTACCGGCATTTGAACTAATTGTAATCCTTGTATGATCGTCTTCTTTTGTTCACTTATTTATTGGCATACGTTTCTAGTTATTGTGTAGAATATCCTATTGTCCTATTGTATTCGCTCATTAGCATCATTAGCCAGGTGTTGCGAATTATTTTGCATTTGCGGAGTATAAAATGACGGCCTGATGGAGAGAGGGGGCAGTCAAGCATCGATTACGATACGGCTGTGACGTGTGTACTTAATGAGAATAGTGACGGACTTCGCGCGTTTTATTGAATTACGACCTTCTGCATTACGTTTGGATTTGTTGTGGTCGGTTCTATTTATGCCTATTTGATACGTGTTTGTACAGTTCTAATAAACTATAGTAATTCTAACGGCATTTTAATTCGAGTGCCGCTAAACTTGTAACAATATAATAACTTACTTATATAATAATGTTTCAAAAAGTTTGGAACAATGATCCGCGTAGTGGGGTCCACAATTCAACAAAGTTTAGCAAACTTTGCGAGTGCTACGCGGGCCAATATGCAAATGTGAACTTTCCCTCTCCACTATTGAACTAGAATGGAGTTTGCAAAGTTGCTGCACTTGGCCGATTTACGACAGAAACTTCAAGTTTTAGGATAGCCATGTATATTGATGCTTTATTTGATAGAAGCGTAAATAGGTGTTATCGTTAAGAAGAATACTTTGTATTTGTTAAAATGCGTGACTAAATCACACATTTTTAACAAATACAAAGAAGAATTTCCGTATGTGTAATTAATGTTTCAGTCTGCCTGCGGAATCCAATTTATTTTCAAGTTCTATTATTTTGAATTTTGAATTTTGTCTGATATTTTCAACCTTATAGTTCAAAAGTTTGAAGATTATTGAAGAATGAAATCTATAGTTTAATTAAAGATTAATTAATAATACTTCGTATTCATTTATTTCAGACACAAAGATCCACAATAACAGTTTGAGCAATTAAATTAAATATTAGAAATAAAAATTAATAAATGTCAATCAGTCAGCAGTTCTTAATTTAAGCATTTCATTCACATATATTTTACATTAATTAATTATTCTATGCAGCAATCTGCAAATAATACATTTTTGTTTGGTGTAACCGGCTAGCAATGCATTGATGCCAGTGTTTCATAAAGATCTGTTTGGTGTACACTCCAATACAATTCGGTGTGTGAGTTAGGTCAGTAATCTATTTCGTAGACAATGCAAATACCGTTCTGTAGTTCTCAGTTCTAAGAGTAATTAACGCGATTGCGCCCGGGCCGTGTGTTCTGGTGTATTCGAAATAGAGACGAACGCCTTTGGCCAGCGCCCGAGATGCAGTGGCCTAAATACGACGTCAGCTAGGATATCAAAGCAATCTGGGTGGAGGCGCAATTCGGGCCAGCTCCTTGCGCATATTGCATGCACGTACCAATGAAGTTTGCTTTGTAGGCGGTAATCTGCGGGGGTGTATCGGCAAGGGTGGTGGGTGGTGGGTTATGTACACACGAGCCCGAGGCGTCGAGGTAGGCAAATGGCCGGCGAAGCGGGCGCGTAGGCCGACAGATCTCGAGCGATATCGATCCGCGGCCACCGTCGCGTCGCCACGGCCACGACTCGCGGCGGGAGGGCGGCGTCGCGTGACAAAAACAGTCCTTTGTTTGCCGACCCAACGCTCCCTGGTCCCCGCTGTGGCCGCCCTGGGAAAGGAGCCGATGTTGACACAAAGCTTTGACACGATTAAACTCGCATCGATATGTGGGCCTTACCTACGGCCTCAATAATTATGTCCTCCTGTAAGCATTATACTTCAATACTACTTAGATGTTTGCTTAACAAAAAAGAATGTCTTACGAGTATCATAAGTGATTCATAATAGTTTGTGAATCGGATATAAGTTAAACTATCGATATGAATGGATAATGTAGGTACATCACTGGGCCGCGTCGCGACCACGCGGCGGCGGGTGGTGCGATCACTCACGCGGACTGCCGTTCAACCGTTCTTGGAGAGCGCACTTGCGATGTGCCTCGTTTAACTACGAATTGACTTATTGTCGATATTTTTGGAATGAAAACTTCTTTAGGCACGCTGAGTACTTTATTTTGGGGGTATTGAATGAGACTGAGCCGTCACACTCGGCTGTGTAACGCTCGTTCGGGTAAAGCCGCTTCGAGTCGACTGACTCTAGGTATCTAATCTATACATAAATTTAAACTGTGTTGACATAATAACCTTGAGTTGTTTCGGCATTACTGACCAGTCTCTCTTAAGAAAGCAGCAGTGCATTTGTAGCACCTTTGATGTTGCAAATATCTATAGGCGATTATAACCACTTTCCATCAAGTGGGCCGTCTGCCTGCCTGCTGAACTCCTGCAATAAAAAAATTAATGGACAATAAAATTATGGGTATAAACATTTTGTTTTATGGTATAAACACCAACCCAACGATTGGTGTTTTTGCTTAATTTTATTTCACAAATGAATTAGCTTTTCGCTAGCGGGCACTGTAAGTTGTAGCTATCCTCTACGCTCGTTCGGTCGATGTCGTATCCCCAAAACCGGACGCGGTTAACCACATTACGTTCGTCACCATACTAATATTTTTTATGACACACCAAAAATCGTGCGTTTTTAAAACCGTAACTAAAAAGAAAATCTGTCACTGAAAAAACGCTAATACGGGGACTTGTACCAATGGCTATGTGTTACATTTTTCTGCGGTTTCCGCTCACGTTTAATCGAATCTGTTAAACATGAGTGTGAGTGATATATTTTTTTGAAAATCTGTAGTTATTAATTTTTTATTAGTAGAAGTAATTAGTAGTTATTAGTAATTTCGATACGCCACCAAATACTGTTCTTTTTTTTTTAAATATTCTTTGGCTTCCCTTGCCTGCAAGAGATCGCTATGAGCGATAATGTCGCCCGTTGTTTTAATACGAATGTGTCCATATTAATTTTCTAGGTTTAAGTCTATGGTGAACAATAAAGAGTTTCCATTGTTTTCTTAAAAATGTCATTTTATCGATATCGATAGAAAATGTCCCATCGTTTTCAATTAGAGGCACAGCACGGTTTCGCATGAGTGGCGTCTGTACGCGTCGCCGGCGTTGCTCGCGCGATGCCCCCCTCTCTCGCCTGCTGCCCCCCTTGACCGGACCTCCGCTCCAATCGATACTTGCGATGCCTCAAGCCTGGGTCTTGTATCGATAATGGCCGGCTTCACCAGGGATTCACAGAATTCGACATAACGACCCCTGTCAACTGATTTCTAAAAGAACTGGCAAATCTTTTCCACTCGTATTTCGTTGCAGAAAGTTGGGGATTACATGACATAAGTTATAAAACATCCTGTAGTGCAAAATTGTTCTAACTACAGAATTGGTGAGCAACAAGTGTCATCTAATTCTTGTATTAGACGTCATAAAGTTTTGTCACGTGGTTCAAATCCTGACATAATATATTAAAAGGGTTTTATTCAAAACTAGCTGTGCCCGCGATTTCATTCACGGAATCCTAAAAAGTGATGAAAAGTAGTCTTATAACATTAGCCACCTGCCAGTGAAATTCTCATTAAAATGATTCCAGCCGTTTGAGAGATAGCCGGAACAAACATCCAGACAAACAAACAGATAGACAAAAATATTTTTTTACATTATTATCGTATATACTTTCTTACGCATTTAGTAAAACAAACAGACACTTCAATTTTATTTATTTGTATAGATAATCTTACTTTTTAGAAGGTCCATACTTCTTCTTTTAAGTCGTTTTCTAACGGCTGATCGTGACTTTGATGGCAGTGAATAATTGCTCTTTTCCACCGAGATCAATTCTGAGTACAGCCGAGTTTATTGAAATGTTCAGCTGGTCAGTAATCTGGTCAATTCACCTATTTTGAGATCTATCGCGAGGTATTAAAGCATAATTAAAGAACATACTTATAATTTGAAAAATAATTTCCTCTTCCCAATATGTTATCGTTGTGGAGAAAACCCAGCAAGAAACTCCCCAACAACACGACTTGCTACAATTCTTTTTCTTCATATTTATTTATCTCAAGCTTCTTTTTTAATAAATACAGAAGTACAATTACTTTTCGCAGAATTAACTGGCTAAGAATAACACTCGCGCTAAGAACCGCATCGTTTGAGCCTCCTTGGCTGAATGTTTATGATCATCTTCTTTAATTACCACGCTCAACTACGCAACGATTCTCTATAACATTAATTCAGCGTACAACATCCTGGAGGTATCTTTCCCGCAAAAATTTCCCTCTTTTCTATAACATGGTGTTGTTTAAGAATTGTGTCATAAAATTACTTCAAGGCCGGCAAAGCCTTGCCGACACCCTTGGTGTTGTATACATCCATAGGCAATGGTGCACGACGGTACGTAGTGGAAGTTAGACCAAGTTCCTTCCTAATTTTTGTTGTACGCGGAATAAACGTTCTAGAGAACCACTGCGTAGTTGAGCGTGGCAATTTAATGATATGAGAGCGAACACTGGCTTTCTTGTTAAAAAAAAAATGAAAAAGCGTTTTTTTTTAATATACATGACTGAACGCCCTATTCTCATTTTGATTTTGTTTTGTAAGCACTTACTTGATTCTGAATCAGACCAACCTGCACGTGATTTTATCGATTCTCAATAAATATACCTACATTCCTTAAGCAGATTTTTGAATAATATACATCTACGTTTAAACGTATTAATACTACATAATACAGTCCGGTAATGACCTACTTACATCAGAAATCATAACAATGAAACTTACTGCGAACAAAAAGGGAATTGTTAACAGCGAAAGTGTTGAAAAGTTTTCAATGAAAAGTAAAAGTTGTAGTCGGAAAAGTTGTGGATGTTGACTTTGTTTTCGTCCAACTTCGGATTCAATTTGTGGGGAGACGCCCCATCCCTTCAGCCTCCGACCCGGCGACGCGCAACCGTCAAGGAACGACGTACGCAATCCAGTGTTATTATGCGCAATAGCGTAGGTTCAAGTTGGTCCTATCGTTCCATATTGCATATTCTTATTAATTACCATGCTTATATTAAAATACGAAAGTTAATTCGTTGTGTATGTATAAACACAAATATTTTTATTTTATTAGTTTCTTAAATGTTATAAAACTTTTATTTGTAAGTAATTTAGAGACTGGAGGTGAATATAAAAGACGAGGAAATATCTTAATATAAAATGTGTTCATGTATATTTATACAATGTACATGTATGATAGATTTTGGCATAATAAATGTACCTCGTAACTAATCCTGTGATTAACATTTATTTAATCACCATAGATGATACACTATATATAACCTACCACATATACTACCACATACTAATACAAAGACAGACGTAAAAAGTAACAATCCAGTGTCCATTCAGCCAATTTCCCATTTTAAGTACCTATCTATAATTGAAACACCAATAATACGTGATAATAATAATACGTAATAATAATAAAAAATATACGTAATTTTATGTAATTTTGCTTATTGCACTGTATTAATATATTTATCAATAATATTTTGTGGATACTCCTTTTTGTATTGATCAAGAAGTTAGAGTAAATAATGAAGCGTTTATGATATTATGGAGAGATATAAAAATGGACATAACTTTGTTCTGAAGTTTTTGTTTATAAAGAACAGTATTATACTGTTATCTATATAAAAAAAGTTGGAAGTTCTTGTTATGTTTATTTTCAGTACAAAAATGTTAAATATCTTTAAAGCACTAAATCCATTATTTAAAACATTATTAGGATATAATAGATTATAGAATTGATAATTTTGTAAATAAAATCGAATAACAGTATTTACAAAATCCAAAATAATATTTAATTTTAGTGAAGTTTTTACTCTTGCTACGAGTAACGCCATCTATTGAAATTTTCCCAAAAATACTTTACGGCATGCCCTTTAACATGTTAATATGGAGGGTAGAGGTAAGAAGTACCGTCTTATATGGATGAGAAGTTGAAACAGTGTCCAGCATGCTGAAAACAGGAGTTTTAAAGCCTACTACTATATATAGCACTGTCATACAAAAACTACGATATGAATTACAAATTGTTGAAGTGCTACAGAATGAATAAAATGTCAGTATAGAATACCTGAACTATTTACGTAGTGTAAAATAATTTCCAAATATAGTGTATGAAATTTAGAGCGATTATTGTAAATTTTTAACACCTTTTTTGTTCCGTACAGGAACGGAGAAAGAATACAATTTCCTGCAGCCGAGGTTGTCGCAAGAGGCGACGAAACAACCCACATTCAGGTGGTAGGGTATCTGCTCGTCTGGATAGCCCCTTGTCTAGAGTATGGCAAACCTTGAGTTGTGTTCCGGCATTAATGGTCAGGTTCCAAACTCCCCCAAGAGAGCAGCAGCGTAAGCCTTTGGTGTTGTAAATGTCTATAGACGATGGTAACCGCTTACCATTAGATGGGCCGTCTGCCTGTCTGCTGGACTCATGCAATAAAAAAACCTAATAAAAACAAAGCGGAAATGTTTCGGTCCATGTTTATTTTTCAGTCTCGCTCTATAATTACTTTTGGCGCTTCCTTTAAAACTTATCCGCGTTTTGACACAGACTCCTTACCTCTAACCTCCATACTTATTTAAAATTAGAATGCATTATTTCAAACTGCGAACTTTCGTAAACTATAGTAACATAATTATCAATTTCGGTTTTATAAATTTTGCAATTCTTGTGCCAATACCAGAACATTTAAAAAGTTTGTTGTTGACAATGATATTGTTTTCTATTCACAGCCCGAAAGAATCATGTCGCCGTACACTGCGATCATTCGTCGCAGTGGAAACCCATTTGAATTGGCTCACATCACAGTGTCTTGGTTGATTGGTGCTGGATACGACGCTTACGTGGTGGTAGGATGCGCTGACAGGGACACTTGCATGGCAATACGATACCGGACCGCGTGTCCTGATCTACCGGACGAGAGCGAGGTAAACTTTTCAGCACCTTTTATTTATCGCATATATATATATATATATATATATATATATATATATATATATATATATATATATATATATAACAAGAATTCAAAAAGAATCGTCTAGTTAAAAACGTAAATCTAGAGCTTTAAAAGTACACTCACAGCAATGGAAAAAACGGCTTAAATCTTTATCCATCTTGATTAAGTTTTGTGTGATCGTCAGTGTAGGTAATATGTAAAAATAAAGAACAGCATTGATAAATATATGATATTGTAATTAGGGCTGAAAGGCCACGCGTACCTAGGCGGTCTGTCAGTACGGCATTGTCGACAACGCGAACGGCTCTTCGTTGAACTCAGGATTATTTTTTTGTTTATCTCTCTCTCCATGTATATATATTTTCAGAAAGTAGAAGAACCCGAAGCTCCCGAGGAAGAACCCAGATATCGCTTGGTGCCTCTTCCTGATCTAACCTCAAAGTACTGTCAAAAGATGGATGAGAAAGAGGCTGAAAGGAAGCAATTGGAATTGGATAAGATAGAGAATAAGAGGCTGCGTAAAATTGCTGTAAGTATAAAGAATACACATATGTATATACAGACGAATACAGAATTTGCTCCTTTTTAAGTGTTTAAAAGAGGTCTAATAAATGAAGTTATGTCCTTTTTTAACAATTTGCCGAATATATTTTTTAATTGTTAAACAAATTTCACAACGTGTTAGATGCTATTAAAACAAATAATTTCAATTACATTCATGTACACATAAAACAGGTCTTTTTGAATGATTTTGTGGATTTAATTTTCCTAAAGGTTTGAATTGCATGTCCAGTTTTTTTTTAATTAATTGTATTCGCTTCGCTCATCAATAAGTTTGTATAGCGCCATCTCTTATCCACTTACCATTACTACATGTATAAACTACTTAGTCCTTGGAAAAACAAAAAATATCACAGGATTTACAACTGAAGTACAACATTCGGGTCGAGGTTGCAGGAAAAACCTTGTTGACTCATTATATTAATTTGATGCTGTGTTTACCATGTCACTTCTCATAGGATCTCGAAAAGCCGCCACCTGACGAAGTACACGGCTGGCGGACCCATGCTTGGGTGTTGGTTTTACCCGGGTTTATGGGTGTGGAAGAGTCTTTCTTTATTGAACCTAGCGAAGGCAAGGCGTATTCTCTAGACGCATCCAAGTATCAGAATTTGGATAGTGTATACAATCACGAGAATTATTACGTGAGTACATTCAAGCAATATTTTTGTTCAATTCATTTTAGTCAAAGTCATAATTACTTTTTTCAATATAATATTTAAACAACGTTTAAGCATAAGAGTTACTTAAATCGGTTTCCATATTATGTTACGTACCACAAAGTACATTAATATAATCGTTATAGACTCAAAATTACAAAACAATACCAGCGACAATTAAAGTAACGAGACTTATGCACTACACAAAATTTTAGTAGTTTAATTTATAAATAAATAACTTTTCCAAGATATGTTTATACTGAACTAATCGTTTCAATTATTATCTGTGGTTATATGCATATCATAGAAAAAGAATTCATAGAAATACAGCTTTATAGACGTTATGGCGGCTTTCATTGAAGGAAAATGAGATTTTGGCTACAGTACTGGTTGCACCATGCCGAATTAAATGAAAAAACAACGCGCAAGAAATTCTAAATTACGTAAAGTAGAGAATCTGATTTTTTATTAGGATTAATATTCGAAATGACCTAAGTCACAAAAAACAACAAACAAAAAAAACGGATTTCAATCGGATTAGCTGTCTTCGTATAAATCATTAAGGATAGTATTTTCTTAAGTTTTCGCGAATAATACACATGTATAGAACTAAGTTTTAACCACTTTTCAGTGTGATCGTGATGACGGAAGACGGCTACTGAAAAGGAGCCGAAACGTCGAAATAAAAATCAAATAAATGCCACGCTTCTGTTACGCTTTAAACCGTTAAAACGTAGTATTAAAATAATTAATCACAAATTTTGGTGCATTTTCAAGGCCAATCTTCAAAACTGCGCTGACGGTCTACAATCCCTGAACTATGATCTAGGAGAACTGTCTTGCTGGGAGCACCTGTTGGCTGGTGAACCATTCCACCGGCGGCAGATGGTGGGTGTAGATTATGCCGATAAGGGAACTGCGGTGGATACGGAGAAGCATCTCGATGCTCCTGCAAGCTGGGTGGAGAAGCTTGACATCACTGCTGACGGTATAATTGTTTTAATAAGCCTTATGTCGAAATCACAGTAATTATACTGCGATGTCTAAAAAAAGCTAGTTAAAAAAGTTCTCTTTTTGTTTTAAATATAGCATTGCACTATTTCTGTATGTAACCAGAGTGAAGTATGAATTAAATATTAGGTCTTTCATAACTATAAGCTTGTGGTTTCTTTACGAGAACGTATTTTAACAAGTTGGGGTGTTAAGAGTTATAGCGCCATCTGTTATTGAATAGCCTATTCTCATTATAACATCAACAACATGTCATTCTTAATTCAAAACAACCTATTCTGAGATTCTTGTTTCTTGTGTCTAGCTACTGACTTGACGAGCCAACTAACTTCAAAATATTCAATCAGGACTACTAAAGACAGTACTGACTTGGTACAGCTGTACTGACTTTAAACCAGTTCACACGATGCCAGTAAAAAGTCAGCACCTTTAAATTTGATGTCAATACATTGATCAATATAAATTAGTTTTAACTGACGAGGTTTATTCCCAAATTATCTAAAACAGTGGCTTAAAAGTCTAGAAACCAAGCCATAAGATTATTAAAAAAATCGAAATGTTTAAACAGTACTCCAAGTATGCAGATAGCGTATAACTTTTTGCGGGAATTACATAGAAGTGTGTGAGGTTTTACTGCGCCCTTTATTTGAAAAATGTATTTAACAAATATGAATTAGGTACAATTATAACTTGTTAGATTGCTTTTTAACCATATAGTGTTGAAAATATCGTTACTGAAAATCATTTGACTATTGCCATTTCCTTTTGTAGATAGAAAATCTGTGAAGGATAACCAGCTTATAATAAAATTTTGCACAATTTATGTTATCTTATAGAATACGAACAACGATATCCGGGGAGCCACAAAACAATACATTATAAAAAGGTTTTGCTAGAGAAATTTTCAGCGTACTCCCAGAGGGATGGCATTGTCAAGAGGATCAAGATCTTCGACGACTACGCGTTGACTGTACCTTTGCTCACGTAAGTTTATCTGCCACCCTAGAAAAATGGCATTATTAGGAATGATATAGATAACTCTTATTTGTATAGCAAAGCATAGATAAAAACAGTAATAGAAAAATACAAGAGATAGTACAACGGGTGGCCTTATCGCTAAAGCGCGAACTTTTCCAAGCAAAACTTGGCAAGAATTGATAGTTTTTTAATACTGACGGTGATTTAGCTTGTAAATAATGATAAACAATATAATACTTAGCGTAATGATTTGTTTTTTTTATTTAACTTTATCTTAGTGGTCACTGAATTTTGAATAGTGGGGGACGGAGAGGCACTTCTTCCTTCTGCGTTACTGCTTGGCACTAACGGAAGACCAGCGTTGGTTGTTATCAACCAGCATTTGCTGAGTTAGGGTTTAGAGTTAGTTAACTTTGGCTTTTATTAAACTGCTTATGTATACTTTTGTAATTTTAAATAACTGTAAATAAATATTATTTTCTTTCTTTCTTTCTTCCCCTTTCTTCCTCATGTCCAGAAGACATCTAGTTCTTGAGATATTCATTTTTTTCGTTTGTTGAAATTTGAAATGAGATTTGAAAAAATTAAATAGTCGTGTTTGTAGTTCGTATTTTACACCACCATAGTGATTGTTGAGCTTTATACATTTTTACAAATTGTTCAGATACGAGTGGTATAGAAACAGAGTTGACAAAATGGAGATGGTTAAGATCGACCACGTGAACAGGGAAATAAGGGAAACATTCGGTATTGGTCGAAAAGAACATCTTCTAAGTGAGTATTGATGTAATTTACTTTGTCTCTCACTACGTTACTAATGCTTATTGCTTACGTTATTATGCATAGACATTTAACCGATGATTAAAATAAAATAATCGCTAAAATTTTATGTGACCGTATTTCCAAAGATGTTATATTACTTTAAAAAGTTTCAGGGCATTCGAAAAATAACCGCTGGTTGAATTTTAGCAAATAGTTGAATTTTGATTGCGTCCGTTAGTGTATTCAAACACTCAATACATATTGTTAAGAGTCGCGAGACTCGAATTAAAATGCCGTTAGAATTACTATAGAGTTTATCAGAACTATACAAACACGTATAACACAGGTACAAATATAACCGAACATAACAAGTCCAAACGTAATGCAGAAAGTCGTAATTCCATAAAAGTCCGTCACTTATTAGATTCCCTATTGTAGTACACACGTCTTGCTTCGCTTGTGGTTATCGCTCGACTACCTCCCCCTCCCTCCCCCCCTCCATCGGGTCATTGTTTTATACTGCGCAACTGCAATGTCCCCGTATCTTAATCCGACACACCTGGCTAATAAGTGCCATAAAATATTACAATACAACAATGGGCTGTTTTCTAATCACATATTTTAAACACAAAGTAAATAAAGAAGTCCAAATGCCGAAATGTAATAAAATGTGTTTTACAGGTATCCAGGTGTGAATTTGTTTTTGTCTGCGTCTAAGTCTTAACAATCGACCATATTATATCCGCTGGCACTTCACATACACCATGACATAAATATAAGTAGAATAGTTCAATGAACCTTTGATAATTATTGTTTTTATTATATACATGTTCACAAGAAGTTTACAGTATCATGGTTCATAAAAGAGTGTTGCAAAACGCTCTGACGCCGCTGCATTTCGCGCGTCCACCGTATTGGGGGAGGGAAATAGACATATATACATATTACTATAGTCATAGAGAGAAGAGTATAGTATGTAATGTATGAAACTGTAGCCTGGAAACCACGTTTTAAATTTCCGCTTAAATAATAAACAGTATGGCTAAACAACGATTATTTTATTTCAACCATCGCTCGTGTATTGCACACCAGCCTTAGTTACTAAAAATATAATTATTTTGAAATTATCACCTATTGCAAGTCGTCACTACGATTAGTATTAAAATTAAATAGTTTGAATGGAAAGAAACCCAATCCAAACATATTTTTCTTCAGAGCACCTGTATTCGATGGATGCACCGACAACGTCTGTGGAAGGGGTTCGCACTATGGAATTTAACTATTACGCAAGACTAGACCATTTAACCAAACTTGTGTGCACTCCGGTTACCTTTAATGAAATTTATACGAATAGAGACGACAGGTATAAAAAGTTTTTTAAGCACGAATATTTGGTCTTCGTAGCATAGAAGCCTTATATAGTGGCGGTGAACGATTTTTCTTTACTGTCTAGCTACGGACAGACAGACGGCCAAACGAACGATGATAGATCTTACTAATGAACTGGTCTTTGGCTATGGGATCCTAAAAAGTCACATAAAGAAAGCAATTAGGATATAACAATACAACAAAAATAACCACACAGTAAAACAATAGAAAAAAAAGTCCTAAAATAAGACCCTGTCTCCGAGCGCAACTACATACATATATATAAATGTATATAATATAAGGGCAGTGTTTCTTGCTATGCATTCTAAGTTCTGTTCTCAGTATATGATTCGTGCACTAATGCGCTACTAAAATTGGCCTACGTTTGTACGTCAGGAAGAATTCTTCGTTGTGTAAAACTGTACATTTTTTTAAATAATAATAAAATACATTTATCATAAAGTATAACAAACAAATTATATTATTATTATGTTCTAATGATACTTATAAATATGATCATAATAGTATTTAAGCAATAAATAAAACTACGTATTAACGGTTTTAAGCGCGGTAATTTATTAAGTTTTGGTTTGTCCGACGTTTCGGCCGCTTTTCAGTGGCCGTGGTCACAGACGACAAAGGTTGCATTTGTCCAACAAGTATTGTTAAAGTTTTATTTAGCCTACCGCCAACTTGTTCATTTTAATTATTTAGTTTTAATTTTGTTTATGGTTATTATTTACTCTATGGGAGCCTAATCTAATTTACCACCGCTTCAGAACATGTTGTGGCTTGAAGAGAAGAAACGGCGCAAGAAACTCTTCAGCAATCATGCTTAGTTCTAAATTTTTTATATAATATCAAAATGGGTGGAAGAAAAAACCAAAACTTAATCAATATCAGCGCTTGAAACCGTTAAAACGTAGTTTTATTATATTACAAGTCGCAAAAACTTAAGAAAATATTATAGTTATTAATTTCTAAGTTTTTTTGTAGTGTAGTTTAATTTTAAAGAAGAACCATTTGTATTGTTATAAATCTATGACATTTACTGATTAGATAAAAACTCGACCATCTTTGAGATATCTTTAGAAAATAATAAAATTATAACGAATTGTTTAATTTTTTTTTCATAATAGCTCGTATTATATTCAACATATCATTGATTTCAGACTAGAATCCCGTGAAATAACATACACAGAAGGCACAAAAGCTGAGCCCAAGCGTCAAATCAAAGATATCATAGAAACCTTCAGTCGCAATAATTCGATACCAGCCAAATTGGACATTTGGAAGAAGATCTTCCATATGCAAGAAAACACCATTGACTTACTTTATCACTATGCTCATAATTTTGTTACAAATGATACTAGGAATTACATTAAGCCTAATTTAGCTGAAACTGGTGGCAAGATCCTCTTTTATCCTGATAAAACATCTGGCTACATAGTAAGTCTGCTTTTTATTTAATTTTATTTATTACTCCATTCTTCTATTTAAGTAAATTCATTCAACAATAGAACATTTACTGCCGTCGCGTATTATAGTCACAATACGCGATGGTATTCACTTGTTTGCTTCAGGTAATACAAAACATTGTGATTTATTGATATCATCCACGATATTGCTTGCAAATAGATAAACTTGTGAGCTCAGGTTGGCTAGGTTCTTCAAAGATGTAAGGCAAAGGTAATTGCAACGAAGTTTTCTATATGGAAGTTGAAATAACATCTGAATTTATATTATTTCTCTCTTTTACTCTTACCGAATCTGTTGTTTAACCGATTGTACATAACTGCGATGCTGAAGCAACTAGGTGTATGTATGTAATTGTTAAAACTTGTTTGTCGTGCATATTAGCATTAGTACTTATTGAAGAATTCAATTATTTACTCACTATTCAGGCAGATCCATGTGCAAAACCACCGCGTCCTCTTGACGTATACTACACTCTCTGTGAGAATATGGATTGGGAATACAAAACCAATAAAGCAATCCGCGATAGAGAGACTGATGTCAATGGATACTTGCGTGATAGGCACAAAGAATTAACTGAACCTACGTTGTTTGTTGCATTGTTTGATACTGAAAGGAATGAAGCGGCTAAGAAAGGATGGAAAGAACAAGTAAGTATTCTTGAAATTTTGTTAATTTTTTATTGAATTAATTTGGAGGAGCAAGTAATAGTAATCCTGCACTTGACTAAAACCAACAAGATTAATGCATGTTAATATGGTCAAACGTACTTGAAGATGTTTATTTAAACGAAATCGCTAAAAGAAAGATAGCAGACAGGCTGACAGCTCGCCTAATGTAAATTGGTTATTGTCACCTGTGGACATTTACAACTCCAGAGATGCTGCCAATGAGCTGTCCATTTTAAAGGCACGACTAGAACCAGGCCACTAATGTAGGATACAACTCAACTAGTAGGGGCTGTAGTAATCCAGACGAAGGTTAAGTAAATTTAAACCACGATGAGGATAATCATATTGCTTTTGCTATGTGCCAGTTCTTAGATGAAGGGAAATATGATCGCGATATGTATAGACATTTGTAAACTTTGCCTATTTCTAGCATCTAATTTTCTTAACTTACAAATGAACAGGATGACCGAGGAAGAAAGTGAAATACCTACCTTAAGATTTTTAGTACTGGCATGAGAGAAGTAGTAGTATTCTTTGTCCATGATCCTGGTGTATTCATATTCAACAAGTAAAATCAGATTCGTTTAGATACAAGGGGTTATCCAAAAAATACCACGTTAAGGGGGGGGGGGGCGTTGAGGGGGGAGTCGATGAAGTGTGACAAGGGGTGGGTGACATTTCAAAATATTAAAATATATTTAAGATTTGAAACACGAAATTTTGAACTATTAACGAAGTACTTCAAAGTATTTCCAACATTATCTGTATGACTATAGCGTTTAAATTGTTATACAGAATCTAAATGGAACTGTTGAACGGAACGCAGTTTAATAATTTCTTGATGTAAAATTGCAAAACATGCGATGATGCATTAGGGAGGGAGGAGTTTTACAAATGATCGTCTTACTGCTGTGACAAGGATGGGTCAAAAATCATGAAATTCGTGTGACATAGTTTATGGATGGCCCCTAAGGATAGTCCACCAATATTATTTTCAGGAAGCCCAAAGAGCGGAAGTAACAGAACGTGAGAAAGAAGCCGAGATTGATCCTTTGGCTCCTTACCTCGCCAGAATGTTCGGTTCTGGCCACGGGTCTGGAACTCCGCTAACTGTGAAAGAGGCCACTCTTGTTAGGGAGCAATGTATCAATGATTTCAAGGCTAAGCAACTGGCTAGACAACATTTGGTACAAGAGAGATTTGATGCAGTAAGGCCTGATCTTCATTTTGTAGAAATACAACTTTGATATACAAACCTTTTTCAGCACACTAGTATAAATAATTTGTACTCTTTGCTACCATTTAAAGGCACAAATGGTTTACAATTTATTATAGGTACTTTTTTATAGTGTAATAAATAGTTCTTGAGGTGTAGAAAGATTGGCTTAAAAGGTTATGTTCTTCCAGTGTGTAAAATTTATACAATAAGTTTCAATATTTTTCTTATTGTGGCTGTAGCTTAATTTTATCTTATAAAAGATTAGAAGTCGTGGTAGCGTAATGGTTAGCGAACGCGCCCCTAATTCTTAGGGCGCGGGTTCGATCCTGACCGGAACGCATGCACCTCTTAGTCAGTTTTCTGATCTAATGTGCATATTGTTACAATTACCACGTGCTAAAAACGGTGAAGGAAAACATCGTGATGCAACCTACACATCGAGATAACCGATGTGTCAAACCTGCCAAGCCGCCTTGGAGAAGCGTGGCCAATATACTGTCCGTTCCCCTATAATGGGAGGCCCGAGCCTAGCAGTAGGACATTTATGTTCTGACATTATTATTTTAGTGTTATAAAAAAGATACATAAAGCAAATTATTTGTGATGTATTATTTTCAGCTCAACACCGAATACAAAAGCAAAAGGCTTTGGTATTTGGCGAATCAATTTATTCTTACACCCGAAAAGGAGAGTGCTTACTTTACTTTAAGGTAAGAAAACGTAGAAAAATACATAGAGACAATATTTTTTATTGCTAACCAAAATAAACTATCATAAGAGTATATATATACTATTAGGGTGGTCGTTAAAAATTAAATTTCTTGCGACGCCCCCTAAAAAGCTTCCTTTTAATGAAAAAACACTGGGATTGTTTTTATAATTTTTTCAAGTCAAGACAACACGTGCCTCAAGACGATTCAAGTTAATTTTTGGGTAATATCATGTTTTTTCAGGAAATACTTAGAAGTAATAATTATTTTAAGATTGGAAAAGTTTTAACAATGAAATACCTTCCGTATTATCATTCTCAGTGATGAATTTCAAATTATAGTTTCAGAAAAAGTTTAAAATTCTTCGTGATTCAAGCTTATCTTTGAATTTTTCTTATATTTTTAGTTTTAACTTGAATCGTCTTGAGGCACGTGATGTCTTGACTTGAAAAAATTATAAAAACAATCCCAGTGTTTTTTCATTGAAAGGAAGCTTTTATGGGGCGTCGCAAGAAATTTAATTTTTAACGACCATCCTAATATACTATGTCTACTCGCTTGTTCGCACTACATTTATCAAGTATTTATGCATATTCAAGTTTAAGAAGAACTTTTAAGTATATAGGTACTGAGCGAATTTCGGACCAATCTTCAGAAGCTTCAGCCAAGTTGCAGGTCTTTGAATAGGCCAAAAGAGAGATTTCTTCCACCGACTCAAAAAACTATATTTCACAAAACAGTTTAGTTTTCAACTAAAACATCATATTTTTGTTGAAATGTAATTAGAATCCAGCAACTAATTACCCACTGTTTCTGATACCTCTTTAATTCTTTAGATCTTCAATGTTAATTAAATACAATTAAAAACTAAAAATAATCTAAGTTATAAATATTACAAGCTATTATAGGCTGTGTAAGAAATCGCTGCCAGATGGGAGCGTGCCCAGAAGGCTGGCTGTATTGCCTCGCTGTATGGCGATGCTTATTTGTTAGGCGAAATATGAGCCAGCCACGGATCACGGGTGGCATCAAAGAGTTTCTTCCAAATCTCTTTGCAGAAACTCTTTGCCGATGGACCCCATGGACTTAATGTTTCAAGTCCAAACGGCACAAATATTTAACCCCTTCCTAAGGTTCCATATTTGTGCCGTTTGAGACCTTCAGATTTAAAGCAACATTGCCAGCCTCTAACTCAGTCATTGGAAGATGTGAGGGCGCTAGTGTCTACACACGTCGCGTCCCAAACAAATTTATTTTTAACAATATTACTTACCTATACATTTTTCAAAATAAAACGATTAAAAAAACGTAGGAAAGCGGTCTCTAATCTTAAGGTTTTATGCTAGGATCATTATGAAAACCGATTCCTTTCAGTGCCGAGCTTGCGTTCCAAGTGCATTCCCTGGAAGTAAGGTTGACCAGACACCGTGATTTATCAGCTCCAAGATACAAAATCTTGATGGATTATTTGGATAAACACCCACTCTTAAAGGAATATAACCGCGCCAAGCTTTATTATAAAATGTAGATAATTTTTATATAACATTTTTATTTTAAGCTCTGATCAAACTGAGGTGGATTCCGCGCGGTGGTTGCGATTCATTCTCTCGCTAAGGCTCACTAACTGACGTGACTTCCCACGTATACATTTCCTGGTTCTTCTATAGAATATGTTCCTCAATTCCAAAAGCGAAGTTTTCCTGTTATTAACCATATGAAATCTCATTTCCTTGCACTTTTCCTAAAAAGAGTTATACGTTGTACGGAACATGAGCAAAAACAATATCCCACGGTGTCTCACGGAAGTTGTAGGATTTACATGCGACTGTTGCCGCTAAATTGAACCTGTCTATAGAAGTTAGTTGACAGAATCGAAGCGAAATATCCCACATCCAGCGCGGTATTTACTTCAATTTAATCAGATCTTTAGTTGTTAGTCTAGCCAATATTGTTAGACACTTAGATTAACCAAAATGAAAAGTATTAGATACTATCGAACCTTTACCGCGTCATTTAATCGTAAGTGATATTTGGACCAAATATATTTTGTGCTGCAAAGGGTATTTTAAATTATTTTTTTAAGACTTTCAGTTTTGATTTTTGACTAACTGAAACTGTAATAAATAGTTTAAAATACCTCTTGCAGCAAAAAATATACTTAGGTCCAAATGTTACTTACGATAAAATGGCGGTAGAAGGTTGCTAGAATACGTGTGACGCTTGCGTTTCTTTCGAATATCTCCCGTTATCGTATGTCGTAGAAAAGTCGCCGAAAACGCAGAATAAAAGACATTAAATTAAAATCAAGTATGTAGGTGTATGTACCTTATGGGAAAAATTAAGAAAATATTGCAATTAATATTTACACCTTCAATATCAGTTGGAAGTTTACGTACATACATATTTTTACTGTTTATATATTTATGAATTTTTAATTTTTTGGCGGTAATTTAAATTATTATATATCAATTACTTTTAAGACTTCGCAGACCCCTTCGGTTGCTTAATACAATTATTTACACTGGTTATACCTATAATAAAACAACTTATTAATAACATTGTTTTATTTATAAATTAATAATATAAATGATTATTTTTAACTTCATTCCCCTTTTTTATTTTGATATTAAAATATTTACATTTGAGATTCATTATGAAATTAAACCACAACTCTTCGTACACTTATTTAGTGGGAGGTAAATCATGGATTCTACAAACAGTAAGGTACATTAAAAAAAATGAAGAAATTCTCCGTTATACATTCGTCTGGTCGACTGCGATGAGCTCCAGAGCTGTCCGGTGCATATCATCCACAATACAGACTTATCTTTCAATATACAATAGTAATTAATATAGTATTATTGTATGTAGTAAATATACAATAGTTGCATATTAAATATACAATGTCGGACATAAAATTGCATCAAAATCAAACTTCAAAACAAAATAATATTTTTTTAATTAAAACCCAAATTTCCAATCTTCAGATAAAAGTTATCCATCGAATAAATTATAAATGTATACATAAAATAATTCAACACTATACTATTTATGCAAGTGTAATTTTTAATTTCTTCATATTGCACCTTATTCTGTGACTAAATTTCAAGTAAGTTACAACTTATTACTAAAACCATCGTTTACATGCATTATGTTAAAATGTATATGGATTTAATACATGTAAGTCAGATATTATTTCAATGAAAGAATAAGTATTATGTATTAGCTTAAGGTGATGTCGGGAGCCTTAAGAACAGACGAGCGTGCATGACAAGAGCTATGAATGTCAAAGAAGCAAGTGAGGTGTGTAAGAATAAGCATGTATGGCGCTCTGTTGTTGGTGCCTACCCCGCAAGGGACCTGGCGTGAAGTTATGTATGTATGTATGTAAAACATAAGTATAGTGACACAGCTGCCGAACGTACCGCGCAGAAAATTCCTTTGATATGTCATAGGTTATTTAAAAAACATTGCGAGCAAATTTAGCCACCAAGCTTTTCATAGGTGTGTTTGGGCTAAATAGTTTTGTTTTACGATAGTGGAGGATCAACGTCTTATAAATGTAAATCAGATTTAAAAAGGTGACTTTTAGAATAAAACAATTTATCATTCAATTACTTTACTTTGATGCAATTTATATGTCCATCAGTGTACTTTTTTGGCGATTCATTTTTTTAATGTTTAGGTAGTATCCATGAAGGTTGTGGATGGTTGAGGTCAGTGTTCCAATCCCCAGCCCCTCCCAACAGATTTCCTCTTCCATCGTGAGTAGCCAGAGCAAGGCGAGACAGTTTGTTTGCTAATCTCCTTTGAGGGGAGTCCGGTCTTGAGAGAGGAGGAAGTGATATGCTGCCCGAATCTGCAAATATATGTAAATTTATAATTTGTTTTTAAGGGTAAGAAATGTTTTAAACATGACTAACTAAAAAATATTGCAAGTTAAATATAAGCTTGTACCTAACAAGGTAGGTGGAGGATAATATACTTTAAAGGTGGCTAGATTCATGCATAAGACAATTCCAAGCTCAGCAGTAGCATGTATATGTATTAATATTATTATATTAAATTTAAGGAGTTGGGCTGATTATTTTTGCTTAAATTAAGACTTTGATTGCTTCGGTTTACTTTAATTAAGACATAGGCTCATTCATTTTACTTAAATTAAGACTTATGCTGATTCATTTTACTTAATTTAAGTCTTTGGTTGCTTCAATTTACTTAAATTAAGACGGAGGCTGATTCATTTTACTTAAATTAAGACTTATGCTGATTCATTTTACTTAATTTAAGTCTTTGGTTGCTTCAATTCACTTAAATTAAGACGGAGGCTGATTCATTTTACTTAAATTAAGACTTATGCTGATTCATTTTACTTAATTTAAGTCTTTGGTTGCTTCAATTTACTTAAATTAAGACGTAGGCTGATTCATTTTACTTAAATTAAGACTTATGCTGATTCATTTTACTTAATTTAAGTCTTTGGTTGCTTCAATTTACTTAAATTAAGACGTAGGCTGATTCATTTTACTTAAATTAAGACTTATGCTGATTCATTTTACTTAATTTAAGTCTTTGGTTGCTTCAATTCACTTAAATTAAGACGGAGGCTGATTCATTTTACTTAAATTAAGACTTATGCTGATTCATTTTACTTAATTTAAGTCTTTGGTTGCTTCAATTTACTTAAATTAAGACGTAGGCTGATTCATTTTACTTAAATTAAGACTTATGCTGATTCATTTTACTTAATTTAAGTCTTTGGTTGCTTCAATTCACTTAAATTAAGACGGAGGCTGATTCATTTTACTTAAATTAAGACTTATGCTGATTCATTTTACTTAATTTAAGTCTTTGGTTGCTTCAATTCACTTAAATTAAGACGGAGGCTGATTCATTTTACTTAAATTAAGACTTATGCTGATTCATTTTACTTAATTTAAGTCATTGGTTGCTTCAATTTACTTAAATTAAGACTTAGGCTGATTTATTTTACATAAATTAAGATTTAGGCTTATTTGATTTACAAAGAATTTAAAATGATTTACCATACCAGAATGATAGTCATAATTGGCGTGGTCACTTGGCGTCTCTTGGCCCAGTCTCTTGCGATATTCGCCAGCGAAGTGCTCTATTAGTGTGTCCATCATTGTTGCTTGTTTCGAAAATACCTGCAAAATAAAGTTCATATGACAGTCAAATTAACTTTTGAATTACAACTTAAGATATGGAACAAATTATATGTATATATGATGATGCATCACACCTTCAGGATGATATCATACGTGTATCCGATTATTGTAAACGTAATAAATTAGACTTAAATATATCCAAATGTTCTGTAATTACGTTTACCCGAAAAAGTACGACTATTAATTATTCATATAGTATTAACAATGAGCCTCTAACCAGAGTTACAGGAATACGTGACCTTGGTTTGTACTTAGATAGTCGTCTTACTTATGATCACCATATTGATCATATTGCCAAAAAAGCTTCATCGTCTTTGGGTTTCCTCATTCGCAACGGTAGCTCGTTTAAGGCAATGAAAACCCTCAAAGTTCTTTATTGTGCTTTTGTCCGCAGTCACCTCGAATACGCTAGTCAAATTTGGAATCCATATTACGAAATACATTCCACAAGACTAGAAAGCATTCAAAAAAAATTCACAAGGTTTATAAATTTCAAATTTAAATTACCACAGAAAAGTTACGTTGAACGCTGTACTTTATTTCACCTTTTACCTCTCAAAACTAGGAGAAAAATTGCTGATTTACGTTTCTTGGTTAAAATTGCGCAATCCAAAATTGATTGTGCTAATCTCACTGAGAAACTACATTTGTATGTTCCTCCTTCTAATGTTCGCCCTAGGAAATTATTACACACCATTGACGCGCACAGCTTACCGACGTAATTCGTTCTGTATCAGAACAGCAAACGAATTTAATAAGTTAAGTAAGTTGGAATATATAGACTTAGACTTATTTACTAATAGTGTAGCATTGTTTAGCGCAAAGTTGGTCAAATTCTATTCAAACTCGGATTTATCAGTTTAAGTACCTACCTTATATTTATGTACATTTTATTATTGTTTCTTTGTATAATTTTCTTTATTTTTTTTTTCACTTCTTAGTTTTACTGTTATCTGTGGAGGCTTATTAATAGCTTCTCTAAATTTATCTTATTTTTAGTTATTATTAATGACAGCTGTTAGCCCCCCAAATAAAATAAAATAAAAATAAAATATATTTTGAATAAATATACTAATTTAGTATATAGAAATTAGTGAAATATTTATGTGATTTAAAAGATAGTAAGTAGTTAGCACTGTACGGGCTAAGTACAGAGCGGTCATGCTGTGACAGCGGATGACGTATGTTGCAATTAAAGGTAGGTAGCTATTATAAAAACCAGCTTATTAGCAATTTTTTTTTAGTGATGGGATAGACAAACGCAGATATTGTATATTCCTAAATTAAGCAAGTTACGCTTGTGTTACGGTTAATATACAATACTACGGTCTACGAAATTTCAGTTGTTAGCCTAGTGGCAAGAAATCACTGATAATATTTTTTTGTCATGACATTTTAAAATTAGGTCTATGGCCAGGCGTTTTAATCCCCGCTCTGTTATATGAACATTGGAGTTTATAATAAAATATACAATTTATACCTATCCAATAAAATAGTTAAAAACATTAAATATTATTATTATAATAGTCATATGTATATTTACCTGTAATATCTTAGAAACTCGAAGACCATTTTCAACAACCATAAATTGCAGAAATAAACAGGGGAGGCAATCTTCATTATCGTCAGAAGGAAGTCCGATGTCCCACGAGAGCTCTTCGTATAGCAACCCTAATAGGACGGTCTGCAAAACAAACGTTAAGTATTTCAGGGATACAAATTTATAATTCCGTTGGGATCATCATATGTATTATATTAGAGAAGTACGACCAGTCTAATTCGTCAGGCAAAGATCGTAATAACATAAAAAGAATGTACACTTGATAATGCCCCGATTGCTGTTGAAACTCGACTAACTCTGGTTCACCAGGCTGACTTTTTCTATTTACAAAATAGACATGTACACCCCCCCCCCCCCTTCCCCGCAATTAAACCTGCAGATACCATTAATTGTAATCCTCGAGCTTGTAAGATTTATCTGTACCAACAGGGCTTCTAAGAACTTGCAACGAAATTTGAACAATAAAAACGGTTTACGATATTTTAATTGACACCCGGCCATAACCACAAAAGGATTAGAAAATTATCGCAAACAAGTGACAGTAAACAATTAAGACGACCATTAAAAGAACTAGAGATCATTCAAATGCCAAAAGGTAAAACACGTTTTGAAAATAGGATTGTTTTCCAAGCATATTCAAATGGCAAGAACTCTGTATACATTTGGCCAGTTATTAAATTAAGCAATTATCTAGGTGTGAAGGCAGTCAGCGGATTCTTATTTTACTTACGCTTTCAGTATCGTCGATCACGTATACTCCATTGGAGTTGACAGCAACCAGCACTGGGATGTCTTCGTGAGTCAGAAGACTCGTTAGACTACGAACTGGTTGCTCAATCTGACCTTGGAAGAATGCCGCGCTAAAATAATAAGCGCTATTGTCATTCCCAGTTCTTCTATGCAAATGCATAGAATAAATATTGATGTTCGTTGAGTATCCAGGGCCTTGGGAATGAGCTAATTAATATGAAAGGTTCATATTACACGCTTATTACGCTTGACAGTTAGAATGAACCTAATAACTTTGAGTAAATGAAAACTAGCTATAGGACTAAAGGCCTAGCAAATCAAACTCTAAAGTTTTTGTTTCTTTTTATTGCATGAGTTGAGCAGACAGGCAGACAGCCACGGTTACATCCCCTATGGACATTTGTAACACCAAAGGTGCTTGCTAGCAATTTGCTACCGGTCTTTAAAGGGAGACTTGAACCTAGACATTAATGCCGGAACACAAGTTAAGGTAGCGGCATACTCCATACCAGGCTCATAGAAACGAACAAAGGCCCTAACTCCTAGATATGGACTACTTTATCGCCTCTTAGTTTTGAAATTGTGTTCGTTCTTCGTTCCTGCTTGGATAAAACTAGATTAGATTTTAGAGCAGCATACCATGGACAACTACAAATCAGAACAATAATTAAAATAACAGTCTGATATTAGACGGATCAATCAAATAAAATCAATTCGGTTGAAGGACATAGACCTGAAAAGACGCGACTGTATTCAAAATTATGTCAATGTTTTTGCTCACCCATAAGTTGGTAGTGTCCGAACGTGAATTAAATATTTGTGCCTTAGTTTTCTTGGAGGAGCGGCTGGTGGTCTTTGCGCCTGTTCCAGAAGCCTTGCTTCGGGACTGCCTTTACGACCAGCTGGAAGTAGTTGCGCCCAACGACCGGAACGAGCGTGTTGGGGAAGGTACTTGTCCTGGTTCTCCCTTTAAGGACCAAAAAATTAATATATAATAAGAATTACGTTTCAAAGGAATAATGTAATAAATAGATTCATAAACTTTCCACTCCTGCAAAAGGCTTTTTTATTTTAAGGGAACAGACAGTTCAGACCCCCATTCACATATCGGGTATTTTATTGTAGTTTTATTGAGAACCAAGTTGAAGTCGCTGTGCAGTTATTCCTCACAATTCCCTCCGTTGTCATGCTTCTGCTACACCTGTGCCATAATGCTTTAACTAACGGACTAATATATACATAACGAAGACATATCCGAGATTTTAACGCGTCATTTGAGATGTGACTAGTATTAAACATTATCCGCCGCGCGTAGAAGGTTTGCCGATAACTACTTACTATTATTGTATTGTATTACTTACTATTATTGTATATATGTACTTATGTAAAGTATATACAATAATAAATTTATTGCAACAACTATATATATAACCTTTTTTGATCAACCGTACTGACCATCGACGCGACATCATAAGGCTATCGGCAAGCCTTCTGCGCACGGCTAGTAGTGCAGCTAATCATAACCGCGAGGTTATTTTAGCATGTGCTAGACCATAGATAGTAGGCATACAGATCACCAAATACCCTACCACCAAAGGCTAAGGGTCCTTTTGTTGCTCTTACAACTGACCGCGCGGCTGCAGAAATCAATTCTTTTGTAATTCGTTTTTACATGAATAAAAACTTTTGTATTATACACATCATAGGAATAAAACAGGTTTCCGTTCGTATCTCCCAATTTCATAATTCTTCGCCTCCACTTGGCGCTGGCATTCCACACGCCATCAAGCCAGCATTTCTTAGACCTAACCCTTTTACTAGTATCTGGCAGAAATAAAATGGCTTTATTCGCAATACAACTAGCCAATTAATCTTTTTGCAGCAGATACTTTTGCATAAAGCCTTACATTCTGCATATTTACCTAAAAAATTTAGCAGTGTGCCGGTGAGGATCGTAAGGTCCTAATTGTATTCTGGCTTGTAAACCTCCAAGCATCACCGCTTGGGCACTTTCAAGAGGATATCGACCAGTTACAACATTATGTCTTGCTTCCTCATAGAGTAACTCTTGAATTCGGGAGTCCCTAGAATTTGAAAAACGGGATGTTAATATATAATTTATTGCTCAGTTTATTATTGGTTTATTAGTTAAAAAACCTTTTTCTGTTATCCAAGGATTTTTTCTCTGTCCTCGTTCTTATTGGATGTTGGGACCTAGGTTAATATATTAACCTAGGTCCCATAATAATATATTATTACTAGGATATTCCCGTGACTTTGTCCACGCTGGACTAGATATTCTCATGGGATTCCCGAGATACCAATTACTAAAATATTTGAAAAGACTGCAAGCTATGTGAAAACTGTGCCGGAATAAGCTAATTTTTATACATCCGAACGGCTTCAAACCACTCCTGGGAAAATTCCCGCAATTCAACATACACAGTATGTTTAGAATTATATAATATAATAGATTATCTATAATATTCGACTGCTAATTCTTAGACTTAAAGGTTTCGCTACTTTTTATCCTGGAAATCCCGCAGGAATGTTCCCGAGAGCGGTTTGTAGTTGTTCAGATGTTAAAGTTGTTAAATTTAGCTTATTCCGACACAGTTATCTCTAAAACGATAGCTTACATACTTTTTCAAATACTGTGGCAGTTATATCATATCCATATCATATCACATGGTAGGTATATCCCAGTTTTCTTAATAAAACTGTGAAAACAATGTAGCCAGCCTTCTGTATACGCTCCCCGTCGGTAGTGATCTGCTAGATATACTATGTTCTACTTAATTATTTAAGTTCAGTTTATAATTTAGTTTTATTGCAGACTTTAATTATATATTTTTGGTCAAGTAGAACATTATTTTTATCGATGGAATATGATTTAGCTTGGATATGAAATTTTTTACAAACTGTAAATATATTTTAAAAATAGGAATTGTTAAAATAATTATTACCCGTGCGCAGGTTTGCCGATAGCCTCATGACGCGTCGATGGTTCAGTAGGGTTAACAAAAAAGTTACATAAATAGTTGTTACATTAAATTTATTATTGTATAAACTTTACATAAGTATATTCAATAATAGTATGTAATACAAAACAATAATAGTAAGTAGTCATCGGCAAACCTTGTGTGCGCGGTTTATATATATTTTTTTTTTACAATTTTAGGATGACTATCAGTTATTCATAATTATAATAATAACACTTTAGTGATAGTGAGCTTTTAGAGGTCTTCCTACAAGCTATTAATAAGTCACCACAGATAGAAACAAATTAAGATCAGATCTAATCAGTAATCAGATAACCAAAAACTTAGAAAAAAGAAGTAATAATTTAAACATAAAAAAATAAATATATAACTTAATAAGAAAACCTGCTCATTACGCACTAAAGTTCAAAATATAAATTATTGAGTTTATTCCTAAAACTAGACACCGAGGTAGTTAGCACACGATCGATGCAGGAAACTATTCTGGCGATAATTCGTTTCAACCAATTTTAAAGCAAAAAAGGGAGTATGACGGAAAGAGTGTCGAGGAGTATATATATCTACTTTGTTGAGTAATTCAGGACAATCGAATTTTTGTGAGCTTACAATACCAGCTAAGAAGGTTAAATCAGCGATTTCCCGGCGCTGAGCGAGTTTCAGAAAATGGTGATTCTTACATGATATATTAACATCTTTTAATTTGAAGTTGGTCTTAAAATTCAGATATTTGATAAATTTTACTTGTATTTGTTCAATGCGTTTAATGTATATTATCTTGGATTCCAGACTTGAGAATCATATTCTAAATGAGATCGAACATACGTAGAATATAGAATTTTGAAAGTTTTAGCCTGAGTAAAATCTTTCGAGAAACGCATAAGAAATCCTAGTGCTCTAGAAGCTTCATTAGTAATAGCAGTGACATGCCTATCAAATAATAGTATCAAATAATTATTGTTTGTTGATATTACCAAGCCGACTCTGATAAAGTTACTAATAAACGCAAGACTTACTTGATCCCTTCCTCCAAATGCTTAGGAAAGAACACGTTCCTCTGTAACCTAAGCACTGGCTGGTCTCTGGACCGCCGAGACTCTGAACCGTGGCCATACATTTGTATTAATTTTTGCCAACTGGACCAAATACGCCACGGACAATGGTGAGGTTTTAATTGGATTTCTGTTAGAAATACCTGGTAATTAGGTTTGGGTGTTAAGAATAATTGTATTTTAATATGTTGAATTAATATTTTAAGTTATTTATTTTTTATTGCAAGAGTACAGGAAACAGGCAGACGGCCCACTTGATGGAAAACGGTTACCATCGCCTATGGACATTTGCAACACCAAAGGTGCTACAAATGCGCTGCTCCTCTCTTAAAGGAGACTTGAACCTGGTCCCTAATGCCGGAACACAACACAAGGTTATTATGGCGACATACTTTAGACCAGTGGTGGTAGCCATCCCGTCGGGAAATGCCCTACCACCTGGCTGTGGGTTGTTTTGACGCCTCTTACGACAAGCCGCCCGGCCGCAGGAAATTGTATTCTTTCTCCGTTCCTGCACGGATACGGTTTTGTAAACAACAATGAAATGTGGTTAGCTAAACTTGTGACTTTTTGAATTTAATGGTTCAAAAGAAATTTAGGTAGCATTTTTATTTTCTTAATAACTACAGACATTTAATGAAGAGTGGTTAAGAATATTTTTGAGTTATAAGACATATAACCTGTATTTTCAATTGATACATTTTATGGCACTTTGCTTTAGTATCTCACAACAACCAAAATACTCTGTCTGCCGTTCCACTAGGCGACCGCGGTCATTATGGTCGTGACGAAAACGTCACTAATGACTTCATGATTTTCGCTCACGCAGCGCTCACGATGACCCTTGTCAAGAGGTGCGTCGAATAACCGTTCCACTTGAGTTTACGATTGTGACCCCGGCAAACAAGTGGAATGGGAAAAATCGCTGTCGTGAACGTGGTCGTTTTGAGACTAATGAAACATAGCCATATGACAAAAACAATGAACAGTAGTCACTTTAGAACCTTTCAATAGTCACAAAGAGTACATTAAATATAATCCAGGACTGACACATATTTGATCGATTTTATTTCACTTCCCAGTCGTAAATATTTCTCACCTAACAACGGGCTACACATCCACAAGGCGAAGACATTAGCGGCCAAGCTTCTGGCACTCGGCTGTGTCAACCCCAGTTCCTCAGTAGCGAGTATAGCGTTGAGGAACCTTGCAGCCGTCACGCAAGACGGCACTTCTTCTGAACTCATCTCAACCATTACTGCGGTTCGGGACATGAGATATACACAAGTCACTGGGTTCGATGTTACTGTTGATGATGAGGTAGTACTGCCTGATGACCCTGGAAGTGAAGATATTATTTCTAAGCTAAGCATGTTACGCTTACCTAATACTAATTTATAAAGCTGCAGAGTTTGTTTGTTTGTTTGCTTCAACGCGCTAATCTCAGGAACTACTGGTCTGATTTGAAAAATTATTTCAGTGATAATAGCCCATTTATCGAAGAAAGCTATAGGCCACATATCATCACGCTAAGATCAATAGGAGCGGAGCACCAACGAAGAATGTTTCAATTCTAGGGGGTTTTTAGCTTCCTTTTTTTTCAACTCTACCACGCGGACGAAGTCGCGGGAAGTTAGATACGTATAAATTACTCCATGGTTTGTAATCGGTCCATCTTTCCCTTCGGTGAATAATTTACTAATATTTCATAATAGTCGTCTAGCCGTTCCTAAGGTTCAGTTCTCGTTCGTTATAAGTCACGACGAATATAATAACAGATGCTACCGACTCCTTATGCCACCACTTTCATTTATTTTATTGCGATGCTGGCAGGCGGCCCATCAGATAGATACCTGATAGATAGTGGTTACCATCGCTTATAGATGTCTGAAACACTAGGGGCGGAGCCAACGCGTTGTAAATCTTTAGGGTGGGATGAAGGATGGGATAAAGGGATCAGACAGAAGATTTTTCTATCCGTTCAGGAACGAAGAAAGAATACAATTTCCTGCGGCCGGGCGGCCTGTCGAAAGAGGCGACAATACAACCCACAGCCAGGTGGTGCGATATTTGCCCGTCTGGACAACCTTGAGTTGTGTTCCGGCATTAGTGACCAGGCTCCAGTCGTCCAGTCTTCCTCCCTCCTTTAAAGACCGGCAGAATATTAGTAGCACCTTTGGTGTTACAAATGTCCATAAGCGATGGTAGCCGTTTACCATTAGGTTGGTCGTCTGCCTGCAAAACTCACATAATAAAAAGAAATTGGATAGGGGACATGAGATGGAAAATGAACCATAGGAAGTCTCATTCGACCCATGAAATAAGATTGGCTCAAAGATACCCGTTTCCGTTTCACGCATTCTGATCAAGCCGACCCAAAAAGCTGTAATCTACTAGATAATGAATCCTGTTTGGCTTTACCTTGTCAAAATTTGACAAAGATTCTAGCTTCTACGGATCTAGCGCATAAAATTACTCGTGATATCCGTCTTTCGCTAATTATGAATATTTACCTGGTAAAGGAGGCGATATAGCACTTGAAGAACTGCCTCCACTGGTAATTGGTTCCGTGGTGCTGAAGGAACCGGCGGCTATACTGCTTGATCCAGTTTGATTCGAGCAACTGCTGAGGTTTGAACCTGAAAACATTTTCATGACTGTTTGTTCACTTAATTTTGATCTTTTTTAATACATTAACCTCATGTTCTCAACGGTTCTCGAACATTTCTTGGCGCACCACAGAACTTTAGTATCAGCTTCTTGCAGAGATTTTCCCCGAGCACTACCATATGGGGATTTTTTTAAAAAGAAGTCTATAAATTTCTTCGAGGCCAGCTGGACGTTGATAGCACCTCTAGTGTTGCAAATGTCGAAAGGCAACGGTGACCATCCATCAGGGGCCCAATTCGGATATTACTATTTCGTCATACTTGTCAAAATCATCGGACACTATGATCTCAATCGTAGGTTTGTCTGAATTTGGTATTCTTTTATTTTATTTATTTATTTGGACAAAAAAACAGTATTGTACAGAATTGTCAACTTATTATGAAACTTATACATAAATATTTTATCTTGATACCATACCAACATCATTTGCCACATATTAAATAATTTAAATTATATTAGCTACCGTAAAATACTGTAAACATAAAAATAAAAAGTAAGAAAAAGAGAGAAAGAAAGACAGGAAAAAGAAGAAAAAAGGAAGACCTCACCAGAACGCAGAGCCGGAACCAAGATCACACCGAATGCCTGCAACCAGCCGCAAGGAGGACGCCTATTACCACAAACACTTGATAGTGATAGCGGTTTACTTGTTTTTCAAACATTCACGGATCATTTGTTTATAAGTGCTAGGCCTAGTTGCCGCTATATCTATCAAGTAGAAGTTCTGATTATATGAATGCACTAGTTGGTAAAGCGGGTATCGTTTGCCGGCATTTGTTCGGCAACGCGTGGTCGCAAACAATCGGCAGGGGCCCCGGCAATGCGTCCTGGTAGGAACCCTGTAACACAATTTATTTATTAAAGATGTACAGTCGTACCTGTTATGACACAAATCATATAGAAACATCGCAGCAAGCTGCAATCTTCTGTGCCCAAGTTTAATAAAATTATATTTATCAAGCAGATTTTCGTAGGACAAGCGATTATGAAAACATTTATATTGTACACAACGTACAAATTTTCTTTGAACTTGCTCTAGTGTATTGTTATATTTATTGTAAAAGGGGTTCCATATATTCCATATATGGACACAGCATAATCTAATTGCGATCGAATCAGTGTAACATAGAGGTAAATATATGTTGAGGGTATTATACCCAATGGCGTGTCAAGTACGCCACTATAACTTTATCATCACTATCATCACTATCATCACTACATAGTATAAAACAAAGTCGCCTTTTCTGTCCCTATATCCCTATGTGCGCTTAAATCTTTAAAACTACCCAAAGAATTTTGATGTGGTTTTTTCCAATAGATAGAGTGATTCAAGAGGAAGGTTTATATGTATAATACAAGTTTTTCTGTAGTGTATTTAATTTTGTATCAGCATTGCACCCGTGCGAAGCCGGGACGGGTCGCTAGTAATTGATATATTTGTAAGTGAATACTCGCGAATAAGGGCCTCACTTATAATAATCTCGATAAGAAAGGATTAGCCATCTCTTAAATAAGAGACTCTTAAGCCCCTAATCAATGGCTGATTCAAATAAAACTTGCATTCTTACCTCTTAGCAGTCACTTAAACTACCTCTCGTTGTTGGTTATTTTTGACAGTTATTTATGAGTTACTTTACCACCACCTCTTATCCTTAAGAGGCTATGTACGCCTAATTCAAATCGGCATTTCATGAAATCAACCCCGCACGGCTAACATTTACTTCGATGGAACAGCGCCAAATAAAACTTCGAGCGTGGCGAAATATTGCAATTGATCATACCGACGCGCACCGCTTGATTGACTTGATTCAATTTATTTCATTTTAAGGCTCACGAGAGCGAGACAAACTGTCCTAAAGTGAGATAGACTGTTTGTATGCGTAATGGGTATTGATATTTTGTCACACCTTCCTAAGCGTCTTTAGCCCAACGGCTTACCATGCTCAATAGTAACTAGGAAGTGCAGGGTTCGAATCCTCATCAAGCTGTACGTATTTTTATTTTTCCAGCAACTTTTTAGATAGGTAAATTTTATTAAATAATTTCATTATTAAAATTTTTTCATATTATTCCTTCCCTATTATCCCTATTAATATTTAAAATGCGAAAGTAACTGTCTCTCTGTTTGTTCCGTTTTCATGGAAAAACTACTATACCGATTTGGCTGAAATTCATTATATATATACATATATATATTTTACAGACATAAATAGAGCATTTGTAGCTCAAAAAAAATGCATCCGAGCTATTGTAGGTATCCGATTTTATGATTCTTGTAAGCCTCATTTTAAAAATCTACAAATTTTACCACTGCCATGTTTGTATATTTATGAAATATGTTTATTTGTCAGAAACAATTTAACAATGTTTACGACGGCTAAAGACCTCTATCCAAACAATACTAGAAATAGTGAACGACTGGTTTTAAATGTGGCACCAAAAACAACCTTCTTTACCAGAAACTGCTATAACATGTGCATTAAAGTCTATAATAAAATTCCAATGCACATAAAAGAGTTCAGGATTAATAAATTTAAAAATCAACTAAAGGAATGGCTTTTAAATATAATGTTTTACTCGGTGGACGAATTCCTCAATTGTACATAAATAATTCCCTTGACTTATGAATGTTATTATTATTATTACTACTATTATTATTATTAGTATTATTGTTTGACATTTATCAGTATTTTATTTCATAATTATGATCCATTTAATATTATATAATTTAATTAAATTTATTAGAAACATTTGTATGCTCCTATGGGAGCAAAACATGTGTACATTGTGACATATATACCAACTGTTTGACCATGTTTTAAACAAATAAATTTGATTTGATTTGATTCGGTGCCGAAACTGAACATAGGATGCTTTTTATCCTGAAAAATGGAATAGTTTCCGGGATAAAAATATATTTGTCTTTTTATTGGTTATGCATTTATGGAAAAACTACCGGATGGGGATTATGCCCATATTCCCAGAGCCCTAGTACCACTAACAGTTCACCCCAATAGCCCGGTACTTTCTCTTCTCATTTCCCACAATAGTCCTACACTGGCCGGGGCTTGTCCATGGGTGCATTATTGTATGGTGTAGAGAGGGATAATCGCCGGTCAGTGTCACGCCACATTTAGATTAAATTTGTCAAGAGGCCTTTACGTGTCGGCCTCCCCGTGGCCCCACGCAAGCCCTCCAAAAGTCCGGGCCATTTTTATGGCCCGTGGTCTTGAAAGATATACAGATAATAATAATACTAAAAATTTTTTATAAAAAAAAACTTTATAATAATAATAATAAACTATATATTTTTGATGCCGAGGATGAATATATATTATGATGATTTTTATCTCGAAAAATGGGATAGTTTCCCGGATAAAAATGTATTTGTCTCTCTATTTGTTATGCTTTTACAGAAAAACTAATACACTGATTTGGCTAAAATTCGGTATATATGTAATTTTAATAATGACAGTGGACAAGGGATACTTTTCAACCCGGATAGTGGGATAGATTTATATAAAGGTTATCTCAGAAAGGAGAACAGGTTTTTATGATTTACCATTTCAGTCAATTCAGCCATTTCAGCCATTTCGGTCATTTCGGCGATTTGAGCTATTACAGCCATTTCATTCATTCCAGCCATTTCAGCCATTTGGGCCATTTCAGCCATTTCGGTCATTTGGGCCATTGCAGTCATTTCAGCCATTTGGGCCATTTCAGCCATTTCGACCATTTGGGCCATATTAGCCATATCAGCCATTTCAGTCATTTCAGCCATTTTAGCCATTTCGGTCATTTCATCCATTTAAGCCTTTTCGTTCATTTAGGGCATTTGGGCCATTTCGGTCATTTCAGCCATTTGGGCCATTTCAGTAATTTAGGCCATTTCGGCCATTTCAGCCATTTCAGTCGTTTCAACCATTTGGGCCATTTCAGCCATTTCAGCCATTTCGGCCATTTGGGCAATTTCGGCCATTTCGGCCATATTCGTCATTTCGACCATTTGGGCCATTTCAGCCATTTCGGTCATTTCAGCCATTTCAGTCATTTTGGCCATTTCGGTCATTGGGGCCATTTGAACCATTTCGGCCATTTTAGCCATTTCAGTCAATTCAGCTATATTGGCGATTTGGGCAATTTCAGCTATTTCGGTCATTTGGGCCATTTCAGCCGTTTCAGCCATTTCGGTCATTTGAGCGATTTGGGCCATTTCTGTCATTTTGGCCATTTAGACCGTTACGGTTATTTCGGCCATTTCGGTCAATTCAGCAATTTGGGCCATTTCGGCCATTTTGGCTATTTCAGCCATTTCGGTCATTTCAGCCATTTGAGCCATTTCAGTCATTTAGGCCATTTCGGTCATTTCGGGCATTTCAGCCATTTCGGTCATTTCAGCCATTTGAGCCATTTCGGTCAGTTCAGCCATTTGGGTCATTTTGGGAATTTAGGCCATTTCGGTCATTTCGGCTATTTGGGCCTTTTAGGCCATTTTGGCCATTTCGGCCATTTCGGCTATTTTGGCCATTTTGGTCATTTCGGCCATTTTGGCTATTTCAGCCACTTCGGTCATTTCAGCCATTTGGGCCATTTCAGTAATTTTGGCCATCTAGGCCATTTCGGTCATTACGGCCATTTCAGTCATTTCAACCATTTCAGCCATTTGGGCCATTTCGGCCATTTCAGCCATTTGGGCCATTTCGGTCATTTGGGTCATTTTGGTAATTTCGGTCATTTTGGTCATTTCGGCCATTTTGGCTATTTCAGCCACTTCGGTCATTTCAGCCATTTGGGCCATTTCAGTAATTTTGGCCATCTAGGCCATTTCGGTCATTACGGCCATTTCAGTCATTTCAACCATTTCAGCCATTTAGGCCATTTCGGCCATTTCAGCCATTTGGGCCATTTCGGTCATTTGGGTCATTTTGGTAATTTCGGTCATTTGGGCCATTCCAGCCATTTGGGTCATTTCAGTCAGTTTGGCTATTTCGGCCATTTGGGCCATTTCGGTCATTTGGGTCATTTCGATCATTTGGGCCATGTCAGTCATTTCAACCATTTGGGCCATTTCAGCCATTTCAGTCATTTCGCCAATTTGGGCCATTTCAGCCATTTCGGTCATTTGGGCCATTTTGGTCATTTGGGTCATTTTGGTCATTTCGGTCATTTGGGCCATTTCAGCCATTTGGGTCATTTCAGTCAGTTTGGCTTTTTCGGCCATTTCGGCAGTTTCAGTAATTTCAAACATTAGGGCCATTTCAGCCACTTCAGTCAATTCAGCCATTTCGGCCATTTGGGCCATTTCAGCTATTTCGGTCATTTAGGCCATTTTGGTCATTTCGGTCATTTGGGCCATTTCACACATTACGGCCATTTCGGTAATTTGGGCCATTTCAGCCATTGCGGTTATTTGGGCCATTCCAGACATTTCGGTCATTTGGGCCATTTCAGCCATTTCACACATTTCGGCCTTTTCAGTCAATTCAGCTGTTTCGGCCATTTGAGTCATTTTAGTCATTTCGGCCATTTCGGTCATTTGGGTCATTTCGGTCATTTGGGCCATTTCAGTCATTTCAACCATTTGGGCCATTTCAGCCATTTCAGTCATTTCGCCAATTTGGGCCATTTCAGCCATTTCGGTCATTTAGGCCATTTTGGTCATTTCGGCAATTTGGGCCATTTCGGCCATTTAGGTAATTTCGGACATTTCGGACATTTCGCCCATTTCTGCCATTTCGGTCATTTGGGCCATTTCAGCCATTTCACACATTTCGGCCTTTACAGTCAATTCAGCTATTTCGGCCATTTGGGCCATTTCAGTCATTTCGCCCATTTCAGCCATTTCGGTAATTTGGGCCATTTCAGCCATTGCGGTTATTTGGGCCATTTCAGACATTGCGGTCATTTGGGCCATTTCAGCCATTTCACACATTTCGGCCTTTTCAGTGAATTCAGCTGTTTCGGCCATTTGAGTCATATTAGTCATTTCGGCCATTTGGGCCATTTCGGTCATTTGGGCCACTTCATCCATTTCGGCCATTTCAGCTATTTCGGCCATTTTAGCGATTGCGGTCATTTGGGCCATTCCAGCCATTTCAGTAATTTCGGTCAATTCGACCATTTGGGCCATTCAGCCGTTTGATCATTTAGACCCGTTCGGCTAAATATATTTTCATCTCGGAAATCTCATTTTTCGGGATAAAAAGTAGTTCTTGGCCACCCTCGGTATTAACATAACATATGTACTCAGTTTCAGCCAAATCGGCTCAATAGTCTTTCCATAAAAGGATAACAAACAGTGAGACAAATATACTTGTGGATTTTTTTTCGTGGAACCCTAAAAACGTAGCCTAAGTTACTTCTTATAACATCAGCTATCTGCCAATGAAAATTACGTCAAAATCGATCCATGTGTCAGAGATTAGCCGGAACATCCAGACACACAGACAGACAGACAAAAATTCTATAAATAGCATTTTCGGAAACTCCTGGTCCGATTTTATTAGATTTTATTTTGAGATTTCAAACGGGCACTTCACTTTTATTTATCTGTATAGATAAGAACTATAAAATAAATAATAATAGATATATATAATAGTTTAAAAAAAAACACGCTTTCGTAAGAAATCCAACTAAAAACAGAAAATAAAATTTACTAAATTTGGTTTCTGATGAATGGGGTCTTAAAAAAAGCGTGGGGTGTATTCAATGCGCTTTTTCTTCTTTAAAATCTTAAAGAGCGCCTTTTTTTAAACTATTATTTATTTTTCATTTTTAGTTGTTATTTTTTAAATGTTAATGTTTTTTTAAATTAAATTTTTAAATATAAGCTTTTGAGATTCTGCATATCATGTAGCAGCAGAGTGCTAACTAAGACAAGTAAAACAAGCCCAAACACGACGCGTTTATCTTGTTTAGTAAAGGAGTTCCTATAGCCACCTTCCGACTCCATCATCAGATCAGCTCCATGGTACCATATTATTGCATTGTCACGCGATATAAACATACGAGCCCAAACACGACGGGTCTATCTTGTTTAGTACAGGAGTTCCTATGGCCACCTTCCGACTCCATCATCAGATCAGCTCCATGGTACCATATTATTGCATTGTCTCGTGATATAAACATACGAGCCCAAACACGACAGGTCTATCTTGTTTAGTACAGGAGTTCTTATGGCCACCTTCCGACTCCATCATCAGATCAGCTCCATGGTACCATATTATTGCATTGTCATCGACCTTTGACAGGTGTTCAAACTTTGAATTAAATCTGATCATTAAAAGTAGGACAAAATCGAGCTCAAAAGGGAAGGTTACAAACATACATACATACATACAGGTGAAGCTAATAAAAGCGTGTTAAAAACATAATAGGCCTAAATAAAAAAAATTGTTAGAAAAGGAAAATGGAGCGAGCACTCAACTTGAACAACGAAACTTCATATTTCTAACTATCCATGTGTCTACGTCATTTCTATTGATAAACATAGATGGCGCTTTAGAATTTTAATGTTACCGATAAGGTAAAAATTTTATTGTCAATAGCATAAAAGTCCAAATGAAATGAAATACAAAAATTTTGAAAAGTATTTTTATGGCATTTTATAAAATTATTTAGGAAGAGAAAAAGAGCATTTTATCAACTTTCTTATAAAAAAAATCTTCTGGATCAAGTGAAACTAGTAGGGTTCGAACCCACACAGCTAGTGATTTAGACCAAACCTCTACCGTATAAGCCAAATAAGTATAGCGCGACCGCTTCAAAATTCTTGTTATTATTGCTCCTTCGTTTATTTAAAATTATTTTTTAATGGCGGGCGTGGAGAAGAGCAGCGCGTCCGTATTAGCCGACGCTCTAAAGCGATCTAACAAATTCCATACATTGGGACCGGCAGGCGGGATTTTTGCAGTCATTTTTAATAAAATAATTAATTACTTCCAAATTAAGTTAAGTAACCGAATAAAACTCTATAATTGTATTTGTTATAATATGATATGTTACTGTTATTTATTTTATCGATGTAAGATTAACAGTAATAACAAAAACGAAGATTGAATAACTCGTTTAGAGGTTACTTTGCAATTATTTTCTATCGAGAAAATTTATCGCAAATGCGTTCCGAGTACAAAGTTTACGTCAGAAATATGATCAAGATTGACATATATTTTTTTCACCGCAATAAAGTGTGTATAAATACTGTAAAAATGATTGAGAAATCGATCTAAAAACGCATTCTGTCTCTTATAACGCTGTTAAGAAGAGTATAGACTCCATACCATACCCATAGGGGGTAAGATTTTCGTTAATCAGTTTCTGAGCAGTTTCTTAAAATTTACTGAGCAGTTTCTTAAAATTTAACAAACGATTGTAAGTAAGGCCATTGTTTAAAATTTTTAGTAGCTTTTTAATATTCATTCTTGTAAAAAGGATACAAAGTTTTTGCTTCCCGTATTCATATAATGATATTATAAAGAAATAACTTTAAAAATAGTGGCACGAGTTACGGGACTCGAATTAAAATGCCGTTGGAATTACTACAAATAAATATACAAATACAATATGTCTCGACACAATACTCGACCGCATGGATTGAATTTCCAAGAATCACACATGGCTAATGACTATCATACAACAATAAGCCCTAAGTAAGAGATTACAATACACAATGGGCTATTCTTTCAATCACAAATTTTAAACACAAAGTAAACAAAAGACAAACACCGACGGCGGGTAATAAATGTGCTTTGTTTACAAATATGTAGGTAGCCCAATTGTAACAATATAATTAAAAAATATAAATAAACTAAGTTATACATTGTACAAATTATATAATTAAAGACTGTATAATAAATCGCTGCCAGATGGGAGCGTGCCCAGAAAGCTGGCTGCATTGTCGCGCTATACGAATAGTGATGCTTATTCGTTGTGCGAAATATGAGCCTTCTGATCAAGGGTGGCATCAAAGTGGTTTTTGTTTCTTGCAAATTTCTTTGAAGAAACAGAAGATAAACAAACTTCGAAAGTATTATGTTGTATTGGTGTTTAATTTAGAAAGATATTTCTACGTTTCCATACCCATAACACTCTTTTCAAGGGAGTCTGAGCTGTTACTCTCTTTGGAATCTGGCTGCAAAGGCTTGTGAGGATCATGTTTGTCCCACTCATTATGTCGTCCTAGCGGGCTGTAGGAGAGTGGGGGTAAGCGTTGGGACACAGAATACAGATGCGCGTTGACCTCTGCTTGTAGTTTTTGACTTTGGACGCTGTAGTACTCTTCTCGGGATCTGAATTCACTGAAACAAATAAACTTCTACGAGGTGAGTTTTGGTTTTGTTTACCACGGAGACATCATTTTGCGCGGAGTCAGTCCGTGACGGATTCAGATAGTTTTATTTCTTTTGGCGTTGCGAAGAACAGTTATTTCTATACCAAGTTTTTCAATTTTTTTTGGGACTTTATAAGATAATAATTATCTCCCGGAAATTTGGATAGTTTTCACGCATTATTTGTTCAGAATTTACGTGAGCGAAGCCGCAAGTGATTTTAGATTAATTTAAAAATAAATACACAATATATTACAAGGATTGATCTATATTTTATCTTTATATTTTTTCTGTCCAGTAATTTATTATTTATATTGCAACACATCGTCACAGTCATAAATTCTTATTAAATTTTGTAAGAGTAAGAAAATATGATTTTAAACCTTACTTGTATTGATATTCTGCTTGCATTGGGTACCCTCTTCGTGAATAATCTACGGGTATTATTGTGATGTAATTACCACTGTTTTGGACATTTGGATTATCCCCGTATCCCCCCATTTCAGACTGATGTTCCATTTACTTTAAAATAGCATTTGACTTCGTGAATTTTATTTACGTGTTTAGTGTAAGGAAAAGGATATCGATCCAAGTTCGCGCCTGATTGCGTGTTGCCACTAAAAAGTAGGTTATAGATAATTGGTAATTTCTTGGAGATATCATATATATCTATGTATGACATAAATGTCTAAGGTACAGGCTACCGTTTTATCAAGAAAATTTAATGTTTCTTAAATATATATAATATTTAATATTAAAACCTGAACATGAATTATATTTTATATACTCTTAAGGCCAGAGCTCAAAACAAAATGAAGCAAATATTCAAACCATGCTGTGAGTGTTTAAAAGAAAATTAAGCACTGACAGTTATACATACTGTCAATTGTCTTATTTTAACGTTTGACTGTTGATACGTTTTACATCACGTAAATAACACTAAATACGCTATCTTTCTAACTTATACAATAGTTTTCGGCCTTCTATTAGTATTGTAAAATTCAATTTCATGTTCTACAATAAACATAAAACAATTAAATTGGAGTTAATGATCATTTTGAAATGAATATTGTATATGACATGTATCTATAACGTGGTCTAAATTTTAAGTTCTTATTCCACGTTAACAGGCCTGTAGGAGTTGGGAGTTGTAAACAATAAAGAGTTTATCTAGTAGTAGACTAGTTTTTCAAAAAAAAACTATTTAAAATTCACGTATGGAGGCAAAACTAAAAGAATACCGTGCTTTAAGACGTCGAAATCAATTAATCGAAGAGGCAAAGAAGTTAAACGAAACAAAAGAGAAATTGCCGGATTTCTCGACTCCGAAAGTATTTACGGACATGGGCAACGAAAATGACGAAGAAGTCTTATTGGTAAGATGATTATACATTTTTACTGTTGTTGTCAGACTACTGAAATTGTTTAAACCTTAACTTAGTGGCTTAGATCATAGACATGTTATAACTCAATGCTTAGTGGTCACTAAATTTTAAGTAGTGAGAGGCGAGGGCGAAAGAATAGTTTTCCCTTCTGCAACCTCCATGTCTAGGAGACATGTAGTTCCAAAATTATTACTTTTTTCATTAGTTTATTTCGTTTCATTGTGAAGATGGTGACCAGTCTGTTCTGGCACTTGCCGACTGCTAAAGCAGCATGTTCGCTCAGCTTGTGCACTTTGGTTTCAAGTCTATCCTACCTGAATTAAGTCACTATGCTAGTCATTGGTTGCGACTTTAGACTAAAGCTCACAAGCCATGCGAGTGTGCAGTGCAGTAGCAGTCAGCAAGTGTCACAACGGATTTGTAACCATTGATGCAATACATAAGCAAAAAAAGTATTTTCATGTTTAAAAATCAATAAACAAATTCAAAACTTATTTACCAAACTCAAAAACATTTTTATATATTATGTGTAAGTGTATTCCTAAGCAAAAATCATATTTTGTTATCAGTAAAAGTGATATATACTTGTTTATCTGATCTATTTTTGGTCTTCTCATTATTCATTCAAAACTTGTTTTTGGACCCTAAAGACTTAATTCCTAACCCAAATAATGGGTCTATATGTAAGGCAGACACCTAAACTCAAATTACTCTTAATCTCATGTCACTCTGGAGCAAAATGCAGCCCTGAAATTATCAAAATAAGTGATAATTACCTGTAATCTTGACCAAAATCATTGTATGATAACACTTTAATTAATATATAATAATTAATCATCAATTATTTATAGAAATGTATTGCACAAATTTAATCGCACCAGCCAACTGTAGAATTGTATGGAACAGTTTAACAACATTTATTAATTATGAACTATTATGACAGATCTGAACTCTTTCAACATAGGTTAGAGGGCTAAGGCATTAGCTTTTGTGATTATTTTTTTATAACCACCCAAAATTCACTTTATTTCTATTATAATAAATAAATGTGCCATATGACTATACCCCACCTGAGAACTACAAAGATGCAGAATAAAGACACCCCTTACTCTAGCTATTTTAAAAGCGGTAGGTAGTGAAATTTTAGTTAATTTGTGAGCAATCTTTTCTCTTGACACATTTCAAAGTTTCAAATAACCCAGAAAACATATTACTAGTTAAATATATACCCTATTTAAAAAAGAAGAATATCTTTAGATTTCAATTAGAGACTAGGTTCTTTATATTTCTTTATGGTAAGACATTAGGATGGAAGTTAAGTTTTTTACAACTTTTTTTTAAAACACATAGCTTTTTACCCTTGAATATGGTCCTAATAATAGCTGATGTAATTAAGTCTCACTTACTGCACAATAATTAACCAACCTAGAGTACTACTAGACACATTATCAGACCAAAGTCACAGGGAAACTCTGCACCCGATAAAAGCCAGAGTGGCAACTTTTGTATTCAATAAATGACAGAATAAGGCTAGTAGTAGGGTAATCAATACAAATTGCCGTTTATCATTATTCTACCTGGAACTTAAGAAGTTCCCTTACTGACAATAGTACCGTAATCTAACACTAGTTTGAAATTCCTAGATCAGCTGGTTTTATTTTACAAAGTATTGTATTTATTTTTCCAGATGCATGATGAAGCCCCACCACCAATAGATGCACCACTCTTACACCAAACTGAAAGTGACATAGCATCAGAAATCAGCGATATAGAATCCATTGAAGGTGAACACCGTGAATCATGGCAACCCTGTATGATTAAATGGATATTCTTTGCAATTATCTGGTTAGCCTTCTTTCTCTATTTCTTAAAAATACAATTTGGAGCAGTGTACTTTGTTATAACAGTTTTGATAGGTATTTATTTAAATACCCGAACAAGGCCAAAACAGGAAGGTGAAGTGTCCGCTTATAGTGTTTTTAACGAGAACTGTAAAAGTATTGATGGAACTATAAATGTTGAACAGTTTGAAAGAGAAATAAGGTTTGGCCCAGGCACTGTTGTAAGGCCTTTCTAATAGTAAAGGTCTATGCCTACTACACTGTATCATTCCAGACTGTACTAGAAATGTACCTGGCAACAAAATATTCTATGTATTGAAAAATATTAGACTATGCCCACTAGACTGTTACACTGCTGACAATCATCATTGCATGCCAGGCATGGACAGTCAACAAATATCAGAGAGAATATTTTGCCCATGCCGCCACTCGTTCCTGGTATGCGTTATTGTCAAACTAGTGAGCCCAGGTTGGCTCGAAAAGGAATATACTTGTTTTAACCGCATATGATGAAGTTGTAAGCCTGTTATGGACAGATATGATACAGTATTGATATGTTTTAATGGACATAGTAGATCATAAATATTTTTACTGTGTCTGGTAAGTTCATAGCATCGTCATGTTCTGGTATAATGAGCAAACACCCTTAAGTCCTATTTCTCTATGGTCTTATTCATACTGACTTAGAGTGTGTTTGGAAGCTTCTTTAAGATTCTTAAAGAAGCCTACAAACTTACTATAACTCAATAGATACCTGTTTTCCAATGTTTAAAACAGCTATTAATTTATGAAATGAATAATTTAAATTGAGAAAAATTAACCATATGGAACATGTTGGTTTTTTTATTACTTTCTTCTTTGTTTAGAGTTATGGCTGCAATGATTTTGAAATTAAATTAGCTAATTTTGTAGAGGTCAAAAATTGACAAAGAAAAAAAAATTGCCAGCATACTTAGTAGTGTGTTTACAGTATGATGGGAAAGAGGTATATAGAGAGAGGCTGTACGTATATGACGTAAAAATATGTTTTTCATGATGATATTTTTATTGCCTTATATTTCCCAGTGTTACATAACCGACAAATTATACTACTGATTGTAGATGTAAACTGCAAAAACATTTAGACAGTCTGCGCGTCACTGACCATGGAAGGTTATTATTTGTATTACTTTTGTTATGAATGTAGGTACTACAACTATTGTTTGACCAAAAATCTGATATGTTCAAGATATTTCCAATACTTCAATGTGTTAGTGATCTGCACTATGCGGGTTGGACGTAGTTTAGTTGAACATAGTTGAGCGATAAGATGTATGTAAATGACATAGGTCGTTGTGAGCGTTGTGTGATCAAAAATGATGACGTCATTAGTGTCGTTTTCGCCACGACCAGAACGACCGTGGTCGCCTTGTGGAACGGCTAGCGGATAATTTCGGGCGTTGTGAGCTACTAATGGAACGCGCTGATTGTTTCATTATACTATGTAACATGTGTCAACTACCCCATTGTCTAGGTTTAAGTTCATGGTAAACAATAAAAGTTTTTCATTGTCGAAATTCGAAATTTCTATGGCTGGTTCCTTCCTATATGTTACTATTCATTCACTTGTCCTACCATTAGTTGAAATTTGATATTACTTGTATGGAACTTATGTAGAATTTTTAGCCTTAGTGATTTTTTAAATATCTTAAATGAGAAAAAATGACTTGCCTGTTATGGTCAATTATAATAGTAACTTTATTTCAGAAACACATGTCATTACCGTATACATTTAAAAGGTTTTCATTAAAGATTAAGGGTCGCTTGCATAACGATCGCCTTTAAACAAAATTAGTTAATCATATTGTTAGGAGCGTGAGACTTGAATTAAAATGCCATTGGAATTACTATAGAGTTTATTAGAACTGTACAAGCACGTATGACACAGGTAAAAATATAACTGGACGCAACCAGTACAAACTGCACGATTCAATAACACGCGCAAAATCCGTCACTATATCGCTTATCGAATTTACGTCTTGCTCCTATCGTACTCCTCGCTTGACTGACTCACGCCTCCGTTCGAGCATTCCTTTTATCCTGTACAAATATAATATGTCTCGACGCAAAACAACCATTTCTAAGAATTAATTCGACACACCTATCTAATGACTGCCATAAAACAAGTAAAATAACAATAGAATCTTTTTCTTAATTACACATTTTAAACACAAAGTAAACAAAAGAGCCCAAATGCGGGAAAGGTAATAAACTAGGTTGATTGCAGGCAGATGTGCGTTCACTTTTTATCGGCATGTAACAATATTAAACTAGCTTAATACGTTTTACACAAAATGTATTGACAGTTCTTAAACATATTTAGCGACAAATTTTGCGTCGTGATAGACGCTAATCGTATTTAAGGGTGATAAATGTGTATAGTGTTTCTTAAATAAAATGGAACGCTATGCAAGCGGCCCTGTCAAGTCATTGAAATTAATTACTAGAGTATTTCACCCGCATATAAATATAATATGATTTAGGATCTCTTCCAGATTTTAGATGTATGTATACACTTACGATCGCCCATTCCAGGACTAAGTTAACCTTCTGGACTTATTTAAGATTTGACCTTGTCTAAAATTAAAACTTTTCTATTGTTTATGTTTATAATGAATTTTATTGTATATACATATTTTCTGTTGTATTTATTTAAGAAAAAAACGAAATAAAACTAATTTTCTACAAATTTTAGATTTGGTTTTAATAATCACATTTACAAATTGACAACAAACATATAAAGATTATAAATGCAATATAATACAAACACGTCATTCATGTATGGTTCCAAATAAAACAAATTACAATGTTGATTAATATTATAAAATTATAATAATATATAAATGGAAATATTAATATTTAATAACACATTTTGACTATTGACAGTGATTAACAAAATTTAAATTTTAATTATTATATTACACTGATATTTATTATTTTAACATTATGTTATAATAATATTAAATAAAATAAATTCTTTTTAATGAGCAAGACTAAAGGCCGGTTTTTCAATCACCAGATAAAAAGCGATTCATCAAATAAATTATAATAGGGAAAAATCAAAAATGTCGGTTTCATGTGTAAAACAGTCAAATGGTTTCACTTTTGAATTCAATCAGGTTATATTTTATCCGACTGATAACTTCTGACCATTGAAAAATCGAAGCCCTAAGTGAAGGAGGAATGTGTAGTTTAGACAACTTGCACAATAAAAAAAGCTTTTAATATTAAACGTCTCAAATATTTCTAAAATAATTTTAAATAAAGCACACCTGTAGCTGTTTAGAAGGAAATATTATGCATGTAATTACAATAAGAGTTTTTTTAGATGAAATCTTTTTAGTATTATCCCCGCAAATTGCTAATGCGCTGGAACCTTGTCAAATTAACATTCGCGTGACGTCATCCGCAAATCGATATGTCTGCGTACTCGCCCGCCAGTGATGCTAACAGTACCGAGTGTTCGGCTACGGTTACGTCATCAAAATGCCGGCCAGGCGCAATAGCAATTTGCGGGGATAATACATCATTCACAAATAACATTGTACAAACTTAAGCCCTCTATAGATTTATTATATATAAATATTCATGATCAAAAGTGGGTATTTTAAACAAACTTATAAAAATGGAATCTATGACTCTATAATAGATTAAAAAATAACAATTTCACCTACACTAAATCATATAGCTTCTCCAAATAATGAAAGTTAACTATTGCACAGTCTTACGTTACTATAGCTATACAACTTAACAGAGAGTGGTACACAAAATGTGCGACGTGACGGGGAACGCAGAATAGCTGCATGAGCGGGATAGAAGATATACGATTATATTGCTTGTTCTTTCGCTCCTCGCTACACTTGGCACAGGCATATGAGATGACAGGCATCATCTGCCACCCTAGAAAGCGGGTTCAGTTACAAGCACAGGTTTATAAATCCATCACTGGCTTTGTGCTTTAGTATGGCAGTGAAGTGTTGACCTGAATTTAAGAGAAACGAGCAAGATTCATCTTATCGTTCTTGACATGGCAGACATACTGCAAGAGAGGCAGTTACGCTGGTACAGCCATGTTTTACAGGCACCGGTTAATCATTTGGTTAACAAATATCTAACCACCTCCGCGAGATCCCGGTAGACGGGGACGACCCAAGAAATGCTCATGCGTACATTTGGTATTAATACAAGGGCTGCCAAAGACCGGGCGAAACGGAGAATAAAAATAGGCAAGTGGACATAGTCGAAGCGGACTCTCCGAATACAACCGAGTTTGAACGAGATATGGCTCCTAAAGAACCCTGCTCTAGGCAAAGCTTGTATCGCATTGAACGGGGAACAACCGAAATTTGACGCTTAGGTCAGTGGTTCTCAAAGTGGTCGATAACGCCCCCTAGTGGGCGCTGCAGGCCTAAAAGGGGGCGGTAAGTGACCCAGAAAAAAAGGGCATTGGCAGGTGTACGCCATAAGAGTTAACTTGAGACCTCAGCGCCTTTGTGTACTACCTACTGCACTTAGGTCTCAAGTTAACTCTTGCGGGCTATAGTAAAAGTCTCATTTAGAATGAATGTTTAATCTTCGCTAATGTAGCTCTCAATAATCAATTAATTTAATTTGACGTTATAATGTTTTTAAGTAGGTGAAAAAATGGGGGCGCTAAAAAATAATTTATTCTGAAAGTGGGCGGTATACAACATAAATTTGGGAACCACTGGCTTAGATGATGACTGTCATCATGTATGTGCGACAGATAGCTGTCCTTCTACATGCCTCTTACTCGTGGTTACCCAGGGCCCCGAGTTTGTAACTCAAATTGGAATCATAGCTTTTGGTAGTCTTTAAACCATCTCGGCTCAATATTGGATGAATTTTTGTTTGACTGACACTTATTTAATATGAATTTTGGTGACTACCGACATTTGACCATTGTTCGTCGAGTGGATTTTAAATTGCACTGGCATGGCTTTTTTGTGAGAGTAAATCTTGGAGCCCAGGCTCTGGTAAATAGTATAGCCATAAGGTTTGACGTGAACTATAAATAACAGTATTTATTAATCTAATATTTTTATAAAACATTTATATCTAAAAGCTTATCCTAAAAAGGTACATAATTATGCGTCATTAAAAATAAAATGGCACAAACTAATCTCTTTGTAATGTTAAAAAGTGGACACTTTTTAAGGCACCTTCATTATTTACAATACTATTAAAAGATATATTATTTCATACAAAGAAGAAACACTGGACTATGTTTTTAAATTTTGCCATACTCTAAGACTGGTGTGCACCAACATTTAACCGACGGTTAACCAAAAATAATCACTTTTTTTCCATACATTTGGGAGATTTTATTTTAACCATCGGTGATAAGTCGGTGCACACCAGCGTTAATATCATTTTGCAGGGGTTTATGTATTTAATTAATGTCCGGTATTAGTGAAGATTGGAAGTCTAGAACAATCTTCAAACAGATAAACAGCAGCTGAACTCCAGACCCATATAACTTACTTCTAAACTAAAATAAAGGAATGTAGCTATAGAATTTGCTAGATTGTAAAATTAAAAAAAAATCCTTGAGTATAATACCTATAATCTCAATCAATTAAAATATTTTTTAAAAAGTTAAGGAAATATTATTCTAAATTCTTTCTTTGTTTTGGATTGGGGCAGGATTAATTTTATTTTACTCCCTAAAGAAAAAATAAATACCACCTGCAATTTTAATAGTAATTTTCCCACAATATACTCTTAAATAGACATTGGACGTAGAATGTTATCTTTAACACTTTATATGAAAACATATGATTGTATGTAGAAGTCAGATAAATTAACACAAAGACAATATGAATAATAAAATTATCTAAAAAAAAGATAATGAGTTGACAACTCAATAAAATTAACTTTTGGTATATTAGCAATCACAGAACACTTAGTGGAAAGTCATGGGGCATATAAAGTAGTAATTTATCTCAGACTTACAAATATTATGTATCCTATCAACTCTATTGTCAAATGTATGTTCGTTGCTCTGGATACATTATCGTGTATTGTCTATAAAATAATTTTGGTTTATGCCTACCCTAGTACCTAAAACGCATAAACCAAAATTATTTTGCAAAAAAATCGACTTATTTTTTTATTTTAATAAAAAATATGTTTCTGAAAGTTTCAGATCAAAATTAGTATTATATATGTAAGCTCGTCAGAGCCGTATAAGCTCATGACGAGCCTATTCATCAGAAGTTATCATGGCATGGCATGATGTATATGGGTATATTCATGGAATTGACATCTTTTGTGTTCTTTGCCAATATAATGTTTCTATTGTTTAAATAACAATCATCTCTCTTGATATTATCACTGATTACGTTATAATTCACTTTGGCTAAAACAATGAATCGCAGTTCGTCGAAATACTTGGTGCGCTGGCGACCGTTCTCCAGAAGAAGTTATCTCTTCCTTCTTCCTGTCGCCCCGCTTCCGTAGTCACGACGCTCCGCGAGAGTGATATTAACAACCTATCACTCTTGACAGTATGACAGTGACGTTTCAGTGAACCGCCTACATATATATATTACATTATTATTATATTATGTTTCCATTGCATCAAACTCGATGCCTCCTCCGTTACTGTTTTCAACTTTAATCGATAACCTATGTATAAGCGGACTCGAATCAAAACATTTTAGAATCGCCTATCTGTTAACAGCTCAACTTTGATTACTGTCTTCTCCATTTTCTGGGGAGGCCAGACTGCTCGTTCAATTATTATATCAGTTTAAGGAATGAGAAATGATTGTAAGATTGGACGGGGTGACATTATCACAAAGTGATAATGTCACCCCATTTATATAATAAAGATTTAAAAAAAAAATTGATTATTTAGAATAGTAATTATTCGATACAAATTTTTCTATGAGCAACCACGCATGTAGGATTATTAATTTCTTAAATCACTTTAGATATTGATATCTGACACTTTATATTCTAGAATTTATTAAAAAAACATTTACGCGTGCCTTATACGATACTGTATCCAGAGCTTATATAAAATTAAGCGGAAACAAAAAAAGTTAACTTTTAACAATGACATTAATCATTAACGTGCTCAGTATAAAAATCTGTACTAACATGACTAGCAGGAATATTTTTGTCACATTTATATATCTTACTTACTAACAAACGCACCACCACTTTTTCTTCACGGCCTAGTTCATACAATTTAGTTTGTCAATTTTTTTTTAACATAATGACCGTTTTCATACTACAAATGACATTTCCAATATTTCAATGTTACTATCTGTATACAACTTAACAGAGAACCATGATATGCTAAGTGTAGGACGTGACAGGTTGCGCGGAACAGCACACAGAGTGCTTATATAGTTTTAGTTTCTTTACTACTCAATCACGTGAGTCGAACGCTATATATTCAAATATATATTCAAAGTTTTTATTCAAAATAAGTTCCACTGGAGAACACTTTGAAGGTCATATAGGTTAAAATTTAATTTTGCTTCCTAGTCTAAGCGGTGTACGCTTCGCAACGTGTTATTGCTGTTAAGGAGAAGAAGCGGCAAGAAACTCCCCAGCAACACGTCTAGCTAAAAATTGTTTTCTTTATATTTATCTTATTCTATTTCCCAAGTCCTTTTTTTAGCTTTATACAGAAGTATGTTACAGAATGACTTTTGAAGAATGTCTCCCTTCACGTCACAAGACGGCGCTAAATGGCGCGTCATTCCCATACAAAATTGCGTTAACTTGAACGTGATCGAGCAGAAATTAATCCGCATTAAGCACTAGTAAACTAGTAGGTAAAACTAGACGGAGAATATTCCGATATTACTTTGTTTGAAAACTGAGCGATTGGGAGCTTTTGAGTCCTCCCCCATGCATACTCCAACTCAATTTTACGTAGCTATAGTGTCTATTTATCATTACATACGTAATTTCTGAGAAGAGAGACATTCTTGAGTCGGGATTGTAAAACGATGACAGTGATTTTACAGTGGTAAATTAGATTAGGCTCCCATAGAGTAAATAATATCCATAAACAAAATTAAAAGTAAATAATTAAAATGAACAAGTTGGCGGTAGGCTGAATAAAAACTTTGACAATACACGTTAGACAAATGTCATCTTTGTCTTCCGTGACCACGGCCACTGAAAAGCGGCCGAAACGTCCGACAAACCAAAATCAAATAAATTACCGCGCTTAAAACCGTTAAAACGTAGTTTTATTATGTGTACAAGTCGCGAAAACTTAAGAAAATATCAAGTAATTTTAAGATTTATTTTTATGATGTTGATATTTTTTATAATTGTAGTTGATTTAGTTATTTTGAACGAATTTATAGTGTTGAGTGTTTTTATATTATTATTTGTGAGCATATTTTTAAGATTTCTCAACTTCCAGATAGAATTTAGGGCTGTTTTCCATTTTGTAGTAGGAAAATATATGGCTTTTTTTAAGCCACATCTCAGCTCATTATATTTCATTGAGCCAAAATTTCCGTCTCCTTTATTGATTGAGTTCTTATACTATCTCAATATGAAATTACAAAGAACTTACAACAGACAGATTAATTTTGGTCGTAATAATTTTTCAGGCGATTAAAAGATTTAATAGGATTTTTCTACATTAAGAGCATTGTAGCCCCCTGTAGTCAACAGTAGAAATATTGGATTTGAGTAACTTTTCATGGTATATATTTTTTACAAGGGTTTGTAGAACTCTTTCCATGCCATAACATACTATGTCATAGAATATGTCTTTAATTATTAAATCATTGACAAACTAAACTATCGAATTAAGCTTAAAATCTAAAATATTAATCAGCTGCTATAGGTGTTTGAGATCTGTGAAATACTCTACAAAAAGACAATCTACAATAATTAGGACTCGGTACAAAGGGATTTAAATTCTCACCCCTCTTTGTATCAGGCAACAAAAACACGACACTTAAAGCTATAATCATATGCCACAATGAATGTACTATTTTATAATTCTGTTCAGTTTGTAAGAAAGCGTAAGAGATTAGACCCACAGACACTAATAGTATACCTAACGGCATGTATAGTGTATAATAAGATCTAGGATACCGCATTGCACGAAGTTTTCTATAGTCAACGTACCAAGAGACAAGTAGAACTGTCACTCCGACAGCTACAGGTAATAAAAATGCAACAAAAGAATGCATGTTCCAAGTTGTCAATAGGGCGATGACAATGGCACCTGTCAGCTGGAAGGATGATCGGAACTTGTCACCGACTATACTCATTGCTAATAGGGTGACCCAGAATGACATCAGACCGCAGTAGAAGTCGCCAAATTGCAAAATGTTGCCTGAAAATTATATTTATTACAATTAATACTTAATATAAAATTGTAATTGAAGACGTGAGTGGATGAAGGTGATATGTCGCATATTCGGTTTTTTGCTTTTTTTGCGTAGATGAAGGTTAAGAGTGGATACCAAATGACTACAGACCTTAGACCATAGATATAAGGCATATTTAAAAAAATAAAGAGTTGAAAAGGTGTTAAGTTCAGTTAAAAATAAAAGTAAAATTTTTATCTTGATTTACTCAGAATTGGAATTATGCGACTTATCACCTTCATCCACTTATGTCTTCAATTCTATTAACAAATTTTGTATATAAACTAAAAAAAATGTGTTTTCCTGTATGTGTTTAAACTGATATTGTTTCAGGTGGTGGTGGTCGGGAACTAATTTTTGTTTTCCCCCTTTTTTGGTGATTTATTATCTACTTGTTCATCGCCATCTTATACCTTGTCTTTTCCACGCCTGACGTTGGCAGTAATGGTTGTTCGACCAAGAACAAGCCTTTTGCCGAAAAAACAATAAATGAAGTGAAGGAATAAATACTTATGAAATATATGTATTGCCATAATTGAATTTGTATTACAAGATGACAGTCAAATCAAATGACACTCTCATCTTAAGCCGATATTAGACCGTTGATTTTCAAATTGGATAAATCAATCAAAGTGATTATTCGATGATATCAAACTCTGACTTGATATTTCTGATGATATTTTAAAAGTTTAACGATATAATGTTATTTTAACACCTGTTCCTTACTTCTGCCCGCGACTACGTCCGCGTGGAATAGTTAAAGAAAAAAGTCAGGTAAAAAAACCCCCGATTTTGAAAAATTCTTCATTGGTGCTCCGCTCCTATTGGTCTTAGCCTGATGTTATATAGCATATAGCTTTGACAAATGGGCCAAATTTTTCAAATCGGACCAGTAGTTTCTGAGATTAGTGTGTTCAAGGAATCGAACAAAAAACAAACTCTTCAGCTTTATGTATTAGTATAAGATATATAAGTTATTTTTTGAAATACATCTACACATACTACTATTTTCTTAAATTCCTTTGAAATCTTTGTTTTAGATAAATATCAAAAATTGAATACCTCTCACGATGCAATAGGCAACTTGGGAAGGTGCGTCGCAGGCGTGGTAGAAAGTGGAAAAGACCATTGTGAAGGCATACATCATAGCTTCAGTGTAATAAAGGCGGATAATCGCCACATAAATTGACAGAATGAACAGAAAATTGCTCAAGGTCAAAAGCAGTATGGAGACTAGCATGTACACTTTGCTGTCCATTCTGGATTCATCTGAACAGTCCCAACCTGAAAAAGATACAGTAGAAAGTTTTCATCAACTCCTTACTAGCTGTTTAGCTTTTTGTACGCTACATAAGAAATAACAACAAAGAAAGGTTTTAAAGGTTTAGGTTTTTTTTATTGCAGGAGTTTAGAACACAGGCAGATGACCCACTTGATAGAAAACGGTTACCATCGCCTATGGATAATCGCAACACCAAAGATGCTAAAAATGCGCTGCTGCTCTCTTAAGAGACTAGAATCTGGTCACTAATGACGGAACACAACTCAAGGTTGTTATGGCGACATACTTTAGATCAGGGGTGGTCGCCATTCAGTCGGGCAAATGCCCTACCACCTGGCTGCGGGTTGTTTTGTCGCCTCTTACGACAGGCCGCCCGGCCGCGGGAAACTGTATTCTTTCTCCGTTCCTGCACGGATAAAAATGGGGTATTCGGACCTGCAGCTAATCGGGAGGTAAAATAAAATTGGCGCAGACTGTATAAATAAGTAGACGTAAACAACTCAAGTTAAGTAACATAACAATTAAGCCATGGTAGCGTAATGGCTAGCACACGAGTCCCAAAATTAAAAGGCGCGGATTCGATCCTGGCCGGATCACATGCTTATACTTAGTCAGTTTTCTGATCTAATGTGTATATTGTTATAATTACCACGTGCTAACAACGGTGAAAGAAAACATCGTGTTGCAACCTGCACATCGAGATAACCGATGTGTCAAACCGCCTTACAAGCCTGGCGTGTTTACTGTGCGTTCCCCTATAATGGGAGGCCCGAGCCCAGCAGTGGGATATTTATGCTGATATTTAGTTTATATTTATATTTTTAAACAACTCGAACTAAATTTAAAACATATATATATATCTCTAATCTTAGTAATTTATGAAAATATTTGTAGTTTATGATAAACTTTAGGTCCCTAAAAATACATATGTTGACTATCTTGCTGACAGTGGCAACACGCGGACGTAGTGTCTCACCACGATTACTTTGCCAACACAGCGCCATATGCATTTACTATTGTCAATCAGCAAATTATTCGTGAAATTAATTACATTTTTGCCCCTTAATGTAACGTGCCAGGTACTCGCCTAAAATTCTCGCCCTATTTACAGTTAGGATTTAATCCTAATAATGTGTAACAGCTTATTAATTATGACGTGATATACGCACAATAACTCAATAAACAGACGGTTGGATGGATATTATTTTTTTATAAGTTCAGTTTTTACCCAAAATGGGCAGATAAAACACTTTATTGCACACCAAAATATACAATTACAAAAACAAACCACAATGACAATACTTTCTAGGCAATGCAATAAATAGGTAGATAGAGGACAAAATAATAGTGTTTTCTGAGTGAGTTTCTGAATGTAAGCATAAAATCCTAATAAAAAAATATTGGCCTAATATTGATTAGACAAATAAAGGAGTTACTCTAGTAGAATTTATATATTAAACAAAGTACCACTTACTTCCATATCCTGTAGAACAAGAACAGAACGACATCACCAATCCTGCAAAAGTATTCAGCAAACAACTTCCATGATTACTGCATCTACCACCCACACAAGACGACGAAGAAATTGACAAAACCACGGAAGCATTACAATCAGAGGTACCCTGCCTTGTATTATTAAAGGTGAACTCTGAATCTGCATCAATAGTCTTCTCGCCAATAAATGGATCTACGTAATACTTGGTTCCATTATCCGAAGTTGGGCAAGGACAGACAACTTGGTCGCAAAATAATCTTAACGTCAGATACCAAGTACCACTCTCAGGATATGGAATTATAACCTTATCATGTATTGATTCTGAATCTGTACTGTTTAGTATAAAGAGGGCAGGCTTCACATGGTCGTTATATTTACAATGACCAGTTTCTAAAGGCAGACTGGAATAACCATTGTCCATACATATAACAGCTCTTATAAATTGGTTATCTTCACTAAACGCTAGCAATGATCCTTTTTTTAACTCTCTTTTATATCCCATGTAATATTTCAAACTCATAAGCAGACTAGCTTCAATGGCTAAACTACCTCCAATGTCTAAAAATTGGTTAACTTTAAAACGCAAAGTCTTTAATTCACTTGAAGTTATATTGATAACACTAGTAGCGTCAGTCAAATCTGTTGTTGGTATACCGTAATCGAATGTGAAAAAGCGACCTTTATCATCTCTCATAAGGTCTACTAATGTGTGATTGTTGACTTCTTCTTCGTAATCTGTACGTAAATAACTGTCGCAGTTGGCAATTTTCGAAACATTGCCTTTTACATGGGATATTTGGATATAATGCCAGGAGGTCGGGTGTGGTATAAATGTGATACTTTGTAAATGATTTTCCTTTGGATCGAAGGCACAATATATTATTCTATTGTCTTCTGTTGGTAGCGACTGAGCTTGCAGTTGAAAGGAAATTTCTCCATCAGTGGCTAATGCATTAGTAACCGTTACATTTAGAACTATTGGATCTACATTATCAACAGTCATACATTTGAAATACGCTGGTATTTTTGCAATATCAATTATAAGGCCAGTATAACAGTCTATTAGTTCTATTTTCTCTTCTCGTTTTATTTGCAAATCTGTATAAAGTATTGTTTGACAATCTGCAACTAATCCTGAAATTAAAAATATCTATTAGTTTTCTGAAGCTTAATGATTTATCTAAATGTAATATAATTAAATAATGTTAAATTAAGTATATTATTTTTAAGATAATTTTTAACGGATTTAAACGCGTTTAATTTTTTATTCTTACGTATTCTTATGACGTTTGAGCCTTATTAAAGGAGATAAAACTTACATTGCCCATTGAATCCTGAAATTACGGCTGGTTACGTTAAAAGGGACCAAAACGCCAACATAAAACACATAATTCAAATTTTGGGCTTCATTTGGGATAATGTTATAGATATAGGCCGTTTTACGCAGATATGGCGCGGTAGGTTTAGCGCGTTATTTAAGATGCGACATTGTTAATGACTGTCAATATTGACAGATCACTAATGTGGCTATGCGTTAAACTCTTTAAACAAGATGCATTCGGGCAGTCGAAATCTGTAATATTAACGCACATGCAGACTCAAAATACAGAAAATTAGGAAGATATTCTCGAAACGCAAATTACACAAAATAGCAGATATCGCGTGACAGTATTACAACAATACCGTCGTCAATTTAAATCGTATGAGCTCGAGCCAATTATCTATTAAACAGCATCACGGCGTGTCATAATAGATAATGCGTGCATGCAATTGAACGCTGTGCATTTATGTAGGACAGGAAGCTGGGAGGCGGACAATCAAGTGAATGTTCACACCCGAGGTCAGAGTTGGACACTTGATCGACGTGGTGAATCGATTACGGCCAACGCTACGTGTACATTATCGGACGGAAAGACGAGAAATAGTAATAAATGTTTATTAATTGAATTGCTACTTCTTTTCAAAGCTGCACGATTTGTAATTTGGGCGGGCTAAACCTTGGCCAGCCGACCTACGGGTTCGAGTCTGGGCATGGTAGATTTTGTAGACGAATTTTCCATGATTTACTATGGGATCGTTCTAGACTGGTCTGTTGTATATTACTTATAACATAAGCGTTACTTGCTTAATTTGGGGATATACAATGTGTGTGTGTTTGTATGCTGATTATTCTTTATTAATGTTCAACATCATATCTTCTACATCCACTCATTCCTTAAATTCCTTCTCCCGTGAATGAATGAATGAAAACACTTTATTGTTCACCAAAAATTAAAACTTACTCTTAAAACTAAGTACAATATACATGTTGAACAAAGGGCGGCCTTATCGCTTAAAGCGATCTCTTCCAGGCAACCCCCATACGTGTTGTATAATCCTCTAACCAATTAACCATCTCCTTAATTCCAACCCTCCTATCCTATCAGAAAGGTTGGCTTCCCCTTGGTGTTATAATCGTCTATAGGCGACGGTAGCCATTTGCCATTAAGGGCCGGTTCCAATATCTTATCAACCGTTCACTTGCTGTACTATCGGTTCAAATTTGACTTAAGCTCAATTGGCCGGTTCCTTACTTTTTAAAATCTTACAATTTATTCACTTGTCTTACCATCGGTTGAATTTGGAAATTACTTTTATGGAGATTATGTAAAATTTTAACCGATAGTAAGGCAAATGATCGATCAGTAAGATATAGAAACTGGGCATGACTAATAAGATGTAGGAACCGGCCATAAATGAGTAGTTTGTAACACTGTTGTTCGCCCGTGTACACTAAGCGCAAACAATCGACACTAGCAAAGACATTGGGATGCCAAAATTGCTGCACTCAATATAACATCGTTTCAATAATGCATAATGTTGATTTTATAGTAACATTGTTGCGAATCCCTTTCAGGAGTTGTTTCATTGCCTGCCAAAACAGTTACTCAAGGATGTACTAAATTAGAATAGCGTCATTTTGAATGTTAATAACGTGTAATAATTACAAATATTTTAATTATACAGGATGTTAGTGTTGGAATGGATTGCGTTCGTTTAATGAACTACAAACCCGCTAAATAGTTCCTTGTGAGTTATACCTTTAATAGTAATTTCATATGTCGACGCCCCCGCGTTGCCCCAAGGTTAATTCGGTAATGGGACAGTTGAAGATTATAAATTTTTTAATTAATGTTTATTATCTTGAATTTGCTTTGTGAAGCTAAGCCGTGGCATCACTTAAGAGGTTGCGGAAGATCAGCGCTGGTTGTGAAACTAGCATTATGTTGAGCAAGAGCCTTTTTAGGACACCACAAATAATTGTTAGATCTATTATCGTGAATGAGTTTTTGTATTGTCACAAGCTACAGGACTCGAATTAAAATGTCGTTGGAATTACTATAGAATTTATTAGAACTATACTAACACGTATAACACCGGTACAAATATAACTGGATCGAACCAGTACAAACTGCACGATTCAATAACACGCGCAAAGTCCGTCAGTATATCGCTTATCGAATGTACACGTCTTGCTTTGATCGTGGTTCTCGCTAAACTGCCGATCTCTCCATTGGGCCATTGTTGCACCGATACAATTTCCCTCATAAATCGGATTACTTAGAATTCAGTTCGACAAACCAGCCTTATGATACCGCCATAAAACAAGTACAATAACAATAGAATGATTTTCTTAATTACCAATTTTAAACACAAAGTAAACAAAAGAAATCCAAACGCGGGGGGGGGGAATTCGGGAATTCACCTTTGTCGGCATGTAACAGTATCTTATCCTAAATATAATTTCTTTTCTTCCTTTCTATCTAATAGCACATTACCGGATCATTCGCGGGGGACATCGATATTTTACTTGGCGGAAATTATCATTTCGTCTGCTTTTAAGGCTAATTTATATTTATCTATACTAATATATGTGGGAATGATGTATCTTGAACGCATGATTTGATGAATGTAAGATGATATTACCGAACGAGTCCATAGTGTGAAAAAGGTGACGAGTGAAAGAGCGAGAGAGAAGATTCGACGAATGGACGACGTACGCACGACGCACGATAAAGACGCTCTGATTAATTTAATTTTAATTGTACGTGATATTGGAATTAAATTATATAAAAATAAACGCACGCGCAAAGTGAAACTCGTAAAAGTGTTGTTTTTCTTGCCAGCCGACCATCCTACATATATAAAGCTGAAGAGTTTGTTTGCTTAAAAGCTCTAATCTCAGGAACTACTGATCTGATTTGAAAAATTCTTTTAGAGAGTAGCCTATTTATCGAGGAAGGTTAAATATATGTTATCACGCTAAGACCATTTTTTTAACTATTCACGCGGACGAAGTCGCGAACAGAAGCTAGTGCTTAGATAAAATTGTTAGTACAATTATGAGTGCGGAATTTGTAATATTAGTTTGTCCGCATTATCTGTATGATATGTCTTATGAATAGCGATAAAATTATTTTATCAAAATCTTATCGCCCAGCGCTCACGTGCCTTGTGAAATAAGTTCCGCTTTCATTAACCTAATAACCCCTAATTGTCAAATGCAATTAGGAGAATTGATAACAAATTTACGAACAACAACCACGCATAACTGACTATAAAATACATTAATCAGTCCTTTATTAGGAGTTATGATACTTAAATAATGGAAAAACAATACTAAGTCTGGTGTGCACTGTCACTTAACCGGTGATTAAAATAAAATAATCGATCAAACTGTATGCATAAAGCGATTATTTTATTTAACCGTCGGTTAAATGTTGGTGCACACCAGCCTAAGAATGATAATTTCCTAAAAAAAGAGCTAGCTCTAAGAACTCCTAAAACTCATAATAATTACTACTACTACCATAATTATGAACAGGGCCGTCTTAATCATATTGGACGGCGGGGTCCAAAAATAAGCCAGCCTCCCCCCCCCCGCGCCTCTTCCAGTAACAAAAATTGAAATTAGTAAAATAATATAGTCAATAAGTTTCAATATGTTTCCGATTCATTGCGTTTTCAGTGATCGAATTGGGATAATGTATTTAGGAATATTTTGTTCAGAATTACTGTACTACTTAATAAATTTTTACCACTTCTAGTATTTTTTAAAGACCAACTGTCGGAAATTAGCTTTAAAATCATCATGTAAACGAATCGATTAGTATTTATGTTATGTTGTATATACCACAACATGGCGCTCTGTTGTTCGTGCCTACCCCACAAGGACCTGGCGTGACGTTATGTATGTATGTATGTATATATACCACTATGTGGTAGAATGTATGTATCTACTATTATGTAACATCTGTATAAATTACAATCAAATTATTATACTATTAATTACATTGCAAATAAAGATATTGATTGATCGAGTAAAGGTTTCAGAAGTATATATGAGATAAACTGTCAATTTTATAAAATGTTTACGACTTATTTGAATTTCAATCCTTATCACCGTAATAATTTTCATTCAACTCGTTTAGTACAACAGGTGTTTCAAATACATTATTTACGCAATGCGGAAAGAACTTGTCCAACAACGCACAAACATCTGTCAAAACGTAACGATGTGCAAAAATAACCATCCCAAACTAAAAGGCAACGGCCTTGCTGAAAAGTTTAGTTAAACTATTTCAACGTTTTCTATTTTACCTTTTAACACATAGATATATTTCTCGTTATACTTTTTAGGGTTTCGTGATTTGTTTATTTTTAACTACCCGTGCCCACGACTTGGTCCGTTTGGTTTTTTTTTTTCACGGAACCCTAAAAAATAAAGAAGTAGCTCAGGTTACTCCTTATAACTTCTGCTGTCTGCTAATGAAAGTCCCGTCAAACTCGGTCCAGACGTTTCAGCCAGAACATCCAGACAGACAGACAATTTAAAAAAAAAAATAAGTACCGTATAATTATACTTGCAAATGCATTTAGTAAAAACCTGTTGGTAGTTTGAAATTACAAACAGACACTTCAATGTTATTTATTTGTACAGATTTTATTATTAATTTAAATCTATAGACTCGGGAGTCCGTACCTTTTTTAAAACTTCATTTAATATTATTCCTTACATGCCAATTTGTTTTTGTTCTATTATTATGTAGGTTTATTTTTATCTTTGGTAAATTAGATTAGGCTCCCATAGAGTAAAGAATAACTTGTTTTATGATTCTCTAGTCCAGTGGTTCCCAAACTTATTTTGTATACCGCCCACTTATGAGAATAAATCATTTTTAGCGCCCCCATTTTTTCACCTACTTAAAAAACACTATAACGTTAAATTAAATTAATTGATTATTGAGAGCTACATTAGCGGAGATTAAACATCCATTCAAAACGAGACTTACTATAGCCCGCAATAGTTAACTTGAGACCTAAGCGCAGTAGGTAGAACACAATGGCGCTGAGGTCTCAAGTTAACTCTTATGGGCTACACCCGCCAATGCCTATTTTTTTCTGGGTCTCTTACCGCCCCCTTTTAGACCTACAGCGCCCACAAGGGGGCGTTATCGCCCACTTTGGGAACCACTGCTCTAGTCTAATAACGTAATTAATGGACGTGTGTCACCTTTGCCAACTCTCTATATATCGTAGACTTCAAAGCACTTGTCTGATTTATTCTTAAAATAAAAGTTAAGCAAAATATCAGTCTTTGACATTCGTTTAAACCAACCACTACAATGCTAAATATACCCAACGTTGCGCAGCCTCATAGTCTATGGGCGTTGTTTATCTTACTTTAATATCAGGCGTAACTAATAACACCACTGACCTTGTTGCTCAACCTTTTGCGTCCTCGGATCTTCCCATTTGATGTAAACCAGCGCATACCAGTTCCCCGGTTTCGGATTTTGTATAGTATAAGATCTATTTAAACCATCGGACAGTATTTCCAATGTGTGAATGCTCTCACGCATCGACGGGTCGATGAAATCTTTTGGAAAGTCATACTGATCCGGATTCACCGCTGGATAAGATCCATGTTTTATATTGATTACAATTTCTTGGGGATTACAGGAACCTGAAAAGATGGGTTTAATTGCGTCAATTTCAGCCAAGCTTTAGGTAAACTTCTAGGCGCTAAGAACCCCAGCTTGCCATACACAACGCGGTGCTGGTAGCTACGCTCACGTATGGAAGCGACAGTTGGGTATGGAATAGAGAGCATGAAAGTAGAGTAAACGCGTTCGAGATGAGAGCACTGCGCAAAATCTGCGGAGTGACGCTCGCGGACCGCGTTCGAAGTAACGAAGTAAGAAAGAAAGTTGGTCTGAAAGAGTGTCCGGGTAAAGGTAAGGAAAGGAATGCTCCGGTGGTTCGGGAAAGTAGAAAGAATGTATGATGAAGAATTACTAAACAGATAAACAATGCAAAAGTGGATGGATGCAGAAGTCGCGGAAGGCCACGACACACCTTCCATGATCAAATTGATCATGTATTAGCAGAAGGTGATGTCAGGACCCTTAAATTCTTAAGGCTCCTAACATCCAGGCGTCTATTCAGACGAGCGTGCATGACAAGAGCTATGAATGTCAAAGAAGCAAGTGAGATGTGTAACAATAAGCCCAAATGGAGCTCCGTAGTTCGTGCCTACCCCGCAAGGGACCCGGCGTAAAGTTATGTATGTAATTTCAGCCAAGAGTAAAATAATGAGACGTCGACGACGTCTCAAAAGTTGCTCAGCGAGCTATGTTGGGTATGTCGAAGATTAGTAAGGGAACCAAAGTAAACGACATAGCTCGCAAAATTAGTAAGCTGAAGTAGCAATGGGACGAACACGTCTGTCGCAAAGCTTTGGAGCAAACGAGTTCTGAAGTGGAGTTTTCGTCTAGGTATACATAGTTCGAAGACGCCCTACAGCCCCGTGGTCCGACGATTTGTGCAAAGTAGGGATAGGAGGTAGAAGCGGTTGACCAGACATCTCGCGCATACTTTGAGGATTCCTATATCCAGGAATTTGGTCTACTGATGAAATAATGAATCTTAGCTTGACGTGTTGCTGGAGAATTTGTTGCCGCTTCTTCTCCTTTAAACAAAAATACGTTACGAAACGATGCGCATAGGAAGTACACATAGTTTGTAACTTATAATATTATGAGTTACAAATATATATTAAAAAATATTATCCAACGGAACAAAGTATAAACAAAAACTTTTGATTACATACATACATAACTTCACGCCAGGTCCCTTGCGGGGTAGGCACGAACAACAGAGCGCCATTTAGGCTTATTCTTACACACCTCACTTGCTTCTTTGACATTCATAGTTCTTGTCATGCACGCTCGTCTGTTCTTAAGGCTCCTGACATCACCTTCTGCTAGTACACGATCAATTTGATCATGGAAGGTGTGTCGTGGCCTTCCGCGACTTCTGCATCCATCCACTTTTGCATTTTTTACCAATATTATTAAACAGTAAATAATAATGGCTGCGAGGCTATGAAAGCCTCTGAACGCCTCAATGTTTGAGTGGCCTTTGCTTACATACGTCATTGTAACGCAGAGGCGGCGGGTTCGGCTGGTATGGTAAATTCCGGAAACGACCGGTATGGTAAAATTCGAAAACGTCCTTTCCTTTATTTACTATAGTCTAGATGTCTGGGACCAGCCCCAGAGTAATCCGTTGTATAATACCCATAACACAAGAGTAACTTGTTTAAATTGGGCATATACAATGTGTTCAACTCTCGACAAATTAAAAAAAATAAAGCTCTAACGGCCCGCTCACGACTTTGCTGTTTGCGACAATATAGCCACGATACGAGTGCGAACTAAACATATTAAAAAGTAAAAAGAAATACACGAGTCGCTAATCTTAAAACCGTAGCCTGTACGTAATGCGAGCACTAAGTAATGCGAGTATATTTGGCGTCTAGTCTGGAGGGTAAAATCCAAAGTCAGACATTTTCAGTTATGGCAAACTGAACTATTTAATATATAATACAATTTAAACTAATGGAGAAAGCTTTCAGAAATCTAATAAGTTCTTGGTATTTCTAGGCAATTTCGTTTTCGATTACAATCTTATTGACGGAGATTCTTGTATGCCAACAATGGCCTATATTCATCAGCACTCGAAATCTTTATACAACAATTTTTCTATAGGTTTGTCACTGAACTCCTTAACGGCTGGACTGATTTTGATCAAAATGTTAGTGTGTGAGTTTGGATAGTTAGGATTTTATAATTGAACCCGGTCAATTGTAATCCAGGATTTTTTGATTATGATAACGTATGGCGGGGCCGAGTATAGGTCCCGCCACGTAAAAAGAACGCTGAGCGGTAGTGGAGGGGATGTGTCTGCGCAGGTGTACAGTCATATCTTCAAGTATTGCCCTGTCTCGCTCCATTCATACCACCAATTTGATCGATAAAGCGCTCACTGCGCAGGTTCAGAGCCAGCGTTCTTTTTACCTGGCGCGAACTATACCTATATTTGCTTAAACCTTACACGATAGTAGTATCTGTATGTCTTTATTGTTTTTTATTGATCGCAGAAAGATCGAATTTTAGCTGTTTTTTAACGAGGAGAAGTCCACTTATAGAGTTCCTACCATATGATGGATGTGTGGAGACTCGTCGGCCTCGTCCTACCCTGTGGAGGTACGAGTAGGTAACTACTGCCGGAATACCTACGACAACTCCCCGTGTTTCGTCCGTTCGCCAATAGTGAAGGTCGAGGAAAATGGTAATCCCCTGCTCCGCGTTGGCCTTAGCAGCACTCTTTTTAGTTTTAGCTATGGCAACACTTGCCTTTTCATCTTTAATCATTTACTTGCATGAAGCATATACGCAATAATGATTTCTCAAAAACGCATAGCTTTTCGTCTACACCTGTGCGCCTTAGTCGTGAAAATGGACGAGTGTGAAATATGCAAAGAAAAGTTATTTGATGAAAGGAAATAATCTGTCATTAAAAGACTTAAGTATCTATTTATCTTCGGACACTTTTTCCCGTTACTGAAGGAGTGCCGTTATATGCGAACCCACTGCTGCTGATTTGGCCTGCGTCACAATGGCTGTCATTCAACTATTTTACCGCATGTGATTTTTGGATACATTGAAGAATGCACAAACCGAAGTTGAAAGCACCTTATCCGGTTGCAGATATTATAGCAATTTTCATGAAGTTTTCGCCAAATACTTAACAAACTAGTGGTCGCCCATGGTCGAAATTCGACCATAATAATTAATAATATTTTCTTAAGTTTTCGCGACTTGTATACATACATAAAATAATTGTCGTCCGTGACCACGGCCACTGAAAAGCGGCTGAAACGTCGGATAAACCAAAATCAAATAAATTACCGCGCTTAAAACCGTTAAAACGTAGTTTTATTATAATAATTAATGTCAAAGACTAACTATGATCACTGATTTCACCAAGGCTTGAATTTGACTTGAACAATAAACAAAAGAAAAATGTAATGTTTTTTATGCATAATTTTTCATAAATTAATATTTAGGAATGCTAATGCATTCTTTGCTTCTTCTCTATATAAACTTATAAGGGTGTGAAATTTCATACTCCTCCATCTGCACAATTTTCGTAAAAATGGGTACAAAGGTATTCATTCCTGTATTATTATTTCTTGCTCATTCATTATCTTTTCAATAAGCTCTTTTTAGATGGGGATTTCCTTTGCAGACCATTAGTCATGCTAAGGGGGAGTCACGCCCGGTGCGTGGGACTCGCCTGGAGGGAATAGGAAAGTCTGCCAACCAACACCGGGAATGCCCACTATAATCCCATGGTGCCCCCTTTCGTAGAGCCATGGGAAGGTGGCACTAGCCTGTTCTATGCAATTCTGGCGTTTTAAAAAACCTAACTATTATGAATAACTAAGGGGGTAAGTATTTGCGAATAAAAATCGGTAAGTGTGTGTCAGCGTGCGTCCAGCAGCAAGTAAATTAAAATATTACAATGATCATATTTAAACTAAGATGAGTAAAGTATTTATTATGTCTTTTCTTCTACCTACATTTGTAATACAGTTTATGGAAAACCATAAACCGAATTATATATGCTGACCTACTGCTGACTTCTTTAAGGCAAAATGCTTTATATTATTATTAGAACCATGATATGCTTGATGCCTATCCCTGAAATTAATATTAAAATAATTAATATGGGAGATAATTTGCTGTGTCTATTTAAGTGATTAGGACTAAGGAGGTTGCTCCTTAGCTGAGGTCATTTTAAATGTAATCATATATGCATGCCCACTCCTTATTTGTTTTCATTAAATTTCATCTTGTTTTCCTGGCAGATTCAGAGAAACAAATAGGGAAAAGCTATTCGGACTAAGTCATCCTACACAATTTATTTCTATGCAAAATAGATTGCTTATGCCTTAAACTTTCTACAGACTATGTACGGTATGAATATAATTGTAATATTGTTTTTTGGAAGACCACCAGCCAAAAAATTAACCCAGACCTTTTGAGGGCTTGCATGGGGACATGGGAACACCAACAGGTGGAGGTCCTTTGAGAAATTACCAGTACCATACCAGTGTAGGACTATTGTGGGAAGCCAAAATAAAGACTAACAGGATATTGGTACTAGGTGTCTGGGAATATGGGGAGTATGGCATCTGCTGTTGCAATGTTTGGAGAACATGAAACAATGGGTAGATGGTGATTCGCCACTCCCTGCATGGGCCCAAAATAATGCCAAAGAAGACAGGGGCAACATGAAAGTAAGTGGGTTAGGGGTGTAGAGAACCCAGCAGATTCACAGATGCTATCACCACTCTATGCCAGTTAGCTAAGGCAAGCATATAAGTGGGGGGCAAGCATAGAAGTGGGGCCTTGCTTTGGCCCAGGAGTCAGGTTGAGGTGTTGCTTATCACCTAAGGCTTCTGTTGTTCTGTTGTAGACTGTTGTGGGTGAGTGGATATGTGTATATTTCATAAATGATAATGTGGGAGGTATCACTTTTTCATCACTAACACTTGTATTTAGACTACCAAATAATAAAGTACATACATGCTACACTCTATTGACTTTTATTTAAACATCATAGTGGCAATAATTTGTGCATTACTTATCTAAGTTGTGATAAGGCTAATTTAGAGATTATAACTAGATCAATACATATTAAATTTACGACAGAATCTGGGAAATATAATAAATATAAGAAAAGAAGTTTAATTTTTCTTTGTTCAAGGCCTAAGAAATTAAACAATTGTGATGAAATTTGGTACATACATACATACTTTCAACAATAAAGATTAATGTTTGGATTTTTTTATTATGAAAAATTAAATTGAATTAGTTTGTTTTAGAAACCAAAGATGTACTGTTTATCTGAGAAAAATAAATTTCCAAGAAGATACATACATAAAGCAAAGACCTCTATTTGAATACAAAAGATAAAGTTTGATGGGTAAGCAAAGCAAAGATTATACAGGTTCAAAGCATTTTGAATGTGTATAAAACAAAGATGTCAGTGTGAAACCTACCAATATTGTTCATATGAAGTTCCTCAGATTGAAATGTGAAGTGGGCATCTGTTACATCCCTTGATACTGGGTAAAACACAACAGAAACAGTGCGGTAACTTCTATACATATATACATCGGTCGCAATCAGTCTTTTCACCAAAGTATAGTCGTCTAATAGTACTGTACGAGTTCTCAACTGTTCAATGATACGCTTCCTCATACCCTCTTCTTCAGCTTCTTTATCTCCAAAAATCACAGCTGTGCAAGCACACAACAAAAAATAAACTCGCATTTTTTACCGGTTTCTCGTACCTTATTTGTTTGTGCACTGGTAATTTCTTAAAACTAAAGATTTGTCATTGTTAAGTATGTGACGAATCTTTAATATAAATTATTTACTTGTTACACTTTCATTTATTTAGATGATACAAATAACAACCCATCAAATTCGTCAACATTCCACTGCAAATTGCAAAATTATGTACTATACAAAATTTATGTTGTTGTTGTTGAAATTTGCCACAAAGGCAGGCAAAGGACGTAGTCCATACAGCCTTGTCAGTTGTATTCATTATATAGAAGTCATCGTTATTTTAAAAGGCCTAAGCCAAGTCAAATGTAGTTTTATCCAATATATCTATAATGTATTGTACTCTGTGTCCATTTCCATTTTTACAAGTCCAATCCAGTCATAGTCAAAAATTTATAAATAATTTTATAAGTGTCCGGGTTTCTTAATAAGTCCTGGGAGGAGCGCGGGATCTCTCCAGGGTCGTTATAAATCTTGAGGAGTGAATCGATCATCACTAGTCTAGCCATTGAGAAATGAATACAGTTAAATAAGATATGATCAATTGTCTGATCTTCTGCATTGCAATAATTACATGTGGGTGATGAAACAATTTTAATTTTAGCCAAAAATGCATTGACTTTACAGTGTCCAATTCTTAGCCTGCAGACAGTTGTATAAAACTTTCGTCCCAAGTATACATTAGACTTCGAAAACCACGGAGTAATTGGCTTAGTAGAATTATTAATGTGGGAATGCCACAATCCTTTTCCATTATTGTTTTGATCCATTTTAACGCTTTCCCAATTTTCATTAATTTTGGTCTTCAAAATATTATAAAAATCTGTATAAGGGATGGCAATACCATCGGAAACGTTCTTGTTGTCACTGTTATCATTAGCAATGACATCTGTATTACTGTCACAGAGTACTTTATATATACTGGTATAGAGTCAACAGTCATAATATACCTATATACTAACGCACTCTATCGGTATACGGCATTATTCAACGGCAAAAACCATCCGGGGGGTCTACTGTTATTTTGATTTTTATATTAGACTTTTGGAAATTGCGGGAGTTATAATTTAACTCCTGCAATTCCCAAAAGCCTTTCCAAAAAATGTTTATTTGTTAGTAAATAAAACAACAATTTAGCGGTAGCGTGATTTATTATGTTTCCTTTTATTAAAATATTCAAAGGCATACATTTTCATAACATCATTTGTATCCACATCTAATCTGGTGCCGTTAAGATGATGTACTTAGAAGTTTTACCATATCTGGGCACACAACAACCTCTTTCAGAAGAAGCCATAATCCAAGTCATCAGAAAACAAATCGTTAGGCAAATTGGTGTTCAGGGTACATGCTTAAGTCCAACGTGATCACAGAACACTAGTAAACGTGATAAGCGAAGTCTTTGGAGTCCAGGAATCAAACAAATTTATCGAAAAATAATCAAAACACAAACAAAGTACATACGTTCACGAATGTAACTTGTATCAGTCGGAATGTCATTTTGGTTTTGACATAATTGACATCTTTGAAATAAGTTTTTGGTAAATCGACAATTCATCAAAAATTTATTAATTAAAGTTAAAAAGAGCTTTATAATTTGAAAAAGGTGAGGACTAGAATTTACACACTTTAAAATATATTTATTAGCTGATATGGCTTGCAAAAACATAAAAACATATCAAATATATCTTAAACAAGTATTAAAACAACTGCGTATAAAGAAACATATTATATTCATTCATTTGGTGATTAATTTGAGAACAGTGACATCTACTGCAATACCTACCTACTAATAGAACGCAAAAAAATCTCTAAGAAAAAATAATTGTACTGATTGTTAGGACACTGATTACTGTTTACAATGGCCCTAGCTAAGAAATCCGCGTGCTCATTTCCTTGTACACCAATGTGAGAAGGAGTCCACATAAATATAGTTTTAATGTTATTTTCGAAAAGGTTCAACCATGTTCTTTTGATTTCATAAATAATATAATTAACACTAGTGCTCAATTTACAGTTATTAATCGCCGATAAAACGCTCATGGAGTCCGAGATAATCAACCAATGTGTAGAAATTTCTTTATGTTGTTGTACGTACTGGAGTGCAAATAGAATTGCTAAGCATTCGGCTGAAAAAATTGAAATAGCCGCTGGTAGCTTAATTCCATGTCCAGATTTTATATGAGGTATGTAAAAAGCACAAGATACATTGTTTCCTTTCTTCGAACCATCCGTATATATGGAAGTATAATTGCTATATTGATTAATCTGTTCAAGAACTTCTTCTTTACATTTTAGATGATTCTGCATTACGACATTTATTTTGGAAAGTTTACTTTCAAATGAGCCTCTATAGCAAGGCCAGTTAGTATTTGCTCTATGTATATTATAATTCTGACCAAACTGTATTATTTCAGAGAAATCTTGAAGTATGAAGGGACTGGAAACATTCAAAGGAGAGAAGCTATTATAAAAATGAAGAATTTTTTTAAACAGAGGATGGCCCATTAAAGAAAATATCTTGATTATAAAACGATACTTAAGATATTTAAATCCTAGAGATAAAGGAAGAATATTGCATTCTGCTTGCAATGAAATAATAGGAGATGTTCTCATGGCACCAGTGATAAGTCTCAAATTATTATTCTGTAAGACTTCAAGCTCTTATCTATGCTAATATCAAGATTTAAGTAAGAGAAATAAGAATGAAGCTTAATTAAACAGTTATTAAGAGTAACAAGTAGAGAGTTAACATTTTTCCCCGAAATGTAAATAACTAAGTCATCAGCAAACTGTAGATTGGAGACAGATGGACTCAATATTGAATTAAGCTTATAAATATACAAAATAAAAATCAAAGGACTAAGAATCCCACCCTGACATACACCCTTGTGAGACAATCTAGGCCCAATTAACTCACCACTCTGATTTATTTTAACAAAAACTTGTCTTTGATGTAAGAAGTTAAAAATCCAATTTATTAATTTTATAGGTATACCAATAGAACCTAACTCTGATGCAAGAATATGATGGTTAACATTGTTAAAAGCTCCGACAATATCAAAAAATATGCCAATTAAAACTTCCTTATTTCTAAAAGCATTGTATATATCTAGATGCAGATGCGTAATACTTTCTCGTGCTGATTGCCCACGTCTAAATCCGAATTGATTGGAAGGCAATAAGTTATTACTCTCTATATAAAATTCTAGACGTGATTTTAAAAGCTGTTCAAAAATCTTACCCAAACATGAAGTGAGTGTAATAGGCCTGTAAGAATCTGGAAACCCAGATTCTTTCCCAGGTTTTAGAACAGGAATAATAATGTCAATCTTCCAGTCACTTGGAATAAGGGATTTGTCCCATAATAAATTTAAGATGCTTAAAACAACATTCTTGCAGCAAAGTTTGAGCTTTTTCAAAACTTTATAAGAAAGACCATCAAATCCACAAGTAGTATCTTTCCTTGAGTCACAAGCAGCATTGAATTCATTGATAGAAAAAGGTTTAATGAGATAGTCTAGGTCTGCAACATAAGCTGTGGAAGATGTTGTCAGAGGTAATTCAACTGTATCTGCAGTATACTTATTTAAAATTTCATAAGCCCAGTTGAGATCAGTACAAGAAGAGTTCACATGGGGAATGTAAGTTTTATTAAATTTCCTAATTTTATTCCAAATGAAAGTCAGTGGAGTCTGTCTGTTTATGGATTCACAAAAAGTTCTCCAGCTTAGAGTTCTCTCTGTTTTTAGTACTAATTTCTTAAAAGCCTGTAACCTTTTGAAATTTATATAATTAGATTCAGTAGGGTCATTTTTGAATTTAACATAAGCAGACTTTGAGTTTAATACTGCTTCAGAGCATTTGTGATTCCACCAGGGAAGAGTAAGTTTCCTATGTTTTTTGTTAGACTTGGAAGAATTGCAGGAATGTTGTTGTAAGGGCATAGACTGCTGAATAGCCACTTTAAATAGTTGTGTAAGAGTGTTATAAGTATTTTGGGGATCACTATTATCAATATTGCAATCATGTAATAGTTTGTGGGCATGTTTAGAATAATCAGACCAATTAATCAGAGGACTGTTTGAGGAAAATTTTGGACTGGTATTAGAGTTATTAAATCTTACACTGTTAAAGAAAAAATTGGAAAATACAGGGAAGTGGTAGCTCCCTGAGGGGTCATCACCAACATACCATTCTGAGAAAAGAGATAAAGATGGTGAAACTATAGTTAAATCAAGAGCATTTTGACGCCATCTATGAGAACCTACAGTTGTTTTATCTCCATTATTAAGAATAACAAGGCCAAAATCATCAACACTTTGCAAAACATCAATCCCTCTTGCGTCTGTATAATCACAACCCCACACAGTATTTAATGCATTAAAGTCACCAGCAACGATCATTGGTTCAGGGAGACTGTTAAAAAAATTATCTAATTTTACTTTACTAAAGGAAGGGGAGCATTGCTTAGGACTATAAAAAGTAACTAAAGTAATAAGTTTATTGCAAAAACTTAACTGTATGGCAATATTTTGTAAAGAATCATCATAAAAAGTGTCAAGTTTTTTAAAAATTAATGAATTATGAATTAAAATAGCAACACCATTATGACTATTACCAGAATCCAGACGAACAATATTGTAACCACGGATAGAAAAGTTATGATGAGATAGTAACCAAGTCTCACAAATAAGAGCAACATGTATTTGATTCTCATATAAAAGCTGTGTAAACAAGTAGCGATTACTAATTAAACTCTGTGCATTCCATTGTATGATTTTTAAACAATCCATAAAGATATTTATTTAGTATTTTTAAAAATATCCATGAGAACATCTTTAATAAACTGAGATGAGATTGATTTGTTACTAGTTCTATTTTCTGTTATTATTTTGACTATTGACTTTGTCATGAGGTCCATTACATCTACAGAATTAATTAAGGAAAGAAACTGTTCAGATTTGGATTTAGGGGGTAATGAGGGAAAAGATTTCTCGTTGAAGAGGTCATTAAACTTTCTTTTCTCAGCCTGCTCTTTATTTTCTACAATCATTTTCTTTTTGATTGGGCAACTACCAGACACACTAACATGTGGTCCCTTACAGTGTACACATACTGCTTTATCAGTGGAAATTGAGCACTCTTTGTAAGTGTGTGGTCCAGAGCAAATCGAGCACCTGATGGCGTTCTTGCAAAACTTAGCCATATGACCATATCTTAAACATTGAAAGCATTGTTTGACTGGAGGTATATAAGTAAACAATGAAAAACGCCAACCGTGAATATCCACAAATTCTGGTAATACAGATGATGCAAAAGTAATTACTACAGTACCTGTAGGCTCCAGGGAAAATCCTGAGTCTAGTAATTTTTCTCATAATTCGGCGTACACATATGATCTTCCTGTGGCTGGACAACAGAGTAAAGATTTTTAAATTGGATAAATTCAAGGGAACATTTCTAATAACACCTGAGACTTCTGTGCTGACTGCTGGGATACTAGCTTTAAATTTATAATCCATAAGAAAAGTCTTGTTGTTTAGAAATGCATTTGCTAAATTAGATTTTTCAAAATGAATTCCAATCTTGTATTTGTTCATTGATTGGAGGTATTTAATACCCTTAATGAATCGCTTTAGGTGGCTAGCTAAAGAAATCATGTCTCTAGTTCCAATAGGTTTACCCTGATCTGCAGACTCCAGGAAAACAACAAAATCAATCAGAGGTGAATCCTCGGGGTACCGTCGCGTGTAGTCAGAAACATAGTAGGGTTTAAACTTATCCTTTTCCGAAATTTCAATTTCTTCAGATACGCTGCTACTATCTGAAACCTCGTCCGGCCAATCATTGGAATTCCCAGTTAAGGGACGTTTTTTCTTTTTGGGCATTATGCCCTAAAGTAATAACAAACTTTTTATTTGTAAGTTAAGGTAAAAAGATACGAAAAATTAATTAATAATTAAGAGTTTTGAAAAAAAGCGCCTTCACAAATTAGCAGTTCCCGCCTTTCTCCTATACAAAATTTAAAGAGAATAAAAATTACATTTATTGACATTGACAGTTACAACTTCCTTGAAAAATATCATTTTTTCCGTATTTACCAGCTATGGAACACAAAAATAAATAGACTTTAATATCTGATCTATTTAGGGGTGGTAAATTGTTATGCTTTTTTGAGTAGTTTTAGTATGTAGCTACCCGTACATTGCCAGATTTTAGAATAATCTAATATACAATTATCATTAACTATTACGTTAGGTAATGTTTGGTTTTGTTAGTATTTGTTTGTACCGAGGCCCAACCTGTGAGAATGTTATCACAATATGGATTCAGTTGAAATAAATATCTATGAATAAATTTACGTAATATTTTTTTTTTACTTTCAATTTTGGTCGAATTACATTCTGTGAAGATTCAAATTAATTATGATTTTCTGTTACTATAGGAAGCATCTGAGCGTGTATTTAGAGATATCACTAAAAAAAACGGAAAAATGCGTACCAACTTACTTTGTGTGAGTGATTAAGGTGTAAAATGATCCAAGTATAAAATCCGTTAAAATTAATACGGATATAACAATGCTACGTTTCACACGAGAAGTTATTTTTATAGTTTAGTAAGGATATCTAGAGGATTTTAAAGAAAAATCTTTTCGTTAAATTTTGAGGATATTTATCAAAAAACAGCCGACATGGTGGGATAGTAAGGGTTCTTTTAGCTTCTTTTAATAAAATAATAGTTATGTGAATTATCGCAATCACTCTTGCCTACAAAATTATAGTCATTATTAGTAAAATAAACATCATAGGTTACGTTGAAAAATTGCACAGATGTTGTAAATGAAGCAAATTGATTCTTGCACGATGTTTGACATAGTACTTCCTCTGGGATAACGTGTAAGATATAGGCCGTTTCACGCAGATGTGGCGATGGATGTAATGCGTTATTTGTGATCTAATTGGGCCACAATCAACATGTTTGCCATTATTGCAGGTCTAGCCCCTAGCATAAAATTGGAGTTCCTAGAGTTTAGACAAATATGCGAAAGAGGCGCCCCTATTATTTTCTAAATTAATTTGCCTCAAAGAAATCCTTTTCTGAATGGTTTTAGTATGTAACTACCCTTACATAGCATAATGCTGCCAGATTCTAGAATAATCTAGATTATATGTATTTTGTGTATCACAACTAGATAGACAAATGAGTTATAACAAAACCTTAAGAAATATGTTTTGTATCTGCTAGCTACTCCTAAACCACGAATTTGTAAACGGTTTTCACCACGATCAATTATATAATTTTTCACTGAAGAATTATATCTAAACATGACTTAATAAATTTTTATGCAAGTAAAATAGAACTATTTTGATTGCATGAATCAGCAAGCAGGCAGTCAGCCTACCTGATGGAAAGCGGTTATCGTAAATTAAGAATATTTACAACACCACAAATGCTCCCAATACGCTGCCGCTCTCTAAAGGGAGACTAGAATCTGGTCACTAATACCGAAACAACTCAAGGTTACTATGACGGCATACTCTAGAGCAGCTGATAGCCATCCAGTCGAGAAAATATCCAACCACCTGAATTAGGTTGTTTCGTCGCCCCTTGCGGCAGGCTACTAGACTGCAGGAAATTTTACTATTTCTACCTGAACAGATACCTACTTCCCAGGGTTTAGTAAACTCATAAGGCAGTTCAATTAAGAAACTCATAAGACTACAAAAAACTTATAAGAAAACTCTTGTTTAGAATAAAATTGTATGATACAGTTTATTTTAAAAACAAAAGTTAAAAAAAATAACTTGGTTTGGTTAATTTGCATTGTCAGCTGGCATATTTTTACATATTTTCCTACACAATACACATTTTGCATGTGCAGTGTTCACAATTTCACATTATTACCGGAGATGTAATTTTTGACTATGGTATTATTTTAAGTTTTTTGCGGTAGTGAAGTCGGAGCGGAGCGCGCATGTATTGTGTGTTCTTGTGAATTACCAAATTTGCAATAAATAATGGCTTCGACCGCGAAATCAGAGCAAACACAATTAAACGGCGACTTGTCGTGCTCGTGTGCATGTAAAAGTTTAGAAATGGAAAATAAAGTAACTGTTGTTTTGGGTGCTCAGTGGGGTGATGAAGGAAAGGGCAAAGTTGTGGACTTATTGGCCGTGGATGCGGACATCGTTTGCCGCTGTCAGGTACGTGAAAGAAAAATAATAAGACTGCTATATTCGTATTCTTTTGGAAGCTTATTTATATGGAAATCTGTTGAAAATCCAGGCGAATGTCTTCGAGTAAATATCTTTGAAGTGTCAAGGCAATTTGAGGTTATATTTTACATAAAATTGATTAAAGTTTTAATTAATTTCCTCAAATACCTTTTGCGTTATGAAGTTTCTAGCTTCAGTCATACTATTAATCCAAAGCGTTTGATTGTTGGCATATCGCCAAGAGTTGTTTGAAAACATTTTATGAGAACACAATGTTTTTGTTAGAATTCGCGAATGCATGGTGCCAGGTGCCCAATTACTTCAGCGGGAATGAGAACGCACGCTCTACGTTGCGTAAACTGTACAGGATAAATTAATTATGTAACAACTTTATATAAATTTCAAGTCTTTTGGCAGTGTTAGGGAGTGTTTTAGCCTCAGTCAAAACATGGGATATATTACAATAAATATTATAAAATAACATATATTATATCAAAAAATATTCTATTCTATTCTAAAATAAATCTTAACTACCATAAATAACTTTTAATAATATGGTTAAACTTTAGGTTATTGGTCACCAAATTTTAAAGTAGGGGGGAGGGAGGGTTTGGGGGATATGAGTTATTGCGATATTAATTTTTTCACTTGTTTGTTTTGTTATATTGTGATGTTGATGTCCAGTCTGTTCAGACACTCGCCAGCCGCTGCCTCGGCACACTCCCTACACTAACTTGACTTGTGTGCTTTAGCTTAAAGTCTAACCTAATCTAAGTCACTATTCTAGTAGATCGTAACTTTCGACTGAAGCCCATAAGCCAAATGAGCATACCATGGTAACAGCAAATGTTACAACAAAAATAAAACTTTTTTCATATTTAAAAATCAACAAACTAATTCAAACCTTTACTAAACTCGAAAACAGTTGTAAGTGTTTATACATTAAGCATAAGTGTATTCCTAAACACAAATCACACTGATAAAAATGACAGTGAAATAACCTTGTTTATCTAACATAATTATAGTCCTTTTTTCTATTATTTATTCAAAACTTGTTTGTGGACATTTCCCAACCTAAATAACAGATCTAGTGAAGTCACACATACTATACATATATAGATATAAAGTTTTATAATAGGTATATATACATACCCCTAAATTAAAATCACCCTTAACCTCATACCATGCTGGGTCACACTAGACAATAATATAAATTGGTTATATGTCCATATAATGTAAACTTTGGAATCATGTGACTGTGTGATTTATAAATATCTATGTTTTAATTGGGTTTCAAGATGCAAATAGACCTTGCCCATTGATTTTGCTTTGGTGTGGATTTCTGCCAAGTTCTGGGGATAGTTCTGCAAAAAAGCTTCATACAAAAACTCAAGGTCTTAACTATTTTGAAGAGATTGAAAAGGCTGATCTTTGATGTATTGGTATTGTTAGTACATATTTATAAAAATGATCTCATTTTGTTTATATTGAATAAAGCAGCTAGTTAGCTAGTTATTGCTATTAATTGCCATTAATTTGGAACCTGCCTTACTGAGTGTTCTCCACTTGAAATTCCAATTGGCAAGTGATTTGTTCTTATTGATTGTACATTCTTGTGGGACATATATGTTGACTATAGAATATGTTGCAGTCTCATTGGTGTTTTAACCTATTTTTCTCATAGAATATAATTTTGAATGTGATTTGTATTCTTTATGTCAAACTGTTTTTTGTAGAGTGAAAATTATTGAGAGACACACACATGAATATCCATTGTCATGTTTATTTGGTATATATTGAAATAACACAAAAACAGGATATTTCTATTCAAAATCATTATATCTCTCGCTCAATGACCACAACAGAATACTTTCTGGTAAATTATATTTTGTTTATAATTAAATTTTTAGAACATGTTACCAGTTGAAATTTTAGGTAAATTTATCATTTCATTATTGATTGCAAAAATATGTAATATTATTTTTGCATGAGAATCTTATTATTTAACTCTAATAATGACTTATCATGTTTTAATGTAAATACTTCCTGGTTGTTTTATCTCTAAAAGTAAATTAATCAAAACAAATGAGTCTGATTTGAACTGTTTGTTACCAGTATACTGGTATCTATTGATATCAGTCAATAAATGTGTACAAGGTATTTTGTATTTGAAAATCAAATCTATCCTTATGAAATTGAACTGTTAAGTTTATAGTTTATATAATTTAAGTAAAACATGTTATTTATACAATGTCCAAATATATACATACATACATAACTTCACGCCAGGTCCCTTGCGGGGTAGGCCCAAACAACAGAGCGCGATACAGGCTTATTCTTACACACCTCACTTGCTTCTTTGACATTCATAGCTCTTGTCATGCACATGTCCAAATATATGTTACTTAATTTTTAGAATTTTTGTATTTCAGTCTGTCTGTAAGTTTGTTCTTAATAGGCTCCAAAAGGAGTCAATATATTGCATTGAAAATTATAGTAAAAATAAAAACCAAGACCCAAACAAGTAGAGAGAGAGAGAGAGAGAGAGAGAGAGAGAGAGAGAGAGAGAGAGAGAGAGAGAGAGAGAGAGAGAGAGAGAGAGAGAGAGAGAGAGAGAGAGAGAGAGAGAGAGAGAGAGAGAGAGAGAGAGAGAGAGAGAGAGAGAGAGAGAGAGAGAGAGAGAGAGAGAGAGAGAGAGAGAGAGAGAGAGAGAGAGAGAGAGAGAGAGAGACCTATAATATTCTAAATGTGCACAATGGCCGGTCTTGTCACTAAGAAGTGATCTCTTCCAGACAACCAGTGGCAGGAATAAAACAGATCAGTTTGTCAACTTAGTTTAAGTATGTTTATTTATGTTATTTGATATTTAATGATCTGCACCACCCACATCGCCAGATTAGATTAAATTATTCCTTAAGTTAGGTTGCCTGGAAGAGATTGCTTTCAGCGATAAGGCCGCCTTTTGTTTCTACCATGACAATATTCTAATTGTATATTTTGAAATTGTGTATTTGGTGAGCAATTATGTAAAATGTTATATGAGTAAGAATTATACTTAATAAACACATAAAAATACATGTATTAATATTACATGCACATAAATAAATATACATAAAAATATCAAACATCACTATTATCCCCGCAAATCGCCAATGCGCTGGAACCTTGTCAAATTAACATTCACGTGACATCATCTGCAACTCGATATGTACGCGTACTCGCCGGTCAGTGATGCTAACAGTACTGACTGTTCGGCTACAGTTACGTCACCAAAATGGCGGCCAGGCGCAATAGCAATTTGCGGGGATAATATGTTTGTAGTGCTTTTCAGTAAAGTGGCAGGCATAAATATAAATGTCCAACTGCTGGATTTGAGCCTCCCATTTATAAGGCAGTTGACAGTACCTATACCCACCATGCTTGTACAAGCTGGGTTTACATGTTTAGCACATTGGTTATACAGGTTAAGGTTTCAACATGGTCTTATCTTACACCATTAGCATGTAGTAATTGTATCAATATGCATATTAGACCAGGGTCTAAACTCTTGAGTGGTTCATGCTTTCCACCCAAGATTTAAAGAAGAAGAAGTGCTCTAACTGCTAAACTACCATGATTTGTCCAAAAACCTTAACTATAATAAATAAAATAAATATTAATAATAACTAAAAACGCTACAATTCAGAGTCCAGTTCCAATTACTGGCATGGATGGAAATCAGAAATGATGATGATTTAGGGATGTGGACCCTAATTGTTGGAGGAGCAAGACGGTATGCCCCTCTGTCCCAAGATTTTCCAGCAAGGTTATTGTTGTTCCTTGCAGTCCTAGGCCTGTCCATTATTGTTGGAAATTTATGTACATATATAATATATTACTTAAGAAAATATTATGTACAAAGAATGTATTATATTCTGTGTACATAATATTTTCTTAAGTTTTCGCCACTTGTACACATAATAAAACTATGTTTTAACCGCGGTAATTTATTTGTTTTTGGTTTATCCGACGTTTCGGCCGCTTTTCAGTGGCCGTGGTCACGGAAGACAAAGATGACATTTGTCTAACGTGTATTGTCAAAGTTTTTATTCAGCCACCAACTTGTTCATTTTAATTATTTAGTTTTAATTTTGTTTATGGATATTATTTACTTTATGGGAGCCTAATCTGTTTTACCACCACTTCACAACATGTTGTGGCTTTCTTGGCTTCTTTGTACATATTGAGAATTGTTTGCAAGCTCAATTATTGCACAGCGCCATCTCTTGGCTTGTAAGTGTTCTACTACATTTGTGTTATTTACTTTGGTCTGGGTGTCTGCGATTGGAGTAGTTTGTGTACATTAACCATAGCACAAGCATAATATGCTTAGCTAGAAATGTTGGCTATTTTTTTATTATGTTGAATTTCTTATATTTCCATATAAGAGTATAAGTAGAATACTGAGCCTAGGTTTTTATCTTATATAGATAAGGTCACTGAAGATATACTATCATTAGGAATCCATTATTAAACATGGCATTGAAAGAGTTTTCAAAATGTTACCAAGAAGACATGTGTTCCTAGAATTAATATTAATCAAGAGGAAGCAGTTAATTATAGCACTGTTTATTTAGCCAACAAAGGTTCTGTTAGTCATTTGTGTGGGAATTTAGTGCATTATTATATATAACTTGGAAGAAATAACAGGATGTTTACGAATACGATCCTGGGAGTTTCTTTGATGCCATTGTGAGGGAGTTTTAGTAAAGTCCCTCTTAGTACTCTAGAGGCAGAGCATTTTAAATTTATGAGTTTATGTTTTATACTTGTCAAACACAAATAAGGTGTATATTTCAATGCTCAGAGGAATACCGCGGGGGGACGTAGGACATCCTTAGCATAATGCCATCCATATAAATCAATTCTTGATGTGAAATAAAAAAGTGTACAGCAATTTGCGAAATGAGGTTGGCACTCAGGTTTGTGCCAGAATGGTCCGGCATAGTCCGGCAGACTATGGAGTCTGACACAGCACTGATTTTCACCGGAGTGCCCACCTCAAAGTCATGCGAACCACGGTAAAGACAAATGAAATTAAATTATAGTCAATGTGAAAAGAATAATAACTAAGAAAAAAATAACTGAAAACAGTGATAGCATAATAAAAATAAACCTATCTTTATTCGAAGACCTAAAAATAAATAAACCTAAATAGAGCACTTATTATATACATACATACATACATAACTTCACGCCAGGTCCCTTGCGGGGTAGGCACGAACAACAGAGCGCCATTTAGGCTTATTATTACACACCTCACTTGCTTCTTTGACATTCATAGTTCTTGTCATGCACGCTCGTCTGTTCTTAAGGCTCCTGACATCACCTTCTGTTAGTACACGATCAATTTGATCATGGAAGGTGTGTCGTGGCCTTCCGCGACTTCTGCATCCATCCACTTTTGCTTTGTATATCTGTTTAGTCATCTTTCATCATACATTCTTTCCACATGCCCGAACCACCGGAGCATTCCTTTCCTTACCTTCACTTATTATATACACATGTTATATGTTAAACAAACAACAATACGTAAATAAGTTAGAATTAAAACTGTTCTATTAACACCTCGTCGCAAGATATGAAACTCCCCAGCAATCTTGTCTAGCTTCGATTTTATAATTGAATATTTATCTCTGAAAGACAGTTCTTTCTTTCTTGATTTTTTATCTCTGTTAATTTTTTTAATGAATATGTTTTACAAACACTTTTCCAAGAATCCGTGGAGTTGTTACATTATAACAAAAATACTTTTTGTTATGCAATCGTAAATCAATTTATTTTAATAGATAAATGAACTCGTCCGATTCAGACAATACGAGAGAAATCAATAGGTATCTTGTTCCAAGGTTATGTTCTCCTTTTTGCTTAGGTTTTGTTGCAATAATAACGCAATTGCTGAAATACGACATGATTTTACTGATCAAATATAAGTACCATTTTGATAATCGCTGAGGCAATTGAGGATTTGGTTCATGTCGGTTTTTATCAGTTTGTTGTAGATTGTCTTTTCGTTATCGGAAAACCTATTTATGTTTATCAAATACCTCTTGCTAGGAGGAGGATGAATCTGGGAAGTGACTATGTGTTCGTATAGTCAAGGGTTCTGTAGAAGAGACGCATGTCGACTTCACCTTGAATTGAATTTTGCATACATTCATAGCCAACGATAAGAGTTGGTTCCTATCGTCAAAGTGAATAATAAAGTAAATAATTGAGAATTGTTTCTCAAAGATTTTTATGTCCCGGACCACAAAATTAATTAAGTCTTGCGAGACATCTTCATTGCCAGATTATAATAATATTTTAGTTTATTGTTTATTTACCCATAACACAAGCGTTGCTTGCTTAATTTGGGGATAAACAATTTGTGTGTTTTGTCTACCGATTTATACGTTTACCTTTTAAAAATCGTCGTAGCGATTACGCTCCACGCAAGCGCACGCGTCCCAAATTCAAAAGGCGGTTCGGATCCTGGCTGAAACGCATGTATCACTTAGGCAGTTTTTCGACCTAATGTGTATACTAGTACAATTGCCACGTGCTAACAACGGTGAAGCGAAACATTGTGCATATAGAGATAACCGATGTGTCAAAACCTACCAAAAGGCCTTGGACAAGCGTGGTGGGTATATTGTCTTTTCCTCTATAGTGGGATGAGGAGTGGGAGGAGAACTGAGACATTTATGAGCTGTTATTATTATATACGTTTGATTTGTATATAGGTCTATTTATTTGTAACAGACTGCGACCCCCTTTAGTAAGAAACGCGACCGTCATAGGGATCGCGAACTAAAGGTGCCGAACCGATGAGCTTGTGAAATAGGAAAATCACATGAATAGTGGAGCAAACCTTCCGTATAATTAGTTTATGCCCAATTATTAGCTTTTGGCCAATGTGGTATAATGTACTATATATACCTCAACGATTTCGACCAATCTTTTACCAAGAAGCTGTCATGTATAGATATCAAAATCGATCTTGATACTTGTGATATTTCTTACTTATCAATATTGAATGTGCGGGTAAAAAATAGTTACACTTCGAACTACTAGCAAATAATTTTTCTTTGTGAATTTTCTTAAAAATAGGCGTATCGCCGACGTGCCAATGGAAGGTCGCCAATTTGTAAGTTTAAATACAATATTAGACGCCTAGTGGCGTTACGTAAAGTAGCGAAATATAGAACAACGTATTTTTTTTTATCGAAACTAGTAATTTCACACGTTTATTTTGAGAGTAGTTTCTGTCGCGGATTTGCCTTGGAATAATTATTCCAATTTCCGGAATAAAATCCATCCTAGAAAAACTTTCATCCCCGTTGTAGAAAGTATATATCACCAGACCGAACTAGACTTCCGTTATACGAGTATATTACACATAACACAAGCGTGGCTTGCTTGTTGATAATGTGGATTTGTTTGCCAATTGAGATACGTGGAAAATTTTACGATAGTACATTCCTTTCACTTCGTTCCCGTGAATCCTGAAACAGTATCCGGGTGGGGTATAGTTATAGGGCGCATTTATTTATTACAAACAGATCCGAACTTTTAATATAATAGCATTCCTGGTTATTTTATTTTATAACCACCCAAAGTCTTTTTATCTCAAATAATATAATAATGCGCCCCAACTATACGGCACCCCCGTATTCTGCGGAAAATATCAATTTTGAGACTATGTTATTAAAATGACGGAATTATCTATCAAAATTTGTGACAAATGTTTGATTCTTAAGGCGCCGTGAAAAACGACCAGAAAATCATTTTTTCCTTATTTATGTTTACTTGTAAGCAAACTGATGGATTACCCGATAGTGAGTGGTTACCGTTGCAACTCACATCTGCAACTCTAAGTCCACCTCTTTCAAGTGCCTCATAAGGCAGCGTCCTGAAGGGACGATCGCTACGAACAGTGGAGTTCGTAAACCTTTCATTTTTGGAAGGAGTTCAGCAGACAGTCAGAAAGCCCACTTGATGGAAAGCGGTTACCATCGCCTATGGACATTTGCAACGCCAAAGGTGCTACAAATGCGCTGCTACTCTCTTAAGGGAGACTGGAACCTGGTCACTAATACCAGAACACAACTCAAGGTTGTTATGACGACATACTTTAGACTAAGGGTTGTAGCCATCCAGTCGGGCAAATGCCCTACCACCTAATGGTTGTAGGTTGTTTTGTCGCCTCTTACGACAGGCCTCCCGGCCGCAGGAAATTATATTCTTTATCAGTTTCTGCGCGGATAAAATCTTAGTGATCTTTTGGATATTTTCCTAAACAGATGACAGCAATAACCAGCTTTTCATTTTTTTTTCTAGGGTGGGAACAATGCCGGTCACACAGTGGTCGTCAATGGGAAAGAATTTGACTTTCATCTTCTTCCCAGCGGTATCATCAACACAAAATGTACTTCGGTAATAGGTAAGTGATTTCTAGTTTATGGTTTTCTGTTTATATACCTCTTAACCATTGAATTGATGACTAATATGAAACTTTGACAGAATATTCTGTGCACAATCGTGAAAGAATTTATGGAGATTTGTTGCAGCAAAAAAAATTTAGTACGTCATGTCTCTATTATAACTGTGGTAATATTTTTCTTTCCTTTTATTGTGTCTCTGTCTTATTGGATATGCAATGTTTTCTACAACTCCATTAATTATTCAAAAGTCATTCTGTAATATATATACTTCTTTATAAAACTTATAAAAAAAGAACTTGCGATATAAATTGAATAAGAAATATAAAGAAAAACCATTTTTAGCTAGACGTGTGGCTGGAGAGTTTCTTGCCGGTTCTACTCCTTCACAGCACAAACAAGTTGCGAAGCAGTGTACATAGACTAGGAAGTAAAATTAACTTTAACCTATATGTATGACCTTCAAAAAGTGTTCTCCAATGGAACTTATTTTGAATAAAAACTTTTGAATTTGATCGTTCCTTGTCCAAATGAGTATATATTTTACTTTACGAAATCTATTATAGATAGACAGGTGAATGGTTAATAGACGTATAGACGGATAGATAGATAGTCTGTTTTTTTTTTTTTTTTTTTTTTTTTTTTATTGCAGGAGATCAGGAGACAGGCAGACGGCCCACTTGATGGACAGCGGTTACCATCGCCTATGGACATTTGCAACACCAAAGGTGCTACGAATGCGCTGCTGCTCTCTTTAGGGAGCCTGGAACCTGGTCACTAATGCCGGAACACAACTCAAGGTTGTTATGGCGACATACTCTAGACCAGGGGTGGTAGCCATCCAGTCGGGCAAATGCCCTACCACCTGGCTGTGGGTTGTTTTGTCGCCTCTTACGACAGGCCGCCAGGCCGCAGGAAATTGTATTCTTTCTCCGTTCCTGCACGGATAAAATCTCTGCATTAGAATTGGACATTGGAAAATCCATGCTTCTCACATGGAGAATTCTCACGCGTCGGGAAACCGTCTGACTCATTTGTATTCGCAGCAGACGGTAGAATGATAAATATTGTGACTTAAAAACAACTTAATAAACAGATTATAACAGTAATCACTTATTTCTAAGTATGATATTACAACGTGAGCCGGGCGCTTCTTATAGTGAAGGACTTTTGAATTACGTCTCTGTATTACTGGATTTGTTGTGTTTAGTTATATTTACACCTGTATTATACGTGTTTGTAATAAACTCTATAATAATTCCAACGGCATTTTAATTCGAGTCTCGCTTCACTCGTAACAATAATAATAACAATAATTAGGTACGAGTGTTAAATAGTACCCCTTATTCCCTAGAATATAGATAGAAAATAAAAGAATAAAAACACGAAAAGAATACCCCCTTTCCTGGCAAATGAGAAGCACAAAAAAGTAACAATGGCCTAGTTTCCCCTACTTTGGATAATGCAAGATGCTCAGGAAGAATATAAAAAATAAGAATGTAATTACGTCGCTATTTTTGCAAATAAAGTTTTTTCTTTCTTCTTTCTTTCTCATTTCCTTCACAATATAAGAAATTGCTCTGGTCTAATGGAAATTATAATCAGTCCACGTATCTGCCATATCTTACGACGTGACGATACACCTATAATTGCGTTTTCTAACATTAACAATAGGAAATTTTCACGCGATAATTCCGTCGCTTATCGCACCAGGATTACAAATTTACAATAACCAGCTGATTCCGCACGTCCGAAAAGAACTAATGACAGCTCATTGCCACACAGATAATATTGTGAGCAGCGTTTATGACGCCAGTTGTGTTTTCGCACGTCTGATGGTTTGAGGTTGAATGTGTTATTTTGGCAGGCTACATAAACTACTGAATGGACAATGCCAGATATTTGTGGGTGTGTTCAAATCACGTATGAATATGCTTTCCATTCATATTGTTACAAGTGCGGGACTCGACTCGAAATGACGTTGGAATTGCTATAGAATTTATTAGAACTATACAAACACGTATAACACAGCTACAAACATAACTGGAGGCAACCAGTACAAACTGCACTATTCAATAACACGCGCAAAAACCGTCACTATATCGCTTATCGAATGTATGTCTTGCTCGTATCCTCGCTTGACTGCCTCATATCTCCGTTCGGGCATCCTTTTATTCTGTACAAATACAATATGCCTCGATGCAAAACAATAATTTTCAGGAATTAGTTCGACACACCTGCCTAATGACTGCCATAAAACAAGTACAATAACAATAGAATGTTTATGTATATTACAAATTTTAAACACAAAGTAAACAAAAGGAGTACAAAGGCGGGAAAGGTAATAAGTAAATAAGGTTTATAGCAGGCAGATGTGCATTCACTTTTTGCCGGCATGTAACAGTATATATCATTTCCTGAATGTGAAGATTTATTAATAGTCTGTATACCTGGATCACAGGCCTATTTTTAATTGCCGCACTAGAATGACAGCAGCGATCGATTTTTATTATGTTGCAAGCGTGGAGCGTATTGTTATAGTATGGCTCAATTCATAAGTGAGTTTTGATTCAACTCAACTGTGATTCAATAAAATTTATTTTATTAACAAAAAAAGAAACTGACTTCAAGAGTAAAAATCAAAAAATAAATTTTTCCACAACATCTTGGAGTCGGTGCCAAGCGAAACATAAAAATTACCATAAACATTGCTACAATAACAACATATCAGTTTCTTTTTGGTTAGTTTTTTGTATTGTACACTTTAAGTCGATTGCAGCTGTAATTTTAGTCCAGAGGTAGCAGTCATAGTATAAGTTCGTAGCGTGATCATTTGATGTTACAATAATAGGAAAAAAAAATATTTCCTACGTCCGGGCGGCCTGTCGTAAGAGGCGATAAAACAACCCACAGCCAGGTGGTCGGGCGCATTTTTCCGTCTGGATGGCTACCACTCCTGGTCTAGTATGTGCCGCCATAACAACCTTGAGTTGTTGTGCTCCGGCATTAGGCCAGGTTCCAGTCTCCCTCTAGAGTGCTCATTGGTATCACCTTTGGTGTTACAAACTTCCATATGCGACGGTAACTGCTTTCCATCAGGTGCACCGTTTGCCTGTTTGCTGAACTCATGCGAAAAAAATGAATACTTCGATTCGAACAAACTAGTTCGAATGAGCTGCTGAACAGAAGGTTCAGTTGAAAAACTATTCTTCTGTGCTTGGAAATAGCTCAGAATTATTCGCAGATGCCTTAAAGAATGGCTAGGTAAGAATTACGTATAATAAACGTGTATCTATGAAGAGAATTAATGAAAGCAAAGATGCAATGATGAAAGCAAAAGATGTAGGGTAAGATTGTACGAAGTGCAAATTTAGCGTCTCTGCCTACCCCTATGGTAAACGTGATAATATCTCGTTCTTGAGAATAGCTTGAAGAATTATATTCTAGAAAGAACAGTTGCTTAGTAAAAGAAAACGTAACTCCTAACATTTAGCAATCACAGTTGGCGCTTCTTCTTTAGCCAATTAACGTCCATTGCTGGATGTAGGCCTCCCCAAGTCTGCGCCGCATATCCCCGTCTCCCGCCTTCCTCATCCAGTTTCTACCGGCGACTTTACGCAGGTCGTCGGTCCACCGAGCTGGAGGCTGTCCTACTCTACGCCTACGGAGACGCGGTCTCCACTCTAGGACCTTTGGGCTTCTTTGAGCAAATATTATTAAGCAAGCAAGAAGATGAAGCAGTCTGAATGAAGTGCTACAATTAAGATTCTATGAGTGCCCGTAATACTTCAAAATTCATCTACAAATAGGAGGAAGTTGATAATACATGTAAATATAACTTGCGTGATTATTGACCGATAACATTACATTATCTATCCTTGAATGTTTGCCAAATTCTTGCATCATACTGTATTTGCAACCAAGCTATTGCTTTTGTCCCTGACTTTGAATGCAATCGGAAGGAGCAGTTGGACAATATATTTGACTGTTACGTTTATTTAAATATTAAAGAATAGAATATACTTTATTGTATAACAATGCTACATTAAATATAAGTACAATCGGCGGTCTTATCGCCCATGGCGATTTCTTCCAGAAAGAAGAATCTTAGGGTGGAGTATAGGAAGAACAATAAATGTCAGTAGTTGCTAAACCAGCACTCGTACTATAATTTTAGTTTCTTAATTAATTAATTAATAGTAATATATATGATAATATATATACAAAAGTAAACAATAACTGTATAGCTTGAGGTAGTAACTTTAACTAATCTGTTAAAAGAAGGTAAAGATTGGATTCTGTAAATGTACATAACACTCAAATAGGACGGTATAGGAAAAACTACGTTATTAGATAAATAAACATCGGGCTTGTTTCACAAAGTGTAAATAAAGTTCCATGTAAGCTACTTGCAACATTATTTATCAAATAGTAACAGGATTCAATATGTTTATATATAATATATTAAAATTAATAACTATTTCGTAGGAAAGTTCGCTAGATAACGCTACAAGTTACATTTTATGGATATTTCAGCCATTTGAAATATACTATAAATCTGCATCTCGTTACGGATATTTTATATTGGCATTTGTACACAATACGTAGGTATGCACCTCGTAGGATGACATTAATAGTAGGAGCTATTTTCGCTTGTAAATCGCAATAACGAAAGATTCAAATATTATATATTTATCCGAGCAGGAACGGATAAAGAATACAATTTCCTACGGCCAGACGGCCTGTCGTAAGAGGCGACCGAACAACCCACAGCCAAGTGTTAGGGTAGTTGCTCGTCTGAATGGCTTTCACTCCTGGCCTATAGCATGCCGCCATAACAAAATTGAATGATGTTCCGGCATTAGTGGTCAGTTTCCAGTCTCCGTTCAGAGAGCGGCAGCATATTGGTAGTATAGTTCGCGCCACGTAAAAAGAACGCTGGCTCTGTACCTGCGCAGTGAGCGTTTTATCGATCAAATTGGTGGTATGAAGGGCGCGAGGCGGGATAATCCTTTAGGATATGACTGTACACCTGCGCAGACACATCCCCACCTCTACCGCTCAGCGTTCTTTTTACGTGGCGGCACCTATACCTGGCGTTACAAATGTCGATAAGTGATGGTAACCGCTTTCCATCAGGAGGGCTGAACTTACGCAATAAAAATAATACAAAACTTAAGAAAAAATAATAATACTGAATAATAAATAACATAAAATAAATTTTAAAAAAACGTTTAAAAAATAGACTTCAAAAACTAAAAAGTATTTATTTCTAAAGCTATTATTATTAATATATATTATCTACTGGAAACCATTCCCCTATTATCCGCACTTTTTATTACTGAGTACGCGTAACGCACTGCGGCACAACCGGCATCATCACATTCACATGAATAGTGAATACATTATTCTATAGATTTAAAAAAAATGTGTCAAACGCGTGTTGTTATTATCGTTGTTTCCGCACACCACCATACATCATGATAATGTTTATCGAAGTTTTTATGATTCATCCAATATCTGTCAATAATGACAGATGGTTTTTCACTGCGATATTGGCTACGATCCACAAGAGACTCATGACGACCACGTCCACGACTGCGATTTTTTCCATCCCTCTTGCTTTCGGATGTTACAGTCATAAACTCTAGTAGAACAGATTATGGAGCGTTTATTTTTGACATTTGTGTTCATGACATAAACACAAATGTCGTTGGTTGATTTGAAAATGCACACTTCGGCCTACCTCTTGACATGGGTCGTTGTGAGTGAGCGCTGTGTGATCGAAAATGATGACGTCATTAGTGACGTCTTCTCCACGACTATAACGACCTTGGTCGCCATGTGGATCGGCGGTTGACGAAGCATTTTGGGCGTTGTAAGCTACTTATGGAACGCGACCATTTTAAGTTAATATCACTTTTTGTAAGCTATAACATATTTAACCTCTGCCTGTTTATCAGCTTTGTAATGTAAAAAGTTGGTAATAGCTGTGTCCGCCACTTCTCTCGGGATGGACTGACTGTATATGTATCTAGCTGCGCCCCGCGGTCTCACCCGCGTGGTTATGGAAAATCGTTATATTTGGGATAATTCACACTATATCTTGATAAATTATAACCTAAATTATTTTGATGTGTAAGCTATATTATTGTAAAGTTTCATTAAAATCCATTCGGTAGTTCTTGCGTGAAAGGGTAACAAACATGCATACATCCATACATTATTACAAATTTTCGTGTTTGTAATATTACCGTGCATGATATCGAAATGAAGCACATAAATTTCTATATAAATAAAAATGAATCGTAGAAATGTATGATTGCGCATAGCTTGAGAACGACTACCGATTTTGATCTTTTCTTGTGCGCGTTTGAATGAGTCTCCCCGGATTATTTAGATTCACAATTGGAATCGGTAGCTGGCGCTGGGATCCGGTTTCTGGGATCTTTCTAATCTCCTGAACCCACTTTGATGATTTTTGTGTTTGAGTGCGTCCCCGGATGGTTTAGATTTAAAATTGGACCTACTTATGTAAAATGTAAATTTTAATAAAAACGGTTTTTTCTCAAAACTGACAGTATGTGGGTTGGTTTCATGTTGCATAAGTAGGTCCAATTGAAACCGGTAGGCAGCGCTGGGATCGGGTCCTACATTTTATTTTTTGCAGAACAGGACGTCTGCCGGGACATATAGTTTAAATATGAAATTAGTGTTTTAATTTCTAAAGTATTCATCGAAATCCATCGAGTCATTTTAAAGTATTCGAGGTAAACTTTCAGACAGATTGACAGACAAAAAGTGTGAAAATGGCCATTAACGTTTGGGCAACGTATAAATGGAAGATTTCACGTAAATTGGCTTCTATTTTGAAATTACAGACATTTTAATAATTTGAATAGAAGATATTATGTAGATTTAACACGCTATGCTTATATTTTATGGGGCATTGTATATATAATTGCAGTAATTATGCCGTGACGAGATTTTCCTTGTAAAGAATTATGGCATAATTGACTTACGTATGATACAATTGTAATATAACATAATATTAATACCTAAGTATTTTCTTGCATTTTATAATACAAAATTTATAAGTATGAAGATGTATGAAATCTCTTACTTTGGTATGAAAAAGATATGCAAGGAATGAATGCTCAGTTTTTTTGTTACATACAGGTTTATATTCATTGTTCATACGTAGGAATAATAGAGATTTATAATAAAAGTAATACTTTTTAATTGTAAAAACACACTGCCTCTTTTGTTTGAGTTCAGTTGTTCCACTGTAGCCATGTGTAACGTGACAATACGAGCATTATCATGTCGATCAGTTTCGCCAATCACCAACCAATTATAATCCATATAAATGGTAAAGTACATATACCATTTTGGGCACCCATGATTGGTAGTCTGCCAATTTATTCAAGAGTAGCTTTTGCTCACGACTTCGTCCGCGTGGAATATTAAAACGAGGTTAAAAAAACCTCCGGTTTTGATTAATTTTTTATTGGTGCTCCGCTCCTATTGGCCTTAGCGTGATGATATATAGCCTTTCTCGATAAATGGGCTATCTAATTCTGAAATAACTTTTCAAATCAGACCAGTAGTTCCTGAGATTAGCCCGCTCAAACAAACAAGCTCTTCAGCTTTATATATTCGTATAACATAAGATTTTTTGTATACGATAGCCTTATCTATATATCAATACATGAAGCAAAAACTTTGTACCCCTTTTTCCGAAAATTGCGCTGACGGAGAAGTATGAAATTTCGCACACTTGTAGTTTATATAGAAAAGGAGTGCAGAATGTTATTATTGAATAAATTATGCATTAAAAAATAAATTAAATCAATAAAAAAAACATTACACACACAGGCATATATATATATTCTTTTGTTTATTGTTCCAGTCAAATTAACCTTGCCTTGGTGAAATCTGTGATTATAGAAGTATAGTCTTTGACAACAAATTATTATGGTTGAATTTCGACCACGGGCGACCACTAGTAATAATAATAATAGATAGTAATAGTATTAAAAGGCTTCAGAATGAATAGTATTAAAATATCTTGAATAAATTGACAGGTTGCCAATCATTTAGGGGGGCCAATAACGGTTCCGTCCGGGCTGAAGATGAATGCGCAAGCTAGCCCAGACGGAAACTGTGTTGTGACAATAGCACTTCTTATTAGAGGTGCTAGTGCCACCACGACCTGGCGAATCTCACAAACCGGCCGGGAGTTTTCCCCTTCGCGCGGCTCATGGTCCTTAATCCCTGCTAAAATGGGTTCCAACGGTGTTAGTTGTAGTATATTAGAGAGCTGGTTAGTGCGTATAATCAGTGTTCGAAGAGAATGTGTAGTAGTAGTCATCAGGCCATATCCCAATGGTTATTTATAATTCAGTAGCATTCTAATAAACGACGTGAACCGTAAGAGTGACTGGTGTATTATTTCCACCGGCATATCCCGCCAGCGCCTACAGACTCCCACCGCGAGCCCTGTCGAAGACAGTTCTTTATGAACGGTATAGTCTACCTTACATACTGGTACATACATACACACAATGAGAGAGTTTTTTGCGGGAACTGAAAGGAGATGTGTTGCTGTGCATTTTTATTTTCTAAAAATGTGTAAAATGAACAATAGTTGTAGGACATTGATCGTTTTTGAGTAGTAATTATGTGTTTTGTGAGAAATGTGAATTGTATAGGCAAATGTGGCCTTTAGAGTTGTTACAAGAACTCCGTTGAATGGCACTAGCTGATTACCTACAGTTCACCTGTGCTACACATAGGCTTAAGAAAATGAAGAAACTATATTGTAAACTAAGATCTGGCTTGAAGGCCTAGCTGCAAAGCCATAAACCTAAATAAAATAAACATACAATGGACATATAAACAGGCTTGAATTTCTAAAGATTACCGTTTTCCTAAAATGTTTACTTTCTCCTAAAAATATTCCTTGGGTCTTGACAGGTAATTAATTTTGTATAAAACAAAAGACCACAATTCATGTTGAATATTTTATTTTCGTGCTCAATTAAACTGGAATAAACGAAATCGTTATGTAGAAAACAGTACGACATCAATTTGTGCCTCGTTGCCCCTGGCACGGTTATGGTACAGCTATAGTAATATTAATGGTCTGGTACGTTGGAAATTAGTCATTCTTTTTGTCAAGGACAAAGATGTTTTATGAGTGACTACGCTTAATTTTGTTTTGATGGGAGTCTTTTACATGATAATATATTACTTCCTTGATTTATGTATCCTTGTTTTGATAATAAGCAAAACTTGGGTTTTGGGTATTTGTAATCTATTAATGTGGCAATGTCCCTAATTTTGGGTACAAAATATAAAATAGGATCAAGGCGTGACGTGTGTACAATCGGGAATCTAACAGTGACAGACGTGGCGCGTTTTATTGAATTGCGACCTGCATTACGTTTGGATTTGTTGTGTTCGGTTATATTTGTACAAATGTGTTATACGTGTTTGTATAGTTCTAATAAGCTCTATAATAATACCAACGGCATATTAATTCCAGTCTCGCAACTAGTAACAATATTGTTATGTGCGAGGGGTTCGCACTGCAATTGGAAGGATTTTTCTTTTCCAATTCAGTATCATTTATTGATCATATACAAACATTGTTAAAAGCGGGTGGCATACTAACTAGACAAACAGCTATCCTATGCTTATTTACACAATATTAATTCTCTAATAATTATCTTTAGGTTAGTGTCTACGACAGAATAAACAGTAGGGCCATAGAAAAACATAGCTGCATTGATAGGGAGTTTCGGGTATTTTGCGTTAATCAATGTGACGAAGTCCTGGAATTCAATTGATTGATTTTCGTTGTGAAAGGTAATTTAGATGTCGTCTTATCCGTGCAGGAACGGAGAAAGAATACAATTTCCTGCAGCCGAGCAGCCTGTCATATGAGGCGACAAAACCCACAACCAGGTGGTATGGTATTAGCTCCACTGGATGGCGATGAACTCTGGTCTAGAGTATGCCGCCATAACAACCTTGAGTTGTGTTTCGGCATTAGTGACCAAGTTCCAGTCTCCCTTAATAGAGCAGCACAGTAGTTGTGGCACCTGTGGTGTTGCAAACGCCCATAGGCGATGGTAACCGCTTTCCATCAAGTGGCCTATCAGCTGAACTCCTGCAATACAAAAATCTGTATGTGTATATTTTTTCTATTTTAATATGAAATTTTATTTTTGTTGCACAGGCAACGGTGTGGTGATTCACCTTCCCGGTCTTTTCGAAGAATTCAACAAAAATGAGTCGAAAGGAATGAAGGGATGTCAAGACAGGCTCGTAATATCGGATCGAGCACATCTTGTCTTCGACATCCATCAACAGGTAGAGTTACTATGTACTACATAATTTTCTTACAATTGTTTTTCAACATAATAATAAATAAATAAACATTCATCTCTTTGTTCGTATTTAAAACTGGATTTAGAAGATTGGATTTAAAGGTTGCGGTAAAACTGATAAATTTTTTTGGGATAATTTTAGATTTTAGATGTATGTAGATGGGAAAAGATTTTGACATACGTAAATGTTTGACAAATAATCATTAAAAGTATGAGAAGAGGCAAGTGGACCCTCGGAATATTGACTACGGAAGAATCCTGAACGACATTATCACTAATTTAATGACTGCCTATAGGTATAGGTAGGTACCTAACGGTGCTTTATAAAATGTCCCATATCAGAAAGTATTGTGTGAAACAGGACTGTTTCCTGTATGAAACAACAATGTCCCTCCCGCTTTTATAATGCGTTGTTGTTCCCTGACAAATGTTAATTATTCGCACATTCTTCCTGTAGAACCGAGTAGAACGATTTCAGGGAATTCCGCTGGGTACTGCCATAATCTAGAACATTGTACGAGTAAGTGGTTGTGTATTATTCACAACGCACTTGAATGTTAACATTGTTCAATTAGTGTTCATTAAAACATTAAAACTTGAATCACTTTAATTGTTGCAGAGGGAATCACCCCTCCTGACCTCTCCCCGGACCTCCCGTACTCCCAAGACCAGCTTACCGCGAATATGTCGCTCTATGGCACCAGTTCTCACTGGGCATGCTACTGCCACCTTGACTTGGCGAATCCCACAATCGGTCGCGAATTATCCCCCAAGGTTCTGCCCTTGTCGCGGCTTATGGTCATCAATTGGATTTCGCTTGCCTAAAAAAAAAAACAGAAATTGTTTAAAGAGGTTGAGATAAACGTATCAGACAGACAGACGGGATTCATTGTACGACACATGATTAGCATTTCAAGCTGACATTCTGTGAGAGCGTGACATATCACATCGATTGAGCCAACCCTTTTTTTTTGATAACGCATGGGAAATGTCTTTGGGCACCACCCTCGGGTCCTTCGAGGAAAGGCCAAAATGCAGGCATGAGGCCTGCGTCAAGGGTGTGTGGGACTCTCAGCAGCCGCTTCCCCACGCTCGCTCCTTAAACAAAGCTGTCACGAGAAACGGCCGCCGAGCTACCCACTAAACCTAAACCAGCGCCCCATTTATGGCGCTTTCACTGGGCGTCACGGGATCTCGTTCAAAGTAACTGGCGGCCAGTCCTATAGCTATAAACAAGACAATGATTCCAGCCTGGCTCTACCACATAAGAATCACTTAATGAATTTGCTTTTTATTTCCCCTAAAATATAGAAAAAATTGTTGCATAATATTATGCCACTGATAAAGACGCTTTACGATTATAAACAATGTTGTTTAAAAGCGTGAGAAATGCAATACCTCCATTCGTTACTTTACATTTGAAATATTACAGAATAGCTTTAAACACCCAAATCATTTGCCTTTTTGTAAGATAATGATTCTTTGAAGCATCTGGTTGGTCTTGAATGAATCAGATATTTTTATGAGCATCTGTTAAATGGTAACTAAATGTATTATGTAACCCACGCTAATTTTGTATTGTTAATACTTCACGATGCGTACTAAGTCAGTTATGACGGGCATGCTGACATCATGTCATGGCATGATCAAACCTTCAAGCTTGTCTTCAACCCGTCTAATGTTATTATTATACCTAATGAATATATCAGTGATAGTTCATTGATTTCTTACTCATAAAAACCAACGGGCTTTACAGTTGAAAAGGGCACGACCTTCGCTAATGTTAAAAAAAATGTGCTCATTCGTCCAACGTCGATTTTTTTTCAGTCGAACTGCTGTACTCACAAATGGATTAATTATTATCCAATATATATGGTTTATGGATAATAATATAAATAGATAGAATAGAAGGAGTAGAACTACAAATTCAATATCCCTTTGTCATGATTAGTAATTTAAAGTATAAATAAAGTATTTATGAGTAATTATTTAGTAATAAGTTACTTTAAATGTTCAGGTGGACGGTCTTCAAGAGGCCGAAAAGGGCAAGAATTCCCTTGGTACTACAAAGAAGGGTATAGGCCCGACATATTCAGCGAAGGCAACGCGTAATGGAATCAGGATAGGTGATTTGCTCGGAGATTTCGCGATGTTTGAGGATAAGTAAGTATAAATGCAGGACACATAGGCTAGAATAATTGAAGACAATTGTCTCTTAAAAAATATTTCAGCAGTGCGTCGTACTCGTCATAATCTATGGTGTAAAGTGATGAATAAATCACTATAAATAGCACTGATTCACAAACTAAAAGTCGCTCAGCAGACTGAAGTGAGCTATGTTGGTTTCTCTTATTGATAAAATTTGAAATGAGGATATTCGTAAGAGAGCCTAAGTAACCGTAGCTCGTAAAATTACTAAGCCGAAATCACAGGGGCCTTGTCACGTTTATCGTAGAACTAATGACTGTTGGAACAAACGTGTGACGAGTCCTGTAGTGGCGATAACGTAGTGTAGGATATTCTCTAGACTCTTCTACTGGTAATCTATGCAAGGTCGTATGAGTATGGGCTTAGGAGAGCTACGTCTAACAGTGGGCAATGATTGATCGCCAATGACTCGTAGTATGTTATTCTCAAACGGTCTTATTTATATTGAGTTAAAGAACGCTTCTTTAAGGTTTTAAAAGAAGCGTTCTAACTTACTCTAACTCCGTATGAATAAGACTAACATTTTGAAGATAGGAGTGGTAATAACTACAACCATCAAGTTGATGATTGTTCTGGTGTTGTTTTGTTTATTGTTTTAATCACTGCAGCTGTTGTTCTTAAAATTAATCTAAATACAAATTTCAGGTACCGTACTCTCGTCGCTACATATAAACGTATGTTCCCAACACTGGAAGTCGACATCGAGTCAGAACTAGCCAAGTATCGGGAATACGCTTCCCAGGTACGGCCTATGGTAAGGGACACTGTCTCTTACTTGCATAGAGAAATCAAGAACGGCAAGAAGGTCCTGGTCGAAGGCGCGAATGCCGCTATGCTCGACATCGATTTTGGTGAGTTCAATAATGTCCAAACGAACAAAATTTTAATCTTTATAATATTAGTTGCAAATATTATCAAATGCCATATATTCGTCTTCAGATTTGCTGTACCCCTTTAAGTAGGTTTCTATGGTTGACTCAGAACAAGCTCAAGCTCTAGCATCTGTTTGAAGGAACTCATTCGAATTATGGAGCCACAAGCTACTTAGTTGTCTATGGTCAACTAATACCCAATAATAGGGAATAAATATGCATGTCTTGGTCTTTTTTATTATATTTTTAATTCATCATTTACATCATTTTATCACATAAAAAAGAAATACTGTTAGAAATCTCCAAATTGATTTTTGAAAGATATTCATATGATAGTCATAGTTGATTCTTAGAGCGCATTCCTATTGTGGCTCACAACGCTCAAAATGCTCTTCAACTGTTTCACATACCGAACACAGTCGTTATGTTCGCTGCGAAAACGTCACTAATAATCTCATAATTGTCGATCACGCAGCGCTCTCAACGACCCATGTCAGGATATGGGTCGAAGTGGGCGTTGACCAGAGAACATTAATTGTCTCTATCGATATTTTAATAAAGGCGCGATTTTCAAATCAACCATACAGCAACCAATGGCACTTGTGTATTTCGTTGTTAATGACATCAACACTCCATAATCCGTTTCATTTGAGTTTTTGAGCGTTGAGAGCTAAAAGAGAAATGCGCCCTTTGTTAACACTCACAAAAATGTCTGAAAAATGACGTCACCTATCCATTTGACCAATGTCGTTGCGTTTTTAAATATACTGCACATTTTATTAATTAAAACCTATAAATTAAAGAATCAAATAAAAAAAATGGCGTCAGCCGTGTAATTCTAGAGCCATTAAGACAACATATAAAAATTTGACTCGTATTTGAATTACATACATATTTCCCAGTTTATCGAGTTCGTCGTACACCATTTCAACGAGGGGAAGTTCGTTTGAGAATTTCCACCGCGGGGGAAACGCGGTGTCGAGTCTAGGGTTCGTCATATTAGGGTGACACTAGCACCGCAAGCAAAAAATGCTAATGCCACCCAAGTTGGGGGGGATACCTGCAATAACTCCCCTCCCTTCACTTTGTCATACCTATACCCATTTTAACTCAATAAAGCAAACCATCTGTATCTATTTTAATTTATTCTATAGTGGACCTAAAGCCTGATATTTTCAGGTACATACCCGTACGTGACGTCATCGAACTGCAGTATCGGAGGCGTGTGCACCGGCCTTGGGTTGCCCACGAACGTGATTGGCAACGTTTTGGGTGTTGTCAAGGCATACACAACACGCGTTGGGGACGGACCCTTTCCTACTGAGCTACATGATGTAAGTTTGACTTGTCTTAATGATTTTCTTATGAAGAAGCGGTCAATTTTAGACACCATTTTGATCTTAAACATTGATGGATAGATAGAACCACTTATCAGATAATTAAATTTTAGTGTAGTTTTTAATCTAATATAGATACTTTAAAAATGGAGTCATATTTAAAAAAATCTTTATTATATAAATGGGGTTTTGTCACTTTGTGATAATGTCACTCCGTCCAAACTTACAATTATTTGTACTTCCTTAAACTAAGTACACTGATATAATAACTGAACGAGCACTCTGGTTGAGTCATTTTATACGCATAAAGAAAAGTTAAGTATATCTATATATATAAAAATCAATTGCTGTTTGTTAGTCTCGCTAAAACTCGACAATGGCTGGACTGATTTAGCTAATTTTGGTTTTGAATTATTTGTGGAAGTATTAGGGAACGCTAGATTTTTAATATATTGTTACAAGTTTGCGGGGTTCGAATTAAAATGCCTTTAGAATTATTATAGAGTTTATAAGAACTTACTTTACAAACACATATAACACAGGTGCAAATCTAAAATATAACCGAACGTAACAAATCCAAACGTAATGCAGAAGGTCGTAATTCAATAAAACGCGCAAAGTCCGTCTGTATTAGATTCCCGAATGTACACACGTCACGCCTAGATCGTAGTTGAAGCTCAACTCACCCCTTCTCTTATTTAGGACATCGTTTTATACTTCACAAATGAATGTGCCCGCCCGGCAACGTCGATATAATCCCAGAATTACCTTGTACTTATAATCCGCAACACACGGCTAATGATTCTCCTGAGCGGTCGTAAACGGGTACAATATGAAAATAGGCTGTTCTCCACAATATCTAGAAACGTATGCCAATAAATAAGTGAACAAAAGAAGGCCATCACAAAAGATTACAATTAGTTTTAATGTCGACGGTTAATAAATTTGCTTTTACAGATCTGTACGTGGAATTTTTCTTTTGTCAGAACCTAAGTTGTAACAATATAATTCTTCTGCATTTGTGTATGCTACTGAATTCCTAGTAAATTTGTTTTGAATTTCATTGTATGTCTTTGTGTGAACCCCGCCATGGTTCAGATTCACAATTGGATCCGTTAGGTGGGGCTGCAATCGGGTTCTAGATTTTTATTGTTTCACGGCAGGGTATCTGTCGGCCCGCTCGTATATATTTGGAAAGTTAGAAATCAAAATAAAATAAAATAAGTTTTAGCTATACATGTTGCTGGGGAGCTTTTTGCCATTTCTTTATAAACACGTTGCGAAGCCGTATACATGTTTTTCGTTGGAACTTATTTTAAATAGAAACATTTGAATTTGAAAATACTTCATATAGAGGCTTTGAAATGAATATAATGCCCTAGTTAAATTAATGTTTAATAAAAATTATAGGAGACAGGTCAGCTGTTGCAGCAACGCGGCCATGAGATTGGCGTGACGACGCGCCGCGTGCGCCGCTGCGGGTGGCTGGACCTCGTCGTCGTACGGTACACGGCGATGGTCAACGGGTACACCTCGTAAGTATTTCTTACACAATATTATAGGTGTTTTTGTAATTAAAGAAAAGATCATATTATATAAGTTCATATTAAACAACAAGATCATATTAAACAAGCAATTTTTTTCGTTGTAAAGTTTTATCAAATTAAAAATAAATTTTTGAACCCAAAATATCCGAGTACTGAAAACATGCCTGATTAAGCTATATGATGAGTTATTATGAGAAATTCGGTAGTTGACAGTATGAAAAATAAAAGCTAATTTTAATATATATCGTAGATTACGATCTAAATATGACAAAAATAAATTATTTTAACCAAAATATTTAATATTAATTGATATTTTTGAGAAAGAAAGTTGTTATATTGCAGCCATTAGCCACGTAACAATGAACGCCGACCAAAGCGCGTGACGTCAGTGTGCAAAACACAACAAGTTATCAATGACTTCTCAGATAACACTTCAATGATGTTTGTTTTGCACGCTGTGACGTCATGCGAGACGCCATGACAGCTTGACGCGTTTTTGTGACTAAATGTCAAAATATTTATAAAATTGCTAAATTAAATATGTCAGTGTTGTTTTTTGCTGAAATATTAATATTTTGGTTAAAATAGACCATAAGGCTCAAAATAAACCTAAAGTGACGCCAGTGTCTTCGGTAATCGGTTACTCGGGGTCAAGAAATTGTTTTTAACTTGGTATAACTTTTAATTAATTGTAAGGAAAAAATATAAGTACTGTTGGTTATAAAACTTATATTGTTTAAAAAAAATCATTATTATCATACTTCAAAGCAGCAAGTTACTTGAGATTTCATTAAGTTTTTTTTAATCTTTTACAGGTTATGTCTAACAAAGTTAGACATTTTGGATACTTTGAAGGAGATCAAAGTGGGCGTCGGCTACAAACTGAATGGAAAGATAATAGACTATTTCCCCTCTTCGTTTACGGAGCTTAGTAGTGTCGAGGTAATTTTTTTATATAACATTTTTTGAAGTGAAACTTCTTTATCGGCGTTGAAAAGAAAATACCGTCACATTTTTCGGTTACGCGTCACGTCACATTTTTCATCCATCTATCAACAACTCGTTGCGTAGCAAGATGGACTGTGAGACGAGCATTGTAATATTTCTTTACTTTATTGTGTTTTAATTACAATAAAGTAAAGAAATATTACAATGCATAAGAAACCATTTTTATAGAGCAGTTAATTTCCAACAGAAATTTGTATTGCGCATTTTGTAAAAGTCATTTATTGTCGAGTTATAAAATTCATAAACAAAAATGAAATTTATCTTAAAATAATCAAAATTAAATCCTTAATATCTTTCAAATAGTGAGGTTTACGGAAAAAATATAAGATACCTTTTTTGTAGAGTATTAAATTTCCTAAAAAAATCTCTCGGAACATTTTTCTGTTCAATCGATAAATGATGAGGTATGAATTTTTTTCTATTGGACTGAGAAAAAAATACAAAACTGCGATGCGGAGGATCTTCCTATTAAAATAAAGAGCTCATGCTTGGTAAGAATTTTTGTAAGGTGTCCAGCAACCGATTTTTCCGTGTCACTCAAAAAAAAAATTTTTTTGACCCACCCTAATATATATACATATATTTAAGTGATCAGCAAAATCATAATGTAACTTTATTTAACCAATTTCTGTAAACTTGCATATAGAGTAGATCATTTTTCGAAAAATAAGGTCATAAAGAAGTTTCACTTCTTACGTGTGTACACTAGTACACGCACAAATTTTTTATTAACACATACAAAAAATTAATTCAAATTGGATCAGCCATTTAGGAGGAGTTCACTGTCAACACACATACAGAAGAATTATATATATGAAGACTAGAGGTTAACCCGCGGCACAGCCGCGGGGTAAACTCTAGTCTAGTGCGTGTCTCTTGTTTATAGAGCAAGCGCTACAGGTCATATAATATTATTTTTTTATGTATTTGATTGATGATTCACTTCAATTTATGTCGCTAACTATACCATCCCCCATCTATCTGTAAACAACATAAATGACAAAATTTGACCAAAAAGGCCAAAATGACCAAAAGGCCACAGTGACCGACGTGGCCAAAATGACGGTAGAGGTAAAAACTACCAAAAAGGCCTAAATAATCAAAATAGTCAAAATGACCAAAAAGGCCAAAATGACCAAAAAGGCCAAAGTGACTGACATGGCCAAAATGATCAAAAAGGCCAAAATGACCAGAAAGGCCAAAGTGATCGACATGGTCAAAATGAGTAAAAAGGCTAAAATTACCGAAAAGGCCAAAATGAAAAGTATTCCTTGTCCACCCTCGGTATTTAATTTACATACGTACCGGATTTCAGCCAAATCGGCCTATTAGTTCTTCCGTAAAAGCATCACAAACAGAAAGACAAATCTATTTTTATCCCGGAAACTATCCCATTTTTCGGGATAAAACGTATCCTATGTTCATTCTCGGCATCGAGAACATATATATACTGAGTTTCAACGAAATCGGTCCAGTAGTTTTTACGTGAAAACGACCAGACAGACAGACAGAGTTACTTTCGCATTTATAATATTAATAGGGATTATTCATAGTACCGTCCTCAGTTGGTACTACGTAGATGTGATAGTGTATTACTGATGCTTGGACTCATATCGAAGGAAGAAAAAATTGGGCAATGTAAAACCCTTTCATCTCACAACAATATGTTCGCTTTCTTGCAGGTGGAATACATAACGCTGCCGGGGTGGGCCACGAGTATAGAAGATGTGCGGGAATATAACAAATTGCCCGAACAGGCCAAGAATTACATCAAGGCCATCGAAGAGTTCCTTAATATACCTGGTAATATTTTTTCTTTGCATATAATTGACATAATTATGTTTTGTACTTTAATTTGATGTACCTATATATATTTTAGTGGTATTTGTTAATTGTCAATAATATTATAAAATTCTAAACATGCAGTGACTGAACATTGAAGCTTTTAAAAAAACTAGAATAGACTATGTAAACGATGGAGAATATGATTAAATTTTCTTTAAGATTTCTTGTCTGTTTTTGTTTGTCGGTTTGATTGGGATTCACATAAAAACTACTGGGCCGATATTTGTGCGGTTATCGCAGATTAACAGAAAGTTCTTACAAAGTATAGCGATTTTACATCACCACACGGGTGAGACCGCGGGGCGCATCTAGTATTTTATGTGTATACAAAGAAAAAAAGTAAATTCTCGGCATGTTATTTCCAGTTAAGTACATCGGTGTCGGCCAAGGGCGTGAGTGCATCATCAGTTTGGAGTAACGCCGCCGGCGTAGCCATGTGCTGTCTCTATCGTCATGTGTGGATTATATTAATAAATTGTAGGGTGGTGAGCACAGCTGTTATGCTATTATAATATAAAAAAAATTAGTTGCTTGTCGACTTTTTAAATGTTTTTTTAAAGCCGCATAAACACAGGCCCAACGAAGTCTAACAACTGTTCTTTAGCGTTTACCAGTAATCCAAACATCAAATGAGAATCATTCAACCGAAATCAGAATTATCAAATTAAATCATATTTATTTCGCATTAGAAACAATGTTACTTTTATAGTTTCACGTGTGCTAGCCTTATTGGCGTGCAAAATTATTCTTAAGTTGGTACATTTTCTTGTATGTCCTTGAAGGCCATAGGCCATCCAAATGACCCGGACTTTTGGAGGGCCATGGGAAGGCCAATACCTATAGGCCCCTTGATAAAGTAAATGTAAATGTGGCATGACACTGACCGGCGATTGTCCCTTTCTTCACCATATAAAAATGCATCCCAGGACAAGTCCCGGTCAGTGTAGGACTATTGTAGGAAATGAGAACAAAAGGTACCGGGCTATTGGGATAAACTGCTAGTGAGGGATCTGGGCTATGGGAACTATGGCGTCTGTCCATCGCAATGTTCGGGGAACATGGAAAAATTGGTAGACGACGACTCGCCACTCCCTGCATGGGCCCCTAAAAATGCCGACAGTATAATTGTTTTAGTATGATAACATTATTACAGTTAAATTATATTTACGAATGTCAAGTTATAGGGCCAACAAAGGGCAACAAAACCCAATCGTTGGCTTTGTCTGTACCTAGCATAAGATTACTTTTTTAACGAGGGTAGATCCGATTGAGCACTTACCCCTGCAGGGCAAACGCGGCGGAGGCGTGTGGTATTCGCCACGTTGGGGTGGTGCTATCACCCCTGTGGAGTATTATTGTCACAGAACACGAGTCGGGAATACCGACTAATGCCATGGGTCTATGGCCTCTCCACTCCGCGCCGCGCTGACAGGCGGTGGCCTCTGACAGGCGGTGGCCTCTGACAGGCGGTGGCCTGTCGGCTCAATCCGTTGCCCCGGTGACTTTCAATTTTCTGTGCTTGGGGCAGTTTTAAGTAGACGATGTTGTAGCATACTATATTTCACCGCAATGCAAATATTTTTGGTTCGATTAAAAAATAAAAAAATAATTTATAAAAATAAAAATAATATAACAGTCATTCTGCTCGGTATAGATTGATACTAGTCCACTAGTATATAGCGAAATAACTATTAGTGTATTCATGATAAAGCTAAAAAATAACTAACAATAGCGTAAATTATGCTATTGTTGGCACCCCACACGATGCTTTATTTACCCAGTCAATTTATTCAATAATAATAATCGCCAGACAAACACGCAAATTATGCTTTTATAGGTAATACACGACGTGGAACTCGGGGGCTGATCCCAAACACTCAGACTTATAGTAAATAACGGTGAAAATTCATTTTCCCGACATTTACCATATTTTACCCGCTTAACCATAGAGGCCGTGAATATTATTTGTTTTATTATTATTACTATTGTATGGCTAAAAATAATATTTCTTAATATTTTGGAAAAATAATCAGTGTACTGGAGTTCCAACGATAGTATAGCTGACCCTATTAAATTTTAAATTATTTTACTAAAATAGCGTACACGTGTCGACTTGACAGCTAATAATTTGTGAACGTTAAATGGGTCGTGCATTGTTCGTGAAATATTTGTCATAGAACACTTATTATAATAATCTAATAACATTCTCATGTAAATCGGTGTTTAAAAAATTGTAATTTGACTATATATACAGTTAACTAAATTTCTCTTGCAACCAAGAAAATGAATGTGGTGCTTATTTTTTACACAGTATAGTGTTCTTAATATGCTGTTTAGTGGAGTAATGCCGTTCGTATATCTTATTATATACTCACTTACAATCGATTAAATTTATGATAGGACTTGTATGGAGCTTATGTCATATTTAAACCGATAGTAAGGCAAATTAACGATCGATAAGATATAGGAACCGGCTATAAGACGAATTATGAAACATTTCGCACTTTTTATTAGTAACTACAGATTTACAGATTATTAATTATAATTTTACAGATTATTAAAGTATTAAATAAATACTTACAATAGTTTTAAACCCGCTTCTATTGTATAAGCAAAAATGAGAACATTATAAACAGTTTCCATCCGTTTTTACTTGGTAAATGTAATATCCATATGGTACGAGCAAAACTTAAGCGCGTCTGTGAAGTTCGTACATTTCGTTGCGCAGAACACAGTTCTTTAACAGGCGAACCGTTAACGTAGTCAGGGTCTCTGTATGTCAGAGCTCCTTTGATTTGGATGTTCTTTTCCGCGACTTATATTATCTTTATTTATTTAGTATTTCCAATTATTGTATTATATTTTTCTTTATTTTTAAATACATTTTGTGTCGTCAATATATTATTTCTGTTTCTACGTTTTATATATCTGTTTTAACACGTTTATATATTGTAGTCAGATCTTATGTATCTATGGTACTTAGGGTGCACAGATAGAGCGGAGAAGGATGAGTGTTGCGCTCTCCCTCGCGCGCTACCAGTGTTCGTATGCCGTCTCTTTCGCACTACACGCAGTAAGATGTAATAAATATTAACATTTGACTGGGTCTGCGCAAACTCACGGGAACTAACTTCACTCGAAACGCTTTTAAGTTTTGCTGCGTACCAACATGCAGTTGCTATTTGTCTCGTTTTGAAGAGTTCTTTCGTAAATCGCTTAAGTTTATCGAATAAATATTTAATATAAAACGTAACTCCACTACCATAGATGTAGTTTTTAGAGCACACAGAAAGTACTTAATAGTTCTCTGTATTATACTTTTTAGTATAATCAAATATTTTATATCTTAATTACTTTATATTTAATGAAGTTTTAAAAGTTCTATTTGTCTAACTTATGTATGTACAATCAATGGATCTTTTATACAATGTAAAAGAAAAATATTGACTTGTTCGTGATTTGACACCGGTTAGAAGTTGCACTACGAAAGCATGTCATATCCATTTTCTAGTTGGTGGTTGGTGAAATAATGGATAGTAAGATATAAATGCTCCATTTTAGTTTGATAACGGTTCCAGTCTTGGAACCAATGTTTGTAATATTTTTACTTCACTCTGGGGCCGATTTGCGAATTTCATGCCGTTGGTTGTTCGTTCACTCGCAATTGTCTATCCCTGTCCCACGGCATGTTTTGGCATAAGAGGGAGGGAGATGGATAATGGAAGCTAATTAAGCTCTTATGATTGGTAGCGCTTTACGGTTAACTTTTAAAATTTAAAAAACTGACTAACAACAGACCTTGTTATCAATTTGCGCACTCTTCACTGAGTGAGCGAAATTGAATTTTGTTCACTCTTCAGTGAGTGATCAGAATTGTTTTGTTCACTAGTTCTTACCAACAAAGGTGTTTTTCGAGATATTTAATTAAAATTATTAATTATGTTTTATAAAAGTCCATTGAATGTTGTATAACTTATTGAATTTATAAATCTTATTGCATGGTAGATAAAATAATATCAATGTACAGGTCGTCATTAATTGATTAATTTGCAGCAATAATTAAAATAAGGTATATAATTTTAATGACACAAAATGGATAATGTAAAGCGGAATTAATATTGTAAGCCACTTCAGTTTAAAGTATTATTTGTCATAGCATGTCCATATAATAATATATTGCTTATACAGAGCGTACTACATTTTGAGTGGATGGTTACGGCTAATGGCCGGTTCCTATATGTTACTGACCGTTTATTTGCCTTACAATGGGTTAAAATTTGACATAAGCCATATAAGTAATGTCAAAAATCAATCGATGATTAGGCAATGAATGAATAGTAACATATAGGATAGGAGCTGGCCATAAATTAGATATATCTTAGTGAATGGTGAAATATGTCCTGGCATTTGGTTTTTTTTAAAATCTGAAACTGTCGTTTGATATTTAAAAAATTAATTTCCTTACTACAATCGAAGTTATTAATTTAGGCTTTGAAGAATTCACTCTGTGGCTATGTGCCACATGAAGTTCACAGCGACCTCGATTTATTCCGTTCCACTTGCTCGCGGGCGTTACAATGGTAAACTCAAGTGGAACGGATCATTTGACCGACCTCTTGACATGGATTGACATGACATTGTGAACGCTGCGTGAGCGAAAGTCATGACGTCATTAGTGGCGTTTTCGCGGCGACTATAACGACCGTGGTTGCCAAGTGGAACGGCTTAAAGAGCATTTTGGGCGCTGTTAGCTACAAGAGGAACGCGCCCTATGTAATAATAAATTGATTTTCCGATTACGTAAAAGAATATATTGCAAGACTTTGAAATTATATGGACACACTATTGATACAGTTTTTGAATTTATTTCTGTATATGCACAAATGTAACAAGTCTTATTATAAAAGACCATTTTTATTTATTTTTGAATAACATATTTGTTTTTTACGTATTAAGTTTTCTTTTTTAATTTTAGAAATAATTAATTTTTGTTCTTGAATCGGAAACAGGAAAAATCGTTTTTTTTTTAAATTAAATTGTTTGAATTAACCCTTTAATTTTAAACTATTTACATTTCATTTTTTTTACTATGATCTTGAGATTTATTTTAATCAACTATTTTTACAAACATTTTTATGAAGACTCATTCCAAAGATTATTTTGAGTAATGAAAGTTTGAAAGCCATTTGTTTTTACGTTTTTATTAAAAAAAATCACAAGTTTCTTATATATACATTCTGTGCGGTGTGTTTTTTTATGTGATAATATCTTTATGAATAATTAATGTAAATACAGTTAATAATCGTCAATAAATGATGGTTTATTCTTTTATTGTGTTGTGTTATTTTAACATATAAGTGCTGATCGTAGCAATTGGTAAAGCTACCCTATTTTGATTATAGCTCATAGCTCTCTTATTTCATGACTTTCAACCCATCCCTCCTCCCTATCATAGCTGGTTTCATGAATGTTACTTCTTCCACCTAGTATGATGTTGGGTCACTTTTCATCCACCATGTAGTATTATTCAAATAATACTAAAACAGGCTCTAAATACTCTAAAGCTCGGGAGATAGGGGACTTCTATAAGATACTGTATCAAACTTTTGGCAATAAATATTTGAAGACGTGAGTGGATGAATGATATGATATGAGATATGTCGCATATTCGGTTTTTTTGCTTTTTTTTGCGTAGATGAAGATTATAAGTCGATACCAAATGACTACAGACCTTAGATATAAGGCATATTTAAAAAATAAAAGTAAAACTTATCTCGATTTACTCAGAATTGGAATTATGTGACTTATCACCTTCATCCACTCATGTCTTCATTTATTATTATTAGAATCTGACAAATTTAATGTAAATGTGGCGTGACACTGACCGGCGATTGTCCTACACCATATAACAATAGTACTATATGTTACGTATACCGCCATCGCCATTATCATCTCAATTAATATCTGGGGTTGTCTGGAAGAGATCGCTTTTTAGCGATAAGACCGCCCTTTGTACATAAGTAGATATAATTTTAGTCTTTAAGTTCATGTTTGTATTGGTTCAAGTGTTATCTATCTATCTATAATAATGCACCCAAGGACTAGCCCCGGTCAGTGTAGGACCATTGTGCAAATGAGGACAAAAAGTCCCGGACTATTGGACTACTAGCGGTCTGGGAATATGGGGACTATGGCGTTTGCCCATCGCAATGTCATAATTGTTATTATCCCTATTAATATTATAAATGCGAAAGTAACTCTGTCTGTCTGTCTGTCTGTTCCGTTTTCACGTAAAAACTACTGGACCGATTTGGCTGAAACTCAGTATATATATGTTTTCGATACCGAGAATGAACATTTTATCCCGAAAAGTGGGATAGTTTCCGGGATAAAAATATATTTGTCTTTCTGTTTGTTATGCTTTTACGGAAGAACTAATGGGCCGATTTAGCTGAAATTCGGTACGTATGTAAATTAAATACTGAGGATGGACAAGGGACAATTTTCATTTTGGCCTTTTTGGTAATTTTGGCCTATTTGGTCATTTTGGCTGTTTTAGCCTTTTTACTCATATTGGCCATGTCGGTCACCGTAGCCTTTTTGGTAATTTTGGCCATATTGGTAATTTTGGCCTTTTTGGTAATTTTGGCCTATTTGGTCATTTTGGCCTCTTTGGTCATTTTGGCCTATTTGGTCATTTTGTCCCTTTTGGCCTATTTGGTCATTTTGGCCTGTTTGGCCATTTTATCCCTTTTGGTCATTTTGCCCTTTTTGGTCATTTTGACCTTTTTGGTCATTTTGACCTTTTTGGTCATTTTGGCCTATTTGGTCATTTTGTCCCTTTTGGTCATTTTGACCGTTTTGGTCATTTTGGCCTTTTTGGTTATTTTGGCCTATTTGTTCATTTTGTCTCTTGGTCATTTTGACCTTTTTGGTCATTTTGGCCTTTTTGGTTATTTTGGCCTATTTAGTCATTTTGGCCTTTTTGGTCATTTTGATTATTTTAGCCTTTTTGGTCGTTTTTGCCTATTCCGCCATTTTGGCCATGTCGGTCACTGTAGTCTTTTGGTCATTTAGACCATTCTGGCCTTTTTGGTCAAGTTTTGTAATTTATTTTGTTGACAGATAGACGGGGGATGGTATAATTAGCGATATAAAATGAAGTGAATCTTCCGTGGGCAAATACATAAAAATTTAATATAATATAACCTGTAGCGCTTGCTCTATAAACAATAGATACGCACTAGAGGTTAACCCGCGGCCGCGCCGCGGGGTAAACTCTAGTATTATATAAAACCAACTATTAGGTAAATATTTTAGGAATTTCGGAAAGAAAATTGCATACATATTACTACAAATGTTTTCCATAGGGATAAACAGAGACGATGGATTTTGCTTCTTTCAATTTCATTAATTTCTTCTATCCGTTCGTGATCTGATGGTGGTATATAAACCAGCACCAAAGAAAACTATATATGTATAATATAGGATTTTATTTTGTACACAAACATTTATGCATGTCATACATTATTTATAATCAGTCAATGTCCGATGTCAAGATATACTACGATTATCCTAATTAGCCACTACATAGTGGTTCAGTGGCTGAGACACCTCTATCTCATATAAGAGACGTAGGTTTCAATATTGGCATATACCGTGCACCATTATGGCAGTTAACATAATTAATTAGCATTTTAACAACTATCATCTGTTGAGGATGAAGGAAAACAATGTAAGGAAACCCGCACAACGATATTACTGATGAGTGAAACTCGCTAATTTCGACAAGCATAGCACGTATACGCTGTTCCCTCAAAGTGGGAATCCCCGTCGTGCACAGTAATGAGACATTTTACATAAGAATAATAATATGTACACATATTACAATAATTTTAAATTAGTCTATTTTAATGAGAATAGTTACAAACATCACCTAAGACTCAAGTATACGACCGAGACAGATTACTGCGATACACTACACATCCTTTTGTAGGCATCGGTACGAAAAACTAGCTCATCACGTTCATCTCATAGTGCTTATTCTTATTCCCCTACTACACCTGGGATAATGTTAGGGTTAGTGACTGTGTTACGCAGTTGTATCCAAGGGTTTAACGCGATATCCGAGATGCCACATTGTAAATAACGTTAAACATTTACAGGTAAGTCCGGTATGTAACTAATCGTTAACGGCATTATTTTTTAACGCTATAAATTAAGTCGTATTTGGTCATACTCACTATCATTAACGCAGGGGCATTACAATAATTAGTAAATTACTCTATTTTAATGACAACTGTCATAAACATCAAAGCTAGAACGCACTAGCAGCTGGCCGCGATAAATCAATTTTTACATGAAACCGCATGATAACAGTGCACTGATCTACGGCCAGCCGTCAACCGTTCCGATTGTTCCGGGGCTGCGGCCAGCCGCACCAGTTGAATGATGCGGCGCGCCGCATCCCCTCCACGCTCGGCGCGGCTAGCCGCAAACGCCTCGGTAGTCACCAAAATAATATAAAGATAGTCTTCAGTCGCGAAAATGGTGCTACTAGCAATATCTAGCGGATAAAAAGACGATACGATTATCCGTAATACGGCGTGCCGTTACGGCAGACCGTATAAACTACTGCCTGCCGCAATGCGGCCGGCCGCTAGTGCGTTCTAGGCCTTAAGACTCGAATACGCGACCGAGACAGGAGACACTTTGTATATAATGGTACGAAGAACTGTCTCCAATAATAATGTGATTGTCACTTGCGCGGTCGTCTTTTACGGCGTACACAATGTTCTTGTCATTCATTTTCGTCAAATGTTTCAGACGATCCCGATAAAATGCATTCGACAGTAACCGTGGTGGATTTACACATTTGCCGCCAATAGGCGATTAAAATTTGAGGACACTACCGACCTTTACACTTTAATCTTCACAGTCATATTCCTAGGATATGCCCGCGACTTCATTCACGCTTGATACTTGTAATTCCCGGGACGACACAAAGTATCGCAACAAAATTTCATTACATAAAATTTCATTACATAAAATTTTCTATCGATCAGTGAAAAATTACTTTGAATTTTTTTTTTCAAGCTAGCTATTTTAAATTATTTCCAGAAAAATGCTCAGGATAAAAAGTAATACAGATTTTAAGTCGAGAATTGCTGTCGATCAGCGAAAACCGCATCGAAATCGGCCCAGTAGTTTATAGATGCATTCCGATCCGACAAGAATTCTAAAAAGACTGCATCGTGTTCTCCATCGTTTAAATAGTCTATTCCAGTTGTTTTTTTAAATAGCTTCAATGCACAGACATGGCATGTTTAGAATTTTACAACATTATAGATAACATTCTTTAATGAAATAGTAACTATAATTTGTGTGCTGTTGTCGTAATTACACCACCTTTTTCCCGTAATTAGTATGACTGTTGCGACTATACAAATTGTAGAATGCTAATATCTAAGTATTGAAATATATTACGTGTTGTAATGTTGTTGACTAAAGTAATATTTATTTTATATTTATTTATATAATTTTTTTATTTTTTATAAGCCTCAAAATATTTTTTTGGGCTCAGATGTCTCGCCCAAAATATCTCGCCCTGGGCTCCAGCTGGTAAATCCGACACTGGACAGTAAGCCCTGTTAGTCGCGATCCAAATTTTCTATATATAAATGCATATGAAGCGAATGTGACATGTATCATGGTGCCCTGTCTCATGTCTCGGTCGGATACCTTAAAGTCTAACATTACATCTAAAAAGTAGTATTGGAGAGTCATCGTATATTTATTTGATATCGTACCCGGATAGCAATAAGCCGTTTTAATCTCTTCCATTCGGCGACATGTTCCTTTCCCTCTTGTTCTTGATTTTTGGCGGTGCCCTATGTCTGTCCCTCTTCCGGCTCGAAGACGAGCACGAAGAAGAAGGGCTGGAGTCTGGCGGAGACCCCGCCTCTTCTGCGGTTAGACCCATCGTTTGGGACTCCGGCGTCGAAGGTTCTAGAACGCTGTTGCGCAGAGCGCGGCGCTGCTCTTCCGTGTGTTGCGGGCAGCGGATTGATCTATTTAACATAATAAAGTTTTTTAAACTATTTATAAGAAAAGCAAGCAGATACATTTTTTTAAAATTTCATTAGTTCAGCAGACGGCAGGCACTTGATGGTAAACGGTTACCATCGCCTATGGACATATGCAACACCAAAGGTGCTTACTACAAATGCGTTGCTGCTCTCTTAAGGAAGACTGGAACCTGGTCACTTATGCCGGAACACAAATCAAGGTTGTTATGACGGCATACTCTAGACCAGGGGTGGTAGTCATCCAGTCGGGCAAATACCCTACCACCTGGCTGTGGTTTGTTTTGTCGCCGCTTACCACAGGCCGCTCGGGCTGGTAGAATAATAATATATATTTTATAAATAATGTTATATTCTATATGTTATTAGAATGGTATCTAATAGCACTTTTCACAAACAAAATAGTTAAACAAATCAAGAAGCCTTGGTAGATTAATGTTTCGCGCACTCGCGTCCTATGGTGTTCGTCGTGAGAACACCAAAAGGCTCAGCGGAACATATAATAAAATATACTTTATTGCACACATTGTTACAAAATAAATTCATGCATACAATCGCAATAATAAGTAAAGTAGGAGGTCTTATCACTGCAATGGGAGCTATTTCTTCCAGACAACCTTTGGATGGACAGAAACTCCGTATGGATGGGGTAGGTATGCATTAGATAGATACGCGATGTCACCACTGTGACACCTGTCTGGAGGACACCGCCCAGCACACGCTGCAAACATGCCACGATGCAGTGCGAACTGACTTGTCACTGCCGACCATAGTCCGTTCGATGGTCGTCAGTAAAGAGGCTTGGGAGGCGGTCCAAGTTTTCTGCGAGATGGTGATGTCGAAAAAGGAGGCAGCGGAAAGGGAACGGGAGGATGCAGCTTCTTCGGCCCCGATCCACCAATCCCTTCCGCCCTAACAATGGCCATGAACGATAAGGTGGGGGATAGACACTGGTCTTGAGATGGCGCTGCGCTGTGCTTGCACGCGCAACTTATTAATAATGGTGGTGGACCATTAAAAATTTTTAAGGGGGCTCTATGAACCGTCGCCGTCAGGACCATTGGATGTGTCTTTGTTTCCCAAGGTCCTGACATAGGGCGTCGAGATGGACTAAAGAGGTGGTTTAGTTGGTAGGTCCGAGCATGCCATCGGGAGTCCAACACTACCCTACTATTGTCCCCGAGCGGTAGGGTCCATGATGGATTACACCTCGTAAAAAAAATGTATGCATTTGATATAATACTCTAATATACACGTAAATATAAAGGAAAATAATGACTTTAATAGAAATTTGTATAAATTACAATATAAACATACATAATATTTACCTAAATATATATCGAGTGTCATGAAACAACACCTTCCCAAGAATATAACTAAATAACATTATTCAGTTACAAATTTGAGATATTATTGTTTCACGAGGTCATTAGCATCAGCGTTGGTTTTAATAGACCAGCGTTGTGCTGAGACTAATGCCTCTTTGAGGACAACTTCTTTCAAGTGATAACTTCTTATGGGAGGGTAAATAGCTTCGTTACGCAACGCGTTACGGCGCCAGTCTGTCTGGCTACCCTTTCTCTCGCATATGGTTGCGGTAGACAGGCTCCTCCTCTCTCACTCTAACCCACAGCGCTAGCCGTATTTCGCAAAGTAATAACCTAAGCTTTTCACAAGTTAAACAATTTCAATTATCCCAAATCCAATGTCACCTCAAATTTATGTACCATGTTTTAAGAAAATAACTTGATTTGATTTGAATATTAAATAGTTCAACTTAGATTAGTTCAAGTTATCACTTCTGTTGGGCGTCCCGAGACGCACACGTTTTTTTTAACCGTCTTCAGCAACTAGTAAATGTAATTTGTCCTAAATAAAATGATTTTGTATTTTTCTTCTTCAAAGTCCAACAAGTGGGGCGGGTATGAATCCTGGCTTGTAAATGATGGATGGCAAACATGCATCATTTAAGACCAGGTCGTAATCTTACTAGGCATTCACTTGCCTTACCATCGATTGAATTTTGACATTACTTGTTTGGAGCTTATGTTAAATTTTAATTGATAACAAGGCAAATGAAAGGTCTTTAAGATATAGTAACCAGCCATTAGACAGTGCATACTATTACAGTATTGTTGTGTGTTGTTTGTTGAAACACTTTTAGTTTTTATTCAATAATATATTTATTTTAATATTATACAGCAAGTATGTCCTTGTTATTTTAAATATTAGTCTTATCATTTTATCTTACGTTAATGTCGCCGTGTTTAATCTAAGAGGGGCGAGGGGGTCGGCGGTAAGTCATCTCGGTCACTGCTGTCAACCCCTAATGACAGTGACGTTTTATTCCATAGATAACATGTTACTACAATTACAATTACCATATGCTAACGGTGAAGGAATACATTATGATGAAATCTGCACATCGTGATGTGTCAGCCCAGCAGTGGGTTCTTTATGAGTTGTAAATACTTTTTTATAAATAAATTAAAATTTTGAGTCAGAATTATTTTTTACCTGGTGCACAATTTCTTCGTATGTTCAGAGACCACGCCACAAATCTGCAGCAGCAGGTTTTTCTTCTCATTCGCGCTCATTGATTCGTATGTGGCACCACCGTCATTAGAGTCGGAGTTCTGATGACCATTGTTGTTCCTATTACCGCTGAAAGCAAGTTACAGTCAATTGCTAATACTCAATCATAAAACTCATATTTATACAGTTTGACAGTCATTTCATGATTATAATTGAAATATTTTAGTAATTTAAGACAATATGCAGATACCTTTGAATGTATGAAATTTATGTTCAATCTCTTAAACAATAGAGTTTGCCCCAGGAAAGTATTCCCACCAGCGCGTTCCATTAGTAGCTCACAACGCCCAAAATTCTGATTTAGCTGTTCCACGAGGTGACCGCGGTCGTTGTGGTCGTGGCGAAAACGTCACTAGTGACGTTGTCATTTTCGATCACACAACGCTCACAACGACCCATGTCAAGAGCTGGGGCGAATAACGGTTCCACTTGGGTTTACGATTGTAACGCCGGCAAGCAAGTGTAACGGGGAAAATCGCGATAGTTGTGAGCTACTAATGGAACGCGCTGCATGAATAATAAAAGGAACTAAAAGTCGAAGCTCCACTATTAGATTTTTATTTTATTTTTTTGCAGGAGGTCAGCAGACAGGCAGACGGCCCATTTGATAGAAAGCGGTTACCATCGCCTATGGACATTTGCAACACCAAGGGTGCTACAAATGCGCCGCTGCTCTCTTAAGGAAGACTGGAACCTGGTCACTAATGCCGGAACACAACTCAAGGTTGCTATGGCGACATGCTTTAGACCAGGGGTGGTAGCCATCCAGGCGGGCAAATGCCCTACCACCTGGCTGTGGGTTGTTTTGTCGCCTCTTACGACAGGCCGCAGGAAATTGTATTCTTTCTCCGTTCCTGCACGGATAGTTGTAGTTTGTATTATTTGTTTTGTAATAATTATCTACATCAATTCACAGATTAGCAAATAATTACTCTGGCAGGATTTAAAAAACGGAGACCGTAACGCCGCGTCTGTGGGACTTCTTTCGTGGCGCGAACTGATTTTGGTTGTCAAGTTTTTTTTTAATAGACTTAGTAAGCAGACGTAAGTCATATTTTTTATTTTTTTATAATTATAAAAATCGTTTTTTTTATATATTCAATTAACCGGATTATCGACTATCAAAACTTACAACAACTCTCAACTCTTTATTGTACACCAACTTAAAACAGTGACACATTAACATATCTGAAAATTAGTAGGAAGTAGTACAATGGGTGGCCTTATTGCTTAAAGCAATCTCTTCCAGGCAACCTTTGGATGGACAAGGATCTCAATTAAAATAAATTGTTGGCGTGTAGCATTCTTATGCTACACGCCAACAATTTAATTATTAAGACTAAACTTAAGATAATATATATAACTTATACTTACTTATGTAATTTATTAGATTTCCGATTGTTGTTGTTCTTGATACGTCTTTTGCGACGCTCGTTATGCAAGGAGCCACCGGCCCAGTCCGCGTCATCTTCGTCATCACTCAGGAGCCCAGCATATGATGTAGGCTCGCGGCTGTTGGATGCGATGCGACGGGACGCTATCCTAGAGCTGTTGCGACCCATTCCTAGAGTGGAAGCAAATTAATTAATGAAAACACTTTCTTTACTAATGCTGGGTTTTTTATGCTTACTACCCCATGTGCCTGTATACTGGTTAACATCAGATAAATTCCATACAAGTAGTGACAAGTGTTTACTAATGTTAAGGTAAAAAATATAATCCAAAAAAAATATCAAAACATGCCCTGTCTGTACATTGAATCTATTTAAAAAAAAACAACTGGAATACACTAATAAACGATGGAGAACCCAATGCATTTTTTTTACATTCCTTGTCTGTTTGTTCGGAATTTACGTAAAAACTACTGGGCTGATGTCAAAGCAGCTCTCGGTGATGCTAAGTAAATTTTTAGTCTTAAAAATTGTGCTATTTTTTTATCCTATAGATAAAAAACAAATTGAATTCCAATGTGATTTTTTCACCGATTGATAGCAAATTTTATGTAATAAAATGTTATTTTTTAGGCAGGGAATCCCATGGGACTCTTTAGAGGTGATAAAATAAATTTGAATGAATAACAAACATTTTGTGTATTATTGACCTTTTCCTACTTTTTTGACAGAGTAGTATTTTTGTAGTATTTCTATATCTTAGTTTTATTGTAAAACCTACATGTTTCACAAACTTACCGTCTAATACATGAAAAGGTTGTCTGCAAGAAATTATTTTTACATACATACATACATAACTTCACACCAGGTCCCTTGTGGGATAGGCACGAACAAGAGCGCCATACAGGCTTATTCTTACACACCTCACTTGCTTCCTTGACATTCATAGCTCTTGTCATGCACGCTCATCTGTTCTTAAGGCTCCTGACATTATTTTTAGTACCTTAATATTATGCAATAAAGTATATTCTATTCTATTGTAATATCTGCCCATAAATAAGAGGTGCATGCTTTTCCAGCCAGGATTCAAACCTGTTTCATTTGAGTTTGAGATGTGAGTGTCTAAATCGCTGAACTACCACTAGACTTTTAAAAAAATAATATAAAACATAGGTAGTAACACATAGAAACTCAACATAAAGCTTGAAACCAGAAGATTAGAAACTAGATACAAATTAGGTTAAACAATGGAGTTAGTGATGCCAAAGTTGTTTTGTGTAATTCCTACTAACTAAAATAGAAATAAAAGTTTGTTTCTTGATTAAAATTAAATATAATTGTTATAATTTCCATCCATATATGAAGTATGAATTTTCTAAGTATCTGTATCTATCCTATGATTGTATTGTATGACCTTCAAAAAGTGTTCTCCAGTAGAACTTATTTTGAATAAAACCTTTTGAATTTGATTACCATATGCTAACGGTGAAGGAGTACATCATGATGAAACACATTGTGATGTGACACATGGTAATGGTATAATGTCTGTTTTCCTATACACGGGAGGCCCAAGCCCAGCCGGTGGGTTGTTTATGAGTTGTTAATATGTTTTTATAAATAAATTAAAATCTTGAGACAGAATTATTTTTTAAAAATTGCTATATGAAGTCTATACTTCATTTAGCAATTTTTTTCTAGGCCAGGCACCTTCACGGTTATACACAGAACAACCCAATAAAGTTTCATCTCAATTGGATCAATGGTTTAGTAACATACAAAGAAGAAACAATCATTTTTATATAGATACTAGCTGTCCCGGCAGACATCCTGCCCTGAAGAAATAAAATTTAAACCCGTTGCAATACCACCTACTGGGTCCAATTGAATCTAAACCATTCTCAGATCTAGCTGAACACACATAAAATTTCATTGAAATTAGTTCAGTCGTTTAGGAGTTCAGTCACATATTACACACAGAAGAATTTTATATATAAAGATAGTTGATGATGATGCAATTCTTATCACCCTTAGTACAACTTTAATAGATTCATAAATGCTTCCTATTATTGTTAGGTATAAAAACGCATGTTAATTGTTATATTATTGAAAATGATCTAGAACAATTTGACATTGGTACTTCTTGATTGTACCTGTTCTACTGTGATTTGGCATAAAGGCCATTTATTTCTTCCTTAAAATATTATTATAAATTGTAGTGAATGGCTCACAAGACTTTTTACTTATTCGGTTTTTTTATAAGTCACAACATAAAAATTGTTGAGAAATAATACAGTGCCTTAGATAGCTAATAAACACAAAAACAAAGAACTTACCCATACACTTTTCCAAGTGTGGAGCAAATCTTGTCGCAGAGACCGGCCTCTCGCAATTTGGACAAGAGCAGTTAGAGTCGGGCGTCTTTTTCATTATAGAAAACCCAAAAACATCGCATTCTGTAGTATTGACTATCTTGTACAAGTCCTCCTCTTCTTTTTCACCCTCTATCAAGTCGGATAGGCCTGTTTTCAACCCATGATGGAACTCGAAAAGAAATCCTAAAGTAACATCCTCAATAACGCTTTCGTAAATAAAATTCGCGGCCTCTACTGCATTGTCTTCATTTTGCATTATCTCAAAAAACTTGCTATTCAAATCGTTCATACTCAGTTCACTCACTATAGTATTCATTTTCATTAATTCTGTAAATAAATGCACTTATAGGAACCACAACAGAAAGGTAAAAATCAATAATTAATTTTCTTTCATAAAGTTTGCTTTGCTCGGCCTTGCATCTCAGGTGAGTTTGACATTTTATTGGATGTTTGTGATAGTAGCGCATATTACTGACAGCTGTCAATAGCCTAAGTCATTTATTTTTTACTCATGCAGAACTTTTTTGATAAAGTATTTTGCCAACATATAGCTGCTGTTAGAGCAAATAGGTATAAGTACTTATAATATTTTATATACAAAGTTAAAGATAACAATATCACAAACAATAATGATAAAAAATTGAGACAAACCAATAAATGAGATAGCGTGCTTGTTTGAAAAGATCAGTACAGGCTGAGCTATTTAAGCGGAAACTTCACCCGTATCAACTTTATATAAACTTACTAATTAAAATGGTAAGATTTTTTTAGCGTTAATAGTTTATACCTACTCGTTGCTAACATCTCAATTGATCAACTGTTACAAAATTTCAAGATTAAAGTACCTTGTGTATCGAAAAATAAGCCGAAAAATAGAACTAGATTTCAGAAATTGAATAAATGCCAGTCTACCGTCATGTTATTGGTTGATTCCTAAGGACGAATTACCAATTCATAAAAATGTAAAAGGCGCCTATTTTGATTTTTTGTTATAGTTTAAGCAAACATTGTAAATCCCTACTAATATTATAAATGTGAATGAAGTTTGTTTGTTACGCTTTCACGCGAAAACTACTCAACCGATCTTCATGAAACTTTGTACACATATTCTTGGAGGTATAAGAAGTAACATAGGATAGGTACATTTTATGAAAAAAAAAATCACGCGGACGAAGTCGCGGGCAGAAGCTAGTATTCTATTAATTAACAATACGAAAGTAATGAAATCGTAATCCGTCTAATTTGGAACTCGAGTATGCATGCATGAGAGGTTATAGGCTCGCATGATCTTTTAATTGAAATTGAATCCAACTTTTCTCAGGATGTTTTCGCCTTCACCGTGAAAACAAGATAATTTTAACAATGTGGAAATTAGATTAGAAACAATGGTTCTCTGGTAGCCTTATAGCATTTATGAGTTACGATTATACCGTTCAATTTAAAAAAAATGGCAAGCCTGAGCTTAGCAATAAGACTTTAATAATTCATATAAATGTAGAGGTAATTATTAATGTTCATTTGTGTTTTTAGGTGAACTTCACGGCAAAGGGTCTTATGCCCCCAGTCTTCACTCCACTTAACGACGATTTGACAGTGAACTATGACGTCATTCCTACTTATGCTAAATATCTGGCTGATTCAGGAATTAAGAGTGTACTTGGTAATTTTTTAATTTTTAACTAGATGCGGTTCGTAAATTAAAACAAAGAACCTATTATTCCCGCAAATTGCGCCTGGCCGCCATTTTGGTGACGTAGCCGTAGCCGAACATTCAATACCGAGTACGCGTATAATATATCGAGTTGCAAATGACGTCACGTAAATTTGACAAGGTTCCAGCGCATTATCAATTTGCGGGAATAATATTTTATTTAATCGTCAAATATTGTAGATAAAGGTTACAAAGTAATAGTACTACTGTAAAAATGAGCCATGCCCGTGATAATTAAACACAACTCTATTGTAAAAGGTTCCGTAGATACGAAGAACACCTATTCGTATCATTTGGCTACGGAACTCTGAAAAAATGTGTCATCTAACGTAATATATACCTTTATATAACAAAAACTAGTAATCGGACTATGTTGTTACGTATTTGTATTAAAATATGTTATAGTACCTAATAAGTTTTATCATCTTCAATTATTTTATGTTTTTATTCTGCGACTTTACTATATAATTGTAATTTAGTATTGGTAGTCAAGTAAATTGAGATACTTTTTATTATCTTACAAAATGTCGCAGCCTGATAAATTTCGGATCAGCGTTTAAACTTAAAGTAGAAAGAAACAAATGGCGCAATAATTATTGGCTAGACAGTAATTAAAATGCTTGCTACCATGATATTTCATAAGATGATTAGTTGTTATCTTAACGCCTGATCTATCTAATATATAAAATTCTCGTGTCACAGTTTTCGTTGCCATACTCCTGCGAAACGGCTTGACCGATTTTGATGAAATTTTTTGTGCTTATCCGGTATCTATGAGAATCGGCCAACATCTATTTTTCATCCCCCTAAATGTTAGGGGTAGTCCACCCCTAAATTTTTATTTTTATTTTTTAGACAAAATTTTTATTTTCTATTTTTTTATGATACAACATTAAAAAATACATACAACCCTAAATTTTCAACTCTCTACGACCAACCCCTATTTTTTACCGGGCAGGACGACGTCTGCCGGGACAGCTAGTAGTATATGTAATTTTTTTAGGTAGATATATAGTGAATATATATATATATATATATATATATATATATATATATGTGTGTGTGTGTGTGTGTGTGTGTGTGTGTGTCCAACTCCTTATCTATATAATATAATAAGAAAAAAGTGCAGTTTTACATAAGGGACAGAATTGAGAATAAAACAAAACTAAGTAATTAATTGTATACGGCTGAAATTTGTAATAACCTTCTATTTAGGTTCACTTGCATACCAGTAAGACTTTCTAAATTGTAACATACGTAGATTTTATAGTGAAGAACCAAAAAATGCCATTTTTGCGTATTTTTACATTTGTTATGAAGCCCTCGATATAAAGTCGGAAGTTTTTTAGTATTAAGCTGTCTCATACATACATATACTTATAGGTATAGTTGGAGAGGCGGAAAGATGGATAGATAAAGAGACATAGAAACATGATTGTATGTCATATTTTACAGTTGGAGGTACCACCGGCGAAAATATGTCACTTTCCGTGTCCGAAAGAAAGAAATTGGTTGATGCTTGGGTGAAGGTATCCAAGACTACAGGCCTGCACATCCAGGTACAAGTAGGAGGGGCGCCCTTTGCTGATGTTGTCGAATTGGTAAGTAACTAAGAATCGTCTCTTGCCTCTAACTTTTTGCTATTTATTTAGAATTTCATAAGCAACAGTATTTGTATTCTGACAAGTTTAATGTCTCACACTATCGTTTTACGGAAATCGTCTTGTTATGTTGGGACCAAGTGTCTTGCGATATATTCTCTGTCAAACCCTGATGGAAACATTTATTTAGCCCAACAATTCCAGGCTTAACGCCGTGAAAGATCTCATAATTAGAGATGCCGATGAGCGCATGTAGTTGAAAAGAAAAATGTATCACACGCGGACCAGTGGGGATCTCTTCGACTTCTTCCCCTGTTGGTGAAGAGGGTATCCTTCCCTGGGGGTGCTCTAAGCGAGATCCGATCGTAGGGGTATAGATGTAATACCTATGGTTTAGTACCTGTGGCACCTCATAAAAACGCATAGGAGAGAGGCGAAGGTTAGATTTAGTGAGAAGTCTGACGGCTGACCATCTCCCGGCCCTCTGATTGCAGTCCACGGTGGGTATACGGCCGACCAGGAGCCCTACACTTTCCTCGCGAGCCTTCCCTCCCTCTCAGGCCCGAGGATATTATCCCAAGAAAAGACATTCCCCTGCGACATCAAACAAAAAATGGTAACCTCCTTAGCGAGCCATTCATGAATTGGAGAATCCTAGTCTCAGGAACAGCCCAGGTATGACGGATTGACTACAGCGTATGGTGATGCCTCACAAAGACGCGAACGGACGGTGGAAGGTATAGTGGGTAATCCGGCCGTAGCGGCCGGTAACTCATAGCTCTTTCTGGCCCCTGAGAACTCCAAATACCTCCTGGCCAAAAACTCTTCCAAAGCTCTGAGGGGATGCGTATAAAAGGCAATCCCACCGTAACAAAAATGTTTTGTATGATTGTAATACGTCCATTTATCTAAACCATGGTTGAAGAAGAATACTATCTTTTGCCATCTCTAATTCATCATTACATATACTATATGTAATGTTATAATTTTTTTATTCTCTGAAGCAGGCAAACAGGCGGGCAGCCCAGGAAGGTGGTTACCGTTACTGTCATAAATACAAAAATTTGTATGAATGTTTTTTACTCAATCACGTAAAAAATAGCCTATGTGCTATTCTAGTCTATTTCTTTGCCAAATTTAGATGAAATTTAGCACAGACCTAGATTATAGCCTGGACTAGCACGTAGGCTACTTCTTACCCCGGAAAATGCACGGTTCCCGTGGGATAACATCAACGCGAGCGAAGTTGCGTGCAAATACTAATATTTGTTGCCCTCCTACGATCAACTTAGATATAAGTTAAAGTCATTACGATAACTACGTCCCTTTGGGTTTTTATTGATAGTCACTTGAAACGTTTTATCAAATCAATTGGCATTTAGATTAAATAATCTTGGTCTCAAATATATTTCAAGTAGGAAATGTCATGCTATTTATTAGATATGGGTTGACAGATAAACAATATGTAAGCGTGCCCCACCCCTCAGAACATTATAACTTAGAAGGAAACTATATTTATCAATAAAACTATTTTACTTTCACACCCTATAACATTTTGAATATTTTGTGTCTTGAAGAAATGAGTAAAAAACGCATTTGCAATTTGTACACAGTGTTTTATAATATAGCGCGACGTGATAACACACAAGGTCAAGCTACCTGTTTGAGCATTGTGTGCATCCAGCGCCTGCCTGTTATAATTTTGTCTGGGTGGTAGAGCTGTATTGGAATCATATAAATTATTACCTATAGCTCTTAGGGAACCTACCCAATCATACTTGGTGACCCTTTTTTCCACTATTATTCCCTTCACCCCTCGGTGTGGTCACCCTAGTATTGTTAAGAGAACCCCCCCCCTTTTGATTTACGTAGTAATGCATAAATATGTCTACTTTAACCCCCACAGATCTTTTATTACGTATCTGTTGTCAATTTGGCTATTTATTATACATATATATAATACAAAGTTTAACATGATTGTTCGTGATTTTAAATAATCATTTATACACATTATAATAATTTATTGTTTACATTTATATCTCATATGTAAGATAACACCACATTTATGTCATTTTTATCAATAGCTCTATCCAAACAATACTGGTATCTTATTACTTATATTAATTATTATGTCATGTTGTTATGGCTCGATCATTATTTCATTATGCATAATATGGTGAAATGAGCATAAAACGTTTGATGGCGCGGGCGGGGGCGGGAATAAAGGAGAAGGAAAGGACTTACAGGACAAGATCGCCGCACCAGACACGCTACGAACGATGCGTCTTCGCAGCGGCAGGCACTTCCTCGTGATCCTTTCTTCTTGTCTTGCGGTTCCTTCGACTTAGTGGATCAGCTGGAACGGTACGGGATCCACCTCCCAGAGCGCGGGTTGTTGAAAGCGGGTGTAAAAAGCGGTACAACACACAAGTCGCGGCGAGGTTTGTGCGGGAGCAGCGGTGCGTTCAGCGGTCGGACGTAGACTATGTCACATTGCATAGTGATAGATGCGGCGGAAGAAAAAAGAAATAAAAGAGGTGGCGACCAAATAGGTCGGCGTTAACAACGTTATTGAAAATCGAAGTAACTTTGTGGCTAGAACTCGGGGTCTCATTTCAACAACTCGGTGAAAAATATAGCGTGCGTTACATTCTTCTACTCAATAATCAATTTAGGCTTAAGAAAGCCTGATTTACATTTGCACTAGTTAAGTATTTTACTTGTAACACAGGCGAGTTTAGTCCTGTCCGTTTGGATAGAAATTTTTCTAATACTTAATCGTGTTATGACAATGATAATGTGATTTAAACCACTCTAATGAAAGCGTAAATCATATAATTGAATCAGATAACTCGCTTCTTAACTGATGCATTAATAAATGTCAGAGATAGAGAAGACATATGTATATATAGGTTGCGTGTTTGACTATTCTAGAGTTCTGATTTACATTTATATTAGTTAAGTTATTAGTTGTACAAGCGTGACGGGTGTACTGTCCATTACCCCTATAATGGGAGGCCCGAGCCCAGCAGTGGGACATTTATGGGCTGGTATTATATGTAATTGGTTGACTTGCGTAATTCTTTAACGTTGTTTGGATAGACATTAACTTAATCCACCACTTATATTTTAACTGGAAAAGTCCCGTCCAAACGATGATAAATACTTCACTCGTCACTTTCGCAATTTAAATAACTAGGTACGTAACGAATGGTATGTAAGTCCAAAACTCAAAGGGCGCGGGTTCGATCTTGGCCGCATGCACCACTTAGGCTGTTTTCTGACCTAATGTGCATATTGTTACAGTTACCACGTCCTAACAACGGTGAAGAAAAACATTAGTGCCGGCCAAAACCTTTCAAAACTATTTCTATTTCAGGCTTCATATTGTCAGTCAGCTGGCGCGGATTCACTGTTGACTCTTCCAGAGTTGTATTTCAAACCTGCCAATGTGGATGATCTGGTCGCTTACGTTGGGGAAGTTGCGAAAGCAGCTCCGAAACTGCCTGTACTCTACTACCACATTCCCAGCATGAGCAGGGTCGAGAGTAAGTTTGTTTCCATATACCCTTTAATTGTCATCGTCATTCAGAGTCAAATATATTCTACCATCTGTAAAAACAACAAGAAGTATTCCGAGGGATCGGTTAATCTGGTGCCAACATTTTTAACACTTGACCAAATGGCAGCCAGGCGGTTGCATCATAGAGCACTTGCACTGTCCGAGGAGGTATAGCCCCGGCATGAAACATAACTTCCAGTACAAAGCATAGACCCCGAAATTAAACATAGCTCCAGCATGAAGCATAGTTCCCGGCATGAAGAGTTAACCCTCGGCATAATTGAGAAAGGTATACTTCAATTAATGTATTTGGTTTTCAGTAAACATGCCTGCGTTCGTGAAAGCAGCTTCGGAGAGAATCTCCAATTTTAAAGGCATAAAGTTCACATCAAACGATTTGAGCGAAGGTGCACAGGTTTTAAGGGCACTCAGACCAGACCAGGAGATGTTCTTGGGCGCTGACACTGTGAGTTTTTATTTGTGTAGGAGGAGTATAGAATGTAGTGTTAATTATATTATTTAAATATTTTTCGCTAATCTAGTAGTTTATAAGTAGAATGCAATATAACTAATAAGCGTTAATCAATTCGAATTTCTTAATTATACTAGTTTAAAATATACACTGTGCACACGTAAAGACATTTAATAAACAATTACTACAATAACATTACTGATCAATAGCAAATTTAACGTAATAAAATATGTGATATTTTTTATCCCGGGACTCCAACCGGAATTTTCCCGGGAGCGGTTCGTAGTTGTTCGGGTGCGTAGAAATTAGCTTATACCAACACAGTTTTCACTAAAACGAGCTTCAGTAGTTTATGTAGCGGGAATTCCGCGGTAATTTTAATTCATTTAATTCCTTCTTTTTCTCTAAATTAATATGTACTCAATACCTTTTGTATAATGCATGATGTGCATGATGTGACCAAGAAGGCCAATAAGCAAATATATTTTATCTGTATTTTAGTTTTGTTTAAAAGTAAGCTGAGTTGGCCAGTTTGCGAACCAAACTCAAAAAAAAGCGTGGATGAAATCGTGGGCAAATTCTATCCTAGTATAATTTTAGTATAATACGTGTCAATAGTCATTTATTAATAGTATCTCATTTTACCAGCTCCTCGCGCCAGCAGCATTGCTCGGCATCAAGTCCAGTATCGGCACAACGTTCAGTTTGTTCCCGAAGTTAGCTCAACAAATACTGGACGCTGTTGAAAACAACAATATCGCCAGCGCCAGGGCCTTGCAGGAGAAGCTTTGTTTGGCTGTCGAAGCTCATACGGTGGAAGGTAAAGTTTATTTAACTAGCCTAAAACCCTCATATAACTTGTATAAATAGCGGGATCAGGGGATAACTGAAATAAAGATCAAGGCAGGGCTTGAAAAGGGTATCAGTTACCTTTAAAAATATAGGACATTACCGGTATTTTCGAAAATCATACCAATAATTTTTTTACCGTTAAATGGTTTTTTTTATTTTAACGTTATAATATAAGGTTAAAAATCGTATTTATAACATTATATTTACTCCTAATTTATTTACTCGTCATTTTTAATAATTGGCTTTATTATGATTGCATGATATCGAAGCATTTGATAAACAACTCTAAACGTTATGCTCGCTGTTAGCACAGTACTCTGTTTGACAATCTGCGACTATCGTAACAAAACATAATTATAAAGGTAAAGTTACCGATAAAAATAGTATTACCGTTATTTTTTTTACCGGTAAAATGGCTAGAAATATCGAAAGTCTTATAACGATATTTATTTTTTACCATTATCTGAAATTACCATAAATAACGACACCACAGTTTTCACGGTATTTTAAGCCGTGGACCAAGGATCTTAAAACTACTTTTAAAGATAATTGGGTTAAACAAGATCCATTTGGTAATTTTGACGTGTAATTTATTTTCAACAAAATGCGTTTATATTATGATCATGATCGAATAACGGAGTCAATAGACCTATATTTGCAATACCCTTTATTGTGCATGCATTGCCACGGTCTTGTCTAATTTATTATGAATCATCCCTACTTGATCAAATAATACACCCAACAGTCAATGGTTTTCATTTGGTACTTTATGTTTACTAAAATATTTAACAATCTTGCAAATGTTTATTAATGTCCTCTCATCCAATGGACAAACGTTGGTAATAACTTGAAATGTTTTGCTGTTTTAGGTGCTTGGGTGCCAATAATGAAAGCTGGTATGGAAATTGTCACCGGGATCAAGGTCGGACCTCCGTCGTTGCCGCAACGCCCTCTGTCTCCAGAAGCTAGGCAAAGGATCCAGGCAAAATTGAGGGGTTTGGGTCTTTGCAATTAAATACAACTAATTATAATTATGATATAATAAATGATTTTTGAAACTGTTTATTTTTTTATGGATGAATAAAAATGTCACGGTTATTTGTTTATATGATCGTTTTTAGCAAAAGAAAGATGTGAAGTCGCAGTTCTTAGAGTTTGGCTAACACAAACAGATACTAGAGTTAATAACAAAAATACATGGACCTAATGTTAATACAAATGTCATTTTAAAAAAAACATTGTCGTTATTATTGTTATTTTGTTATTCTGATGTAATTGCACATGGTACATTAATATAATACAAGATGTAATTGTGTTTTAGTATTTACAAGGTTAAACTACAAAGAACTGATGGGTCGTTGTGGGAATGCGAAAGTTCTTGTTTAGCATTATTTCTAAATTCTAAAAATAAAGCAATGAAAGAAAGAAAAGAAAAAGAAGAAAGAAAAACAAAATTGTTTACGTATTGCATAAATAATAAGTATACTGTATAGTTGCTATACTGATATAAATATGTCGCTCTTTTTCAGTATCTACTTTACTTTAAACCAAATCAGACATTGTGCAATTTTCTGTGGTTATTGTGATGGCCATTATTGTATTCAATTTTTAAGTAAATGCAAAAACTTTTAAATTATATTACTTACATCTAAAAATTTCATGTCGATTGTTAGTTCCTTAAAGGATTCCATAGATAATCCAAAAACAACAACCAATGGAGAATGATGCTATTTAATCTTATAAGATGTAAAGGATTTTTTAAATTTTAACATTTAAAGCTTTTAATTTGTCTGCAACACTCTTCTTTGATGATTCACTTAGAGGCAATAAAGGAAGACGAGGTGGTCCCATTGCTATCCCGGTAACCAATTCCATTGCTTCCTTCATCGATGGTACGAAGTCACCTGAAAATTGATCATGATTATGAACTTACATATTTAAAACTTCACAAAGTTCAAGTTTTTGTGGCTATAATTAAGTGTATAAATCTCTCCGAATGGTGAAGAAAGGGAGAGATACTTTTCATCTCACAATGTGAAATTTACCGCAAGTTACAAGCATGGAAGAAGAACATTAGGAATAACCCAATATTACCCAGTGAACATGTAATTTTGAAAAATCCACAATATCTCACAATTCTATAGGAGGCACCATTCTTGTCTTTTAATAAAGAAAACACAACACCCAAAACACACAACAGACATTTAGCCAACTTCTTCAGATGTAAATACAATACAATTTAAAAGAATCCGTCCTGGATTTTTTAAATCTTTTAAAACAATGGTTTTAAAAGATTTATATATATATATATAAATCTTTGATGATGATTGATTTCTAATGAGAAGAGGGCATCAAAGACATATATACTAAACTTCTAAATTCCGAACTTTCACACAGCTCTTGGACCCAAGCTCCCCTACCCATTAGGTACGCAGGTTTTGGTTATCCGCAAAATCTCTAGCGTTGCTCTATCAGCTTTTCCTAGCCAGCTTTCTAAATACCTTGCATACAAAACGATGATCTGGTTTTAGTATTCCACTGACAGTCTTAAGGGTAGGTAGAATACAATAAAAAGAAACTAAACTAAACTGCTTTTTATAGAAAACTAGCTGTCCCGGCAGACGTCGTCCTGCCCGGTAAAAATAGGGGTTTGTCGCAGAGGGTTAATAATTTAGGGTTGTATGTATTTTTGTATGTTGTATCATAAAAAATAGAAATTAAAAATTTTGTCTAAAAAATAATGAAAAAAATTTAGGGGTGGACTACCCCTAACATTTAGGGGGATGAAAAATAGAGTTTGGCCGATTCTCATAGATACCGGATAAGCACAAAAAATTTCATCAAAATCGGTCAAGCCGTTTCGGAGGAGTATGGCAACGTAAACTGTGACACGAGAATTTTATATATTAGATGTATTGACAGTTCTTTAAACATATTTAGCGACAAATTTTGCATTGTGCAAGACCAATCCAATGCCAATCGTATTTAAGGGCGTTAAATATAAATGATAAATTAATTGACGTGTAACGGCTATCATTCACTAAATTAATGATTCTTTATTGTATTAGTGTTATTATCTTTTCTTTATTTTCAGTCAAGGGTGCAATTTTTGAAGATCTCTTCTAAATAAATAGTTTAGAATTATTTCTGTCTCATTACAAAAAACTATTAATATTCTGCTTACCATGTGATGTAATAACATTGACTAATCTGTTAAGATGTTCTTGTTGTATTTTAGCTTGAAAAACATCACCGCTTTTGACAGCTTCTACTATGCTCTGAACAAGTTCAGGAAATATGTTCGTTACTGTTGCGATGCTCGATTCGTGACCCATCAGTACCGCCGGTGCTATTTGCTATTAAGTAATGAAGTTTTATTAAATTATAACATTTTATTGGAGAAATGTTGTAGAAAATGTTTTTACGACGTCGACATACGTGATTATAGCCCCAGTTCTGTTCAATTAAGTACTTTTCAGGGCGGTCACCATTTATTATAAGTTCATCAACTCACTGCACTTGCCAAAAATCCATTATTTCTTAAGGCTGGTTTACATTTGCATTAGTTAAGACTGAGAACTTGTATTTAAATAATAAATTGTGTCGAAACATGTGCTGTCTGCAAGTTAAGCTTCAAGTATTACATGTCGATCGTCTTAACACCGCAAACGAATTCGACGACAAAATGGCGAAATCTTCCATCTTCCATGAACCAAAGACAAAAAAATTGGGGGGGGGGGGGGGGGGGGGCTGAGATAGATATACATACATAACAGGATACTAAAGGAGAAGGAAATATGTATGTATCAAGAATGTGTATTGAAGTTCGAACAAAAGATGGCGGGCGGTTAACATTAACATTAAATAATAAACAGATATTATGGTAGGAAAGTTGGAAGTTGGCAATTCAGTCAGCCTACTGAGCATGGTCCCCGCTGGCAGTAATTTGCTACATAATGAGTTTAATTTTAATTTCAGTTTATATTTCAATGTTACATTTACAGGTAAGGTTATGTAAAACATTAGAATTGTAGACATTTTATTATCGCTGATAATGTCATCCTGTCTTCAACTTACGTGATTAGCAATAAATATCCTTTGATCAGCTGCTAACTGATCAGCTACTTGTGCAGCTACTCCTAAGTCAGCTTTCATGCCCTTGAACGTTGGTATCCTCGACGAAGCCAGAGTTAGAAATTCGGACATGTTCACTGAAAGTAAATAACGTTCTTTAATTTATGTTATGGCTGGCAGAAACTGAAAGTGACGAGTCAAGGTTCGAGATTATTGATATCTCTTATGAAATCTATGTACAGTTGTGTTGTAGGGTGATAATGTTAAGAAATGTTCGAAGTTCATCTACCAGGATTCCATGAATGTTATATATTAAATTATTGCTTAATAGTTATAATTGGAGTCTACCGTCGTTAGAACATTTCTGCTCAATTAAAATGGTCTGTATTCAAATATTTTTTCAAGTGTAACACAGCAAAAAAATATCTGAAGTGTCTAGTCGTCCATTAACCGGACTGAATAATAATTATCCGCTAACCGGATGACTAGCACGATACAAAAATAATCTGTGAAAATTTGTAATCTTACCGATCCAGGTTATCTTTGATTAATAAGATGTTTATTGTGCTTGTGTCACTCGCCATATGAACATATGTACTTTATGAACATATCTAACTATATAATTAACAGGTGCTACATACAGGTACACATAGTATGGAACATTGAATTATATGTATACCTCGTTGGTATCATGTAACTTTTCCACACGTGTCAAGGTGTATTGATTTAGCATTATCTATGCGCATAGTTTATTATTCTAAAGTAAAATTCAAGGTTCAGGATAGTGCAAATCGCCTACGAGGCATTTATCAAAAGTATCTAACGAAATAAAAACATTTATCGCGTTTAAAAATTTGAATAGAAACGTAATTAAAAAAATACGACAACATATATATTAGCCAGACCGTCTATTTTTCTATTAAAAATCGCCTTTCAAGCAATTCGAAATTACGTGTTACAGATCTCTTTAGAAGTTTATCTAAATCTAATACTGATAGCATTGGTCTAACATAGGGATTCAATGGATTAAATTTCCTCAAGTAATTATCTGACTATCCGAAAAAACAATAATAAAGAAATTCTAGCGAAAAAAACCGACTTTAAGAGAAACTAAAAAGCTATATATATATATATATATATATATATATATATATATATATATATATATATATATATATATATATATATATATATACATATATATATATATAGACATAGACAACACTTTATTGTTCACCATAACAAAAATTACAAAAAAAAATGCACAACAAGACAATAGTTACTTGGTAAAACAAAAGGCGGCCTTATCGCTAAAAGCGATCTCTTCCAGGCAACCTGACTTAAAAGGAATTCTTAAATTATCTATAATGATTATTTAATACAATAAAAGGAAAAATAAATAAAAATGACATACATGGACAGCAGATTACAGTCAAAAGTATAATAACTATAGCACATACATTATTGTGTAAGACTTACATAATGATTCCAAAGTAGATTTTTAAATATATAATTATATATATATATATATATATATATATATTCTATAACTTCTTGCTATGTGAAGCATAAAAATTACTACATTAAAAAAAAATATATAGCAATATCGAACTGAGATCCTCATCTTTTTTAAAGTCAGTTAAAAATACTTGTAGTAAGTAACTAAATCAGGGTGAAAAAATTAAGTTATTGTTCGAAATAGAAACATCTACTTACCATCAACTCCACTCATCATTGGAAAGTGATAATAAATTAATGGCAGAGAGGGAGCTGCTTTTGCAACCACTTCAAGATAGGATACCAAGTGCTCAACAGTTCTTGGTTTGTAGTATAGCTCTGGTAACGTCATTATGCCGTCGGCGTGAACTTTTTCGGCGAATTTAGCCTGACAGTGAACAGAGGTATGTTTTAATGAGAACCGATGCATAGATAATTTAAGAATTTTTTGGGGATTATGGAAAGTGGAAATAATTATGTATGTGCAACAATGGAAAAATAAGAAATTCTTGCTGCCGAGCGGCCTATTATAAGAGAAGATCAACGATGATGACAAGATAAACCCAGGTGGTGGTTTGCCCGACTGGATAACTGGTATTCCTGGTTTAGAGTATACCGACATAACGACCTTGTTGTATTCCGACATTAGTGGCCAGTCCCCTCTTTCGAGATCAGCAGAACACTGGTGGCACCATCATAACATGGGTTCCCGGATTATGTGCAATACCTACTCCACCAATGAAAAAATATGGCAGGATAGGCGATTATAGCTGTGATATATTTTTTTTATTACTGAGAAGTTCTGCAACATTAAAATGTCTGATTCTTAAAAATCCTTTATGCTTTGGGAAAATCTCGTCTGGAAGCTTATTACAAATCTCTAAGGCGCACCAGAGAAACGTTCTTATCATCTAATTAGATTTTTTCTACTTAATAGTGTAAAATATTCTAACTAGGGATACTTACTAAACAAGGCTTACCCACCATTTCAACAATATCTGGAAGGGGAACACCTCCAACCTGCGCTATAACTTTCATGTCCAAGGGGCGGGCGGTTTTCACCCATGCTTCCAGAAGGTAATTTCTTTCTTTGACAGTCATTGTGACAGCTTCACCCGTTGTTCCACCGACTATATGTACAAGGAAAAATGGATGATCATAAAAGATACTTATTAATTTTTGAAGTGAAACTTCTTTAGAATCTTTGTGCTTTGAAATTCGATTAAACGTAAAAGCGACCCTTAAAAGAGATAAATACGTAAATCTATAGGACTAAGCTTGCAAGAGGATGAGATACAATACACTATATTTAATCATTTAAACACTATGCTCATATAGATGGAGTTGGAAATGGCTTGACATTCCCAAAACGCTGGTCGCATTTCCTTGCATTGTAGCACGTATTAGTATACGTTGCCGTAAATACAGGCTAACCCTTTTGTCACGCGAGACTTCTATCTAACGTGCTGATAGAGTCGATAAGCTTCGGGATTCCATGGCCCTCGAGTTTCGACACTGAAAGTCATAAATATGTGTCCATTGCCAATGGATGCATATTTGCGGCTTTTCAGGCCGTCTTGATGTTCGGCTGCCGTGTCAGCTGCCTTAGGCGTGTCTGGAAGATGGGACGCTGCTAAAGTGTCGACGCACGTGGCGTCCCATACTAAGAGTCGGCCCATCTTCCAGGACATCAAAGTCATCCCGTCCGATTTCTTGCCATTACCGCGGCACGGTCCATTCGGCTCAAGAATAGCTAGTAGCGGTGATAAGAGCACGGCGGATAATGTCATTTATAACAGCAGCAAATATCAATCAATTTTTAAACAACAAATAATTGGCTGTTTATTATATATATATGTGTATATATATATATATATATATATATATATATATATACACATATAACAACCTAAATTAAAAAATATATTTAAAAATAAACTAACTTTCATTATATAACTAATATAATGAAAGACTATAACAAATCGCTGCCAGATGGGAGCAGGCCTAGAAGGCTGATTGCAATGCCGCGCTGTATGGCAATGGCTAATCGTGAGGGGAAATATGAGCCAGGCTTGTGATCACTGGTTGGTATTAAAGATATCTTGCAAATTTCTTTGAAGAATCTTTTAATGTTATTATCCTCGCAAATTGGTAATGCGCCTGGCCGCCATTTTGGTGACGTAACCGTAGCCGAACACTCAGTACCGTAAGCATCACTGGCCGTGAATGTTAATTTGACAAGGTTCCAGCGCATTAGCATTTGCGGGGATAACAGATCTAAAATAGTGTCTATTAAAAATTATATCAGCCCATAAGAGTTTCATACCGAATTATAGTCTTAAGTAAAATTACCTAATATGCCGTTGATGCCGCTGTTAGTCAAAAATTGTGCATATCGAGGAATTGTATTCAAATTAATATTTCCCTTTTCATCTACGGGAGCGAAAACAGGCGCTAGGACTCCTTGTATGTTAAAAATCTGGAAAAAATGTGTTTTATATTAAGTCTGGAAATACGAGCAATTCTTTGTAGTACTGTAAATAATGCTATTGTTACGGATTATATTTAATATATTATAATTTTTTTAGCGAAAGCGTGAACAATAAAATTCGCTTCTAAAACATTATATTGACTTGCCTTAATAAAATTTTCTTACAAGTGACAAACCAAAAAACAATACTATTAAGTATAAATTTAAATATGAAAAATTACATGCATTATAAAAATATTCAATACACTCCGGGCCCTGGCGATGCGTACGCAATATTATAGTCACAACGTTTTGGTTAACTTACTACTAACACTAACTGCCTGACCGGAGCGCGTCACCAATTTTGTAGAGTCATCTATAAGGACTCTTTCAAGTTCCAGAGGGTATAGGTGAAATGAAATCCTTCGAGTTACTACTATGACATATTACTACACTATTATACCGTATTTCGAACTACAAAGTACAATCATTGTACAAAGAATATAAGAATTGTTCTACTCAGAGAGAAAATCATAAACTGCACTTACCATTTCAATGAATATAATTTTATGTATGTATATTGTATTAAAAGTATAATTTCTCCTTACTCCAGTTATATTAATCGAATGTTTTTTATATTCAAAATTTCAACGTCTTAGTTAACTTTATAGATTTAAGTTTCCGCAAATACTGAACCGTATCAGGGTAAGGTGTAACTTTATAACTACGGAAACCGCATATAATTAAGCAACACAGACCAAATCTACAAAATTACCTGTTTCCTAACTTAATATGCCATTCCTTTGGCGTAAAATGATAATGTTAATCGTTTAAACATTTTTATTTTATTCAGTAGTATGTAGTAGTGCTAGCGACACTTCGTTCGCGTTCGAGTGTATTTTTTAACACAACTCAAGGTTGTTATGGCGGCATATAGCGACCAGGGGTGGTAGCTATCCAGACGGGCAAATACACTACCACCTGGTGGTGGGTTGTTTTGTCGTCTCTTACCACAAGCCGCCCGGCCGCAGTAAATTGTATTCTTTCTTCGTTTCTGCACGGATAAAAGATACGGAGAGACGGTAAGAGTCGGTGGAAGATAAAGAAAGATTTATTGACCCAAAAACGACGCACTACATAAATAGAAAAAACTACACTAAGGTTCACAAAAAAAAATGTTGATGTCTTTATGACATCGTGTTGACTATGGACCAAGTTTGTTGGATTGGATAGCATCATACACGACTGGTTGTCGACTATGATAGCATTTGACCACTACCCTTACTTGCGATGCATTATAAAGTGTATGAAATTCCAATAGGGGATTAATGCCCCTATAAAATAATTCTAATATTATGTTTTATCCCTAACAACATAACTTCCTGAGATACGGAACCATAGTACTCGTATATCTACACGACTGAAGTTGTGTGGAAATAGTAATATCAAAAAATAAGAAAACCTTTTTTTTACAAATACTTATTTCTAAAAAAAAGGATGTCATATATTTATAAATTAATAAAAATATATTGACTTATAGTAGTGACATTAATAAAAATGTACTTTTATAACATAGAGTATATTGAATATATGGAGATTTATAATTTTTCTAAGTTTATAAAGCATTAAATTGTTATGAATGAATTTATATGAAAAGTTTCATTTAATAGGAGAATAGAATAGATAAATATAGTTCATTTATATTTGTTTGGTAGCTTACTTAACTCGAAAAATTTATTTTGTGATAATGGGATCAATAAGGTAATTGCTAAGAAGCGTTTGTATAATGTCAGTCTATGATTTCTAATTAATTGTGTCAATTGCTAATTATAAGATGCCTAATTATAAATAGCTGTTTTAAGTAATATAAAATATATTTTAGCTTGAAAGTTTGTTTCAAATAGGTTAACGGATTTCAATTACAATTTTAGGGATTGAAACAGGAATTGTATTTTCAATTATCATGTATGGTTGTTTCAGTACCTCATATCGAAGGGTGAAATGTAACGTATATGTTTTAATCGACATTTGCAACATGTTTCAGGAGAAGAGCTTAAAGCTTACAAGAACTTAATAATCGATAATATCGATATCGGCAATCAAACAAACATATTATATATCCCCAAATTAAGAAGTTACGCTTGTGTTATGGGTGATACACAACGGATTACTCTGGGGCCGATTCCAGACACCCAGACCATGGTAAATAACGGAGAAAATACGTTTCTGAAATTTACTATACCAGGAACCAAACCCGGAGACGATCAAACAACGTAGAGGACGTTGCAGTGAGGTAGGCCGGCAAAGGCTTAGCCCGCTTAACCACAGAGGCCGTCAAATATAAATTCATAGTATCGATATAAATCAAAAATAAAATCGATTTAGTATGGGTAAACATGAATAGATCCCAGTGGATATTATATAACTAACGCAAACCTCGTGTTGGTATAGATAGGTATTAAGTAAAATAAGATTATGCACACAACTTTTTAAAAAGTGCTTCACCTAATTTGTCGCTTTTGTTCACGTAGTGTCCGTTTATACATTTATTCTTCTGAGCTTATAATAAATATCTTTTCACAGTTGATATGGTTCAAAAAATTTCAAATATACATTTCAAAAGTCTTATTCATATTGAATTAGAGTAAGTTTGAACGCTTCTTTAAGAACCTTAAAAAATAATTCAAAATTACTCTAACCAAAGATATTATAATATATTTGACTCTAACTCAATATTCGAAGGAAGCGCGCGAAGCGAACAAACTAGCGAACGAAGTGCCGGGTACAGTTAATCATAAAGAAAATTACTCTATCTATATACAAAATCTCAGCATCAAACAATCTGTTTCAGCCAGTACGCGTTTCAGAGTTGAGACGGTATGACGTGGTTACCGGAACGGAACGCCGATTAAACCATCCGTCCAAAAGAAATTGTTCTAAAAATAAAATAACCTAAAAACGGTGACAAAAACACGCCAATAGAAAAACAATCGTTTAAGATGCCTATATTTACATTTTCCAGTGAAGAGCCGCCTGAGAATGTTGAAAATAATCCCGTTCCAGTTGCAAACTGCGTGCCGGTGAACGGTGAATCGAAAAAACCATTTCTCCGTTCTCGTAGTAGTGGTTTGTTTACAAGTAAATATGGAAGTAATGAAAGGCGGGTGCTTGTTATATATACTGGCGGTACAATCGGAATGGTCCACAATAAGGATGGAGGTAAGTTCCATTCAGTTATTAGAAAATTTTCGCAACGCTGTGTTGGTTATGTCACAGACTAAAAATCTTCTCCCATGCCAGAAGGGATAAGTACGTATGTGATTTAAAGTAGGAACATTATAAAGAAAATGAACTCTTTGTTCTTCTTCCATACTTACTCTATGGTAATATAAATGATTTATTTGCTTTCGGAGAAAGAAGTAATGAATTATATGTATGTCTACATACATTACGAAAGTAAAATAAAACAAATAAATAATCGGCAGACAAAAACATATTACACATATTGTATATATCCAAACTAAGCAAGTTACGCTTGTGTTATGGATAATATGTAACAGATCACTCTGGAGTTAATCTCAAGACAGCCAGACCATAATAAATAACAGAAAGTTCATTTACTAAATTTGCCGTGCCAGAAATTAAACCCGGAGCCTCAGTGTTTTAGTGAACTCCGCCAACAAAGACTTGACCACTCAACCACAGGCCGTCATTTTGTAGTTTCTTCACTGACACCAAGCAACTGAATTTTACGGACATTTTGCTAAACAGTTGAGATTTCAGAAAAACCATAATATTTAGAAGACATTCAATTATTTGTAACACTAATGCCTAAGTCTAGTTTGTCATGAATGATAATTATGGAATTATACAAGAATGTATATGTGATGATGTGATTTATATGAGATATGTGAATTTTAATAAATAGCTTGGCTTTGTTTCATTAAAGGATATTGTCGTATTCATTATAAAAATATAAGAGGATTTTAAAAAAAGAGTTAAAAAAGTGACACTTGTGTCGCAATCTAAATGCCAGTAGCAACGTCGTGGTAGCGTAATGACTAGTGTCAAACTCAAAGGGCGCGGGTTTGATCCTGGCCGAAACGCATACGCTCTTTGAGCAGTTTTCACACCTAATGTGCATATTGTTTCAATTAATACGTGTTAAAAATTGTGAGGAAAATCATCGTGATCAATCTCCATGACCAACACATGGAGATAATCGATGTTTCAAACCTGCAAAGCCGCATTGGGCAAACGTGGCGGGTATACTGCTCGTTCCCCTATAATATAATAGGAGTCCCGAGTCCAGCAGTGGGGCATTTAAGGGCTGTATTATATTATAAATCCGTTCTATATATATCTCGGAGAAGGCCTCGTTCTCGTGAAATCTTCTTTATTGCTTGCAGGTTTAGTGGGCGTCATCAGGGTAAAATGCGAGCATAAAACACGATGGCCACGGTTTATACACTTTTAATTTAGATTCATACTTTATTTTGACATAGTTTAGACCGAGCAGCGGGTTCAGGGCATCGCTCATACTTCTAACTTAACACTTTCTTTAAAATTCTCAAAGGTCCAGCTCGTCCTGTTGTCACCAACCAAATGTGCCACAAAAACTTCTCCGTCTACCGAAGTAGATACTACTAAAGTATAGAGGGCGTCTGACCCCGCTCCGAGCCATATGCTCTGCCCCGATTGGTCGTTTATTAAATTACAATATTCATAACTTTTATTAGGTTAGAACGATCTTTAAGTTATAGAAACATTTAACAAATAAAATAAAATTGAGTTAAGAATTTTAAAAGTAGTTAAAATGTAAACAAATAATATTGTACGTTATAAATCCAAACAACAATAATCCGATTCGTAGCTTCCCTCCGACATATATATATATATGTACTATTTACCCAAGATCAAATTTATACGCGATTAAATTTCATCAGATACACATATCAGACTTTGATTTGCGTGTCTGATGAAATTTCATTATCACTTCACTAATTACGTAAAACATGTTTTGTTTCATTTCCCAATGAATACTAATAGTTATACCCGACCTTGCAAGTAATTCACAGTTTTTTACAAGTATAGCCGAATACAACAAAACCACACCGTAGGTCAGATAATCGTTATTAAATAAGTCGCGCAAAGTTCCTGGTTATAAGATACTCGCTCCGAAAGTGCATTAGATAACACCTCGTTCGCAGTCAGAACACGACTGGCGCATTTCCCGACTGACTGATCCTCGTCCATTTGCGAATATGATATGACCTCCTAGCAACATGCCGCCCACTGGTTCTTGCAATCGTTTAATGGTCAGCTTAATAGCTTAATGGCTTCCAAGAATTCACATGTATACCAACCGAGGAAAGAAGGTTTTATGATCTCTTACGGCGGCATAAACTAAGATATTAATAACAAGAGATCACTCAAATTCAAATGTGTAGTAAGACACCTGCAAAGGATTAGTATCGGCTTGCAACAACATTCTATAATAATATAAAATTTTAATAAGCCATTGTTATATATTATTATATAGAACTAAATAAAATCAGTCATATCTCCAACTCAGTTTGATTTTAATACTAGGGATGTCAATTCATCAACTACTTTCCGAGGTGTGAAGATAAATAGACACATAAGGAAGCTGATTTTTTATATACATATAAAGATTATATTATAATTAGACGCGTGGAGACTACCTTGATCACTACCATATTAACCGGGTTATAGCAGTAAAACAAGTATTACATACTCTAATTATACTAACTCTTCAATTATAACGAAATTTGCATGACTTATCATCAACTAAATATTCATGACAGCTACGAAAGAGCGGATTAGTACCTTTTTCTTGGAGCGTAAAATATATTTTACTAGAATTTTCCACTACCGCTGATAAATCCTATTTTTTGGGATAAAATATGTCCCACATTCATTATTGAAAGTAGACATACACAAAGGAGACGAGGACTGTTGGCCAAAGAAATGTAATGAGTGTTATGGAAATTAATGGCTTAAAAAAGCGTTATATTGTTTTATTAAGCTAAAAACTATCTGCAAGACGAGAAATTATAAAAACCAGTGGTCGCCCAGTGGTCAAAATTCTACCATAATTAGTTTAAATTATAAGATTGAACATTATTAAGGTACTGTTGTTAGAGATTATACTTCTATAATCACAGATTTCGTCAAGGCTACATTGTTAATTTAACTTTAACAGTAAACAATAGAGTATATATGCGCGTGTGTGTCAAATACATGGTAGTGTGTTTATTTTTTAAAAATTAATTAATGTTTTTTTTATTGCCTGAAGCAGACAAACAGGCGGACGGCCCACTTGATGGAAGGTGGTTACCGTCGCCTATGGACGTTTGCAACACCAGGGGCGATGCCGGCCTCTGAGAAATTTTATAACGCCCTTCTTAAACAACCCCATGTAGCGCAGAGGGATGTATTTTATGCAGTTTTAAAAACATATGAGCATTCTGCAGTCCTTCTCTATATAAACTATAAGAATGCGAAACTTCATACTCCTACTTCCGCGCAATTTTCGTAAAAAGGGGTACAAAGTTTTTGCTTAACATATTAATATATAGATGAGTTTCAACATTTAATAATATGAAAACACACCACATGGTCAATTTATTACAAATGTGATTTTTTTTATAATCCATTAGAATTATTAAAAAAACTAGTGGTCCCGACAGACGTTGTCCTGCCCTGAAATAAGAGAATCCGATTCTAGTGCCTCCTACCGGTTCCAATTGTGAATCTAAACCATCTGGGGACCCACTCAAACACACACAAAAAATTTAATCTAAAATACCGATTTTACCGTTCTCAAGTTATGCACTTGAGAATGACTACCGATTATTGCTTAAATTTTAGCGTAAATACATTTCTACGATTTATTTTTATTTGTATAGATAGTAACATTGTAAAAATAAATCTTAAATTCACCATTTACAGTCTGGGCCCAAGAATATATGAAAGCATCAGTCTCCTTTTATTATGAACAAAATCTAAGTATTTTTAAATAGTTGGAGTATAGAAGTTACGCTGGCAGCCCACCTGATGTAGAGTGGTTGCTGTCGCCTTCGGACATTTGCAACACCAGAATTGTTAGTAATGTGCCGTCAATCTCAAATAATTCTAGGACATAGTTTCTCAACAACCCATATAGTAGCGTAGGAAACTTGGCGTTGAAGTGATCTCTCCGAACGCAACCGGGATTTAACGCTCGGATGATGATGATGACGAAATGACGTGGTTTCCGTGGGATAGACGAATACAAGGAAAGAAGTAGTGCTACGGTCGCATTTTTTTGACAGTGGCGTTGCAATTAATTTTTTAAATGTAATATACGTCATCGTAATGAAAACGCGAACGAAGTTTTGCTGGCACATGCCAGTGTTAAGAGTAACACTGGCATGTGCCAGAATGTGGTTAGAATCAGAAATGCGGATATCCGTAAGAGAACCAAGGTAACCGACATGGCTCGCAAAATTAGCAAGATGAAGTGGCAGGCCGGTTACGTTTGTCGCAGGATCGATGTCTGACAGAGCAGATGAGTGGAGACCGCGTCTCGAATTGTTTGAAAAGGAAGATGCTACTTTCAAGTATATTTTCGTAAATTAGTTACAAAATGGAAGAATTTTAATAACTTTATTCTCAATTTCATATTTAAACAGCTAATGGATCATCTCACTCTGAGTGCAAAATTATAATATGCAATATAATTTCCATGTCACGTTTACAAATAACCAATATTAATACGCGTAATTGTATCATATATATTATATTGGCTCAGTTTATTGTCAACAGATCATTTAGTGTCGATTTGCAAATTTTCTATGCTAACAATCCTTCAAAAGATTAACGATTTGCGCAACACAGAAAACACAGAGCGTGTTTTCTAATAAATATTGTTTGCACTTTGCTTTACTATGTTTATAATGATAAGTGATAGTAATATACTACGACGTGTTTTCTTGTTATTAAAAGTATATTAGCATGTCGATAGTAGTAGTAGTATAGTAGGTATATGTACAGTCAATACGTTCCTTTAATGAACATAACTTATAATACCTAGTATACCTACAGTATTGTTCAGATCAGAATCTATATAAAAGAAAGTCGTGTTAGTTCCAATATTTATAACTCAAGAACAGCGGTACCGATTTGGCTGAAAATTGGTGGGAAGGTAGCTTGGAACCAGGAGACGGACATAGGAGGACTTTTTATCCCATTTGAACAGGTAGGTGGCGCTGTGATAGGTTTCTAGAATTCTAATCACAGGGAGGCATTTTAGTGATTTAGTTTTTGTGTTTGACTGGGTTCCCGTATGGTTTAGATTCGCAATTAGAAACGGTAGGTGGCGCTGAGATCGGGTCCTAGAATCCTCCTGATCACCTGGACCGATTTTGGTGATTTTGTTTTTGTGTGTTTGAGTGGGTCCCCGGATAGTTTAAATACACAATTGGAACTGGTAGATGGCGCTGGGATAGGGTCCTAGATTTTTATTTTTTTAGAGCAGGATAACGTCTGTCGGGGCTGCTAGTAATTTATAAATTATTTAAAGTAAGTACCTAGTCTATTGATTCACTCATTAATAATCTGGCTGTGGTGTGGTGGCATCGTTGCTCTGGTTTTGGACTTATAACCATAATAATAACTCCTGAATCCTATTATATAGAGATATTGAAATCAGAAGTGCGTAAATTTAAGGTATAAAGTTGTTGTTTTTGTTGTATTGCTGGAATACAACAGACAGCCTGATAAAGAGTGGTTAGCGTCAACTATGGACATTTGCAACACCAGTGGTGCCCGGTTTCGAAAGGGGGACTGGAACCTGGTCGCTGATGCTGCAACACAACTTAATGTAGTTATTTATGGCTTTATACAGGCCAGGGGTAGCTATCCAGATGAGCAATGCCTTAACATTTAACCGTGGGTTGTATTCTATTCTTACGACAGGCCGTCCAGCAGCAAAATAAGTATACTTTCTCTGTTCCTGCACGGATAAGATTCAAACTCATTGTGCTGTTTAATTCTAAAAGCAGTTATTTCTGATTTCGCGTCGTATACGTTTGCAGGTATTTTCACTTGATTTTTGACATTAGATAGATAGATAACACTTTATTGCACACCAAAATATACAATTACAAAAACAATGGACTGTTTACAATATTTTCTAGGTAATACAACAGGCGGCCTTATCGCTCAAAGCGATCTCTTCCAGGCAACCTAAATAACAGAGATTGAATCAGGCGAAATAGGTGGTGCAGCTAAAAGACAATAGATACACAAATACTCAAAGTAATTTAAGAAATAAATATACAAATACATACATATATACATAGTCATATATATATATATATATATATATATATATATATATATATATATACAATAACACATAAGTTATTATAATAAATAAATGTCTTAGCATGATTATATTCCTTAAATCAGAAATAGCTATTTATGGACAAATAGTGTTTTCTAACTAAATTTCTAAATATAGGTAAGGATTTGGCCTCTCTGACAGTAAGAGGCAGCATATTCCAAAGTTTGACAGCCTGCACCGTAAAAGAATTATCATAATAGGATGAAGTGTGTGCAGGCGTCATAAGTTTTCGATATGTATCATGGCGCAAATTGTGGGCAGTGGATAGGCGAAGGAATTTAAAACGTTCCTTAAGGTATTGGGGACTATTAGGAGTATATAATATGTTATAAAGGAGAGTGTGAATGTGACATTTATTTTGAAATCACAGACAGACGCATAAATCTCATTGGCACTGAAGGGGAACGAGTTGTTTGTGATATTTATCGTAATCAGATCATGTCCACGTAGGTTTAAAGTATTCTATATGGTAATAGACGAAATATTAACAAACAATTTTTTCTACAACTTCTATTTTTAAACAAAACAAACAAACAATTTATCGTCGTTGAATTTGATAATAAAACACGAAGGGGGAGTGAATCTTATGCTAATAGTGATAACGGATGTCATCATTACCGATCAGCTGCTTATATGATACGCAATTAATCTCAGGTCAATGTAAATATTTATTATAAACAGGTCCCTGATTTCTTTTTATCTCAGTAACAATTATGAGGCCACACCATTCATATATAATGTTACGAACTACACAGGACTTGAATTAAAATGCCGTTGGAATTATTAGAGTTTATTAGAACTGTATAAAACAGGCACAAAAAGGACTGGACACAGCCAGTAAAAACTACACGATTCAATAACACGCGCAAAGTCCGTCATTATATCGCTAATCGAAAGTACTACACACGTCTTGCTAGTATGGTGATTGTCGTTTGACTGCCCCACCCCTCCTTCCGGGTATTGTTTTATACTTAACTGTACAGTACAATCAAGGATCGCGTTCACTGAGTTAATCCGCACACCTGGCAAGCTTCGACGCAATACAATAACAACAAGGATTCGTTCGACACCTATGACGGCCATAAAAAAGTACGATAGCAATAGAATGTTTTCTTAATTGCAAAGTTTAAACACGAAGTAAACAAAAGAACTCCGAATGCAGTAAAGGTAATAAACTCGTTTTACGAGATGCAGGTGTGTGCATTTCTTTGACGGCATGTAACAATAATGTATATGAATGAGCTCTGCCCATTCTTCTGTATAAGAAAGTTAAACACAAACCTATATATATTATAAAGTTCCCATTTACACGACTCATGAAGACACCAGGTTTTTAGGCGTGGGTATCTGGCAAAGCCGTCGCTGGCATTGAGTTCCACTCTTTTGGAGTATACATGATTAAAGTGGATTCGAAGCGCTCCGTTCGTATAGGTGGTATGTTCACCAATAATTCTTTAATAAAACCAATCAGTTTTGTACCTGATTTAATAGATTCTGTATTATTTTACAGTTTTGGCGCCGCAGAAGAATGTTTTCGAGAAGTTAATACGCGAGTTTCCACAACTTCATGATGAAAAGCATTGGTTGTCGAGGCGACGGAATTCTGATTTCGACGAATCATTCCTTTTTTTGCCAAGTAAGCACGTTCTTGCCGGTCCAATTAGTCTTGTGTTGTTCATGAACGATGTATTATTAGGAAACGATTCCCGACACTGTACTAAAAGAAACGTTTCATATTACCAAATGTTATTCTCAGGGGTCGGCAACGCGTTGACGACCTGGTGTTACAAACGTGCATAGGCGATGGTCACCACTTTCCATAGGCTGGGCAGTCCGCTTGTTTGCCTGCTTCAGGCAATATAATTAGTTCACTCAGTCAGCGCTTAGCGCGTTAATTCGGAGAACCTATTGTGTAGCCTACGATGCATGAACTTTTAGTGACTGTGATTTGATTCCTAACAAAGAAGATCGAAAAGTCCAAAACCCTTAATTTACACCTATTAATGTAAACCAGTGTAGTGACCGAATTGTTCTAGAAAGTAGCGCTCTTTCATATGTCTGATTGATCACTGATTGATCATACAATGCAAAAGTGGATGGATGCAGAAGTCGCGGAAGGCCACGACACACCTTCCATGATCAAATTGATCGTGTACTAGCAGAAGGTGATGTCAGGAGCCTTAAGAACAGACGAGCGTGCATGACAAGAACTATGAATGTCAAAGAAGCAAGTGAGGTGTGTACGAATAAGCCTGAATGGTGCGGCGCTCTGTTGTTCGTGCCTACCCCGCAAGGGACCTGGCGTGAAGTTATGTATGTATGTATGGTTGATCACGAGACTAAATCCAAATGTTGATTGGAAGATAACGCTAATAGTGAGAAGACCTATTATACTGTTGATGGTTTGTTATGTTAACTGTTGGTCGGATCTTATTTCTTACTGTTCATTCAAATGAAGTAATAATAAGATACAGGATACTTGCTATAAACCTTGAACATGTATTCAATTCAACTTCAACAGTTTTTATTCACAATAAGTTAACCGGGAGATTTTTCGAGGGTCATACATAAGTAAAAAATTAAGTTAAAATTAAGTTAATATAGATTATGTAACAAATCGCTGCCATATGGAGTTGTGCCCAAAGGCTGGTTGCATTATCATGTTGTAGTGCAGGCCTGATTCGTTGAGCGAAATACGAACTAGCCTTCTGCACACGGGCGGCATCAAAGAGTTTCTCACAATTTTCTTTGAAGAAACTCTTTATCGATGGACCCCGCGGACCTAATTTTTGAACTTAATGTATATAAGAGTATACATACGCCGTTTGAAATCTTCAGTTGATGAAGTAGCGTTATAATAAGTATAAATATCGTTTGAAGATAGAGATAGCTAGTTAACGCTTTATTGCTCACCAAATATACAATTTCAATAAAAATACAAAATTACAATATTGTCATGGTAGAAACAAAAGGCGGCCTTATCGCTGAAAGCAATCTCTTCCAGGCAACCTAAACGTTTGAACTTCAATTTTGGCATTTATTTTGGAATCTCAGATATGCTTCAGTTATATTGGTATGGATTTAATATTTTCAGTAATATTGTGTTTCAGAGGGGTGTGATATGAATTTAAGGATACTTTACAAAATACACGAGTATGAGAACCTATTGGATTCGTCGAACATGACAGAGGCGGAGTGGATACGAATAGCTGAAGATATAAAGGTATAGATATATGATTGTTTGTTCTTTCTTCGTGCTTTGGTGATAAGCAGCAAGTTAAGCATAAAATTTGATACTTACGAACTTCGTTTTTATTTAACTAAAGTTGGTAATTTTCAATTTTGCAGAGATCTTATGAAGAATATGATGGCTTTGTAGTTCTACACGGAACTGATACTCTAAGTTACACTGCGTCAGCGTTGTCTTTTATGTTTGAAAATATCGGGAAGGGAGTTGTACTAACTGGATCACAGGTGAGTTGGAAGAAGTGAAGAAAGTAGCTGTTAAGTAGTATTGTTTCATCTTCATCATATCTTCAGCCAATCGGTGTTGACTGCTAGACGTAGACCTAGCTAAGTCTACGCCATCCCCGTCCCTCATCCAGTCCCTGGCGGCGACTTTACGCAGGTTGTCGGTTCACTGGCCTGGAGGGCGTCCTATGAGTTTACCGGTACGCGGTCTCCACTCCAGCGGCCGTCGGCCTTATGATAGACGTCGAAATGACGTCGACCCACTGTCATTTCGATTTACTAATACTACCGAATGCTGCCCAGCACAACTGAATTGTTGTAATGGTTTTCCTCCTGTAGAAGACTTTTCATTGGCGTCAGTGCGGGACTTTCTAACCACAATTTTTGGTGATATTATTTTTTCGCCAAATTATTTAACATAGTTTTCTATATAACAATTATGAAGAAACAAAACTTTTTTGTTACAATTTAAAAAAAGTTTTTGTTTTATTGGCACCATATATAAGAAATCTTAATAGATATGTATTTTGTAGCCTCACAATGTTATGCCTCCTCTTCACAATCGGCGATCACAGACGATTTCATGAGAGTACGATCGTGTAGAGGGCTACTCGTCTGTAGTCGCCCATCATCGTCCTTAATCGCCATCGTGATCGCGGCGATCGGTGATTTGTCGGTTTTTCGTAAACGCATCAAACAGAATTCGCGTGTAGCTAAGGCATGTGCCGCCCACACGGACGATCGTGTGGATGCTTGTACGATGATCGTGACGATTACCTTGCCGATGGCAGACAATCAACGAGTAACGATCATGACCGATTGTGAAGAGGAGGCATTAAAATAGTAATATACTGTGTACTTGTTTATGGCTGTTTGCGGCCGAATCATTAACGAGGTGTTGCGGAATGAATCAACTACGATACGGGAACATTTGTATCTGTGAGGTATAAAACGACGGCCTGATGGAGAGAGATGGCAGTCGAGTGAGAATCACGATCAAGGCGAGACGTGTGTATAAACGGGAATCTATTAGTGATGGTCTTTGCGTGTTTTATTGAAATACGACCTTCTGCATTACGTTTGCATTTGTTGTGTTCGGTTAAATTTGTACCTGTGTTATACGTGTTTCCATAGTTCTAATAAACTCTATAATAATTCTAACGGCATTTTAATTCGAGTCCCGCTAAACTCGTGACAATATCTTGATTACATTGATTGAGTGCCAGTCATTGCACGGGGTGAATAGTATATTATAATACCCTAAATGTGTGCGGTTTCTTGCACCTCGTAAGCCTTGATACCCGCAATAAATTCATATTTCCTGGGTATACCAGCAGTCCCTCTAGGAAATTATTGCACCATCCACTTATGACCTCAATTAGATCTTATCTCACTTGCGGGAATTCCTCGGATGGTGTATATAAAATATAAGCCGAGTTATCGACTTGTTAATTATTTAGTTATCGACTTATTAATCGAAGTGTTATTTCTCTGTAAACATAACTCAACGGCAAGTCTGTGGCTCGAGTATACCCAAAGAGCTTTATGCCCGACGGATCCAATACTATAACTCCCTCATGGTGTTGTTGGAGCGTTTGTGCTTTGCAAGTGCGTCCTCTATATTGATGGTTTATGGCGAAAACAAAGCAGTTTCATTACTGGAGCAGATTGCACGAAGAAAGCAACAGCATCGTAGCGGAAAAAAAATTGACTGCTCATTTTTTTGGTCATTTATTAAGAGTACCAAATCAGTCTTAGTCATGGATAGTCGTACAACATAGATGCAAGGAAAAATACTACTTATCTTATTGTTTATTGCTGTGTATGTATTGGCCTATTAAACAAAAAATAATAATTGTTATAATTTTGAAGTCGAGGTGGTAGTGGTTCTCTTGGCGAAGTCTCAATTATGAAATGGGTTCAGACCGTGGCTGGGTATTACGAACGTAAGCGCGGTTTTTCTGACCTAATCTGTAAGTAAAGAATTGTACAATTAGTACGCGCTATTAACAAAGCAAACCATCACATCATGATGAACTATTAAAGATGAGATTACCGATCTATTAAATCAGGCAATCCATCTTGGATAAGCGTGGCCGGTATACAGCTCAGTCAAGTAGTGTGACATTTATGGGCTGATATTATTAGAATTATTTGAAAATGGTTTCAAATACAATGAGATAGTAGTAGAGCACAAAGTGCGTCAAAAAAATCATTGTTGTTATTCAGATTCCGATATTTGAGCCTCGGAGTGATGGAGTGGATAATTTTGTCTCTTCGCTAATTATAGCTGGTGGGCTAAACATACCTGAGGTCACCATATTCTTTGGCAGCAAACTTTTAAGGGGCAACAGGTGAGTGCTACCTATATCTAGTACCATTCTCGCGTCGACCATAAAATAGTGGTTTGTCCAGTTCAACTTTTAAAATAAATCCAGATTTTTATACAACATTAGAAAGTTACAACATTTACGAATCACTTGGCTTCCAGCCGCTGTCTTTGTAAGTGAGGGTGTGTGATATTGAGAAAAGTGTTTACTGTAAACTTGGTTACACTTTTTAATTTTCTGTCTTTAGATATTGAGAAATTTACGATACAATACTCTAGTATAATGGACGGCCTTATAGCTTAAAGCAATCTCTTTCATCAGGCAACCTTTTGATGGACAAGATCTAATTGCAAAAATAGCGTTGCCTTGCAGTTGAACTGGATACTAATAATAAATAAGACACAGTAATTATTATACAGATATAGCTATAAAAACATATATTTTTAATTTTACAATTTAAAAATAATAAAACATTTTTTTAATTAACAGAACTCGGAAAATATCAGTGAAGAATCTGTTTGCATTCGATTCACCGAATTGTGTGCCTATCGTTGAAGTCGGCCTATGTATGGAAGTTAATAAAGCAGCGATATTCAAACCCAACGTAATTGAAAAGTTCACTGTTCATGCGAAAATGTCCAAAAATGTTGGACTGTTGAGGATATTCCCTAGTATCAGCAGCGCTGTGATCAAGGCTTTCTGTCAACCGCCAATTGAAGGTAATTCATAGAACGCTTACCGCATGCCCTCGAAATTACTAGATAAGAAGTTTAAAACTGTAAAATTTAGAAAAGGAGATATTAATTTCGGTCGTATGCTGTACGTTAGACGTTTGTTGGTCATTTTTCTTAATTTTCTATTGGGGTTAAAGGCGGTAGAAAACATTACGTGTATATATATTTTTGTTTTTTAAATGTGAGGACTTCCAATACAATAGGAGGTTGCTTTCTTTTGTTTCTTACATTACACTTTGGGGTGTATTTATAGTCTTCGTGTGACGTGTGTTGACATGACGGTTTATCTCAGTCATCTCTTATTATACATATTATATATATTCTTGGTTGCTTATAGGTGTAGTTTTGGAGAGTTATGGTGCAGGTAATATTCCCTCGAATCGACAAGACATATTAGACGTAATAGAAGCAGCAGTAAAGCGTGGTGTGATTGTGGTGGTAATCACGCAGTGCAGTAATGGAGCAGTAGCTGCGCTTTACGAGACTGGACAGGTAAAATCTAAAAGCAGTATTCCGACATGACTTTAATACGGATTGTAATAATTTTTACGCTTGCAGAATTTATGTTAATCATAAAATTATAATAAATAAATCATTTAAACTCTTGCTCCAGTCATTTTAAGATTCAAAATACTGTATCCAGTAATTCGATCGGAAAATCTGATTTGTATTAATTTGTACTACTCGCGTTAGAGTTCTACTCTCTCGGATGATTGGTGGAATACCGAGGTGGTTTGTAAGTACCTAGTAAATCCTGAACATCTCACTGCACCCTGTTTGCCCTGATGTAAACAAAGCAGTCTTACCTTGACAAAGAAGACTAAATAGACAAAGTGGTGTCAATGATATATGTACAAATTCTAATAGCTGAATACTTCACTCAATTTAGACGACGTTAAAAGTCAATTACTTTCCTAAAGGCAAAGATCAAATACTAGCCCTGTTCAGGTGAATATTTATAATGATCGTCAATAACAAAGGTTAAATAGCCAATTTTAAGTTTGATTTTAATATATTTGTTTTTCAGTTGTTGTCGAATGTTGGAGTTGTTTCTGGGTATGATATGACTCCTGAAGCTGCGTTGACGAAACTATCCTATGTGCTGAGCAAAACGGAACTCAGTTATAAACAAAAGACTGATGTGAGTGTGTGATATTTTCAATAATATTATATTGATTATTAAACGTCCTCACAATTTTATTCGTGTGGTGTTTAAACTTGATAACTTTTTAGCATTGCAAGTTATCGACATAAAATACGCATGTAAATTGCTATTTACTCCCTAAAATATTCTTTAAAATCCTTTGACCCATTTCGAACTTCATTTGAGATAAAAATACTAGGAACACATTGAAAAATTGTGTTTTACTTGGAATTAAAATTATCCCAATTTTCGAGTTATAAAAAGTAAAAAATATTTTCAGATGATGGCGAACAATATTCGCGGTGAATTAACCAACATATCTTCACTGTCTATACAGGTATGTGTTTGCTTATAATTACATTTGTAACACACAAATATTTCATGATATAATTAAATGCCTAATTATTTTATGTCTATGTATGATGCAAATTAAATCTACAAGGCAAAAAATACAGCTATATTCTCAATAGATATAATTATTTTTAACATGCTTTTGTCGGCTTCATCTGTACACCTGACTAAAACATTTACAATACCAGAAGTGTTACCAACTATTATATCATCATATCATATTAGTACAACAGTTGACTTAGCAAACTTATCTGCATCTACTGAACAAACTTACATATCATTAGAAACTAAAATATTTTTGCTATTTCGTTGTATAGGATCAAACTCTGAAAGAAGCGTTAGCTACAAGTCTGAATATCCAATCGCCGAAGAAACTTACAGAAGTAACGGAGAAGGTTATAACATCGCTTCTTCTTTATGGTATAGAGCACAATGATGAGGCTGTTGTTAAAAAACTTTTAGGTATGTTTTAGATACATTATATAGATAGATTTTCTAGCAATAACGTGTTATAAATGAATAAGACATTCATTTAGTCAGATCCAGCATTTAATGAATAATATTTTGAATTTATAGAAATGGGCGCAGACGTTAATGAACCTGACGCAGAAGGCAGGACTCCACTGCACGAAGCGATTATAGTAGGGCATGTACCACTAGTTGAGTATCTATTGAAGAATGGCGCTAACGTTCATTATAAGACAAGGTGAGTTTATACTTGTTACTTAACTGGAAAGTGGTAAGAATAATCTCGAGCGAATGTTATTTTGCCAAGGCACTACAATCTTGATTGAAGAAGTTTATATTATGGAGATCATAAACGTTTTGATTATGATATGGGTAATCTTAAGTCTTGTTCGATTCACAATATTTGAACGTTCCTGTTTTCTCTAAAAATCTGCTGGTACGGAAAAGTGTTTTTAAATTAAATAACTATTTTTATACCAAATCATTAAAAAATTTTAAGTATCCATATGTTTCAATATCACATTTAAAAAGAACAACAAAACTAAATCAATTAGTTTTCACAATTAACACAAATTAAAATGTTAATTAATTGAGAATTACCATGAATCAATATCAGTGAAATCTAAAGGATACAGTAGAATTGACCATCAAGACAGCATTACAAAGTATCTATTCAGTATGTCATATTTCCAACAATGAAACAGATGATATTTATTTACAGAACAGGTGAAAGTCCATTGATGACTGCTGTAAACCACCACGATAAGACAATAATAGATTTGCTAATGAAATGTGGTGCACACTTTGCTATAGCCGATTCTAAAGCGGTATCAGAAATGCTAACTCAAGCTGCGAAAAAAGGAAAAATCAAGAGGCTGGAATCATTGAAATTAGCTGGTGCAGATTTGAATACACCTGATGAGTTGCTACAGACACCTCTGCATAAGGTTTGTATGCATATACAATATTCATTTCACCATTTCTCTTCTTAGCTTTTTTCTACTGAATGGACTGTACGCAATTGTAGATTTAGACAGTATCGAATAAATGTTTCGATCTCCGTAAGATTGCAAAGATTGCTTACTTTAAATACCATTAAAAGTAAAATCTATTTCAGCCTAAGGAACCCTTCGAAACCTAATTTTGGAATTGCCTAAACTTTAGTTAAAATCTTTTTGCACATTTTTGAATGTTACTGTATAGATTGTTTTAAGATAATTTAATTTTTATTTGATACAAACTATTTTTAAATTTCATATTCTTCTCCTCCACTATTTAAAAAAAATACTTTTAATAATTGGTCAGTTCAAATACATAAATCTATAAGTGTGTCATATTTTATATTATGCCTCTCCATAGTAAGTAATTCTTAAGATATACCTTAAAAAAGAAAAGATCTGTTGATAATAAAGTAAGATATTTATTTTTCCTTTTAGGCTGTTCTATTCAACTCTATAGAAGCAGTCCAGTATTTAGTTGGCACCGGGGCTAAAGTGAACGAAAGAGATATACTTGGACATACGCCTTTGGACTACGCTGTCAGATTAAATCGACAAGCCTTGGAAACGATATTGGCACAATATCTCAATGCAGTCTAAGAAAACAATGATTCATCGCAGAATGTCTTGCGTAATTGGCCACATATTTCACGGATACTTGTGTGAGAAGAGCGTCGCAGGGTTCTGAACGTTAGGGGAAATATTGGAATGTTATACCGTCGTATTTTACTTTGTACTGGTTTTGCCTCACACTTCATTTTAATGAGATTTGGACTTCATTTATATTCATTTCTTTTTAACCCTGTAATGAGACTAATGCTTATGATAAACTTGCTGTTTGATTCTTCTATATATTGTTACTTGCCGACAAAGTGAATGCACACCTGGTTTATTAACTTTCCCTGCATTTGGACTACTTTTGTTTGCTTTGTGTTTAAAATTTGCAATTAGACAATAGCCTATTGTTATTGTACTTGTTTATGGCCGCAGGTGTGCAGGTTACGGTTTCTCGGAGACTTCAGTCTACGCGGTTGATTGTTGTATTGTACAGTTTAAAACGATGCCGAACGTGGTGAGGTAGTCAAGCGAGGATTACGACACGAGCAAGACGTGTGTAGTACATTCGATAAGCGATGTAATGATGGACTTTGCGCGTGTTATTGGATCGTGCAGTTTGTACTGGTTGTGTCCAGTTATATTTGTACTTGTGTTATACGTGTTTGTATAGTTCTATTAAATTCTATAGTAAAACCAACAGCATTTTAATTTGAGTCCTGTAGCTCATAACAGTATATATAATTGAAATCCACGAATGTAGTGACTCATTACGATATCTCAGGAACTATAATACCTATAGACTTGAAATTTGGCATGGACCTTCTTTTCGCCAGGTAGAGGACAGCTAAGATGGATTTTACGAAACTCCTTTACGGCACGAGAAGCGTGCGGGTATCAGCTAATTTCTAATATTTTCATTGAAATCTATGGCATACTGACGTTCAGACAGACTGACAGACAACATTATATTAAGAGTTACGTATGTATGATACGTGTTACCTGGTGATTCGGTTAATATAAATAAAACAAAGGAATCACGGGTAATCTATTTGTTTATTGGGTAAGAATGAATATTAACAGACCGTGGCAAATAAGTTACGACGGACTTCAATAGAATAAGTATGAAGAGAATGTATAACAGAGCAGTTGAGACTTTAAAAACATAGTTCACAAGTAGTGGGGTTGTAGAGGCGTCAGACTGTATTTAATAAAGTGATAACGAAAAGTTGATAATATATTTGATAGATTTTGAAATAAATTAATTAAGTTGGTACGATGGATCCGTTAATATTAATTTAGGTAATATTAGTATTTGCTTAGCTGTAACGCCTGGTAACGGCGTGGGCAGCTAGCCTGAAGACAGCAGGCGCGTCGGCAGCCTGGCTTCACGTGCTTTTCTGGTATCAGCTGTAGCGGTAGTAGTGAGCGGGTTGGAGGGCTCAACTGCCAACTCCAAGCGTTAGCTCCATAGAAAAAAAAAACCCCGAAGACCTGGAACGCGTCATAATGCACGCTATTAGTCTTCGGTACACGAAATTGTCGTTAGCTTGCGCGGTTGTTTAAGACGACTGAGTCATGAGGGTATGTAAAACTTTTAATAATGAAAGATTAAATAAAAGGGTTAAAAAGAGATTTGCAACAGTCGAGATTTACTTACGGGGTTATTTTATTAAAACAGGAGACCGCAGAAGGGGTAGTTATTTTACAGGAAATGTTCCTTGCCGAATTCTGGTGGCCGAACAAAATGTCCCCACGGTCCTGACGAGAGGCTATTCATTGTGCCTGGAAGGTTTTAAGCTTCTTAATTCTCGATTGAAATGTGAACGAGGGTTTTCGAATCTTATAGGAAAGGTACTCACCGGTTTTGCTGTCGGTGACCTAGTTCGAAGTTTTCACATTATCCACGACCAGTGTCGATCAAGGTTCGCAGCCAAAAAGGGATGCATTCAGTCCGTTGATTATCAGCGGCTGTATTTGACTTTAAATTCCTAACCAATAAGGTGGCTCCTTAGCTATTTGTCCAATCACATTACGATGGCACAAATAATAAAAAGACTTCACGTAATGACGGTGTGAAATTAAGGACGGCTGACAGTTGTCGGTGTCGTTCAGAAACGGGAGGGCTAAGGCACTCAGCCGATACTGTCGCGTTCTTAATTGCAGTTTTTAGAAAGTTGAAATTAAATTTAGTTTATTTAGTACTCGATTAATGTGGGTATTTTTAAATGTATTTTGATTAGTTTATTTAGTTTATTTGAAAAAAGATGTTTTGTTTGTGAACGATTTATGTTGGTCATCGTTCGCCGTTAAGTTGGTGACGACGATTCCATAGATAAGTGGTGGCAACCTGACATTAAAATGTTTATTTGGCGGTAATTTTAAATGTGTTGAGTTATTATTTTACGTTGGGTTTTTACTACGTAACAGTGCCTCTCCCCTCTAAGAATTTTGCCCCGTAAAATTCTGGCTGGCCCTCCAGCGCATAAAGGAGAAACAAATTAAAAAAAACATACTATTGAGATAGAAAAAAAAATCATAAGATTACACGAGTAAAAAAAATTAATTAGCTAACTTAATGTAGATAAGACTAAAAGATAAAACGAAAAAAGAAAAAAAATCCATTCGCGACCAATAATCATCGTGAAGGAAAAAAAATTCAATATTAGAAAAATAATACGAAGAAAAAATAATTAATTCAATATAAAAAAATACGAAGTATATAAATTAATGTATTCGATCAGCGTTACTACCGTTGTGTGTTTTGCTGGCAAGCGGAGGGTTTGTTTACTCAGGCATGCTCCTTCTAGAAAACCTATGCATACCAATAACACTCATATTTCTTTCAAAAATCTCAGTCCAAATCATCACTCATTAACATATATTTAATATGGTGTAATATTGATATACTATACATACTAATACTAAATAATATAATGTAATATTTATATTATTCACATGCATTCATCTTTCAAATCATCAGGGTCTCGACAGCAGATTTTACGCTTCGAGACGTTCTACTTGAACTACACTATACAAATCTCCGGCCAGGAAAACTGGTCGAATATACTTTACTTGGCACGATATAAAATTATTACTGCGTTGTCCCAAGTAGCATAACTATAGCTCATTCTAATTTTGCATGTCTTTGCATTTGCTCCATTTTGTTTAAAAAGAAATTTTAAACAAGATTGTTAACGTAATATGCTATCGGTTAACAATTACTGCTTAGTAGCAAAAGGTTCTAAAATAGAAATATAATGGATTAGAACGGATAACACTAAGTTCTTATAATCCGAACAAACGAAATGTTTTAAGTAGAGCTGTTTTAATAACTAAATTATAAAAAATTAAAAAAATACGATCTAAATTAAGATCTGTTTATATTTTATGAACTAAAAAAAAATCTGACTATATTACAGTCGAATAGCATTAATCTTAGAACCTAACACATAATAAGTAAAACTTAGAGAAAAAACTATGTATCACCAAACTGGTGGTAAGTTGGTATCAGATAACCTGACTAAATAAAAAATAAAAATAAGAATCGATAAGAGGAATATTTTCCTGAGTATCGAATTTAGACTAAAATAATGTCTGTGTATGCTTAAAACATACTAATGTTCAAGAAAAACTTTATGTGTACTACGTACAAAAATACAAGTAATTTTAATGATGTTCTCATAATATTAAATTACTGTGTTAGTAGTAAATTACTATTTTACAAGGATTTTGCCCGAAAATGTTGTACAGGCAGAATGGAATGAATAACATATAGAACACGTATTAGTGTTAATTGACTGAATTATACCAAGAACTATAATTAACAATGTTTAAAGTTTCGGTTTTCAGTATTTATAATGATTGTTGAATTTTTATTTATTTACATTATATTTATTTGTTTATTATTTAAATTTGTTTTTGTAAGAAAAGTTTTATACGCACAATGTTGTCTTGTTGAATTTGTTGTATTTTGATTATAAATAGTCATATTTAGATATACATGTATTAAAATGTGAATTTTTTTTTTATAACGTTTATTGTTATTAGATTTATTTTTTAAGGTCTTTAATATGCCAACTGCCAATAATCTTTCCCGTTCTTAAGTCCTCTAATTCGTAGACTATAGGAGAGATTTTTCTGATTATGCGGCATTTATCAAATTTCGGCGCAAATTTTGCCGTAAAGAATTTACTTGCATCCGATAGTGGATACGTTTTCTTCCATACTATATCACCTATGTTATATTCTAAATATCGTCGGCTTTGATTATAGTGTTTTGCACTTTTTGCGTGAGCTTTTAATAGAGCTTCACGGACTTTAGGGAACGTTTCCTCTAGGGAATTTAAATTATTAGCATAAGTGCTACGCGATGCGCAATTTAATGATATAAGATCTTTATTAGTGTCTGTGTCACCGTACGTGGTACCACAAAGCACTGCTTCTCTTCCATGGAGAAGGAAGAAGGGTGTGAAGCGTGTTACCTCATTTACTACTGTGTTCATGCTAAATTGTATTTTGGGTATTGACAAATCCCATTTTCTGTGATCATCCTTTACTAATATCGATAAGGCAGTTACTATTGTACGATTATATCGTTCTACTGTGTTCACCTGAGGACAGTATTTAGGTGTTAAGTGTATTTCTGGTATGTTGTATTTGTTAAAAAAGTTTTGCATCTCATTGCTGGTGAATTGCGAACCATTATCTGCAATCACTGTTTTTGGAATACCATGAACTAAAAATACGCCTTGTTCAAGGCATTGAATTATATTTTTGCCGATTGCGCGGCGTAATGGAAACAAAAGGCAGTATTTGCTAAAACAACATACAACGACTAACAAATATATAAAACCCGCACGAGAGCGTGGTAAGGGACCTACCAGGTCTATGCTTATGCATTCAAATGGTCTGTTAATGACCTTAGGTGCACCTAATAGACCAGGTGTCTTTTTCTGACTATGTTTGTATGCTGCACAAGTCTCACAGTCTCGAACCCACTTGACCACGTCTTGATAGAGTCCGGGCCAATGGTATCGAAGTGCGATACGTCGGTACGTCTTTAGGACGCCGAAATGTGGATTTAAGTCTCCACTGTGATGGCACTCGAGGATATTAGAGCGCTCATTTTGGGGAACTACTAATTTCCAATCGAATTCTGGACTATTCGAAAATTTACACTTAGAATATCTGTATAATTTATTGTCTTTTATCTGAAAATTTGGACAAGAGCTTGGACGTCTTTTACACTTTTCTAATAATGAGTTGTACCAAGTGTCGTCATCGACTGGTTTCAACTCGAGTACTGGGACAGCGCGGGAAAGTGCGTCTGGAACTACATGATCTCTACCCTTGCGGTGAAGGATCTCGAAATTGTAGGGTGATAATCTAACACCCCACCTGGCAAGTCTACCAGTTGGGTTGGTTAGGTCAAAAAACCACTTTAAACTCGAATGGTCAGTAATTACCTTAAATGTTGGTAAGCCTTCGACGTAAGGTCGGAAGCTTTCAACGGAAAACACGACGGCCAACGCCTCGCGTTCCGTCGCGCTGAAATTACGTTCTGCCTTGTTGAGGGATCTACTTGCGTAGGCGATAGGGTGTTCTTTCCCATCATCATCTAGTTGAGTAAGGGTTCCAGCTATCCCGAAGCCTGAGGCGTCGCTGTGTATTGTGAAGGGTTTGGAAAAATCAGGGCACGCTAGTACCGGTGCAGAAATTAAAGATGATTTTAAGTCGTTAAAAGATTTCTCCGCGTCTTCCGTCCATAAAAATGGTGGAGCGGTTTTGCTAGTGCTTGTCAAAGCATTAAGAGGTGCTGCTAATGTGCTGAAGTTTTTAATAAATCGACGATAATACGATGCTGTTCCTAAAAACATTTTTACTTCCTTTCTGCTTTTTGGAGTAGGAAATTCTACAATGGATTTTATTTTCGAAGGGTCTGTACGTAGCCCATTTTCATTCACTACATAACCTAGGTATTTTAATTCTTGCCTGAAGAAGTTACATTTACTTAAATTAATAGTTAAGTTCGCGAATTTTAAACGATCTAATACTTTATTTAATAATTTTAAGTGTTCTTTAAAAGTTGACGAAACTATTATAATATCGTCCAAATATGCGAATACTTTTCCGTCTAATTCGGGTCCAAACAGCTTATCCATTAAACGCTGTTGTGTGGCCGGTGCGGAAGTAAGGCCGAAGCACATAACTTTATATTGAAAAAGACCACGTCCTGGAACTGTAAAAGCTGTCTTTTCCTTTGAATTCGCTTCTAGGGGAATTTGCCAAAAACTGGACTTCAAGTCAATGGATGAAAGGTATCTAGCATCTCGTAACTGATCGAGTATATTAGATACGTACGGTAACGGGTAAGCGTCTTTTTTGCTGACCGCATTAAGTTTGCGACTGTCCAAACAAAAGCGCATTTCGCCATTAGATTTAGGAGTTAAAAGAGTTGGATTATTCCAACCGGAAGAGCTTGGTTCGACGACACCCAATTTAAGCATTTCGTCTAACTGACGATTCATTTCTTTTAGCCGTTCAGGAGAGAGACGGTAATATCGTTGTTTTATTGGTGTGTGGTCGCCTGTGTCTATTACATGAGTTATTAAGGAAGTTCTTCCTAGACCATTTTTTTCTGAGCTGATATTTTCAAACTGTTTTATGATGGTCTGCGCCTGAACTTGTTCCGCTGGTGACAGATCATCATAAGGATGGATGTATTTTACTTCATTAACTGAAATGGGAATATCTATTTTATTAACTAAAGGTAAGGTATCGAACAACTCTGGAGCTATTTTAAATGACTTCCAAAAGTCTACGCCTAAAATAAATTGAGTTGAGATGGATGGTATAACATAAAATTTTATTACTCTAGATTCATTCTTTAAAGTTACAGGTAGTAAAAAATAGCCTTTTACCGTTGCACGGGAATTATTAGCCGTTGCAATAGTTTTAATGTCGTCGCAGCATTGAAGTGTTATACCTTGCTTTATAAATTTATTTTCTACCTCTTTATTTAGGATTGAAATTGAGGATCCGGAATCTAATAGTCCGTAATAGGTTTTTCCGTAAACTGAAAAATTTAAATAAGGTCTTTCATCATTCGTCTTTGATTTAATTGTCGATATTTTATTTGTATTTGTTATATTGGAACTATCTTCCTTGTTCCTGGTATACTTTGTATTTGTATGTTTATTCCTGTTATTTAAATTACGTTTATTTTTAAATGTAGTAAAGTTTTTTTTACTATCTTGATGTGACTGGCAATTGGGACAGTTTGGTCTGATTGTATTTGGTAATCCACAATTGTAGCAAAAAATATTTGGGCATTGTTTATTAAAATGACCAAATTGACTACAACGCCTGCAATAAACATTGCATTGTATGTTGCGTAACTTACTATTTTTATAGTTATTATAATGTTTACGAACCGAAGCGCGGGTATTTGAAGAATTATAAAAATATCGGTGCATACGGTTCGAGCTTGCTAGTTTTTTGAATTAGTTCTGGGAATTTTTGGTTTAATACAAATTGGACAATCAGGTTTCTTAGTATTTATACGGCCACAACCGTAACAAAATATTTTGTTACAACTTTGGTAGTTATGACCAATATCGTTGCAGCGTTCGCAACGTACAAAATTATTATTATTATTTTGGTAATTATTTCTTGATGTGACGTTTTGTTTAGGAAAGTATACATAATTTGAATTAAAGTTTCTATGATTTGAATAGTTATTTTGTGGAATATTGCCTTCGTTATTTTTAAAATTGTTATTATGTCTATTTGTTGACGGAAAGTTTTTATAATTCTGGTTTTGAAAATTTCGATTTAAATTATTGTTTTGATTTTGGGATTTATTTTGCGATACTTCTGTTGAGTTACACGAGTTTTGAGAAAAACCTTTAGATTTTTGTTTAATGTTTGTTATAGTATTAACTTGGTTTTGTTTGTTTGTACAACCTTTGTATCCTAAGTCAGGAGCTACAAGTTGTGAAGACATTTTAGGTGGTTCGATAAAATTTGCCGTACGATCGCGTGTATGGTCTAATAGTTTACATTTACTTCGCAATTCATTGATTGTTGTGAAGTCATGAAGAGATAGTGGCATTTGTATTTCCGGTCGTAAATTTTTTCTTATAATATTTATTTGACTTTGTTCGTTTAATGGTTGCGTGAGGCGCGAAAAATAGTTTATCATTATTGATATGAAAGCTGTAGAAGATTCACTAGAACCCTGAGTTCTACGTTGGATTTCCGCTAATAATTTATCATTGTAGTCGATAGGCGAAAATTCGGAAATAAGGCCTAATTTTAACGATTCCCAATTGGATAATGTAGGTCTTATGCTACGAAACCATATCAGAGCTTTGTCTGTAAAAAGCTCTATTGAAGAGTTAAAGAGTTGAGAGTTGGAGATCCCCCTGGATTCACACAACTCTTCAAGGCGTTGTAAAAATGAATGAATACAGATATTTCCATCGAATTTAAGATTTAATTTCACCACTGATAGGTTATGATTTTCTTGACATAAGTTAATTTTTTGAAATGAAGATTTTGGTTCCGGTGCTTCTTGTATATTTTCAAAGGATTCTTTAAAAGAATGATATAAGTTATCTATTTTATTTAAATAAGAGTTTAACTCGGAGTGTAATGTTGAATATAAATTTTGGTTGACACTCCCATCTATTCGGCTAAGTCTATGGAAAAGATGGTGTGATATTGCACGAATACGGTTTAAGGATTTATACTGTGGTTGATGATCTTTGAAAAAATCTTTTATTTCTATTAATTTGGTTTGTATAGTATTTAGTTCTTCCACAGGATCTAAGTCTGTTTCAAGGATTTCATCCGCCGGGATGTCCTTGACAAGTTGTCTAACTTGTACACGAAGTTCAGTCACGGTAGGTAATGGTTTTGCCTCGCGAACTAGGACTTCGTAAATCAATTCATCTTTTCTTAGTAAATTGTAAATAATTGGTCGTTCCATAATTAACGTTTCAGTATGTGACTATAACAAAGACAACAACGCGTAAAAACTAATTGAAAAATAAGAAAAAGTTGTAAAAAAAAATTTTTGAAAAAAAAATTTTCAAATTAAATTCAGTCTGAACACGCCCTTATTTATGTACAGATAAAAGTAGAGATTTAAACTCTATAAAGAAAGTTATAAAATTAACTTTTAAAAATTTTCAAGCTAAGCTATATTTATCGCTATGCCTGTTACAATAGGACATTTGCCTTATTATTTTTTTTTGTTAAAACAATCAAAATTTAAAATTTAATGTAATATAAGCCTCCTTAAATTATAAAATTGTATTATAAAAATGTTATAAAGTGACTACCTGCATGTGCAGCTGATATTAATTTTTAGCACTACCTTTAAAATATAAATCTGAAGATATGTAGGTATCTATGAATACAGAAACACAATTGATTATTACAATTTCATAGCAAATCCTATGAATTTATTTCGGAAACAAGAGATTTTAAGTTTATACTTTAAAATAAAACAAAGTGTTTTTTATGAAATGTTAGAAGTCATTAAAATATTGAATTTACTGGTATAATTGCTTGAAAATTGCTAGAGTATTACAAAGAATCTATTACTATTTAATTATATGAAGGTATTTTGGTATGAAATTGCAATTGTATATTAAATGCTTTTGCTTAACTGTAAAGTATTACACAATATAAAGTAATATTTTATCTCATAACCTTTCTTAAAAACAGTCTTTATGTTTTTGCCTCCTATTGTAAGGGGTGCAAAAATGCCTTTACAAATTATCTATTTTAAACCACGAATTTGGGCGCCATTGTTACCTGGTGATTCGGTTAATATAAATAAAACAAAGGAATCACGGGTAATCTATTTGTTTATTGGGTAAGAATGAATATTAACAGACCGTGGCAAATAAGTTACGACGGACTTCAATAGAATAAGTATGAAGAGAATGTATAACAGAGCAGTTGAGACTTTAAAAACATAGTTCACAAGTAGTGGGGTTGTAGAGGCGTCAGACTGTATTTAATAAAGTGATAACGAAAAGTTGATAATATATTTGATAGATTTTGAAATAAATTAATTAAGTTGGTACGATGGATCCGTTAATATTAATTTAGGTAATATTAGTATTTGCTTAGCTGTAACGCCTGGTAACGGCGTGGGCAGCTAGCCTGAAGACAGCAGGCGCGTCGGCAGCCTGGCTTCACGTGCTTTTCTGGTATCAGCTGTAGCGGTAGTAGTGAGCGGGTTGGAGGGCTCAACTGCCAACTCCAAGCGTTAGCTCCATAGAAAAAAAAACCCCGAAGACCTGGAACGCGTCATAATGCACGCTATTAGTCTTCGGTACACGAAATTGTCGTTAGCTTGCGCGGTTGTTTAAGACTACTGAGTCATGAGGGTATGTAAAACTTTTAATAATGAAAGATTAAATAAAAGGGTTAAAAAGAGATTTGCAACAGTCGAGATTTACTTACGGGGTTATTTTATTAAAACAGGAGACCGCAGAAGGGGTAGTTATTTTACAGGAAATGTTCCTTGCCGAATTCTGGTGGCCGAACAAAATGTCCCCACGGTCCTGACGAGAGGCTATTCATTGTGCCTGGAAGGTTTTAAGCTTCTTAATTCTCGATTGAAATGTGAACGAGGGTTTTCGAATCTTATAGGAAAGGTACTCACCGGTTTTGCTGTCGGTGACCTAGTTCGAAGTTTTCACATTATCCACGACCAGTGTCGATCAAGGTTCGCAGCCAAAAAGGGATGCATTCAGTGCGTTGATTATCAGCGGCTGTATTTGACTTTAAATTCCTAACCAATAAGGTGGCTCCTTAGCTATTTGTCCAATCACATTACGATGGCACAAATAATAAAAAGACTTCACGTAATGACGGTGTGAAATTAAGGACGGCTGACAGTTGTCGGTGTCGTTCAGAAACGGGAGGGCTAAGGCACTCAGCCGATACTGTCGCGTTCTTAATTGCAGTTTTTAGAAAGTTGAAATTAAATTTAGTTTATTTAGTACTCGATTAATGTGGGTATTTTTAAATGTATTTTGATTAGTTTATTTAGTTTATTTGAAAAAAGATGTTTTGTTTGTGAACGATTTATGTTGGTCATCGTTCGCCGTTAAGTTGGTGACGACGATTCCATAGATAAGTGGTGGCAACCTGACATTAAAATGTTTATTTGGCGGTAATTTTAAATGTGTTGAGTTATTATTTTACGTTGGGTTTTTACTACGTAACATACGGTATCTACAAGTAGCAGATTTTGATGAAAGTTTGGTATCTCTTTTGAAATCACAAGCAAATATTTTAATTTGGTTGGTATAGGAGATAGATCTTCTAGGTATCAAAATAGAAGATAGATCAAGTTTATGCCTTTAGAGACTATTTTTGGCTGACCAGCTCCTAGTTACGACGCTGACATAAAGCAAAGACATTAGGTCTCTAAAGTCTGTACTTGCTTAATATCACGAAAATCGCTTAATATTCAAGGTTGGAAAAGTAAACATGAAATCAAGTGTCTGGTATAATGAAAAAATGCGGTAATATAGCGTATCGTACCGTAACCGTACTTACCTTTACCGTTAAAAGGTTTTAAATATTAATTAAGCATCTTAATAAAAGTTTGAAGACTTAGTGCACTTTTGAATATGTTAAAGGTGTTGCTAAAATTGTCACTTTTTCGAAATAAAATATGATTATATAAAATACTAGCTGTCCCGGCAGACGTCGTCCAACCCGGTAAAAATAAAAAAAAATATATTAGGGGTGGACTACCCCTAACATTTAGGGGGATGAAAAATAGATGTTGGCCGATTTTCATAGATACCGGATAAGCACAAAAAATTTCATCAAAATCGGTCAAGCCGTTTCGGAGGAGTATGGCAACGAAAACTGTGACACGAGAATTTTATATATTAGATGATTATATAAAATATTTTTTATTTCCTTATATTATATTGTTTCTAATTAATAAATATTTATAATATTATCGTAATTTTTATTTATTTAACAGCTTGTTTAAATAATTAGTTCAAATATAAACATTACAAATACCTACATATAATATCTATTCTAACGTCACAAGTATATAAATTTATTTCAAATTTAAAGGGACGTAATTAAGTACGTATTAGGACACGTATTAGGACGTAATTTGTCATACTCGGAAAATACGTTTGAAGTTACCTGATCAGAGGGATGAAAACAGTGCGTTTCGTCCCCGACAAACTGTTTTCCCTGCTGTAAAAAAATTTAAAAACTTAGCGAGCCATGTCCCAACTTTTATACGGCCAGTCATTTAAATCGCGGCATAAAATTTTAGGTAATTAAAAAATATCAACAATAATATGACTTTTTACTTATAATTTACTTTTCAATAAATAATTATTTAATTTAATAGATTTAAGCTAAATATTTACTATTATGAATGATAGAAAAATACAAGTAGGTAGAATGCCACAGAAAAAAATATAAAAGACCAGAGTCAGTTGTTTTGTAAGTGGTTTTATTTATTTAAACGGAAATTTGTATAAAACGTTGATCATAATTATATATGATCAGGTTTTGATTTAATTTCCTTATTTTCGAAATGAAAAGCAGTGTTTACCGTGAATGACATACTAGGCACTCGAACTCTAGCCAATTGTTTATTTTCTAAATGGGTTACTTTCATCCCTTGCTTAACAATGTACTGTAATAATTTTCTTGTATGTAACTGTCAAACGTGTGGTGGTTGTTAGCCTGAAAAATTATTCTTTAACCCACATTTCCCTTAAAACCACGGCAATTTGTTATCTAGTGTTACTTAAATTTTCGGTTTGCCTGAATAGTAATATGGTTATTACTTTTATTGTTATTACTAATTGAAAACACTCTACAATAATTCCTTTCTCATGAACTGGTAAAAGCTAGTATGTTATGTATAATCATTGGAATATATTCCTCCTTTACAGGACAAGGGTTGTAGGTCATACAGTCACGTCCATTGATCCCCGATAACATCGCGTCTTCGATAGCTGTAGAGTTGACGATGGACGATAAAAGTCTGTTGCTGTAATATGAAAAGGATTTCAATTATAATCCATTTATTTGTGATATAATAAATCAGAGAGGGTTTGATTTTTTACAATGAATTTAAAAATTAGAAAAAAAACAGGGTTGCTTATTCGGATTAGTATGTTTTGAAAATACAACTTGTAATCTATGCCTGTATGTCAGCGCAGACAGAACGGGCAGGATTTTAGTAACGCACTTGAAAATAAACTTTAAAATCGCGTATCTTCGAACACGCGTTTGTCAGGTTCAAGCATTTATGCACTTTATTGTAATAATTTTAAAGTTTATTTTCAAGTGCGTTAATAAAATTCTCCCCGCTGCGTTCCGGTCTGTCTGCGTTGACTCTAAAGAGCATTATGGTTAAATTATGTCACATTAAATAATAATAATTTTTGACCCTTTGTCCTTGTCACATTTGAGACTCCTCCCTCACATCACATATTTTGCAATTTTACATCAAGAAATTATTAAATCACAACAACAGTTCCGTAATTAGTATTTAAAATTGTTATTTATCTTTCTTTTATAAAGATGTAGTATCTTAAAATCCTGTTTAGATAAAATTGAAGAAGGAAAATGGTTTAATGTCAATAATTTGGGGGAATTTGTTTAATTTATGCTTAACTTAAAATAACTATAGAAAAATCACGAAAATATCACGTTAAGTCTCATATCGTGATATGTGATAATTGTATTGTTAAATAATTAATATTTATATACCAATGAAAACTTGTTTCATTTGCACCCCGCTTCCCTTTTACAGCCAGAGGAGTCTTAACGATTATGGTGACACGATTATCAGCTCCAATAATCGACGACCACGTTAATGAATACGACTATCAAATTACGTAAGATTTAATTTAGTTTTCTATTTACCTGGCTATCTTGTAGATGACTTTGGCTGGATCCGTGTAATTACTTTGCGAAGTCCAGCAGGCGATCCTCAAAACGCAGCCACGAACACTCCGTGTGTCGGACAGCATTTGTGTTGCAAAATTTATAAGCCCCTCGGAACCAAACTGTGTGTTCTCTAGTACTGAAAATATTAATTATTGCATGATTTTTAGATTTATCACCTGATGTTAAGTGACGATGCGACCTAGGATGGAGCACGCTTACCTAGTAAATATCTATTCACTCTTGACTTGATTAAACTAGTGTTAAACATAGGGTTAATAATCGTACTATAATGTATTATATTGTACTATATCTCTCTATATATTATAGAAAAAATATATATTATAATATGTACTATATTTTCATCGCTAATACCATTGTCGCGCTTTTTGTTCAGATATTTCGATTATTAAAAAACAGCTATTTGCTGGCTAAAGAAGAAAATAGTAATTAAAACACATGAAAAATAGAATAAATAAAGTAAATAATGAAAAATAAACGTGTACTCTTTTTTCACCTAAATTTCCCAAAAGTATCTAAAAAAAGGTGGCAACTCTAGTTCAATTTATTATCACTGGAGTACGAGCTTATTTCAATTTAACCCATCTTTATGGGAAGATTTTCTAGTATTGTACAATAAAGGTCGCCTTGGCTTTCTCTTTCTCAACTCCTTTAGGTCACTGCGAGGGTAGGGAAGGCCAAGGAACAATTCATGGATTAAGGAAAAATCGGATGTCGTTTTAGTATAAAGAAGAAAAACAATAGCTGGCCCATAATAGAGAAGTTTAGAGGAGGCTCCACTGACAAGAGTACTTACAGCTCTTAAATTATAAATAGACAAATATTAATGGTGCTATTATGTGGGAAATTGATTACGATTCTCCAGAAGGGAAGGATTTTTGTAAATTGATTTTGTTTTCTACCCAAACGCTTCCCCTGACGTTGACGGGTCTTATTGTCTGTTTTATCTTTATCTATTATTATTATTATTGGACAATTTATGTAATTTTAAATTATAAATACATGTTACATTTTCTGGTACATGTAGTAGTATAATTGTTTCTCATGTCTCATGTAGTACACAATACAAACTGGAAGATTGATGGACACAAATGTGAAGGTAGACCAAAATAGATATGGATGGATTGTGTGGAGAGTAACGATTTGGGGTGTGACAGAGGACCAATGAGTACATTGTATATATAAAGACAGAGGATTTATGCCAGAATAGAGGAGTATGGAAGGTAAAGACAAATTGTGCCGACCCCAAATGATCGGAAGGGAAAGAAACAGAGAAATCTGCTCGTTAGTATTCTGTGGTAATATGATTTTACTACACAGACCTGTCATCTCAGAATAAGATCTAAAGCAATTCAGTTTATTAGTCTATATACCATTAAAGGTGTCAAACTTTATGGTATATATATAAAACACCTTTAAAAATCATGGAATAATTTCTAAGCTATTAGGTACGTAGTATATATAATTTTTTTTTTGTGTATTAAACTAGAGGTGCCATTCTATTATTATTTTAAAAGGGACAAATAGTTGTTATTAAACTTTTTATTTATTTAATATAATTCGCGTTGATTAAGAAATAAGTATGGTGATTTAATTAAAAAAAACCCAAATATAAAAGAAACATTGATAAAGAAAACTTCATACATATGACATTAAAAAACTTTATAAAAAACATGGCCATGCCATTCTTAATTCAAATGGCGTTGCCATAATATAAGACTGCCAGCAATGTCAGTGACAGAGTACATTGTATAAATATGTCAGTTGCGTAAAAGATCATGGAAAATAATTAGCTTTGGGGTTACAAAATAAAATTTTCAGTGTTCATCCATGCATTTATTGAAGTAGAAACGGGGCAGACAACAATCTAACGTGAGTATTTTACTGATATATTACAAACTATTATATATTTTTATTAATGATGCCACCATGATGATGACTTTAACGCTTCGAGAACAAAGGCTGAAAATTCTTCGACGCTTCTTCCTTGGAATGCATGTTCGCGTATCTTTGATATAAGAAATAAGTCGGAAAATTTATGCTCGATATATCTTAGTTTTGAGTGGCTGGTTTATATTTTTCTTAAAAGCAGTGATTATATATCGTGTTAGTGCAACGTAACGCAAATGATCAAATGGACCAAATGACAGGACAACAACGATCTGTCATGGGCATGGAAACGCTTATAGATAACTAGGACTGGAATCTGTATCTATTCAAAACACAAAATCTATTACTTAGTACTTATTATACCTAATTCATAAATGAAGATGTAAATTAGGTACAGATAGCACGGAATAATCGAGTTAAGTTAGTTACTAATATGATTTGCCGAAATTTGTTTAAAGTGCAGGGAATGTTCTGACATTAAACTATTTGCCCTCTACAGATCATGGAGCAAATGTACCTGGTAGAAATATTCATAGATACGGTTACGATATTCGTGACGGAAGAGGAAACCAGCGGAGCAAAAAAGAATCTAATAATAAAAATTAAATTTGGACCCAAAGTACAGTTCATTATAAAAGAGGGTCAATTAGCCGTTAATAGCGACCAGAAAGATGATGTAATTGAATGCGATGATCAGGGACGAAGAAAATGGACGAGAACTATAAGAGTTGGTAAATCATATTTATTTCCATCGTATCCAGATACTGTATTGATGATCTTAAGCAAGTTTCCATTGGAGATTGAGGTCTGGAATGATGATGAGAATGAAGTTGAAATATTCGTTGGTATCGGTACTATGCACTGGGAAACTCAATTCTTTCACATGTTGAAAGAAACAGCAGAGGCCTGCAAACTACACGAACCTCTGTCAATTAAACAAGTGACACCTCTTTTTGCTGAATGTTGCTGCAGGCAATGTGGTGAAATTGCATTCATACTACGATTGAGTGCACTAGGTGACAGTATTATAACTGAGTTTCAACAATTAATGAAAGACCCTGATTCATTTGTTTTTCGAACCAATAAGGCGCCAAGTATGTTTCAATGTAAGCGAATTGAAGGCGATAATCCTAACTTCTGCATGGTTGGTAGTTTATATGAAACAACTACATTGGAAGATCCTGATATAGTTAACAATGCACAGAAAAAGATTGAAGTTTGTACTGAACTTCAAAGTTGTGGCATGGGACAGAAAGAAGGAGATAGCACTGTTTGCCAACACTCGAAAGAAACAGATGACCCCAAGAAAAAGAAATATCCAATTAACAAAATTAGAATGGGTGATATTACCGGCCCTTGTGGTAATAGTAATTGTCCATTGGCACATAAAGTTAAAACCTATATAAGAAATCTAGAAGCTTATAAGAAGGAAGCAGCTGGTAAAGTTAGTGGTACTAAAGATGATGGCACTAGTAAAGTTTGTGGAACTTGTTCCTGCAAAGATGATCGTTACCATCGTGAAGAATGCTCTGAGAGCAATAAGCAAGGTGCAGGACAAAAGGCTATATGTACGGGTTGCGGTGGAGTAGCTCAGAGCGGTGAAACATGCGAAGACAGGAAGAAAAAGGCACTTGGTGTTACACCAAAAACTAGTAAAACACAAGTAACATATGTATTTAGTGTAACCAAAGTCCCGGAATTTAAATACTTTGTATATGGAAAAGATTTCACAGTAGATAGTGTAATTGCGCAACATTATAGTTCTCATACAAAAGCGAGTGCAAGTCAAACACATGCAGGAGTGGGTTGTAATTGTCGAAGACATAGTCAAGCTCTTTTAGAAGCTCAGATTGTCAACCCGAAAAATAACCTAAATACCTTAAATCCAGAGTTTAAGCCTTCAACTCGTAGTATGGGGACAAATAATCCATTAGTGTATAATGTTGATGTTAAAGAATCTAGGCGTAAAATAGCAGTTTACAATTGTACTGAAATACCAGATAATAAGGATTGTAAATGTGATCCGCCTAAGCCTACACCGCCGTGTCGGACATTTGATTGTGATTGCATAGCTGAGATGGGTAATATTGCTGCAAGAAAAGCACATAAGCCGTTCTGTCCATCTTATAAACATAAAAGTAATTGCCCAGTTACGATGATGCATGAGGAAGAAGATAAGAAAAAGGCAGAAGACGATGAAGATGAAACAGAACCTTTACCATACGGGTTGCCCCCAATAAAACTAGGTCCATGTCCAGTTATCGGTAAGCCCTGTACATATACAGATGGTTTTTCTAGAATGTACAAAACCGCCGCACTTCCACCTCAACCGCAGAGTTATAGTGAAGCCGGGAAGGTTTGTTGTTCTAAGGAGTACGAAAGAATTAAGAAGGCAATCAAAAATTATATGAAGAATGAGAAAGATCATGATTATAGATGCGTGAACAAATTTAACGTTGATACTGAGAAACGTTGTTGTGACAAGGAGCAGAGATTATTGGCTTTAATGGGTAAAGGATGTTGCGGTTCGCATAAGATGGCTATACAAGAGAAGTTTAAGGAAGACACAAATAAGTGACTCGTAAATTTAGGAAATAATATTTCATAAACATTTTATTTTGTAACCCACAAGTTTATTAAATAATATCTTAATAAACTTTATGCAACTGTTACATGTTTTTTTTTTTGTATTATCTAACAACATCACGTACGTGATCTAATAATTTTCTTTGTATTTCCTTAATAGCTCTGAATATTAATCAAAAACAACGCAAATATGGGTGATGAAGAAGACGGAGATAAAAAGAAAAAGAAGAAGAATGCTTCTAAATACAATTACACCTATGGAGATATTCACCCAGGTAAAAAAAAATATGTAAATATGTTAATATTATTTTAGTTGAATAATTTCATATTTACATAGTTGTAATTTTTCAGGTGTAAACATAGGGCATAAAATGTGCTTATATCTCAAACCAGGCATGCCAGTGCCAGCAGGTATGGGTTGGCTTTGGAATGCGCACGATGTGCCAGGGATGAAAGTAAGTGATATTCAAAATAATAAGGAAATATTGATTATTTTTTGATGTTGTCTACAACAATAATAGCATTTCAATATTTCAAGCATAAAATAAATGGGTACATTTGACAGTTTCGCCGTGGGTGGTCACCAGGTGTCATCGGCAAAAGTGTAGCTAAAATGATGACTTTTAAATGTGCACGTGGTGGTCCAGATAAGGATAAAAATAAAAAGAAGAAGAAGAAAGGCGCTAGACCCGGAGTGGATCTGGGCGGTGGGGACTCTGAGCCTGAAGAACCGTTAGAACCGAAACCAGCACTCAAAGTGCAGAGAAAAGGAGACACATTCACAATTCAGGTGGTGTTACTGGCCAACAACTGGGCATATAACATTTGAAAGTAAATTTTAGTACGAGTAATTCACATATAAATGAACGGAAATTATAATAGTTTTATCTTACATTTAGTAAAATAGTGATAAAAGTAAAAATTACAATGTAAATAGTTGTTACGAAGTTATGAGGACCATTAGTATTAGATGTCATTAGTAGGCATAACTTAATAATATAAAATCCAGATGGCTGTTCAGTTTTGTAAAGTGATAAAGTATTTTCAGATTTTAAATACCATGTTTGTTAGACTGTATGTGGTGGTGATGTCTAGTTATCGCTTTCTAGCGCAATGAATAGCAACTAATTGGGATTCTATAAATCATTTATTGATATAATAATATTTTCATACATTTTGAATTTATTTGACCTAGAGTAACTTATCTACGATTACTTATACTTTAAAACCGTGGTTATATTATAGGTGAATCCACTTAAAGATCTAACAGAAATCTCTCCAACTGAAGATCCATACGTTGACTGCGATCCTATAATATTCAAGATTATAAAGAAACGAAGTCCCGAGGAACAGGCCAAAGTTGAAGCCCGCAAAATGGTTAAACTTAAGAAACAACGTGATGCAGAAATTAGGAAAGCCTTAGCAGAGGCCGTCGAGGATATATGCAAATGTGCATATATGGATGTCTATTGTAACGATTTGACTGCTATCGATAAAGTTATAGACAGTTGTCCAGCGTTTAAGGAGCCTGAATGTATTTGTAAAGATGAATCATTGAGTTCTCTATCAAGTAATGCCACATGGGATATAGAGTACACCCCGCCTTTTGGTTGTTTCGACCTAGCGCCGAGGAAAAGGAAGGTGTTCGTACACGTGGAAACTCAGTATATTCCAGCAGATGCTGGTATAGTTGAACCACCGAAAATAAAATGCAGAAGATCATGCTCCTCTGTCAAGCCGAAGAAGATTATTTCGAAGCGCAGTTGTTGCGGTCCGTGCCCTGTGTGCCCCTAATTTGTATCTTGACCAAAGAAAGTTTTTGTAAATTTATCTGTTTTTATAATTGAAGTAATAAGTAAATTATTGTTGTTTCACATGTATATTTATTTAATTGCGTAATGTTGTATGTATATAAAAAAAATAAGATAAGTCGGCAGCGGGGCCTATAGTCCAGTCTACCACCGGTGGTTAGGTCTTCGGAGACAGAAACTTTCTCACAACACGTGCCGTCTTCAGGAGAACCGCCTTCTGTATTTGTCCCTTCACCCATGTATCGAGCGAGAGCCTCTCTAGATATCGTTACGAGATTAAAGTCATGTGGAATACTTATATCAACGAGCATAGATACATCTCACAGATCGATGTATTATGTCAGGTTTTTGGTATTTTTGTTGTTGTTAAAGTTGTTATTATAATATTGATACTATAAACAAATAGCCAAACGCAGTGATAGGGTTTGTTTACAAAGTGCTAATGCTTTATGCATGTAAGTGATTATGTCTGGATGATTTAGATATCTTCATCACAAACTACTAATACCCACGGCATTAAGAATCCATCGTCGTTTGATATGAACTTAAAATAATCAATGCAAGCATATTGGGAAATAAATCTTTAAAAATTAGAGAGATAGTTAATTTTATTACAATACAGGTACAATCGTTCTTGTCAATTGTCTTGTAAATATTCATACTAATACCCGAAAAGATAATAATGAGACACGCGGAAGGTAATGAATATAGCATTGAGAGGGTAATAGTAGGAGATATACCTAATTTTTTTAGCATCTCGCGTAGTTCGTTTAGGATAGGCTAATAATAATTAATCGGACTGTCCGGTAGCTAAACAACTATAGTAATTTAACTCTATCAACGACAATTTTGTATAATGTGTTAGTCAACTTACTCCTTGAATATCGAGGTCCAGCATATGCGGTATATGACTTTACAAATAATGGTGCGAGAACTGTAGTGCCCAGCACGACTGCACCTCCCAGAGCTAAAGATGCCGGATTTATGTTTATCGTTGGAAATTCCTGTAAATAATTTATGATACTGTTACGAGTTGCAGGATTCGAATTAAAATGCCGTTGGAATTGTTATAGAATTGATTAGAACTATACAAACATGTATAACACAGGTACAAATTTAACTCAACACAACCAGTACAAACGTAATGTACCATTCAATAATACGCGCAAAGTTGGTCACTATATAGATTACCGAATGTACACATGTCTTGCCTCGCTTGTAGTTATCGCTTGACTGCCGATCTCTCCGTTGGGGCGTTGCTTTATACTGCACAAATACAATATGTTTCTCGGCCGCGTAGACTGAATTAGAACATAAAAGATTACAATATACAATGGGCTGTTTTTCTAATTACACAAAGTAAACAAAAGAAGTCCAAATGAAGAACAGATAATAGAATGTTTACAGGTACGCAGGTGTGAGTTTGTCTTTTGTCGGCATTCAGATCGACACAATATTAGGTATCTAAATACATTGAAATAAAGCAAGCAGGTACTATACTGTTATCATTTGGTGTTATTCACTAAGCTGTCACGTTCTCATAATAGTTAAAAATGATAAATGATTTAAAAAAAATGATTTTATTTGTTACAATAAAATTATTTTTCTTATACTATTTTCAATTCTAACTTCTTAAAATATATTTTCTATTTTTTATTTGATTTTCTATAAAAGCGTATTTTTTATATTTTTTTAAACTGTTATTTATATTTTAGTTTATTTTTTTTGAAAAGGTTTTTAAATACAAGCCTTTGAGATCCTGCATATAATGTAGCAGCAGAGTGCTAGCCAAGACAAGTAAAACGATGGGTCTATCTTGTTTAGTACAGGAGTACCTATGGCCACCTTCTTACTCCATCGTCAGATCAGCTCCATGATACCATATTATTGCATTGTCACGCGATATACACATACGTGCAAAATTTCAGCTCAATCAGACACCGGGAAGTCGATCAAATTTAACTTGAAAGATTCCGTTACATACTAACATACGTGTGAAGCTTTTATATTAAAAAACCACATATAATAAATGCTCATTAACGTCTTACTGCTGGGCTCGGGCCTCTCACTTTAAGGTAACGGACAGTAGATCCGCCATGCTTGTCCAAGGCGGCTTGGTAGGTTTGACACATTGGTTATCTCGATGTTCAGGTTTCATCACGGTGTTTTTCCTTCATCGCTGTCAGCACGTGGTAATTGTAACAATATGCACATTAGGTCAGTACACTGCCTAAGTGGTGCATGCGTTCCGACCAGGATCGAACGCTATCTTCGATTTTATTACGCTACAACGCCTTTTATTATTCAAGTTTAGTTTTTAATATATTAGTTTGATTAATAAATATCAGCAGAAGGTATTGTTATACTTACCAAAGTATGAAAAGAGTCGATAGTCTTTCTCACTGGTATCGATATAAATGGAATGGAGAAGTCCAAGTCTATCTGGAAATATTTAGGTTATACGAATTGGTTATTTTATAATTGAGTAGTCAATTCGATGGTCGCTCCTAGTCAACACATGGCTATATAAGTCGTGAGCAGTTTTGCCGATTGTCGCCCCTTCCGATTCCTACGACTGGGACCTTTTCTAAGTAGTACTAAGAACTAGATCCGTGCAGGAACGGAGAAAAAATACAATTTCCTGCGGACAGGCGGCCTGTCGTAAGAGGCGACAAAACAACCCACAGCCAGGCGGTAAGGCATTTGGCCGACTGGATGGCTACCACCCCTGGTCTAAAGTATGTCGGCACAAAACGTTGAGTTGTGTTCCGGCATTAGTGACCAGGTTCCAGTCTCCATTAAGAGAACAGCAGCGCATGCGTAGCTCGATTGGTGTTGCAAATGTCCTTAGGCGATGGTAACCGCTTTCCATTAAGTGGGTCATCTGCCTGTCTGCTGAAAAAAAGATGACCACGGGTTGTGGTTGTTGGAAGCTGGAGGGGTTATCATCGGCAAACCTTCTTCGCACGACTTATATAAAGGCTTTTTCATACAAGAAAATAATATTTAGCAAATCTGGGGAAGCCACAAATAAAATTTGACGTGGACTTATATATTAAATTTTAAGAAATAGCACACTTTTTAAACTTTCCATCCCGAAATAATATGTGAATATTTTTTACCTAATATGTTTTTTGTATTTGGGTTTTGTTAACTCACACACTTACAAGTAAACCAACCACAATATCACTTTCTTTTGATATCATCATTTGAACCTGTAGCCTATCTATTATTTATTTTATACATACACACACATATATAATACATATTAAATTATAATGGCAAAGAAAGTCAATGCCTATTATTGGCTGTTACTACATTAGCTACGGTAAATCTCCATTTAAAATTACGTCCTAAGCTTGAGTTCAAACTAAGGTCAATGAAGCCGTATGCAACGTACAGGAACTCTGAGGCAAGAGGCTGCTGCAGGGTTTGTTATATTTCGCGACTAAAATAGCCGAAAAGCAGTCAACAAGTAACGCTATTGATATAGTGTATTATATGTAAACTTAGGGTTAAAACAGTAGATTATAAAAAAAATGTAACCCAAAACAGCACAAAATAGATAGACATAAAAAACGTAGAATTAAAAATAAAAGTTAATGTATAACTGTTAGATATATATATATATATATATATATATATATATATATATATATATATATATATATATATATATATATATATATATATATATATATATAGTAGTAAATAAGAGTAAATGTAGAAAACAAAAATATATTTACTTACACTGTAAAACCAGATAGTAAAATTGTAATAGACTTTAAGATTTTGAAAAGAAAAAGAAAAGAAAGAAAAATAAAATAAAAAAGACCCCCCTCCCTTATTTTCATAAAATAGAACTTAAGTTAGTTTTAAAAGAGACAAGGAAGAGCCTTCCTCATACGTATTTCCAGTACTGGTGAAGGCAACATAAATCGGCATTTGCTGTCTACATAACTAGTCCGCAAAACTTGATAATGTATGTATAAAAATTACTTTTTTATGTCTTACTCAAAATTATGCATTTTTTATTTACTTACCGTAATGTCATCTTCCAGGGTATTAAAAGAAAACAACCTTCCTCTTCGCGTCTTACTATGATGATCACACTTCACTATCGCGACCAAGAAATACACTATGAATAGTTTCATCGGCCACATTTCCAAATGACAAGACTACAACATATTATTATTTTCAAACAACACGTATGTTTGCCCATCAATTTTTAACCTAAATACCTACGTTTATTCCTAACAGTCTGCGCAAATTAATAAGCTGTCTTGAAATTTCATTGCAAACTAGCGGTTTCGTACCAATAAAAAAATTTTTTTGACAGAGCTAAAAAATTACTGTTAGTATAAAATTGAGTTTATTCAGAACAAAATCGTTCGTTACTTTTGTTTTAACAGTACTACACCTTCTATACTTATTATGGCTACTTTTAAATTAATTTAAAAATATTATTAATAAGGAAAATAATATATAGGTTATATTTTTGGAAGCTATTTACTCATTAAAAAAAATAACCCAGTGCTTACAGTTTTGTAACAATAAAGCATTTATAAGCAGTAAACGGAATCCTTGAGGTCTAAGAGATTATAAAATTATAGCTAATTTTACGCCCTTGACTGTTTGTCTTTTCATAAAAAAAAATATTACTTTTAATATTTAGTTTAAGGGCAAACTTACGTGTGTATGATAAATAATTGAGGCAATAAGATGTGGTTCTCGCGCTAAAACGGTAACAACTTTGCCGCCATTTTTATGTTGCGTACAAAGAAATAGCCTAAGGAAATCAACGTGCATGACTACAAAAACTTTCCGCGCATTGTTAAATACAATAAAATAACGTCGAGTGACAGTTTTTGAACTTGCTGTGCGGTTATTTACAAGGGCTTCTAAGCGAATAGACAGTTAACTTTGACATAACATAAGTAGTTCTACTTAATTAAATACTTATCATGCTTAAACAAAAGACACAAAGAAACAAACTTATCAGCTTTATATATTATATATATTATATATATATAAAACTCTCTCACCGATACCACACCCTGTCAAAATATCCGCTTCTATTATGTAACGTTGCAGATAAAAAAATTCAGCCTGTTATAAGCTTTTTAAGTAATTAAAGCTTTTTAACTATCCCAAGGGAACTCTTTAATTTTTCGGGATCAAAAGTATATTGAAAGTAAAGTGTTATTTTTATCCGTGCAGGAACGGAGAAAGAATACAATTTACTGCGGCCCGGCGGCCTATCGTAAGAGGCGACAAAACAACCCACAGCCAGGTGGTAGGGCATTTGCCCGACTGGATGGCGATCACTCCTGGTCTTCAGTATGCCGCCATAACAACCTTGTATTGTGTTCGGGCATTAGTGACCAGGTTCCAGGCTCCCTAAAGAGAGCAGCAGCGCATTTGTAGCACTTTTGGTGTTGCAAATGTCCATAGGCGATGGTAACCGCTGTCCATCAAGTGGGCCGTCTGCCTATCTGCTGATCTCCTGCAATAAAAAAAAAACCAGGGATATAAGCTACCACCATACAAAATTTCATGTAAATCGGCCAAGTCGTTTCGGAGATTAGCCGGTACAAACAGACAGACAAACAGAGAAACAAAAAAATTAAAAAAAATCTAAATTAGTTTTATTTCACTTCTTACATCCCCCTGACTCGGTTATTAGCATTTTTTTTCATTGTCCAAAAATTCGACCTCTACAATTGTATTATATTGTTACGTACGAGCGGGGGTACGCACTTATGGATTGGAAGAAAGCACCAGTTTTTAATTTAAAAGCTTTTATTGACTTACACAGCCGCACGTAGTACCTCACTGCAGGGTTGTCCCTATATGCACGACCAACGATGCAACAGTTCTGACGATCACCCTTGATTGACACCCTCAATACCGTCGCCGATATTGCGCGGACCACCTCCAATACTATCGCGTGTAGCTCGCTTCTGGTTCCTCTCTCGAGCTACGCTACACACCTCCTTCACGTATCTGTCCACCAAACTTGTCACTAAATTCACCACTTAATTCGTCTCTGTCCTCTATCAACCTTCTTTAGTATCGCACTTGTCGTTTCACCGTCTTGTACTGAACTCAACTCAAACTGCTCGGTAGGCGCGCCTTACGCTGTTTATATACCCGGAAGAATTTTCTAGAAACCATCTATTTATCTCCGTCTCTTCCTTCCCGAACCTACTGTTCGGAAACTTTCGTTTATACATCTATCTCTTTCTAACATCTATCTATCACTTTCTTTCGGTCATCGTCTATCCCTTTCTAACATCTATCTATCTCTTGCTTTCGTTTATCGTCTATCTCTTTCTAAATATATCCGTCCTTTTCTTGTCCTTCCAGAAATTTCTAGTTCTTTCTTAAAGTTCTAAAACTGATTTACGCTGCTGGGCAATTCCACCTTCGGTCGCCACAATATGTAAGGATGGATATTTAACAAAAGTCGAAAATTAGGAATTCGATATATATGAAGCACTATCATCGATCATTAATTAATTGGTTAAATCACACATATAATACATAATACAATGGTTGTATATACATATAGTTATATACAATTGAGTTAGAAGTCGCAAAAATTTTTAGGCGTCATTTAACTGTTAGACCATATCTAACAGTTAAATTGAAAATCTTATAGATCTGACTTCAATAAAAAATTGGATAGTACGTCATACGCTCTTTACAAAATATCTGCAACTTTAAATATAGATGGTGTTCTAACAGCCTTACTATGGAGTAACAGAATCCACTTTGAGATATGGCATCATATTTTGGGGGAATTCGACGGACACCGAAGTTGTATTTAAAGGACAAGAACGTTGTATTCGATCGATGTATATTTAGCCCCCAAAATACGAATTTGAAAACTTACTTGTCTATCTGTTAGATATAATCCTCATTTTTCGCAAGCACAGGTCAGATTATAAAACACAATTCACGCGATAATGATAGGCTTTGCATTCATAGCAGCAAAACAACACTAATGCTAAAAAATTGTAATATGCATGGCACCAGTAATAATAAACATGACAGTATAAAAGAGGCAAAAATTCATATTATCCAAGGTGCTATAAATGATGCTCCCTTAAGTGGAGGCTGGAACCTGACCATTATGCCGAAACACAACTTAAGGCTGTGGAGGCATACTATAGACCGGGGTGGTGGTAGCCATCCAGAGAGGCAAATACCCTGCCGCTGTGGATTGAGTTGTCACCTCTAACAACAGGCCGCCCGACCGCAATCGGTGGGAGGGTGCGGTCAACTTCTGTGAGGCAGTCATATCTCTAAAAGAGTCCGCGGAACGAGATAGGGTGGGAGTATGATTGCGCGTATTCAAACGCGGACGCCGGCGTTTGACTGGCATCCGGAGGCTTAGGTATGCGCATGATTTCAGGAGCCTCTAGCTATCAAGGGAGCAGAGGATTCGTCACCCCTGTCGTCGAAGTGGATCACTTCACTGATCACTTTTTGCGCTAAGTTCGGTCTGGACCTAACTATGTTCTAAGTCTCAGCGTTTCCTACTTAAAAGCGCGGGGCACATGGGAGGAGGGCGGTTTTAGTGGGTATTGGTCATTAGCCGTCTAATGAATCGGAGTCTCCACACAAGTTGATTAATTATGTTTGGATTGCCTTTAATGGAATGCCTCCATTGCGATAACGGTCTAATCCCTTACAAAGGACCCAGTATTGTGCATAAAAAGCATTTCCCCCGCCTTAAAATAAAAGGCCGCCCGACCGCAGGAAATTATATGCCTTCTCTATTCCTGCACAGATAAAAAACCGCATGTAATTTAACAACCCAAACCAAAAGTATAAAATTACTTCTGGGACGAGAGTAAGGTACCACGGCTCAGTTTAGTATTAGCATGGTATTGCAAAATTGTCATTTTCCCTTCCTTCTAGGCGCTTCATAGATCTACAGAAATCATTATGACCAATTTGTAACATTTTCACGGTATATGATCTCGCTTGATGGTGTTTAAAGATTAGCAAAATTATTTTAGAATTAGTAGGTACATTCATAACGCCTGTAAGTTATATTTAGGCGACATTAAAGTTGTTAAAACTTTCTCAGAATCTTTTCGTTTTTTAATAATGTTTGGGTATGAAACGAGTATATTAAGAAACCTGCTTTGTTGGACGCAGAGAGACTTTGTAGCTGTCGGCAGGCAAGTACCTAAGTGTTTTATATAGTACTAGGATATGTCTGCGACTTTGTCCACGCTTGACTTGAAATTCCGCGGGATTTCCGGGACACAAAGTACCGTGGCATTTAAAAAGTAATGTAAGTTCTCGTTTTAGTCCAATGCAAGCTAATTTTGTGAACCCGAATAACTTCAAACCGTTCCCGGGATACAAAAATATCACACGGTTTATTACATAAAATTTGCTATCGAGTAGTGAAAAAATTTAATTATTATTCTTTTTTAAAATCTGTTCTTTTAGAATAGAATAGAATAGAATATACTTTATTGCATAACATTCAGATACAATTTAAGTACAGAAGGCAATAGGCGGTCTTATCACTAAAAGCAATGTCTTCCAGACAATCTTAGGATGGATTAGAGAAAATTGTGTAACATGGGTTTTGCAATATAAATAGAATGAAAAATTATATATATAATATTTGAAATGGTAAGTATAAATAGACAAAAATATACATATATTGATTTTTATTTATTTTTAAGAATTAAAAACTTTTGCTGTTGCTCAGCAAAGTCACCCTAGTAATTTTCAAGTGAATCTCCAACAAATAGAAAAACCGACAAATAGACAAGTAATTTAAAAAAAATGTTTCGTGTTATCCGACGTTTATATAGTTTATTCCATTTGTTTTAATAAATTGCTTCAATGTACTGCTGACATGGCATATTTATAATTTTATATTATTAAAGATTTTCTTAAGAATTCGCGACAAGTACGCATAATTAAAACTACGTTTTAACGGCTTTGACCGCAGAATTTTAATTGATTTTATTTTTATTCCTACGCTTTCGAAATAAAAATACCTAAACATCAAACAAAATGGCGCGCTTAAAACCGTTAAAACGCAGTGCTTTCTTCAGTTTTTTATGTAAATAAAAATTATAGCCGAAGTATAACAACGAGGCTTATGGGCCATCTGATGAAAGTAGTTACCACCGCCAGTGGATATTTGCATAGGTATAACGACGTGAAACGAAGTAATTGTTAGTAAGTATATTTGACTGTGGACTATAAAGGGACTTTTGGGTAAAATAAATATAATGACCTGAGATATGGCTTAAAAAAGCGTTATGTTTTTATATTACAAAATGGAAAACTTCAGTCCTAAATTAAATCTGAAAGACGAGAAATCTTAAAAATAAGGTCACAAATTGAATGTTGTCGATTACTATAATCGATATATTTGATTATGATAATCGATCATTTGAATGGATTTTACGCGTTTTTAATTTTTAATAGAGTCCGGTGATGGGTTGACAATAAAAAAAATGCTTATCCAAGGCGGATTGGCAGATATAACAAATCGATTACCACGATATACGTACGGGTTTAATTACGATGTTTTCCTTCACCGTTAGCAGGTAGTGACTGTAACAATATGCACACCAGGTCAGAAAACTGCCAAATATGCCTGTATGCTTGCCGGCTAAGATTCGAGCCCGCGCCCTATGAGTTTGGGACGCGACGCTAACTACTAACTAAGCTACCACGGCCCATACTATAAGTAAGAGTCGGTAAGTAAATGTGACAAATGTGTATACATAATGAATTTTTACGCTCTGTTTCTAACTATGATGTGGCTGGGCCGCGACTTTGAATTCACAAGATGCAGGTGTTTATTGACCTGACATTTTAAAAAGGCAAAATACCAACACTCGAGTACCAACTGCCCAAAATATAAATAAAAGGATTTACTGCCGTCTATTTTAAAATATTGTATACTTTTGTTATGAAGTTGTGAATTAAAATAGACAAACAAACGCGAAAAGCGACTTTGTTTTTTACTATATATGTTGGCAAGACCAACATATATTTCTATACTCAAAATAAAGTTCTGAAGTATCACTTATAATTTTTCACTGTTTTAGTCAAAAATATTATAGTCAGTTTTATTTCGGTCCGAATTGGACCTATGTTTAATCATCAGTTTATTGACTCCAGTGGCGGATTTGCCCTAAGGCCCAGGAGGCCCGGGCCTAGGGCGGCCAGATATTAGGGGCGGCCAATCGTGAAAAAAAATTCACTGATGATAACAAGAAATAACACAAAGTACGTAAATATTCTAAAGACTCGCGCACATTATGGTGGGCCGCATTGCACCTCATCGTATGACAATAATCTTCCTAAATCACGTTTTACTTTTTTATAAATAAAATAAATAAATAAATGAAATAATATTGTAATGTGAAGTCATTATTTCGTTCAAGGAAATTAATTATGTCCTCAACATGATGGGTGCTGAGAAAGGGGTGGCTGGTACTTACTACATCAAAGACGAAGCTCCTGGTGGGCTGGGCCTCCGCAACCGTCGAGGCCCTGCCCCATAGGGCCCAAAGATGCTACCGCTGCCACGAAGCTGGACATGTGGCGGCGGTATGCACTTCGGAGGTGGACCGCAGCGGGAATTGTTACCGCTGCGGACAAGCCGGGCACCTGGTGACTGGCCCCTGCTCAGCGAAGCCGCACTGCCCTGTGTGCGCTGCTGCGGGCAGGCCAGCCGGTCACCAGCTGGGCTCAAGGCCCTGCGGGGCCAAGCCCACCAGGAAGAAACGCCAGGCCAGCCGGATGGCGCCGGACAGAGTCGCGGCCGCGGCGGCAACAACACCAGCTGCCGCGGGGAGCGACAAGGAGGATGGCGCTCGTGGCTAAACAGTAGCCACGGGCGGGCGGCAGCGGGCGTCGAGGTCTGGGGGATCCAAATAGACCTCCGCCCGCACTAATGCCGCGAGAGGGCGCGAGAGGCAGCCGCGCGTCCCTCTCAGGGCCGGGGAAATGTCATTCCCCGGCCCGCACACAGGAGAGGCCGCCTCTGTTTACGAGGCGGCCGGCCGCTGCCGGGGTTGCGGGTTAAGCTCACGCATGTACCGCGACCCCGGCGCTAGGCGGAAAGAAGGCTCCCATGGGGTTTTAGTGGGTATACCGGCAGCCGGTCGTATTGAACCGGCGTCGGGGAGCCCCACACACCGGCCGCGCATGATCCCCCGCGCGGCTGACGGTGCGGTAACGCATTTCCCCATGTAAAAAAAAAAAAAAATGGTACTTACTACATGGCCTGAAGTCTAGGGCGGCCAAGACTGCAAATCCGCCACTGATTGACTCTCTAATCCGTGCTGCATAATGTAAAACTCTTATCTTATTCTCTCGCAGGCTTAATCCTATAGATTTATGTGTTTACCTCTTTATAGTGTCTCTTTGGGCCTTACTTATAATAATCTCGTTAAGAAAAGATTAGCCATCTCTTAAATAAGAGACTCTTAAGCCCCTAATCAATATCTGATTCAAATATAACTTGCCATCTTGCCTCTTAGCAGTCACTTAAACTACCTCTCGATGTTGGTTATTTTTGACAGTTATTTATGAGTTACTTTACCACCACCTCTTATGCTTAAGAGGAGTTTATGGGTAAGATTTTCGTTAATCAGTTGCTGAACAGTTTCTTAAAATTTAACAAACGATTAAGGCCATTTGAAGACGTGAGTGGATGAAGGTGATATGTCGCATATTCGGTTTTTTATTGAAGGTCGATACCAACTGACTACAGACCTTAGACCATAGATATAAACCATATTTCAAAATTAAAAGTTGAAAAAGGTGTTACGCTCAGTTCAGTTTAAAATAAAAGTAAAACTTTTATCTCGATTTACTCAGAATTGGAATTATGCGACTTATCACCTTCATTCACTCATGTCTTCATTTATCTTTTATTGATTTTCAAATCACACAATTCTAAAGAAAATTCACTGAAAGCCTTAGAAGAAAAGGACCCCGCGGACTCCACCCCCTTCGCCACAACGGAAGTTAAATGCCATGCGGACGAAGTCGCGGGTAACAGTTAGTCATTCATAAATTAATAGCCCTAATTAACTTCTTTTCGATTTCGTAAATTTTGTGAATTTTATGAAACAAAATTAGTCAAGAATAGAGTAAGTAGCGCCAACTGTAATATGAGCGTATGTTACAAGGGGCATTTCTTTATAAGTGATTGTTATTCTTTAATGGTCTTGTTCCATGTTCAGGTGTTTGTTTGCTGAATTATCAAGTATAAGTAGGTAAGTAGAAACAGTCCAATTGCCTCATTCAGTCTTCCCAGTTCGATAGCATCTCAGAACGCGTGACGCTGGTCACAGTAAAAGTATTATGCAATAACATATGACAATAGGTTTCCTCATACGATTGTATGTGACCATGCTTCGGAACGCTCTGTATAAAGCATTATACTTTTGTGGAAGTCACCAGAATCTTTCGAGATGGCTTCTAAGATTGCTGTTTGTTGTTTACTGATTGGACTGGTAGGAGCGGAGTACAGGAACGATGGGTAAGTCTCCTTCAAGCAGTTGTAATGTTAGGAATATCGTCTTGGGCAGAAGATTCTTTAGGCATTAACTATTAACCAGCTACACGATTTTACATAGGTACCCCCACGGTACACTGTCAGAATCTAGTCAGAAATTGAGGGGTAATTTAAAAACTGTTCTGTTACATTTTATACAAATATATAAATCCAAGTGGATGGAATTTTTTTTTAAAGTATTTCAATGGATGTCAAAATCTAATCAAGTTCCTTCGTGATAGCAGTCAAATAGAACGCAGCATACACTTACCTACGTGATTGAATGACTCTCAATATGCCTATTTCGGGTTTTTGTCTATTGATTGGAGTTTTTTAAATGTTATAATAACAGCCCATAAAAGTCCCACTGCTGGGTTCGGGCCTCCCGTTATAGGGGAACGGACAATATACCCGCCACGCTTGTCCAAGGCCGCTCGGTCGGTTAGACACATCTCAATGTCCACGTTGCATTACGATGTTTTTCTTTACTCTTGTTATCACATGGTAATTGTATCAATATGCACATTAAGTCAGAAAAATGCCTAAGCGGTGCATGCGTTCCGGCTAGGATCGAACCCGCCGCCCTTTGAGTTTGGGAGGCTATTCGAAATAGTTTAGGGTAATTTAGTGTTGCAGTAGTGTAAAAGAGCTGTAAAGAAAGCTCTTTGTGTGACTATGGTCTCGTGTTAACACGGATATATTAGTGGAGTAGAGAGACTGTCAGCAGGCTAATGTCAATAGAAACAAGTTGTCGAAGCTGAGTTTATTTTTATTGTAAAGGCTGATTTACATTCAGTTAATCACTGGCTTCAAATCCGAGGTAAGTCTGCTGACCCAATTCGTCTTTTAAATAGATTTAAATTAATAGCTGTCACGATTTTAAAAGACACTCAACGTTAGTAATCCAGATATCCGTAATTTACTTACATAAAACAGTTTCAATTTCAGAGGCTTCGTGCCTAGTTATCAACGGACCGAAGATCAGTTAGCGGAACCTTCTGCCAGGGTAGAAAAGACGAGAGAAGAACATGATAGTCAACCAGAAAGAACACAGAGGTTTGGGATTACTACCTATGGCAGTACTGGTGCACAGGTTATTTCCTGCTTTACTATATTACTAGCGGTTCTGCCAGACATTGTCCTGCCCTGAAAAAAAACCAGAACCCGATTCCAGCGCAGTTACAGTATATCACATATTTTATTACATAAAACTTGCTATCTGTCAGTGAAAAACTCACATTGAATTAGATTTTTTTAAGCTAGCTGGGAGTGATTTATACACTCCCAGAAAAGGATAAAAGATAATAGGATAAAAAGTAGCACAGATTTTAAAAATTCTAAGTATTTGCTGTCAATTAGTAAAGATACATCAAAATCGACCCAGTAATTTATACGTGAATCCCGAACAGACAAGAGATCTAAAGAAATTGCATCGTGTTCTCCGTCGTTTAGATAGTGTATTTCAGTTGATATTTTTAATCGCTTCATTTAGCTAGCTTTTTATAATTTTGTTGATATTATTTATTTATCCCCGCAAATCGCTATTGCGCCTGGCCGCCATTTTGGTGACGTAACCGTAGCCGAATACTCAGTACTGTTAGCATCACTGGCCGGCGAGTACGGATACATATCGAGTTGCGGATGACGTCACATGAATGTTACTTTGACAAGGTTCCAGCGCATTAGCAATTTGCAGGGATAATAGATGACCATCAGGTACTCTTTATTTAGTTCTGCATCAAGTTTGGCCCTTAACTTCTAAAAGCTTCGTTTTCATTAACAATTTTAGAGAATAATCTTACTTATTCTAATATTTCAGGGCGTTTATGGCAGCACAGCTACAGGGATTTATAGTCCGGTGAAGATTGACTTGGGAGGTGTGCTCCTTGGCTCTATTATAGGCTTCGGCGCCGTCATCATCATACCGAAGATCATCCATGCCTTATCCTATAGTTATGGAGGAGGATATGGAAGAAGTAAGTTATTCTTTGTTACGTATAGCTCTTGTAGAAGAGAGTGAACATAAAAGATAAACTATGACTATCAGACTGCCAGACGTGGCTTTGATAAGTAATTTACATGTCTGCAACAAGATTAAATGAATATAATTGATTAAACAATGTTAATGTTAAAAAATGAGAAAGTATGGGGATCAATGAATTGGTTGTAGTCTAAGAGACGCTGAAGCGCGACCTTCTCTCGTCTGATAACCAGATGAGACATATATTTTATCAAATTATATTGATTTGTAAACATGCCAATCAAAAATTGTTCATGGCTATTTTTGAAGTCTTCAAAGCATGGCAATAATATTCCTTGAACAGTTTTTTTTGCAGGCAAACCTATACGGTTATTTTTATAATTAAACTATATTGGCTTACCTGTTCATACCTGCTTGCCAGGCAACCATGAATACTGTGAGATAAAAGGCTACGCACCTTGCACAAATTGCAGTATGCCCTTGGATAGCTTACATGAGCCAAGCACTATTCATTATTAAGTTTTACACATGTCGCGGCGCGGTGGATTAATTTTGAGCTCTTATTTAAATACTAGCTGACCCCGCGAACTTCGTACCGCCATATTTTCTGAATTCCCAAAAGACTTTATTTCATGACACAAAAACGAATGACGAATCTTTTAAGACTAAGGGTATGAAAATTAATGTAGAAAAGACGAAAGTTATGGTGTTTGAAAGAGATGAAAGTATGACAATGTGTAACGTACAGATACGAAATGAAAGACTAGAGCAAGTTAAAGAGTTTGTTTACCTAGTTGCACGTTTACCAGAGACGGAAAGCATGAAAGTGATATTGAAAGGAGAATAATGGCAGGTAATAAGGTGAATAGAGCGCTGAACTCTTTTATAAACAGCCAGAAAGTGTCTGTAAAGTCACGTCTGGATGTCCATCAAGGGGTATTAGTACCAACGCTAATGTACGGCAGTGAGAGTTGGGTGTGGCAGAAGAAGCATGAAAGTAGGATAAATGCAGTTGAAATGAGAGCTCTGAGAAGTATATGTAAGGTTAATGTAAGTGATATGATAAGAAACAGTGTGATAAGGGAGCGTTGTGAATTGAAAGAAGATGTAGTGGCAAGAGTTGAAAAGGGAATGTTAAGGTGGTTTGGCCATGTAGAGAGAATGAATGATAGCAGAATCACAAAACAAGTATATGATAGCAATGTAACTGGAAGAGTCAGTGCCGGTAGACCAAGACGTACTCACCATGATCAAATTGAAGATATTTTGAAGAAAGGTCAGATAAAAAGTAGTTTAAATAAGCGTGTATGTATGAGAAGATTAATGAAAGTTGATGAAGCGAAAAGTGTTTGTCAAGATCGTAACAAATGGAGATCCATTGTCTCTGCCTACCCCAATGGGAAACAGGCGTGACAATATGTATGTATGTTAAAACAAAATCACCATAATCGGTCCAGGTGATTAGGAGGATTCTGGAACCCGATCTCAGCGCTACCTACCGGTTCTAATTGCGAATCTAAACCATCCGGGAACCCACTTAAACACACATTCATTCATTGGTGCTCCGCTCCTATTGCTCTTAGGGTGATGGTATATAGCCTATAACCTCGATAAATGGGCTATCTAATACAGAAAAAAAATCTAATCAGACCAGTAGTTCCTGAGATTAGCGCGTTCAAGCAAACAAACAAAGAAACAAACTTATTTATATATTATTATAGGATAAAACTCACCGACACCACACCCGGTCATTCTCTGCTTCTATTATGTTACGTTGCAGAGAAATTACATTCAGTCTGTTATAAGCTGTTTAAGAAATTAAAGGTTTTTAATTATCCCACGGGAACTCTTTAATTTTTCGGGATCAAAAGTATCCTATATGTTGACCAGGGATATAAGCTATCACCATACAAAATTTCATGTAAATCGGTTCAGTCGTTTCGGATATTAGCCGGTACAAACAGACAGACAAACAGATAAACAGACAAACAGTGAAACAAAAAAATGAAATAAAATCGAAATTAGTTCTATTTCACTTCTTACATCCCCTCGACTTGGTTTTTAGCATTTTTTTATATGGACAGAAATTTGACCTCTACAATTTTATTATATGTATATAGATTTTGAGTAGAAACTTTTTAATTCGTATTCGTATACGTACCGGGGAAATTTGCAACGTGTCTTTTTTAGAACGGAAGCGAGTAGAGGGGGGCGATTTTGAGTACGGAACAGGAAGAAGCGAACAAATGAAATGAATGGCGCGTACAAACAATCTTGAGTTATATGATCTAAGACAAACACTTTTCGATTGGCAAGCTGTCGTGGGCATGTTCATAAATCAATATAATTTGATAAAAAAATATGTCTGATCTGATTGTCAGGTGAGTGAAGGGCGAGCTTCAGCGTCTTCTCTTTTGATATTTGCGAGCACAACTCAGTGTCCCGAAAGTCTAACTCTTTCACCAACTAAGTAAGTGGTTTGCTTATTTGCTCTACCTGCACTTCTAAGAAATTTCGATAACAGTATTGACACTCTGTTATCGAACTGAAGTCGCTGTTTTTGTCTGGTCTGCATCTTTAATCATCTCTATTTTGTTGTAGAGAATAATATTCTACTTGCAGGTTTGGAAACAGACTTCGGTCAAATAACAGACATGTTCAACAAGATTGACGATGTCTTGAATAGATACAATGTAGATTCTTCAGCTTGTGTCCAGCGCCTGACTTGTTCTTACGTTCAGCTTGCAAATGAAAATATGATCACTGGAAATGCAACCGATTTCGATGTTCTTCTATCTTCACTGTCTAGGTAAGTTCCTTATTTAAATGACAAAATTACTGAAGTCGAAAGTATTCGATTTGTAAGCGCGCCTGTACACGACACGGCCACTGGTTTCGCTTTCAAGCGGGCGGCATCAGGTTTCGGACTGCGGTGGGAAGGCGCATAGCAAGTACAAAGGGCGGTCCAGACAATCCCAGTTATGTCCGCGTTCGTGCTCTTTCAACTTCATCTTACATCTTTAATCTCATGCTTCTAATGCATTGTTTCTATACCTGGGATCGCGCCACCTGGTGGGAGTCGTAACCATTCGTTAATTACAGAATGAATTTTAGTGTAGTGTTAGCACACGTATGCGATGCGATGTGCGGACAGCTTATTTGACACTTTCGTGCAAGTACAATGCTCACCTACATATTATCCCCGCAAATTGCGAATGCGCTGGAACCTTGTCAAATTAACATTCACGTGACGTCATCCGCAACTCGATATGTACGCGTACTAGCCGGCCAGTGATGCTAACAGTACTGAGTGTTCGGCTACGGTTACGCCACCAAAATGGTGGCCAGGCGCAATAGCAATTTGCGGGGATAATAGTTTACATGCGCAATAATTTATTTGTATTGTTTCTTTTTTTTTGGTGGTCTTTATACTCTTAGCCATTTAAGGCGGCGAGGAGGTTGGGCCTCGAGGAAAAACCTCTTTGCCCCGGCTTCTACTCGACCGTCAACTATCCATCGGTGGCGGAGCTTGGAGCCATTGGAGCCTTCCTGACGGCGGTCTCTCTACGGCTCTCATTGGCCAGTTTGCGGCATCCATTGGCCTTCGCGGGCTTTGCGTTGGCTTCGTCTGCGGCTTAGTTGGCGTTCGGAAGCCATCTCAGGCTTTGGGTGGCCATCTGTGGCTTCTGGTGGCCTGTCAGCGGCTTTGTGATCTTCGCGACCTCGTAGCTCCATCCTGATCGAGCATGCAGCAGCGTTTGAGATCTCGGGGGGTCGGCAGCCAAGTGCGTTGTTAGTCCGGTGGCCGCGCGTGTAGGGGAGCGATTTCGTGGCCCGATGTGTGGCCGCCGTAGTCAGCACGGTCAAACATTTTCCGCGCCAACATCGCCACAAATTGCTCAACACTAGGGATGCCTACATCGCGGGCGATAATTTAATTTTGGATTTTCGTGTGGCCGAGCACAATGCATACCACGCTGGAGCCCCATAGGTGATCCGCCTCGAGCGGAGGTAGGTCTTATAGACCCCAATCTTCGTCCTCAGAGGCAGCTTGGAATCGAAGACAGGTCGGAGTAGAGGGCCTGCGGCTCGCGTATTGTTTGTAACGCGTTCTGCCTGCAGGCCCATGCTCAACGACCTGTCTATATGCACTCCGAGGTATTTGACCGAGGTCTGCCACTCGATATTGTGTTTCTATCGTATGGAGAAGCCTTGAAAATTAAACGTATAAATAAATTATTAAATGAAATATTATCGTAATATTTTAGTGAAGAGGTCCAAAGATTTTTTTTTTACTTTTTGATATTTTCGTAGGTCGTGAAATAAAAATCGTTGGAACACTGTTCTAGCATAATCTAGAGTATTAATTAGTTATATACTTTTAGTCTTACTCTTTACCGTATATAGATTGACGCGCATTTGGCTGAATTTTTAATTTGACTTTCTTTTCTTCTTTCTCTTTCTTTCTTCTACTTAGTTATTCAAAGGAAATACAACAAAAATAAACATGACGATTGTATGAAGTTTAATCATTTCATTTTTGTGTTTAGTCAGGCTATAATTTTGTTGATACATAACTTTTAACTGCCGTATAAAGGAGTTATTTCTTTATATGCTGTTTTTTAATTATCTCGATTTATTTCAGCAACTCTCTCGTCCACCGAATGCTAGACGGTACAACGATATACGAAGCGATGGCAACAGGAAAGTCTCTGGATGCAGACTGTCAGGAGCTGTACCCTAAATGCAAGCTGGATAAGAAAACTGTTATGAAAATGCTTGCACAGCTCATACCCTCATCTTAGTAATGTTTTATGAATAAAGTTTTACAGTATTCTTGACGTCGTTTCGTCTAATAATGTATATTTAAATTGTACAGAACTATCTTTTTTCTGGTCCACCTACATCGCAGGATAAGTTAAGTATTTTAAGCTAGGTTGCTTGGAAGAGATCGCTTTTAGCGATAAGGCCGCCAGTTGTTTTGCCAAGAAGTATTTATTGTAATTATGCTATTTGTTTTTGTATTTTGGAGAGCAATAGTGTAAATCTATCTATCCAATTTTAATGTTTGATGTAAGAAAAAGACGACCCTAACTAGTGGCAATTTAGTAAATGTAAAATGGCATACTAGTTTTTAAAATCACATTTTGAATATGATTTGGAGTCAAAGAAACCTATTGAGTTAATTTCAAAATATCCAGACGTGATTTCCGACAGGATCTAAATGGAAATTATATTATTTAATCTGACCTGTGTGTATGGGGAGCGGCTTCATAATAATTAAAAAAACACGATTACAATGCTTCACAGTTCAGAGGGGAGGGGGGGGGGTCACGTTGAAACTAAAATAAAACATGTACAAATTTAACAATTTTTATTAAAGTCAACACCAAAACCTATCTACATCGTTCTGATATGCTCGGCAACTCGAACCCATATACATCCTTACACATCGCGCTTTCACACGCTTCAGAGTTCAATTTAAGTTGCGACAGTGACAAGTCACATAAAACTGAGACACATGACCTCATGAAATATTAAAATTACTGGCGCAGAAATGTCACTTTACTGTACAGAAAAGTGGAAAATAAACAAATTGACACAAAATAAGTAGTGTTTCTGTAAAATGTAAAAACTGATACAGTTTACATATACAAAATATTTCTTACATTTGAATTTAAATTATAAATAGATTATTAAAGCTCCATTTTAGTATAATAATGACAGTGAATAAAGATGTAGCAAGTATTCTGTCAAATGTCTCAATTTATGTCTCTGTCGTGACAAAAACTGTCTCCTTTACTCACACCCTATTCATTTTAATATTGGTATCCCTGAAGTTACATAAACTGTACTTTGCTAATAATTAACATAATTCATTTTATTGCCTAAGATTTTTAATTGTAAAACTAATGCATTTGAGCATTATTTTATTTATTTACTTATTAAATGTACTTGACTATTTGATTCCATGGATTTTGGTATCTAAATAGAACTACTATTTGTGACAAGGTCTTGTTTGTATACATATACCAAATACATTCCAAGAAATGAACTCCATAAAAATATTTTATTTAAGTAAAAATAAATGGACAAGTAAATTCAAACTACGTTAACATCTTTCCGAATATCATTTATACTACAAATTAGCTGTGACCGCGATTTCGTCCACGTGGTTTTTTTCGTGGAACCCTAATTTTTAAATTAGCCTAAGTTATTTCTTATAACATCAGCTATCTGCCAGTGAAAGTTCCATCAAAATCGGTCAAGGCGTTTCAGAGATTAGCCGAAACAAACAGACAGACAAAATTAAAAAAAAAATGTTTTGTTGATATAATCACCGTATATACTTTCATATGCTTTAGTAAAAAGCTGCTATTTTGACATTACAAACAGACACCTCAATTTCATTTATTTGTATAGATACTTATAACGATAGTAACCAGATCAGAGTCAAATGTAAGGAGGTTGTATTTAGAAGTAAGTAATCAAAATGGTAAATGGTTTTGTTACTAGATCATTAAATATACACAATAATATTATATACCAAAGCCCATCCAACCAAAATTATAAACGCGCACGGGCTTATAAACAGGTAAGGCAGTGCGTTCACAAGCTATATCTTATCTTACTTATTGATAGTATTTGATGCTCTATTGTGTACATGTCTTAATTATAACGTATAACCCACACTACAGACTTTAATATACAAGTAATCTCAATCAAGTGGTATGATTTTGTTTACTTTAGGTATAACTAAGACGATTTGGTTCTTAAAATAAGTTTTGCGCAATCTTTCGGCGCTAACTTCAGACGGGCACGGCTGTATTGTACTCACTATTTGTATAAAAAAGTTCAAAATGGTAATGACCATAAATCATAAAAAGTGAAGCTACGCGAGTTAGTGTAGAAATAAAGACATCACAGAAATCATTCCTTACAAGGTACATTATTATTTAGTAGTTATATATATGGTTACTTTTTTCAAAGGATGTCGATTTGATTCCTAGACTTGGTTAATTGATTTTTCGAAAATTTAATGATACTGCTTTATAATAACAGCCATAAACTTCCCGCTGCTGGGCTTAGGTCACCCACTATTGGGGAATGGACCGTATACCCACCACACTTGTCCAAGGCGGCTTGGCAGGTTTGACACATCGGTAGTCTCTATGTGCATGTTTCATCACGATGTTTTCCAGCACGTGGTAATTGTAACAACAGGCGCAATAGGTCAGACAAGTGCCCAAGAGGTTCATGCGTTCCGTCCAAGACTCAAACCTGCGACTTTCGCTACCACGATGTCTTACCACCTTTATATCACTGAAGTTTTCGTCAAAATCGGCCCCAAGATTGAGTGTTTTTGCTATTTCGTATAGTTTAGAAGTTGGACCTGAAGACTCACTTGAAATAGTCACCTGTATCAAAACATACTACTAATAATTTTACCGATTACTAATTTCAAGTCCATAGTGTGTTTACACTTAGTTAACGAATCTTGGTCATTATTATATTAGATATTAATTCGTATATTGTTTAATTATACTATTAAGATTATTAAAACATTTTCCAACGTGTAGTCCATAAGACCTGCATTTACTGTACTTTGTTAGAAAATTCACAATCCCGAAGAACAACAGTCAAATATTGACATAAAAGTAAATTTATCGAGGGTTATCTATTGACTTAAAACAATTCTTTTTTTAGTGTTTTAGGTAAAATACATTTTGTTACAATTTCTTATAAACAAAAATATGCTGCAAACAATTTAATGTTGCCTACAAATAAATGCATTCAAATGACATGTAAGTAACACACAACTACTACGAGAATAGAGTTGGCAATGAAAACGGTCTAATTACAAAATGTTGCCAGTGAAAATATCTGAAATTCCCACCGAAACTATACAAAATACATATATTACTATTTTTGAAAAATGTTTAACGGTTATGCCTACATTTTTTCGAATAAATAAAATTGTAGATTTTCGACCAGCGCTCAACATCAAAGGCCACCCACCTAGACATTACCGCTAAACAAATAGAACTGAGAATATACGGAAATTACATATATTCACACTATGTATTTATCATTTTCATACATTAATTATCATTCAATTATTTTAGCACTAATGCAAGTGGCATTAGTCTAGGGGCTCAGATAGCTCAAGTCGCACAATTGAATTACTCCATAGAAACAACTGCCTTGTTTAAAAATAAAGCAGTAATGTATACTTTTTGAAAATAACATTGCTCAATAAAAAGATTTCCTTTAACGGCCTTACTTATAATAATCTCGCTAAGAAACGATTAGGCATCTATTAAGTAAGAGAATCAGAATCAGACCCTAATCCATTAATATCTTTTTTTATCACTTATAAACGTGTATTACCTGTTGTTTACGTAAGAGGAGCACAGATAAACAAAATTTGAAAGATTAACGTAGGTTGTACCCAAAATATTCGGCTAAAGAGGAGTTTATGGGTAAGATTTTCACTAATCAGCTGCCGAGCTGTTTAAGTTTAAGAAACGATTATAAGTAAGGCCCTAAGTGTTTACCAAAAACTCAAATTAATAACCGTGTCATATCAATGTTGCCATGAAAAAATAATTTTAATAAAACAAGTTTGACCTTTACACGTACCGTTTTTATTGTCATCTGCAAACATTAAAAATAAACTACAAGACGATCGAGTGACACGTATTGAGATAGACATTCATTATTTGTGTTAGCAATAGCACCAATATTTAATATACAACCTCGATAAATTTATATCAACATATTTCTCAAATCCAATAGTTTCATATTTCAAAACATTAAAATAATACATTGCAGATAATCACATAAAAAAAGATAGTGTGCTGAATTTTTCGATCAGATGAAACAAAATGATACAATTTTGACAGTTAATAAAAACATGATTGATTTCTTTTTTTTGAATTATTATATTTTTTTCACATAAAATAATAGTAAATCATGAAAATGTTTATTGCTATTTATATAGCTGTATGTAAATTATTAGCTATATGTAAATTATTGTGAAAATCGATACTGACATTTCCATGGGCTTTGTTTATGCCGACACTATATAATCATAAACGAACTATTAAGCACATGCTTAATAGAATAATGGAAGAATAACGATAGTATCGGCACGCAAGAACAATAGTACATTATGGTACTAGTGTGTAACATTGGTGATTACTGCCGAGGCGCCATTGAGACTCGAGCCGTAGGCGAGGGTCTTAAGAGAGCCGAGGACGGTAATCATCAATACACACGTGTATCATACGACGTTTTTCAACACACTTGTGAATAAAATAACAACAAAAACTCATTTTATTTAGTAGATAAAAAGTTTATTTAGAGAAACAATCAGTAAATGTGCAGTTAGTAAAAATGTTATATATGACTGAAAGTTTTATTTATTAAACACGTACGAGTTAAAATTATCTATTTAAATAAGAAGTTGCATGAAATGAGCAAGCAATAGGAACATTAATTTATTTTCAACACACTTGCTCATAAAGTGGCTCTATGGTCACCGCAATTAGGCACAGAATGACACCCATAATCAAACTGTGAGTAAAAAAATAACTCACTAGTGAGTTATAGATTTTTTTTTAATTTTATTCGTTGAGTTGCTTCGTTCTTAAAAAAGGTCGTGTTCTATAGAACAAATAAATTAATGTTCTTATTGCTTGTTCATTTCATGCAACTTCTTATTTAAATAGATAATTTTAACTCGTACGTGTTTAATAAATAAAACTTTCACTCATATATAATTTTTTTTCTCTGTAATAAAAGAGAACTTTAAATTCCCCATTTTGTACGTGGCAGAATAGGCGCAAACCCTATGCGCGAAAAAAAAACCTCATCCCTTTAGTCTGTGGCCGATCGCAATGCGCGCGTATAGGAAAACTGATTATTTTTTCCCGCCATAGCGAAACATTTTTCACAACTCGTTTACACTGTTGAAATTATAGTTATTTATTAATGTAAATGTTTATAAGTACTAGTTACGAAGAAAATGATTTATGTTGTACACCGCCCGATATAAGATGTGAAGCCCTTAACGTTATGGAAAGTTTACTACCTGAAAACTCCAAGGAAAAATATCTATTTTGTCTACTAAATAAAATGTGTTTTTGTTGTTATTTTATTCACAAATGTGTTGAAAAACGTCGTATGATACACGTGTGTATTGATGATTACCGTCTTCGGCTCTCTTAAGACCCTCGCCTACGGCTCGAGTCTCAATGGCGCCTCGGCGGTAATCACCAATGTTACACACTAGTACCATAATATACTATTGTTCTATAGAACACGATCTTTTTTTGAATAAAAACTTTTTTAAGAGGAAGCAACTCAACCAATAAAAATTAAAAAATAAATCTATAACTCACTAGTGAGTTATAATTCTTTTTAGTCACAGTTTGATTATGGGTGTCATTCTGTGCCTAATTGCGGTGAACATAGAGCCACTTTATGAGCAAGTGTGTTGACAAAAACATAATGCCCTCTATAGATGTAGGATCTAGGGCCTTTTGAGTTACATTCTTTACTGGGCGATTAGTCTTACTTCGTATCCTTCTTCCACAATACATATAGTGTCATTTTATTATTATAACTTATAACTTGAATTAATCAGATGTCGTTTGGCGGATTGCCTGGATAGTGCAGTTTAATTCAAATAATCAAATTTCACTTCATAACTTGAAAGAGTTTAGCCAATATTTTCAACTTATAATTAAGTAAGAGATTGGTAACTAAGTTATATCAAGTTTTCTATTACATTTCTAAAATGGAAACCATACATATAAATGAAGATACGTCATCAATTGTTCGGTGTTTTCACTAAGAATAATAATATGCATAAAATATATACAAATAATTATTATTAAATATTTTCTCTGTCACGCTCAAAATCGGGTAATAGTCCAATATCATCGAATAATTGTGATTTATATTCCATTTTTTTCAAAATTTGTTATTATAATTACATTTTATCTAAATGTCTCGAATTCATTTTATTAAATCATGAATATATTTAATTCATTATCATATGAACAATAAACACAGGTTAATTGAAACTTAAACTCTGAGTGTCGCAGTTTGACATCATTTTGATGCAATTAAATGGCAATTGAATATAAATGTATTATAAAACAAAATTTAAAAGATAAAACAAAATAATCGACGTTCATTTGTGAGAAATAACTAGGTCTATGTTAAGAGGCCTTTTTCTACATAACAACTAATTGAGAGAAAATGGGTGAAATATTAAATTATTTATCATTTTCTTCTCAATTTTTGATTGATTTAGACTAAAAAAAATTGCTACAAAAGGTCTAAAGATTTAGTAAATCTTTTGAAATTTCTTATTGAAGTAATCAATTTATATCCTATACGATTTTGTCTACATTACCTGTGAAGTTTTACAACAAAAAGTGAGAAAATCCCCGACGATTACAATAGCGTCGATATATACCACTGGCATAATAATGGTGGTTTTTTCAAATTAAAAGTAACGATTATGACGCCAGTACTCGACCATTCTGGCAATATTGTACTAACAGAATTAGAGCTCTGTAATGACACCTTATATACGATATCGGAGCATTTCTACTCTTATATACATACTGTTCTTCCAGGCCAAAGATAAGTTACATGCGAGTTTCTTTATATTGGAAAGATCAAAAGGCCTCTGTAATAACAACCGCACAAAATAATGCATTAAAGAACTAAGGCTTAACAATTAAAATGTACAGTAAAAAGGCGAACAGTCCAGTAATATCTATTGATCCTTGCGTAAATTATAGTTGCCGAGAAAATAAAATTCTCTATGTATTGTCAGGAAAGGCCAACTGTTGATAACCTATTATATAATATTAGTGGGTAGTTGTGATTATCACTCGGCTCGTTTTGTCATCGGTCGAGTATAAAAGCGAGCGGGTGTAGCGATAAACAATCATTCTCATTTTGGCTCTCGTCGGATGCACATGTCCTAATAGCACCTAGGGTAATTATTGGTGAAAATCGTAATTTAAAATTGTACTTTAGATCGGCATTCTTTGTTCGCTAACTGAATAAGATGGTTCTCCAAGTTGTGGGGTTAGCCGTGCATATCGCGCACTGAGGCCAGTGTGCATATAGACATATATTTCAGTTGTAATTTTTTTTAAAGAAAATAATAATTTTTGAATGGAATAAAAAAAAATATCACTAAAAATGTAAATATTTTAGTACTCATTTTATTTTAAATAATCTAGACATATACTTAAAAAGCTTATGTCATTGTAAGTCGTGGTAGTGTAATGGTTAGCGCACGCGCCCCTAAATCGAAAGGCGCGGGTTCGATCCTGACCGGAACGCATTCACCTCTTAGAAAACATCGTGATGCAACCTGCACATCGAGATAACCGATGTGTCAAACCGGCCAAGCCGCCTTGAACAAGTGTGGCGGGTATACTGTCCGTTCCCTCTATAATGGGAGGCCCGAGCCCAGCAGTGGGACATTTATGGGCTGATATTATTTATTTTATTGTAACGGTCGGTTGAATGTCTATGCACACCAGCCTCAGTGTATATGCATTATACACTCAAAACTATAAGAGGTTAAAAATGAAATATACTTAACCAATTAAATAATAGAAAATACTTAATAGCAAACTTATCAGAAAATAATGACAATAAGACTATTTCCTTTAAGTATTGATTTATTAATAATCAAATTAAAGTCATTCATATAATACAATATAACATCAAGAAATAAAAGAATGTCGGCAGTATGAATAAAATATTAGATTGTTTATTTACATAATTGGTCATGTTATCATTTAGTTCATGAATAATGTTTATCACTGACTAAAATATCAGCTTCCGCATACCCTGTTTGTGAGAAGACGAGAAAAAATTACGTAGCAGTATTTATATGCTTTAAGTTTATTTGTTTCCTGAGTAAAACATTTCTTTTTGCCAAGGTTTTTTCAATTTTATTTTCCCGACAAACGCACATAAGTATTGTCTTGACAGGTAAATTCATTAGCATATCATTAAAGCATCCATTAGCGCTCCCCCTTTCGATTATATATTTTCTCACTTTAAGTACCATTAGAAATGTCAAAACCATTGACATTGACAACCAAAAGAAATGACAAGTCTGCTAGAAAGTGTCCGCCATCTTATTCCGAAACGTCAATATGACATCTTGGAGAAATATGGCGTTGTTTTTATCAAGATGGCGGACGCATATATAAAGTGCGTTCCACTAGTCGCTCATGACGTTCAAAGATGTTGACAGAGGCGCGATTTTTAAACTATACATCGTCAAACAATGATATTTGTGTATTAATTAATGACATCAACGTTCCAGTATCGATTTCTCTTGATTTTGATTTTTAAGCTTGCGAAATCGCTGTTATGAGCTTGGTTGCTCTGAGTGCTAAGTGGAACGCGCCTGATAATGCGTTGATAGTCGCCATGTCTTTTCTCAAGCCAATATCAAGTCTATGGTTAAAACAGAAACTTCTTTCTAAGCATACTCACTGGGAACATTTTACATTGTCAATATGGCCGAACTTAAAGAAGGAGCGTTAGAAGTCTGTTCGATGTTAAAGCAGGTACATTTGTTTCGTGTTTGTGTAATCATTGGCAGAGTAGATTGAAGAATGAGTTTGCGTACGCCATCGGCTTCACGTCTGGATGTGGCTGGAAAAAATATATAGTAAAATCATTTATTCCTGTTTATTAGGAAGCCATACGATGGATTACTGGATTTGGACTTGTTTGTACATGGTCTTAATAGTTCATTGAAATCTTACAATTTAAGGACCGAATATTGCATTTTTTAGAGGACGCAATTTTATTTTTTGGACATGTGTGGCGGGTCAATAGAAGCTTAATCTCAAGTTTGTGGGGTCGCCACGCTTGTCCCCCGGCCGCCATCTTGGAAAAAGTGGTGAAAACACTTTCACGCGATATCTCGGAAACTATGCGTCTTACAAAAACTTTGTAAAGTCATATTTTGTAGAAAATTGTTTGGCCTGCAAATATGTTTATATAACTTTTTAGCCTAAATTAAAAATTAAAGAAGTTATAAGTAAAAAAGTGAGATTTTTTTTATTCATTCCTAACTCTTTTCTTTACCATAGAACTTACCAAATTTAACTTATCGAATGTTAAGCAGGTAGAAAAGGTCCCCCGTTTTCCCCGCCACCTATGAGGTAGAGTCCGTAGGCGCGAAAAAACTGTTTTCACCACATTTTCCAAGATGGCGGCCGGGGGACAAGGGTGGCGACCCCAGAAACTTGAGGTTAAACTTCTATTGACCCCCCCCCCCACACATGTCTCAAAAATAAAATTGCGCCCTCTAACAAATGCAAAGCTCATGTAACATTTCAATGAACTATAAAGATTCACAATAGTAATGAGATTTGAATTTAGAAAATTAATTGTTTTCTTCAAATATTTTGTGAAATTAACCCTTAAACGGGGGTCAAACTTAATATTATCAGCCAGCTGCCATTAAAATTGCCGCGCCAAAACCAAGAGAATTATGTAGTCTCTTTTACTCTAATACAAATTCTACGTAGTTAGAGGGAGAAAGCATGAGTTCAACGTTCGTTTCAATTATCTGTATTTGACCACAAATTTGTGGTGGTTCCGTCTTAGAGGGTTGACGCGTGATGTAAATGAGTTATATGAAACGAGCCAAAAATTGTAATACTATTTTTTTTTTAAATTTAAATTATTTTTGTCATGTTATTTTAAAATATGATATTTTGAAACCCTCTTTTTATATGAACATAGTTTTACAACTTATTATGAATGTGTTAGCTACCCAAATTTTCTATCAATAGTAGGTTTAAAAATGGATAGCAAGACCTAAAATATCATAGATATATAATTTATACTTACTACTGCTTCATAAGTGGTGAAATTGGGATTTAAATCTTTGCCATTCATCGTGATAAAAGCGCCGAGGTTACCCATTGTATCACTGGAAACAACAACACCAGTAAACAAAATGATTATGGACATATTTAAACGAGGGATTGTAAATTCAAATTTAAGGGGTCAAGAAGTTTCATATTCAAATGTAGTATTGTTCGTTCAAGTTTAAGAGGTCTGAATAAATAAATTCACATTACGGCGGTAAAGATTACTGACAAAAAGCATGTTAATACATGGAAGAAAATACAATGATGATTGTCCAGTAAAAAAAGGAACTTGGAAACTCTTTATTCAGACACAATACACTTATTTCAGTTCTGGCTCCAACACCTCATCTCAGGAACAACTGGTGAAATTTGAGAAATTCTTTCAGTGTTAGATAGCCCATGTGTCGAATATATCATCACGCTAAGACCAATAGGAGCGGAGCACCAATGAAGAATGTTTCTAAATCGGGGGGTTTTTGAAGGGAAACTTCTTTATCAGCGTTGGAAAAAAAATTACCGTCACATTTTTCGGTTACGCGTCACATTTTCCGTTACGCGCCTTCTTTTTGAATTGAAACTTTTTTATCGGAGTTGGGAAAAGTTTACCGTTACATTTTTCGGTTACGCGTCACATTTTTCCGTTACGCGCCCTCTTTTTGAAGTGAAACTTTTTATCGTCGTTGGGAAAAATTTACGTCACATTTTTCGGTTACGCGTCACATTTTTCCGTTACGCGCCCTCTTTTTGAATTGAAACTTTTTTATCGGCGTTGGGAAAAATTTACCGTCACATTTATCGGTTACGGGTCACATTTTTCCGTTATGCGCCCTCTTTTTGAAGTGAAACTTTTTTATCGGCGTTGGGAAAAATTTACCGTCACATTCTTTCCATTACGCGCCATCTTGTTCTTGCCCCTACCACGTTCGATTCGAACGAAGAATATGAATGAATGAATGAATGAAAACACTTTATTGTTCACCAAAAATTAAAACTACGTTCTTAAAACTAAGTGTAAGTAACTATGTTCTTAATACATGTTTAACAAAGGGCGGCCTTATCGCTTAAAGCGATCTATTATAAGGTAAAATGAAATAATTTCGTGAATGAATTTTCACTTCTTACGTATGTACACTAGTACACGCACACCTTTTTTTTAACTGTTCTACGAGAACAGAGTCGCGGAGAGAAACTATTAAAACGACAATAAAAATGACTATTAATAATAATTAATAACACATCACAAAGCCATGGTAAATTGCCTAGGTTCGAATCCTCACTGGTACGTATGATACTACTTAGGCACTTGTCTATGGTAATTACAATTGCCAGGTATTGCTGATGAAGAAAATCATGATGAAATCAGCACTTCCGAAATAATTGATCTGTCAAACCCACCTTAGACGAGTGTGACTGACATACCATCCATCACATTTTTCAAGGATCCGTAAAACAGAGACTTTGTATGGGATTTCTTTTTTTTTTTGAGGCGAGGGAAAATTCTACCGATTTACGCACTACTGGGTCGTTGCTAGGGAACGACACACGTCGGTCGGGGGAGGTATCACTGCAGCAATAGTATGCTCTTGGCAGTGATCCGCCCGCGATCGACTTCAGCTCGTGTGGAGACTCCGAGGATGCTGCATGCGGGCTAACAACCACAATACCCACTAAAAACCCCCTCCTCCCTGTCGACCCTGCGCTTTATTTTGTGAAGGAAAGGCTGAGAATTAGAACATAGTTACACCCAGCCGAAGACTTTGTATGGGATAGCCCAGGGGTCGGCAACCTGGGGCTCGCGAGCCACATGCGGCTCTTTACATTTATACATAGAGGGCTTCATAACAAATGTGCAGTGTTACCCAAGGGACAAAATTGTGAATAAAACAAAACCAGTTGATCGTATAAGGCTGAAATCCAGAATACCCTTCTTCTTAGGTACACTTGCATACTAGTAAGGCCTCCTAAATTTGTGACATACATATTTTTTGTAAAAAGCAAAAAATGGCATTTTTGCGTATACCCCTATATGTTATGAAGCTCTCGATATGTAAAAAAAGACATGGCTTTCATTGAGTTTGTTTGCCCAATTGTTTGTTATTGAAGCATAAGTTAGTCTTGTAAGTTAATTGTTTTCGTTTTTTATTTAATAATAAGTAATTAATAATTAGCTAATAATGTCACATAAGTACTATCTTTTTGTTGTGAAAAACACTTCTTATATATGAATAAATGGATTTGTTTCTTTCTATCAAACAATTTATCCAAGTAATATTTATTGTTGGCAAGAAAAAAATTGTGGCTCTTTGAAAACTTTGAAATTTAGTAAATTGTATTTTTGACTCTTACGACTCAAAAGGTTGTCGACACCTGGGATAGCCTAAAAATGGGGAGAGTCCGATATTTATGGACTGGTTGTCAAAATCTCACCAATAATTCGGTGCCGAAAACACAGTGATGCACTTCCCATCATGTGCGATTTCATATCCATCATTTTTGACTTCGTGACTGCGTATGATATAGTCCAATTTGTTGCGTTGAAGGAAACTCAGGGTCACGTCGGGTCCGAACTGGCATCCCACGCCGCGCTTCGACGGCGCTCGACCAATCATCGGCTGCGGATCGGACCAGAGCAGCTCGCACATTATACCTAGGAAAAATTGTATTTTCAACACACACAAAAACTACACAAAAAGTTCAAAAAGAAAATTTTTGAGAAACAGGTTTATTTTGAGCCTTATGGTCTATTTTAGCCAAAATGTTGATATTTCAGCAAAAAAACAACACCAACATATTTAATTTAGCAATTTTATAAATATTTTGACATTTCGTCACAAAAACGCGTCAAGCTGTCATGGCGTCTCGCATGACGTCACAGTGTGCAAAACAAACATCTGTTTCATTGAAGTGTTATCTGAGAAGTCATTGATAACTTCTTGTGTTTTGCACACTATGACGTCACGCGCTCTGATCCGCGTTCATTGTCACGTGGCTAATGGCTGTAATATAACAAATTTATTTCTCAAAAATATCAATTAATATTTAATATTTTAGTTCAAACAATTTATTATTGTCATATTTAAATCGTAATCTACGATATATATTACAATCAGCCTATATTTTTCATACTATCAACTACCGAATTATAAAACAGTGGTGATGAACAAAAGCGCGCTAGCCCTAAAAGAGTTTTCTTCCAGCAAACCTATGACTCTAGCGAGAAGGGGTGAAGCAAAAGGCAGGGTTGTGTACGCTAAAGATATTTTACGTTAAAACATATAATATAATTAAATTAACAAAAAATAAATTATATACAAAATACTCATAAGATATATACATATATAATGTAAAATATAAACATATAAGGATAATTTAACATAGATAGTGTTCTTTGACTTTTTATTTTATTTTCATTTCTCATATTCTGTAAGCACGCTTGCAGTTGCCCGATCACAGGGATGGAACAGTAATTTTCTTTCCTGGGACACTATTTTCCCTGCTCAAAAAAAAAATAGGTTTATGGCTTGGCAGCTAGGCCTTTAAGCCATGATGGAATTATAGACACGAAACCTTTGCCTTCGATTTGTTTCACACGTCATCGCACCTTCCATTCGTTCATCCGCGCTTGACAACATGTACTCCCAATTATAATATTGTAATTGATTGCATAAAGTGATTAAAAAGTATATTTGAATAAATCTTTTTATTCCCACAAGCCAGATCATAGAATAGAATATAGTATCACTTTCTTAAGCCTATGTATAGCATAGATGAACTGTAGGTTAACCACTAAAGCCATTCAACGGAGTTCTCGTGACAACTCCAAAGGCCACATTTGACTATACAGTTAACATTTCACACAAAAGCACATAAATTACTATTCAAAAACCATCAATATCCTACAACTACCTATTGTTCATTCTAGAGTAATTTTACCCATTTATGGAAAATAAAACTGCAAAGCCATCTCCTTTCAGTTCCCGAAAAAAAAATTATGCGAACCATAGATAATACCTACGACTCATGTCCCACCTTTTTTTTACAGCTACTGTTAAATCGTTGCATAAAATATGTTAAATTTATAACACCATTTTATACTTATACTTTTCACTTAATTATTATTTATTACAAAATATTTACTATCAACGGTAAAAAAAACTTGAGAGGTGTCAAGAGGCACCCGGATGGAACGAAGTTCCTTTCGATTAATTAGTGAAGGAATTGTAATATTTTTTTAAAGTTAGTTACAACTATAGCAAAGTGTCGTTACAACTTTTGGTCTTAATTATTTCCATCTAGCCCCCTTCGCAACGCGCGATAAGGAACTTCGTTACAAAAATACTCACTGGTCACACACAAAAAAAATTACCTAATGTATAAGTACTACTCACCGTCCTCGGGCGGTTGTTTATTCCTATCCACCTTCCTGATATCGTCCAATGTGACGTCATCCTTGGAGAACAACCCACCATGCATCACCAACACCCGGCCATTGATGCAATGCGCCAGAGGCAACCAATTGTACACCTCTGTGAAAAGGTCCGCCATTTGTGACGTGTACTTCGATGTCACTTCGCCATGGAAGCCGTACATGCGGTTCATGTCCCGAGTTTCGTGGTTACCTGGTAGAAGTTTTGAACGTTGAAGAAACTCATTTTTGAAGTTATACTTCTTTAGGCGCGTTAGGAAAAAACAATGAGAGTAAATTTTTACGATGCGCGCGCACACCGTCACACGAAAAAGCTACACCATGAAGATAGCTATAGTCAACCGACACCCTGAAGTTAGCTATAGTCAACATTTTAGTTTTTTAGGATGATCGAGCGTAGTATGGTGGTTGCGTAGCAACGAGTTGTTGATAGATGGATTGTGAATTTGTGAGAAGACCATTGTAATTTTTTTTTACTTTATTGTGTTTTAATTAAAATACGAGGTTGATGATTTATAAATCACTAGCGGACCCGGCAGAAGTAGTCATTTTCTGAAAAATAAAAATCTAGATCCTGATAGTAGCGCTTCATGTTGGGTCCAATTATAGATTATTTATTTATTTCTGAAGCATGGCAGATTTATTTAGTATCCTACACACACACACATTATATATATATATAATATATATATATATATATAATATATATATATATATATATATATATATATATATATATATATATATATACATATATCAGCAAAATCAAAGGTTTTAAAGTAAGTAATTATATCGCTTTTTCTAATCCTTGGGTGTGATTGTGGTATTTATTTTTCTAAGTTATTTACAGTTAACCTCAGTTTTTGATTCGGTCGATTCGACCGTGGTAGGGGTTTATTTATTTAACCAATTTAAAGAAGTATAACTTCTAAGGCGTGTACATAAGTACACACACACATTTTGTTTTTTGTCATGTTTGCCAATAGGTAAACTAGAAAACGGACCCCCTGGTGATAGGTGGCTGCCCTTGCCCATGGACATCTGTAACACTAAGGGAGCCGATACGTTGCCTACCTCGTTGAGACTTTAGGTATCTATTCACGCCCTTATTGAAGAGCCCCATATTAAAACGCTCTGGGAAAACCGCGGGAGGGAGATAATTCCATAACTTGGACACATATACCGTACTGTGCAGGATTTCCAAGTGTCTAGGAAGTGTGGATGAATTCCCAATCAAATAGCTCATCAGAGCACTCCCTGTCGTACAGACGTTAGAACGCCATAACCAAAATGAAATAATAGTTTTTTGATTTTTTTTAATAAGTGGCAGGAATTGTTGGTTATATGATGGGCAAGCAGTATATTGTCTATTGTATCGCTACATAACAGTAAATCACAAAAACACTATAAATTAGGTGTGACTACATGCAATTGATGATCCTAATTATTAATTGAAGACGTGAGTGGATGAAGGTGATATGTCGCATATTCGGTTTTTGATTTTTTTGCGTAGATGAATGTTATAAGTCGATACCAAATGACTACAGACTTTAGACCATAGATATAAGGCATATTTAAAAAATAAAAAGTTGCTAAAGGTGTTAAGTTCAGTTCAGTTTAAAATAAAAGTAAAACTTTTATCTCGATTTACTCAGAATTGGAATTATGCGACTTATCACCTTCATCCACTCATGTCTTCAATTTCTTGATGTGAATATATAGTCATGTGGAGTACAGTAGCCCCGGGTGAAGACGGTCTTGTTAGGGCCGTTCTGAGAAATCCAGACCATATGTAACGGAAAGTTAGTTCATGAAATGTATTATACCCAGAAATCGAACTTGGGTTTCATTCCTGCTATTATAATATCATCAAAATATCCGACCACTGGCGTCATAGTTCTTTTTTATGGAAAATCAGCCATTATGACGCGAGTGGTCGGATATTCTGATGCTGTTATAACAGCAGAATTGGGGCCCTGCAGCCTTATACAGCGTGTTTCATTTCAAATGACAATAAATCATAATTTTAGCGGTTGTACTCCATACAAATTTTTTGGTACTATTAAATCAACCGTAACGTCAAAATTTAAAAAAAGCAATTTCCGAACAAATTAATTACGGTAAAAAGGCAATAAAAACAGAACACCTTGTAAATATTGGTTCATTGGTAAGAATGAACAACTTCCGCGTTTAATGATGAAGAGACGAGCTGGCAATATGATACATGTGGTCACTAACCTACCGATTTAGTCACAATAACTGATACATGTTGCAAAATTCTGAAATGAAAAATGATGTCCTGTGGCTAAACCCAAAGAAGCTACCTTAATTCGTTGTTGAATTTGGGGCAGAGTACGTCATGAAGAAAATGTGGTCTACTTATTGTCGTAAGGTCTGAAACACGCTGTATAAGCCACACCTATAAGTGTGCGAAATTTCATTTCCTGCAATTTCGTAACAAGGCGTACAAAGTTTTTGCTTCACGTATAAACCAAACTTACCTCTAGACATATAAAAATGGTCAGGATACAAAAGTTTAAAGCTGAACAGTGTGAAGATGCACTCAACACTAAACGACCCTCGGTCCACAAAGTCGCCATTGAACAATTACGGATTTGTTTCCGATGGCAACCCATTCAGTTTGAAAATGTTCATAAGGTCATAGAATTGTCCGTGGATATCTCCGCAGACTGTGAATTTGTTTTCATCCGGTACTTTAATATCAACTAGAGATGGTTGCTTTTGTAGATAGGTTTGACATCGATTAAAATCTGAAAAATTAGAAAATTATTTCTTTAATGTTTCTGCTCCATCTGGCATAATGTTAGCGTTAGTAAATGTGTCACACAGATGTAGATAGATACCCCCATTTGTTATGAAGCCCTCGATATGATAGCTTTACACACATATGCTGGAGTGAAAACATAAGGCTTTTACTGTGTTGACATGATAGACACTGCTTTCTTTCATTAATTAATTAAGTTCTATTTAATGTGGGATTTTTATTAATTAAAACCACATATGTCTCAATACAAGATACAAGCGGCCGCACTTGCGGTTTATACCCGCGACTGATTTTAAAACCGTGAAATGTTACGAAAATGTCGCGGTAAGAAACCGTAGCAAAATTTGTAATCCATAGAACTTAGTGGGGCGCACACGCACTATGCGTTAACCGTGGGCGGTTTTTTGGCTAGTATTCGGCCGACCGCCGCGAAGAATAGTTGTGTTAATCGTGCCGTTACAATTCAATTAAAATTTTACCGAAGCTGGCTACTGACATTCGAATAGTTGAAAAAATTTATCTGTATTTATCTTAAAATTTTATATTTTTTCTGCATCTACGAGTAGTGTGAATGGACCCAATATTTGCGAAATTTCGTTGACGTCTTTTTTCTATTTCGTAGGCCAGAGCACTAAAACACATACGGCTTTTTTTGAAATCCCATCTTCAAACTGAAAAAAATTCACGGGCGGTTTTTCGCGGTTTATTAATCGTAGTGTGTACGTCTC